>JARGCV010000151.1:12220000-12820000 GCA_034064705.1 Bothrops alternatus
TATGTCTACAATTCATGATCGTCAGAAAGTTCCTTCTACTCTCAAAGATCTTAATCATATAGGATGCTATACTTGGTATGATTCAAGCACTCAAGTCTTTTAGGAAAACAAAATCATCAGTTAAGACAGGGGTGTCCAACCTTGACAACTTTAAGACTTGTGGACTTCAACTCCCAGGAGTCCCCAGTCCACAGATCTTAAAGTCACCAAGGTTGGACACCCCTGAATTAAGAGAAAATATATGTCTATAGCCATATCTCTTTGTACCTAACTGCAGTCCTCTTATGAACCTGAAGACAGAAGTTATGAGTTGTGGTTATGTCCCACCTTGGCAATCTTTGTTTCTTCTTCTTTTCCTAATGCCCAAGGATCACTGCCAGAGGATGCTTTTTTTTTAAAAAAAAATTCTTCTGTCTTGAAGCATAGTAAGCTGATCCGTTCACCTTAAGTTTGAGTGGCATGGTATATAGCAGTGTTGTGGTTTTTTTGATACTTTGCCACCATCACCAGCAAGAGTGACGTTATGTCAAGGCTCCAAAAGAATATGCTACCTGAAAATTACTTGCACCAGCCCTGGGGAAACTGATGGTAGCCATGACTAAAAGAATCAGGTGGCTGCAGCTAGCAGCAGGGTTCCTTGTAACCTATTTAGGGACTTCCTAAAGAGCTTCAGTTCTTTGAGACACTGAGGCCAGATTTTCCCACAGAGCTCCTCAAGACTACTGATTTCCAACACCAACTCCACTGAGCAGTGAGACTTTTCCTGGCCACATCAAATCAACATTGATGTACTGATGTTCATGTGTAATCCATCTTGACTGTTTTTCATCTCTCTCCTGCAAAGGTATGGGGGAAAGGACTGGGTAGAGCTGGGGAAAATCATTATCTTTTTGAGGTAGGCCAGGTGAGGAAACAAACACCGTGGGAATTCTAGGAATAGAACTGTCAGGCACAAAAGATCAGGTGTACACATGAAGATCCAGTTAAACTGATGTATTGCTACTCGTGCCTACCCAATGGAATATTCTGAACTAATGGCTAGCATTGCTTAGAGTTAGATAAAGGTCAACAGAATTCAAAAGAGTTTAGTTTGTTAATTAGTTCATTTGTGGCTATGAGGAGATTCTAGGTTAATCTCTCTTTTAACTCCAGCCACAAGTTCTGCCAGTCCTTCTCCTACCACAACTTTAGGTAGTAGAATATCTTAACTGAATCTTGAAAGCCTACCCAAAACCTTCACTCTCCCCTTCTGAAGGCAAGTGTCCTTTTCATGCTTTCTAATTTGCCTGGCCTGACCAACTATTTTACCTCTCCTACTCCTTTCCAAATGCCATAGTGAAATTCTTCTACAAAAATAAAGTTTCCCCTTGCTGTTTCCAGTGGCTCTAACTTTCATTTCATCACTAAGAACCTTAATATGAACAAACAAACAAACAAACATGACTTTTTTCTCCAGAGTGGGCTTTCAACAGCAAACGTGATTGGGTGCCAAGTCAGATAGTTCCTCCCACTTTTCAGTTCCATTGTTTTTCTGGCTCCAGTCAAGTGTTTAGGACCTTTGAATAGAACCAGACCCAACTTCTCATATCGGGCTTTTAGGGCCATTATTGAACCCTATGTTAGCTCTTTAAGCTATTTTGTTTCCAAATAGATCAGACTAATGTATGCTGCTGCTAAACTTTGACCAGAGATTTTAGATATAATTAGGATGAATAACTTATAAAATAAGAGGCCCATTTATAAAATGAACTGATTCCTCATCTTCATATACCAATCTTTGTCTTATATGCATAAAGCACCTCCGTACAGAGAGCGTATTTTTTTTTCCTTTCCATCGGAAACATAAAGAAAAGGAGAAATAGAAAAATCAGGAATTATACTGAGGAAATAAAGAGAGGATAGATAAAACTGAATGGCAAGGAGACATGGAGAAAGGGTAGCTGAGCAGGGAGAGAAAAAAGCCTTGTCTGGGATTTCAAAAAGGATTAAAATGTATCAGTCAAGCAGACCAATCTTTAAAAGCATCATAGCTTTTCCTGAGCGAACTCTACAATCATTTGGCCCTCCAGCCATTTGTTTTCTACAGGACCTTTTGTTCTTCTCAGCAAATGTAAAACAATCCTCCCACAATTCAGAGGTTATTATTTGTCTCTCATATTTCTAGCTCATGGCTTTTCAGACATCCATTCTCTTGCTTTATATTATTTATAAAAGAACCACAGTGGCCCTTCCTCCAGTTCCCTATTTGAGCTTGATGCATGCTGCCTAATCCCTCCAAGGATCTCCTCCTCAACATGAACTATGTAGTCTACTAATACTGCATGTATTTTACAAATTGTTTGACCACATGTACTTTAGCTGCTGAGGACTTCTGCAGTAGCCTACCTCTTGCTGTATTGTACTTGGAAAATTTGACAGGAGAGACAGTATTATATGACAATGAACAGGTTATAAAAATGGGCAGGTGTGACATTAAATGCCTATGTGATTTGTGGTTAGCTTGGCTGTTACCTGTACTCATTGCTTTGGATACACCGGCAATCTTGCAGGAGCTAAAGGAAGATAATATATGTTAAAGAAAAATGCTATGCAATTAAATAGCAATTGCTTTACTCCTTGCATAATACAAGCACAAAGAGCAAAAACTGCCAAGATCTGCCTCCATTTGTGTGCTGTTGGTATACCTGATATGATGTTAACTTACAAACGGTGTCAAATGTATAGTTTTGGTGTTCCAGGTGTGAACCAAAGGCAGAATCCATTTTCACCAGGGCAAGTTGGTTGATTTAATAATATTCATAGATCAGAAATCCAAATGCATCACTTTTGTTTTCTGAGATTTAGCAGACATATTTGAGAATCATCTTTATTTTGTCCGAGAGTAATAATTGGAAAATAAAAAAGAGTCCTACCCAGGATCTCTGAAAAGTGCAAGGATGCAGTACTTTAAAATATTTCCCATTCAGATTTCCCTTGAATCTCAGGTAGAGGATAATGTAGTATTCTGGCTGCTTATTTCTGAGATACAATAACATGATTATTTAGAGCAAAAAATAGAGAGAGATTCACAAAATCTCTAATGAGCACTGGAAAAAAAGTCTTTCAGATCTAAAGCACTGAGCTTAAAGTAATGTTTTGTGTTGTTTTTACACTGGTGATCTAGTATAGAGTTTCAGAAACATGAGGTAAATTCACTGTGAAGTATAATACTGATAATAACAGACAACATGACATTTACAAATAACTTACACCAAAATCATTTCATCAAAATAATTGTTCTTCATGAAAAGCATCCATCACATCCTTCTCACCTTAATGCAAGTCCATTGCAGCACAGGATGCCACCTGTTCAATATGCTTGCCGTTTTTCGAAAAATTAATCTCTGTTATTGTTTTTGGAATGGCCGATGAATGTAATTCAGAATTGGCAAGCTCTGAAATAATCCTTCATGAGGTCCAACTATAACATTGACACTCAGCTAAGAACAACAAGGGACTAATGGATAAAGAAAAAAGGAAAAAGAAAAACTTGTCACCACCATATTAGAATAGAACAGAGCTGGAAGGGATCCTTGGAGGTCTTCTAGTCCAGCCCTCTATACCATCTCAGACAAGTGACTGTCTAGTCTCTTCTTAAAAATCTCCAGTGATGGAGCACCCACGATTTCTGTGGGCAAGCTATTCCACTGGTTAATTGTCCTCAGTGTCAGGAAGTTTCTCCTTAATTCCAGGTTGCTTCTCTCTTTGATCAGTTTCCAACCATTATTTCTTGTCCTGCCCTCTGGTGCTTTGGAGAATAACGTTAGCCCCTCTTCTTTGTGGCAGCCCCTCAAATACTGGAATACTGCTATCATGTCTCCCCTATTTCTTCTTTTCTTTAGACTAGCCAAACCCAAGTCCTGTAGTCATTCTTCATATGTTTTACTCTCCAGGCCTTTGATCACCTTAGTTGCTCTTCTCTGAATTTTTTTTCCAAACTCTCAACATCTTTTTTGTGATATGGTGACCAAAATTGGTTGCAATATTCCAGGTGTGGTCTTACTAGGGTTTTATAAAGCGGTACTAATATCTAGTGTGATCTTGATTCTTTGCCTCTGTTTATAAACACATAATTATATTAGCTTTTTTGGCTGCTGCTGCACACTGCTGGTTCATGGTTAAGTGATCATGCAACTATGACTCCAAGGTCCCTCTCACAGTTACTGTTTTTAAGCCAAGTCTTGCCCAATCTGTACTTGTACCTTTGATTTTTCTTACCTAAATGTAAAACTTTGCTTTTCTCCACATTGAAACTCATTTTGTTGGATAGGGCCCATTGTTCAAGTTTGTCAAGATCTTTTTGGATCCTGAGTTTGTCTTCTGGGGTGTTGGCTACTCCTGCCAGTTTGGTGTCATCTGCAAATTTGATGAGTTCCCCTTCAATTCCCTCATCTAGGTCATTGATGAAGATATTGAAGAGTACTGGGCCTAAGACGGAACCTTGTGGTACCCCACTGTTTACTTCTCTCCATGTGGATGTAGTGCCTTTGAGGACTACTCATTGAGTATGGTTTGCCAGCCAGCTACAGATCCATCTGGTGGTGATGTTGTCTATTCCACTTTTTTCTAGCTTACCAAGGAGTAGGTTGTGGTCTACTTTATCAAATGTCTTACTGAAGTTTAAATATACTACGTCCACAGTACTTTGCTGGTCTATTAGTTTAGTCACTTTGTCAAAGAATGAAATAAGATTGGTTTGGCATGATCTGTTTTTAACAAACCCATGCTGGCTACTAGTTATAATTTTGTTTGCTTCTAGTTGTTCACAGATCTGTTTTTTGATTATCTTTTCTAGGATCTTCCCAGGTATTGATGTTAAACTGGTCTGTAGTTTTCTGGGTCCGTTTTTTTCCCCTTTCTTGAAGATGGGGACCATGTCAGCCCTTTTCCAATCCTCAGGTACTTCCCTGCTGTTCCAGAATTTATGAAAGATGTGGTGCAATGGTTCTGAGATAACATCTGCCAGGTCTTTCAGAACTCTAGGATATAGTCTGTCAGGCTGGGATGTAATCTGTCATGTATTAGCAACAAGTGAGAATCAAAAACAAGAAAAGCAAATCAGATATATAGGCATATATTTTCCAGATCAATAGGTATCCAAAACAAAGCCAGTAATATTTTAGCCAGGTAGAATACATTTGGGATCCTTAAGTTACACGTTGTCACTGCGCCTTCTGATAACAAAACAGGTTTTTTTTAAATAGTAATTTTATTAAAAATTACAGTTACAGCAATAAAAACGAATACAATCTGATGCCAAACTGTTCCATTGGTTAGTTGTCCTCACTGTTAGGAAGTTTTTCCTTAATTCCAGCTTCTCTCCTTGATTAGTTTTCATCCATTGTTTCTTGTCCTGCCTTCTGGTGCTTTGGGGAAAAAACTGACTCCCCTCCCCCTCCTCTTTGTGGCAGTCTCTGAAATACTGGAACACTGCTATCATGCCCCCCCCCTTAGTCCTTCTTTTCTTTAGACTAGCCAAATCCAAATCCTGCAACCATTCTTCATATGTTTTAGTCTCCAGGCCTTTAATCATCTTGGTTGCTCTGCTCTGCATATTTTTTTCCCAAAGTCCATTGGGGTTACCAGAGTTAGCCCGATATCTATTTTACGTTTGATAAAATAAACCAACTTTATGCTCCTTTGGAGTCTTTGGTGCTCTCTGAAATTGATTGTTTGCTTTTCCAAGACAATTCTAGTACTGATGGATATGTGAAGGGAAATGAGAGAGACCATATATGCTGCTATCAACACTCACTCCAATATCTTCGCCAGCCTCCAATGATTGTTATATCTCAGCTGCAAAAATATAGAAGTTAGCAGAAAAGATATATAGCAGAGCTATATAAACATAGATAGCAGAGTTATATAAATGTTAATTGTGACACAAACTAACTCTAACACTAAATAGAAAATTATTAACAAAAAACTATAAAAATTAATGAGATACTGGCAGACTATTTTAAAAATCTCACAAGATCCTGCAGTTAAAGTCAAGAAACATAGCAGGTGTCTAGAAGCAGAAAAGATCTATTTCTATTCTAGATCTATTCTATGGTTAAACTTTTATCACTCATAGTTCAACAAAGCATGAGAACTGCCCTGTAAAAGCTGTATTGAGAGGTCTGGACACCCAGCATCATGCTGATAACATCAGATTAATAATGGAAAATGTAAGGAAGTCCTAACAAGTCATCATTTGTGTGTTGCAGATTAAAGAAAAGTTTGGGATTGTGGACAGCTTTTTAAAAGTTTGGAACATGGGTTGCCATAAGTGCCCACTGAATTATTTGTTTCATCATTCATTCATTCATTCATTCATTCATTCATTCATTCATTCATTCTGTGGCCCCTCTTCTCATCCAGTGACTTTGGGAAGTAAACTAAAAAGAAAAAAAGAAAAAGAACATTTTTTTAAATAATAGTACAAAAAGTAAAACACGTAGCATGTGAAAATAGATGACACATCAGAATCAATAATGGCCAGAAACTAATTGCTACAGTGAAATATGGAGCAATGGAATGTTTAAATTGGGAAAGAACTGGATAAAGATGACTGACTTCCACATCCTTTGTAATCACATCTCAAACATTCGACAGTCCAGCGTTTCTCAACCTTGGCAACTTGAACATGTGTAGACTTCGACTTAGGGGTCCACCCATCTTAAAGCCGACAAGGTTGGGAAACACTGTTCTCCACCTTCCTAGATTGCTCTTCTCAATCAAAGAGCAAAGAGCCATAGGAACATGCCTAGCTGCATCAATGTTAAATGCCATATATTTTATTTGCAAAGAAATGTATCTCTCCATCCCAAATAGCATTTATGTAAGAGATTCGTTTCGCTGGGTGAGCCAAGCCTTTGCCTTTCAGGTTCATATATTTGCAGGTGCTAAATTCAGACAAAGCTTTTACCCTTACTTAACAACACTCTGCTATCTTCTTACGATCATCATCGGAAAATACACTGGGTTCCTAGCCATATTTTACTGCTTCTCTGATTGAAAAAAAAAAAGGGAGCCCCTTTTCAGTATTTAAAGGAATTAAGTGGCTGGTGCAAGAGATAAGGTACCTTTACAAAAGCAATGCCAGCTTTTTTTTTTAACTTGTTTATTTATTTAGATAGTGCTAGGTGTAGCCCTGAAAGACATGCTGCTTCCAAGCATTAAGCAAAGCTTCTTTAAAGGAGTTTGACACAGTTTGGATTTTATTCTCAAATATGCTGTCAATTCTGTTAATCTGAGCAGCTAGAATTTTTGGAGACCTCAATTATACCTCACTTTCTATGCCCATATACTGAAATTTATATGTTTGTAGCGTTTATAAGGCAGAGGCGGTGGTGGGATTCAGCCAGTTCGCACCAGTTCAGCAGAACCGGTAGCTACTTTTTTGTTGCCCAGGCCCAGAATGGATTTCTGGAAGCGGCATCAACACAGAGAACCGGTTGTTCACATGTTTGAATCCCACCAGCACCTCAGAGGGAAAATTTTGATTCCGGAAATTATGACTATTTATTTTTAAACCATGGCTGTGTCTCAAACCTCTTTCAATGTTCGTTCAAGAAAAGGAATGAGTTGGTTTAATCTGCATCGGTTCTCTTTCATCCTGAAATATTTCTGCAAAATGCCTCTGCCTGTTCCTTCTCTGTAGTTTACAAAGTTTCACTAAGGCCTTTTTTTTTTTATCAAAAAACATGAAATCATGAGACCTTCATTTAAAAAAATTTTTGCTGAAAAAGTTATTATACTTTCATCTGGAGTTTGAAGGTGAATAAGAAAAGTAGGTTGGAGAAAATTGAAAATGATATATGTCTTTCTGGTGCATTCCATAACCCTTATAAACTTGAAAAATGGGCCATTTGAACAGACAGTGGGACTTAACTAGGATGTGACTTGGCCCAGGATTTGGCCTAAATTTAACTTTTCCTTCAATAAGCCATTGTGCTTAAATTCTAACGCCAACTATTTGTTTGTTCGTTCATTCATTCATTTATTCATTCACTCATTCATTTTCCATAGCTGTCTCACTCATCCAAGTGACTCTGAGTGGCTTACAATTTTAAAATGTGTTTTTGTGGGGCTAAAGATGTTACAGATAGTCCTTGACTTACAACCACAATTGAAGAGGATGTAGGTTCGTTCTCTGAGCTTGTGAGTTGGTTTCCGAATTTTTCATTACAGGCTAGGTAACATTTCAGTGGAGTTTAGGGGATGTCAGTGTCAGTGTGCTTCTGTTTATAAGAGCTTCGTGTGACCAGTAGGTCTTGTGATGGGGAGGTCATGTCAGGTGAGGGTCTTGTGATGGAATACTGACACCCCCTAAACTCCGCTGCAGATGTTACCTAGCCTGGCAACAAAACATTTGGAAACCGACCCACAAGCTTGGAGGACGACCTCCACCCTCATCCTACACCCGAACTACAGATATTCGTTACCATCGCAAACCACAATTGACCCCAAAATTTTCATTGCTAAGCAAGACAATTGTTCAACGGGTTTTGCCCCATTTTGCAATCTTTCTTGCCACAGGTGGTTAAGTGAATCACTGCAGTTGTTAAGTTAGCAATACGGCTGTTAAGTGAATCTGGCTTCCCCATTGACTTTGCTGGTCAGGAGGTTGCACAAAGTGATCACGTGATCCTGGGACACTGCAACCGTCATAAAGTACATGCCAATTGCCAAGCATCCCAATTTTGATCCGGTGACCATGGAGATGCTGCAACAGTCATAAGCCACTTTTTTTCAGTGCCACTGAATGACCACTAAACAAATGGTTGTAAATTGAGGACTACGAAAGATCCCTGAAAGTGGTACCAATTATTTTGCAAAATAGTGTTTAGAGACCAGAGGTTTGCATCCAACCACGCAAATAATGGAGCACTAATTGCACATTAATTAATTCATGGCCCTCTTCCCACTTGACTTTCGTAGTCCCTGTTCAATGTCAAATGCTAATCATTTGCAAAAAGGCACCCAAACGCTTAAGCTTGTGTCCTCAAATCAAAAGGTTCACAATTGGTGAGCTTTTCCAGATCTGTTAGGTCCTGCTTATTTGCCACTGATGTAGTTGCAAAGCAGGGTTGGGTGACACCCTTGGCCTAATTTCAAAACCTCTTTGAGTGTAATTCATTCAGATTGCTGGCATTAGCCTGTCAGCCAGTGACGAAGAGAGAAAAAAAACATACAGAGAAAGTGGCAAAAAGGCAAAAAGAATCTTCCTATCTGTTACTGGCTTTAGCCTACCAATTGGAATGTGTGATGCCAATGTATTGCACACAAAGGAAGGACATTTTGACTGTGCGTATGTGTGTGCACTCATGTGTGTATATGTATATACGTATCTATATTTTACTCCATAGAATTCCAGCCATATCCTGCTATATATATTTCGCCACTACAAGTCCTCGACATACAGCAATTTGTTTGGGGACCGTATGAAGTTACAACGGCACTGAAAAAAGTGACTTACAACTGGTTCTCACACTTACAGCTGTCACAGCATTCCCGTGGTCACGGGGTCAACATTCAGATGCTTGGCAGTTGGCCTGTATTTACAACCGTTGCAGGTCACATGACTGTCATTCGGGACCTTCTCAGACAACTTCTGACAAGAAACGTTAATTGGGAAAGCCAGATTTGTTTAACAACGATGTGATTCACTTATCTTTGGTGATCCACTTAACAACCATGGCAACACAAAAAGATTGTAAAATTGGGCACTACTCATTTAATAACTGCTTTGCTTAACAATGGTTCCTTATTGTGGTCCTAAGTTGAGGACTACCTACGGTATATTCCTTGAACTGTGGCAAAAGTGGATTGAAGAATAGGTTCTGGATTGTTTTAGCCAAAGAGGGAACTAAGATAGCAAATAGTTAGAAGAGCGACAGTTTGCTGACAGCATAAAATCAAAGGAAAGGTTTGCCAGATACCCTTTATTTGTGGTAGAGGTGATAAGCTGGTGAAGCCCCAAAAGAATAGACAGCAACTGAGTCCTATTTTGCTCAGAATATCTGTGGCAAAATATTGTAGATGAAGACATCTGCAAGTATTTATGGCCTTGTGCAGACTGTTTCGTATCTTCGTATTTTCATTTTCAGTGCATGCATGATCAACAATAATGCCCTCCTGTTCCCTTCCATCTTGGTTGCTTTTTAGTTCATTATGATCATTTTACAAAATTTATTCTCTTTCTGTCATGTTATGTCAATATTGAGTTCAAACAGAAGAACCCAGTATATTGACACTAAGTGAAATAAGAATTTACTTTAAACTGTATAAATATTAAGAATAGCCCAATACTTAGAACTGCCTTGCAAAAGTCTAGGCAGGGAAAGAATAAAGACATTAAATGAGAATATAAGGAAAACAATAAGTTGTTTTAATTTACATGCTTTCCCTTTTCTCTCCTGCTGGGCTCATTATTTCGCAATGGAATTTCTTGAGAAAGGAAAGGATGCTCTCCCCACCCATTTAGACCTGATTTCATACTGTGTGACCTTCAAATCCTGATCATTTTACAAAAAGAACGAAATATTTCAGCTTACATAGGCAATATCATCCAATTTGTTTATTAGGTTTATGTCAGTCCTAATCAAAAAAGATTGTTGGCAGTTTTCTTGTTTTCTATATGCTATGCTTAGTAGAAATGATTTGGTAAAGGTACTTTAGATTATGTGAGATAGTGTATGTAGGACTTCCTTAAAGCAGCTAAGTTGTGAATTGTTTCTTAGGCTGCTTTTTTAAGGAGTCAATTCATTAAAACAGCCATATTTAATGTGTGTCCTTGAAGTAGTTGTATCATGGATGCTATTCTTTAAGACTGTCACACCAACAGCCATAAGCATTTCTAGTGCTGTTAGTTCTACTACTTACAGAAACTCAGGAACATAGCAACCAATAAAAGTTTACCACTTTTACTGTTCATTTTCTGAACTAAAAGTTCTACTTATTCATACAGTCTGAAGTTCTCCTAAACAAATTTTCCTGCATTTTGGTCTGTTTTGAATGGGTCTCACATACTCCATATTTCATATATGACCCATTCGCATATGTATATAGTGCCTGTGTATTATCAATGTACCATGGCATTACATGAGTTGCCTTGCAGCCAGATACACAGAAAAAAATTAATAAATAGATCATAATAAACAAAAATTGAATATGTCAAAGATAAGATTTTGTCATTAACGTGGCTACGTGCATTAATACCATGTAGTTATACAAGTCTGGCATATAATTGCAAATAAACTATATTTTAGACTCATTTGAAACTTATAAAATGATATGGCTGCTTTAAAGTGGTCCTATGCTCAAGTGCCCACATATTCAAAAGCCTGTCTCTTGAATCCTTTTGAAAGCATGCATAGCCTTATTTTTTAACACTAAGTCACAAACTTTAGGAGTTGCTTGGCATAACTTTTTCCCCTCTAAATGTTTGCTTTATTAATTGTCTCCAGTTTACATCTTTAGTTTCATGCTGCCTTATCTCCCTTAGTTTTGCAAATTCGTCTGTTCACCCTTTTCATCTTTTTCCTTTATATTTGGCCAGAAGAGTTTTCTGATTGAGCCAATCAATCCCTCTTGCTTGCTGCTTAGTCTCACTGTTAACTTATTTAAATTGATGCAGTCTGGATGCCTGTCAGGTCCATTATATGATAGTTACCCCAAAAATCCAGCCATTCATGGTGGCTGGGAGGTTTTTTCAACATAACCAGGATGATGAGATAGTTTGAGGACAGAAGAGTATCCATGGGGAGAGACCAGAAAAGTCAAGGTAATGGCTGTGGACACACAAACAAAACTTTTGTGAGTGTTTTTTTTGGGTGCCCAGCTTTAAGATTTATCAAGAGGAATAAAACGGGGAAAAGTCTGGTTTTCCCCATCTCCTTAGATCCATTTTGTAGTTTATTTATTTATTTGTATTGCCCCCACCCTTTATCATTTTTACAAATAACTCAAGGTGAAGAACATATTGATATACCTTCTTCCTCCTATTTTTCTCACAACAACAATAACCCTGTGAGGTGAGTTGGGCTGTTCCAAAGCAATCCTGAGGTTTCTGTTTTAAAAAAAATATTATGAGCAATGTCCCTTATTTTTTTCCTCTTAAGGTCTCCACTTCCGTTCTAGAATTGTTGTAAAATGAGCCTCAACCTATATACTGGGCAATTGGAGGGAACAACCGTGATGCCTCTAAAGACTATGGCAAATACCAAGCAGCACAGATCTGCACAAACTAGCAGACTTCAAATATATGATCAGCATCTCTTAATTGCTGATGCTGCTGCTGATAACATTTTCTTTCATATACTGCTGCTGAGTTCCACCTTTCACGCACTGATCTTTTCATACCTAACTCCCCTGCCACCCCTATTCTATCTTTTGTTTTGGGTTTTGCTGTTTTAGCAAATTCAAAATATTTTAGGAACCAACTATGTTTGGACCGTATTTAAACTATAGGATAGCTACCGCTGAGTAAGGGACTACATTCAGAATGACAGCATTCTTGACTGTTGTACGCCTTGTGCATAGGCTCAATTGTTTGGAAAGCGCATGATTTAGGGAGGGGGGAAAAAGGAGACCCACAAAGAACAATTGCTATTATGTATTATTTGGACTTAACAAGCATTACATACTGTGTTTTATTAAGCTGCATTTGTGTGAACAAAATATAAAATTCTATTTGGTAATAGGAGCCTTACTGAGTGTTGTAGCCTTCCCTGACAACTAAAATCAGCATTCTCTTGCCAACTGCAAACATGTTGTAATTATAGACACAATTCACATGAACAAAAAATCCAGTTTAGCGGTATGCTTTATATTGTGACAGCTTTCACAACTTCTCATTTGCAGCAAATTTTCAGTATGTATTGAAAACCAAGATGTAAACCACTGTAAGTGAGCAGTGCCCATTTTCTGTATCTTTCTATAGAACCTGGTGTATATCTGAAGATTTTCAAAACATATGCTTGGTTCCAAAAATATGTACTATAGAATAGATTAATAATTATGCAAGTAGAAAAATTTAGCAGTGGGCTAATAAATTACAGTAATGATATACTACCAATTAGATAATCTCAAAAAGAACTCTATGATTAATACCCTAATCTTAATGGAGTCTCTAATTAAATGGAAAGAAAGTAACTTGTTGTATTCATTGTTGACTGGATTTTCCTTGTGTTTAGAGTTAAGAATGTGTTTGAAACTCAGTCTTATAACTATGGAGCAGGTGAGAAACACTTTACATTTTATATGGAAGGTTTTGGGTTTTTTTTTAAACACCTTCATTCTATAGTATATAGGATTTCATGCCTGAACAGGGGGTTGGACTAGATGACCTCCAAGGTACCTTCCAATTTTATTATTATTATTATTATTATTATTATTATTGTTGTTGTTGTTGTTGTTGTTGTTGTTATTTACCTGCTCCTGAGAAGTATGATTGGTTCCACTTTTCCTTTCATTCATTCCTTTCTTTCATTCCAAATGGTCGTAGTATGATTATTGGATAACTATTGCCTATTATGTGATAAAACATAATTTATACTATGTTTGTTTGTTTGTTTCTTTCTTTCTTTCTTTCTTTCTTTCTTTCTTTCTTGCTTGCTTGCTTGCTTGCTTGCTTGCTTGCTTGCTTGCTTGCTTGCTTGCTTGCTTGCTTGCTTGCTTGCTATTTTTTAATTATTGTGTATAGGCAATCCTCAATTAACAACTGCTTGCTTAGTGATTAGCTGAGCACCATACCACCATACCATCCCTACCAACCCAGGGTCATGTGACTGCATTTGGTATGCTTGGCAACCAGCTTGCATTTATGGATGTTTGCAGCATCTTGTGAAAACGTGACTGTGGGTTTTTTACAATTTTTGCTCGTTTTTGGCAAAACACGCTCATTGGATAAAATGGATTCACTTAGTGACTGCAGTGTTTGCTTAACAACCGTGGAATCTGCTTAATGACTTCTGAAAAAAAGTTGTAAAATCAGGTGCAGTCATGAAGTGACCTGCTTAATGAAAGCAATGGCTTAAGAGGGCCGTAAGTCAAGAACCGTCTGCTGCTCAAAACCCCATTGACCAAAAACTCACTAATTAATTTATAAATGCCATAAGGGATAATGAGAATAATGGCTAAGCATTTTATATACATCTTAATTTCTATCATTCAACTTTTATCAGTCTAATCATTCAATCCTCTAATCTTGGAAGGAGTGCTGCATAACAAATGTCAAATCTAATAGTTTTCACACATTTCTTTTGCTTAGGTGAAGATGCTAGAAGACTAAATTACAACTTTGAAAAAAAATCAGGTTCAGATTTGCTCTAAGATGAAGCTTGCTAACAAGTCTATATGGGATAATTCGCAACTCTCTCTTATAGGTTTTGATTTTGAAAGCTAAACAGAATAAATTTGGCACGCAGCGTGTTCTCAGTTGACATGAAGAACAGAAGGTAAACTCCGCATCCTGAAAACCTCCATGGCTGAACTCAGAAAGCAGAAAGATTATGTGGACAATCAACTTTAAATGGGATCAGAGTTGACTGGTATCAATAAATAAAATTTATAGGCACTTCAAAACATCATCTTTTCTTCTGAACAGGTAAAAAAGGGACAATTATTCATTTTGCAATGGTAAAGTGCCAGGCAGACTTCTCTAGAGGACATATTCCTCCCCAGAGATCTTATTGCTAAAAAGACTATTTTGGGGGGAGCTTTGTGAATCACATTGTCAGGGTGAAATATAAAACAGCAGTATTTTTCTCCTTTAATCAAACATCATCACCATCAGCTTCTGAAATATATAATTATAGCACCATCAAACCTCACCAGTCTTTTTCACTCTGCCTCTAAGTTCACCCATCAGAAACAACTTAAAGTGGAATTAATACAATTAGGAGGAGCTGGGATGTTTTCCATTTCCTTCCTAGCCTTGTATATATGAAACGTTCTCTCCGCAATTCGTCTGCTAGTTAGAATTTCAAGGTGTTCTGCATCTCCCTGAGAACCAGTTTCATGACTTATTGTCCTAAATAGTTAGCCACTCTGTTCCATTATCTCTAGCTATGAAAGGAGTGTTTTGCTGGCTTAGAAATAATTATGCTGAATATTCACCATTTTCTTGGAGGGTTAATTGGGAAAAATGAAATAGTGTTTTGTGCAACAGCAGTTATTAAACTGAGAGTATGTTGCAGTTAGAGTCTCATTTCAGATCAGCAAAATGATACTTTGTGCAACCGTGGCTCTCAGCAGTGGGGTTTTCTCCTTTAATGATCGAGCTGCAAAAGGACAAAGGGGAAAGCATTTTACGGATTAGAGTAAACTTTAGCATGGAATTCTTTTGCCCTTCGTCTTGGCCCAAGTCGGCCATGACTGCAAATGAACCGCCAAGTCGGACAAACGGCAAGTCCTCCAGGCAAATGACTTTTGATTGTTCTGCTCATAAGAGACTGTGGCCTATATGAAACCAAGGAACTTTAAACGTCCCCTGTTCCTACTAAGCAGATTGTTACTCTAGGTCGTGAATGAAATACCTGGCCAACGTAATGTGATAAATGCTGAGAATCACAAAATGGCAGATGAATAAACACCAGATTGCCCTTCGATGCAAAGCAATATAAAACAATACTAAGAAGTAGAAGAAGAAAAAAGCAACCTCAAAACAAATGGCACTAGACTTAATTGAGATAGGACATCAAAATGAAACCCACAGGTAACCATGAATATGTTGAGGAGATCTGCCGATATGATAAATCTCATAATGCCTTTCTAACAGAAAAATTGCTGAGTGAATTTTATACATACTGTGGGTATCTGGACATATAATATTGAATAGCCTATCACAACTGATTTTTTGGTTTGTGTTTTGCAGATGAGTGTGAGGAGGACAAGAAGAAAAATATCAATTGCTTTCGTCTATAATAGTTCGCCTAGGGCAGGAGTGGCAACTTTAAGACTCCAACATCCAAAATTCTGTTAACTGAAGCCCATAGGTCTTAAAGTTGCTAAGGTTGAATGCCCCTGATCTTGGGTGTCTTTCACACACAGTAAAAACAGATATAATATCAGATATATTTGCAAGTCAAATCTGTTTTACTTCCAACATTTCCTCACAGTTTCCTAAGATAACATCTACCTGCCAGATCTTCTGGATTTTTTCCCCTCCTTGGCATGTAATAAACCACAAGGAGTATGTACTCTATTCTATCACTGCTTTATTTTCTTCTGTTGATATCCCCAAATGATTGATCCACACAGGATACGTGGACTGTGCTATCCATATTTGTACTCCATCCATTTGCTATTAGGGAGCTGGACTCAAAGTCACTGCTTTTAACTTTCTGCGATATGGAGTAGAAATTTTATATTTAAAAGGCCAATTCCCAAATGCTTGATTTATTAGAAATCAGTCCTTTTATTTTAAAAACAAAGCCCAGCTGTACACTCCAAGCAAATGCATAATTACGACATTGTAAAAAACCTTCATTAACATTTGAAAAGAACAATTAGATAAAGAACAAAGCTAAACATCTAAGGACTAATCATAACTATATATATATTTTTTATTGAAAAATTTTATATATATATAATTTTTCAATAAAAATTACCCCCTTGACAAAATACCTAAATACACTCAAAAAGCATAATTAAATGATGCTATGTTTGTTTAATGAAAAAAATGGCAAAAAAATAAAGGAAAGGAAAGAAAAAGATTACATAAGCCAAACAGATTAAGGGAAAAGAAAAAAAGGAAAAGAAAAGCTAGTGACTGGCTATGATGGAGTTGGTAGAAATTTATACTTTTACCTTTTTTGTCTTGTGGCAGTCTTCTGAAAATTTAATTAGGCGTCTCAGGTCTTGGGTTAGGATAATCATGTGTCTTTTTTGCTGTTAAGTCTCCATGGTTAGTTACTTTAAGAACACATTTTGGTGATCTTTTAATTTCTTATTTGTAAGCTACACAGAGACATGATAAATCAGGAAGCCTTGGAATCAAAATAATAAATAAATATTAAATTGGAATTGAAATGAAATTAAAATACCCACAGAGACTGAACAATAGTGGGCTACTATATCGTGACGCCACATTCCTTCATTCATTTCTGCTTACGGACTATCCACATCTATTCAGAAACAAAAGTGGATCAACAGACATACTATATTAAATTTAGAACAGTTTTAGCTTTTTCCTCAGTGGAACAAAACTTAGTATGATCTTCAGTGCATTTGGTCCTTCTTCTTGATATAAATATTTGAGAGAATTCTACCTTTTGCCTAGTCTTTCTGAGATGTCTAGTTTCTAAATAATATCTTTACCATAGCAGACTGACAAATGTCACCTTAAACACAGTTAAAGATCTAATACTTTTTATACTGTATATTTCAGATTGAAAATGATAAGGTTTATGTTTGATTTTAATCATTGTTGACTAGTACTGTGGTAGCTGGTAGGTTTTTTTAAAAAATGGTTAAAACTAATGTTTGTATTGCTATATAGATTTCCCTTTAGATCTACTTTACTTCAATATTTACATTTTATTGTTTTTTAGGTCTTACCTGTATAAGGGTCAGGAGACCACATGCAGGAAAATATCACCTTCACTTAACTGATATCAGTGTCAAGAAAATATAACAACTGTGGTTCTCTTAAATCAAGTTTAGGGTTTATCGCATTGGTAAAGAGAACCTCGTTCAGACAAGCAGTGACACTAGTTACTGAGATCTTGGAGTGACGCATGTTCCTGAGTGAATTTGCCCTTAAATTGCCAAAAATTGAAAATGGGACCACCAAAGAATATTCCATTATTACTTAGTGCAATGGTAAATCTCCTCCATAACACTGATTATTGGGCAAAAAGGAAAGCAGCATTCTCAGCGAAGGGAACCATTATTCTGAATTTAATAAGTCTACTTTCATATTATTCAGTTTTGTTTTATTCTCATTTTATCATTTTTAAAGAAGCTCTTACATAAAAGCTTACTTGGCTCATGTGTGCATTAAAAGCTACCCTTTTAGAACATGGTCTTGCGCCTCTGTCAAAAGTATTATTTAATCCACAGTTATGTAAGCAGGTAGAAGTGCTGTTAGCTTGTTTGAAGCCAAGAAGGAATACAAAGAGAATAAGTAATCTCTCTCTCTCTCTCTTTCTCTCTCTTCCACTTTTGAGATAGGAGAGACTTTGCTAGCAGCTTTAATATCATCTAGATGATGAGTGCTGAAAAAACATCACCGGCAATATAGTGGTAGAGTGAATGTGATGGGGCAATTTTTAATCTAATTACAGTCACTTTATCCAGGACTCTTGGATCACAATCCACAAGGAAAGAACATTGAAACAAATATTTTTCAGAGCCCCATCAATGCAAATGTGGAGAATTGGTCTCGTCGGCATTTCCATATGAACTAGTTTTGCATTTTTGAACCAATATCTAAATATACACAATGAATTCAGGTGGACTGAATATAAAAAATATAAAAGCATGAAAAACACCTGCAGAGAGCCTGCATAGGAATCCAACTTCAAACATATATAGGATGGAAGAGTGAATGGATCAAAGAAAAGGAAACAAAAATCGCAAAAGTTTGGTTTGGAAATAATAATAATAGTAATAGTAATAATAATAATAATAATAGTTGGAAGGGACCCTAGAGGTCATCTAGTCCAACCGCCTGCTGAGGCAGGAAACCCTACACCATTTCAGACAAATGGCTGCCCAGTCTCTTCTTAAAAACTTCCAGGGTTGGAGCATTCACCGTTTCTGGAGGCAGGTTGTTCCACTGGTTAATTGTTCTAATTTTCTGAGCCCTCCATGGGATATGAGAGTGGTGAAGTTTAAAGAACAAAAGGTTATGTATGAAGCAGGGGATGGATGTGGGTGAAGTCAGAATGATTGAAGTCAGAATGGTTTGTGAAGCATTGAACAGTAAGTCCAGTTGAGCCCAAAATCTCTGTTGCTAAATGAGACATTTGTTAAGTGAGTTTTGCCCCATTTTGCAACCTTGCTTGTCGCAGTTGTTAAGTGAGTCACTGCAGATGTTAAGTTAGTAACACAGTTGTTAAGGGAATCTAGCTTCCCCATTGACTTTGCTTGTCAGAAGGTCACCAAAGGTGATCACACAACCGCGGTGCATTGCGACCATCATAAATATGGGTCAGTTGCCAAGCGTCTGAATGTTGATCACGTGATCGTGGGGATACTGCAACAGTCATAAGCGTGAAAAAATGGTCATAAGTCACTTTTTTCAATGCGATTGTAACTTTGAACTGTCACCAAATGAACTGTCGTAAGTCAAGGACTACCTATATAGCAAAAGGCATTAATGTAAAGCAGATTTAGTATGATTTCTTTTTCTCTCCGCTTATGTCTTATTTCTTCTGCTGACTATTTCTCACTCCTTTTTGATGCTCTGTATGGTACAGGTAGTCTTGGACTTATGACCCCAAGTTTCTGCTGCTAAGCAAGGCAGTTGTTAAGTGACATTTACCCGATTTTACGCCCTTTTCTGCTACCGTTGTTAAGTGAATCACTGCAGTTGTTAAGTGAATCATGTGGTTAATCGGGCTTTCCCCCATTGACTTTACTTGACCAAAGCTGACTAGGAAGGTTACAAATGGAGATCACAGAGACAGTGAAACTGTCAAAGATGCATGCCAGTAACCAAGCGTTCCAATTTTAATAAGATGACCTTGAGATGCTACAATGGTTGTAAGTATGAAATCAGGTCATAAGTCACTTTTTTCAGTACTGTTGTAACTTCAAACAGTCACTAAGCAAATGGTTGTAAATTGAGGACTATTTGTACTCACCTGCAAAGGGAATAAAGTGATGGGTATCTAGGTATGTACATTATATACCATTGGGTAGTTCATTGTCTTCATGGAAAATTGCCAAAGCCGCAAAAGAAGACAAAAGGGATCTTCTTTCCACAAAAGATCACTAGTTTTTTTTTTAAATGGCAGATTTTTAAAAAGAAGAGTCATGTCAACGCTGTGCACCGTTGATATGACAATTCCTTGCTAAGCAACATTATAAACATACCTTTCCTGGAAAAACGTATGTAGTGTTTCAGCTTACTGAAATGCAACTTTAGGGCCCAATTATGTCAAAACATGAAGCTATCAACAATTTTCTTTTAAAAAGAAAAAAGAAAAAGTGAAATGCTCCTTAACTAACCTGTCTGAAACTCACTCCAATTTATCTTTGTAGAGGGTTTATTATTAATCTTTGAAATATTAGCAAATGCAATTAACTGGGGCTGTAGGGGTGGAATAGTCATTGGGTGATTTCTTTGACTTTTAGTGAAGAAAAGAAAATACTCGAAATTTGAAATCAGAATTAAAATTTGAATTCTGAACCAGTTTAATGTAAAGCAAGTTGATTATGAACTGCCAGAACAGCCTATGAAATGAATATTATGAGTTTGTACCTACTGCACTCCAATCCTAGCAAGGAAAAGTGACCTTTAAATAGCCTAAAACTATGTTTTCTTAGCAACATTTTTTCTTCATATTTTAACTTTACCTGCAAGACTTTCTGTGCAGAAGAGTTACCGATGTCGATTTCTCCTTTCTCACAAGTTCTTCCTTTTTATGCCTTTTAAATATGTACAAAAAAAATAATAATTCCTACTATATATTCAAATATGGTACAGAATTAAAATGTCATCAATAGCACTGTCTTGAACAATGACCAGAGGGGGCATTTAATAAGAAGGAATATATTTTACATCAAAGAGCAACTTCTATTGAAGTCTGGTTGGGAAAGAGAAGCAGAAAGATTAAATGATTAACATTTTCTTATATTTTAAGGACTTAAATGTGGTTTTCCTAAGAGAGTAGCATTTGCTAGATCCTATGGTCCATTCCAGGTTGAAAGAGAGCAAATCCCTGAGCCTCAAACTTGAAATGTCATATTAATTTCATCAATAAATGTATGGAATAGTCTTGAACCAGCAGTCGAGAGGATTCTAAAAGGTTAGTAATGACTCCTATGCAGGCAGCTTGCAAACTTTTTTGTAAAATTTGGGGGATTTGAACGGGTGCAACTCCAAACAAGAAAATAAGGGTTCCCTAAATTTGTATTAGGATTATTTTTTAAAAAAAAAAACTACCCTGTTTTCACTCTGGGAAGGTGGGGGGGGAGGTTGGAGGGGATTAGATGGTTTTGTATATTTGTGATATTAGGGGTGTTGCTCGGACACCGTCCCTGCACTACATCTGAAGGGGGAGGAGTGTAAGAGGGGAGAAGGAAGTAGGAAGGTTGGAGGAGAAGAGGAAGTGGAGAGAGAGGGAAGGAGAGAGCTGGAGAGGGAAGTAGGATAGAAGATAGGGAGGAAGAGAGAGGGTGGATGTGGTGGGGGGGGCGATGTCCGAGCTGCACCTATAGGTAAGAGTAGGTATTTGTTTTATTTACTTAAAGTATTGGTGTTAGAGAGGGCAATAGAAAATTCTTTTTGTTTATCTAACTATGTATTTATTGTTAAAATTATAAAATTAATAAAATATATTTTTTTAAAAAAGAAAGAAAATAAGGGTTCCCATCAGCTTCTTGTTTGTTAAACTAAAACAAAGGTAGAAATGCAGGCTAACATACGACATTTCAATGAACACATAGATTGAAAACATGCATAACGCATTGTTTGAATTCTGTACTATAGTTTTAAATATCATATGCAGCAGAGAACACAAAGTTTACTGCACCTCGTAGCCCAAGCTCAGACATGGAATACAATTTCCTTTACTTCGGACACAAAAAATCTACATCTTCAAGTATGGGAGATGTTTCCATCTCATAAACATGGACACGTACCCAGGTTTCTACCCTCACCTGCTGAAGAAAGGGAAAAAAATAGATTTCTTTCCAAATTAAGACACAATTTGCTGGATGGAGTCCAAATGAAATGAGGCTGTTCTATTCCCCTCCCCTCTGATAAGCGGCTGCAATCTCCAGGAAATTCAGAAGAAATCCAGGTAAATTGGAGCAGAGGGAAACTTTTTTACTTATGTAGAAAGATGTAAAAATGTCTAACCTGGATTGTCTATATGGAAATTCTCAGTCATCCAGGAATCAGGGGTTCTCAACCTTGGCAACTTTAAGACTTGTGGAATTCTGGGAATTGAAGTCCACAAGTCTTAAAGTTGCCAAGGTTGAGAACCCCTGATTCCAGGTCATGGTTGTCCCAAAGGTGCTTTTTCACCAGACAACTAGACTTTCTTGTTTTTCTTTGAAGATGTTTCACTTCTTATCCAAGAAGCTTCCTCAGCTCTTGGATGAGAAGTCTAACCTGGATTCTGTGTTAGGCTGTTTTTGGAATGGTGCTAATTGTCTTTAGTTGCTTGTATAAACTATCTACATGGGATTTTAAACCTTGATCTGTAGCCCTCTTTCTGGGTTGTGTGATCTAATATTTCTGTAGAACTTTTTTGTAATTCATAGCAATAACTGGCATCTTCTGCGAGCAGCTGTAAAGAACCACTTCTGGCAGCTCAGGAGCATCTTGCAAGTCTGTCTAGACCAGTGGTTCTTAACCTGGGCGATATCACCCCCCCAGGGGGCGATTTCATTTTTCAGGGGGGCAATGGAACGAAAAGCGGGGATGCGGGGGCGAAGGAACGAAAAAGGAGCGATATGGGGGTGATGTAGCTAGAAGTTTTGGGAACACTTTTGAGACTTTTTTATACAGTGAATCGCGGTATATCTTTCGTAAAAAAACAATGTTCACCATTAGTGGATTGAATTGTGAATTGAGCATGGTGATTTAAGAATGCGATTAACAAAAATGGTTCCAGACATCAAGAAATGGGCATCAGCTCACCAAGCATATGGCAGCCACTGATGTTCTTTTTTTTTTGCTTTTTGTATACATACATTTTTTTCGTTAATAATTGTCTGAGCTTTTATCGTTGTATTTGCTTGTATTGGATTTCACGTTCCAGTTTGAGTTTTCGGCTTCGTTTTCGAATTTTTGTGGCACTCTGTAAAACATTTTGTGTCTCTTTGTATTGTACTTTTTTAGCGTGCACTCCAGTTCGATATTATATTTTCTTTGTGTCTTTTTAATCCTTTTTACTTTGCGCGTGACCATATATACTTTCCTCGAATCTTAATTTAGTTTCAGAGTTTTCGTCTTGAAATTCTTAGTTTCCTGCATTGTGGTTTGTTCTTATGCCCTTTTTATATTTCTTTTTGCATCTTAAATTTCACTTGTAATTCAATCATTAAATGTTACTGTTTTTCTTTTCCGGCATTTCACTTTCTTGCAATTGAATTTTGTTTTCAGTGGTCATTACATTTAAGTGTCTTGAATAAATAAGATAATAATGAAATACATGTATCACAAAGTTTGGGAATAAAGTGATGTATGGCACCAAAACTTTTCACACAGTTGAGATATTATTATTATTATTATTATTATTATTATTATTATTATTATTATTATTATTATTATTATTATTATTATTATTATTTAAGACTTTTATACCGCCCCTCTCCCGTAGGACTCGGGGCGGTTTACAGCCAAATTTAAAAAATGTAACAATATGGGAAAAAAACTGGAAATAAATTATTTGCATTGATATGTCCAGATGACAATTTTAAAGAAAACAAAAAAAAATGTTTGCATAAATTGAAAAATTATTTCCTATGTTGTGATTGAGAGGTTATGTTGGAGGAGAGGGGCGATGACAACTTCCTCATTGGCTCAAGGGGGAGATTCATTCAAAAAGGTTAAGAACCACTGGTCTAGACCGGTGATGGTGAACCTTTTAGAGACTGAGTGCAACCTAAACCCCACTTATTTATTGCCGGGTGCCAGGTGGGCTTGGCCCACTGGGTGGGCGTGGTTGTGGTGGTCATGGCAGATTGGGTGGATGTGGCCAAGATGTGTGTGGTCACTTTAATATTGCTTGTGGGGAGGGACGCCTGTGGGGGCTGTGGGGTTGAGGAAGATCTAGGGGTCTCTGGCAGGTGGGGCGGTAGGCAGGAAGCTTGTCCTGAGGAGTGAGGTGAGGCAGGGTGGGGTGCCATTGCCATAGGGCAAGGCAAGGGCTGGGACGGCTGCTATCTGATACCATCGGCCCCTGCATACAGAGGCCAGCAAGCTGCAGCCCACCACCAGCAGTTCAAAGAAGCCACCTCTGAGTTGGATGGCTGGCAGACAGCCGAGGAGACGATGCAATGGGTCATGCCCGGGAAAAGAAGAGCATGCGAGGCCAGAAGGGATGGGATGGGGGAGGGAAACCATCCGTGCCAGGATGCATCCAGCCACATGGGACCTGGTGAGTTAGCAGGCAGCTGGTTTAAGAGGGACAGTTGCCATCTCTGGGGCATGGCGCGAGTGCCCACAGAGAGGGCTCTGAGTGCCGCCTCTGGCATGCGTGCCATAGGTTCACCACCACTGGTCTAGACTCTAGAGCACATTAGTTGTGGTCTCTCTTTCTGTTTCATACACAAACAGACATATTTTATTTTAATATAGATATGTGAAAGCACAACCAAGAAAAAGTGCAAAAAAAGAAAAGAGTGTAAGAGCAGAGAGATTTACAAACAATATACAAGTGAACAAAAATTTTTCAAAAAAGCATTAGATTAATACCACATATAAAATAATCTTATATCAATTTGGCACTTCAAAACTATTATTAGAATCAGGTCAACATTCATTAAATTAAAAAGACAGCCAGTATAATAATAATCATTATTCAAATTTAACACATAACAAATTTAACTTAGCATGCAGAATCTAATATTTTAAAATCTCATATTCAGAAAAACTGAAATATTGGATACTCTGCAAGTTCTTATGCCAATTTATAATCCGTAAATGGTTTCTCAATTAAATTCTGCATTAGGTCTGGTATTTTGTTAAAATACAAAGCTATTTTTCACATAGGCGCATATTGCTGCAGCCAAGTTTGTCATCCTTCTAGAGAAAGAATTATGTATAATTTCCAGTAAGAGGCATAAAGTATCTTGGAGTTGTTATCATCCAAAGCCAACTCTATGTATTGCATAGGGTTAAAAAGTTTGGTGATGTTTAGCAGGAAAACAGCTGGCAGGGAAAAGAATTCAACCATTAACACTTGTTTCCTTCTGTAATAAATCACCTTCCAGAATTATTGAGTTTTAGAACATTGCCCTTCAAAATAAAAGAGTGGTTCAACCTGATTGTTGCATTTCCAATCATTTTTGGAATACAAATAATCCATTTTGACAATCAACGCTCAGGTAATACATCAGCAGCAGAACATCTTGTACCAGTTTTTTTTCTAAGTATAATATTTGTAGTAAATGTATTTTCTTCCAATGAAATCTAGATATCCAGCAATTACCAAGTGATTTCCTGAAAATCTGACGGGTTCACAGGCATTCAAAGAGACATACTGCAACTTTCCAGTTTTTTTTTTAAGTTTTATTAGTTTTACAATTATAAACAAAAAATCAAATTGAATACAACTCAACTTAATACAATCTTTTTCAACTTTCTCCAACACAAAACAAAACATAAAAACTTACATAGGATAGTTAAAATAGCTATGGGTGTTCCTCGGCAGCACCCCCTCCACCACATCCCCCTCTTTCTTCCTCCTATCACCTACTTCCCTCCCCCTCCCATCTCTCCCTCCCTCACTCTCCACCCTCCTCTCCTACAACCTTCCAACTTCCCTCCACTCCTTCACTCCTCCTTTCCACCCCCTCCAGATGTGGTCCAGAGGTACTGCCCGAGCAACCCCTCTTATATCTGTAAATATATCATTCTTATATATTGCCAATATTGCAGTTGAGTACATTATTACACCCCCCCAACCCACCCCACCCCGACTTCCCAAAGTGAATACAGGGTAAAACACAAGAAAACACACTAAACTAAACAAAATTGTTATGTAAATCCTAATAAAAAATTAACTATATTTTTCAGTCCAACATATAAAAATTTAACTATATGCTAAGTACAATTTCTTAGATTGATATTTCCCTTGTATATACTCTATCCATTTTTTCCAGTCCAACATATATTTTTCATTTGAGTGATCCTTCAAATATGCGGATATTTTAGCCATTTCTGCCAAATGTATCACTTTCAAAGTCCATTCTTCGATAGATGGTAATTCTGGCTTCTTCCAATATTGTCCCACCAACAATCTTGCTGCTGTAATCAAGTTCAAAATTAAGTTCGTCTCTATGGTGGTGCAGTCTTTTATAATGCCTAACAAAAACAACTGTGGTGAAAATTCAATACGTTTTTTCAAAATATTTTGAAGTATCCACCATATTTTTATCCAAAAGGCCTTGATTTTTCTACAAGTCCACCATACATGAAAATAAGTAGCATCCAAATAAGTAGCTTTCCAGTTTTTGCTTTACGCTTTTACTTGCTCTGATATTGATCACAGTTTTGCAGCTTATAAAGCCATTTCTTCACCTATTTTCTCCATTTACAGTAGACCAATTTTATATTCACTATGACACGAAGCACACTTGCAAAATACAATGAGCAGTGCATTAACAATTACAAAAGGTTGGTTTCCTTGGAACAGCTTATGTCCTGTGATGGTACCTAATAGCCCAAATAACATCATCTGCCTATTCCATGTCCTTGGGAAGGAGTCAATAGGTGGATAAAAATGCCAAATCCAGTCTGAACATCTGACTGTCTGTGCAATGAACCATAATTATTGGGGGGGAAATCACCCACCAGTCGATTGCAAAAGACAGTTTTACTTGTAATAGTTTTCATCCTGCAACACAGTGGTGGGATTCAGCCAGTTCATACCAGTTCGCTTCCGGAAGTCCAGTCTACGCCCACCGGAAGTGCGTGGATGCCACTTCTGGAAGTCCGTTCTAGGCCTCGAAGGCCTGGAGGAGGCCTCCCCAGGCCTAGAACATCCCGCCACAAGTGCATGAATGCCACTTCCAGAAATCCGTTCTAGGCCTCAGGGGACCAGGCCTGCATTCAATAAGAGAACCGGTTGTTCAGGTATTTGAATCCCACCACTTCTGCAACAATATGTTTAACACCATCAAACAACAACAGCTGCCTATCCTAGCTCCTTGGGAAGGAATCAATAGGTGGATAAAAATGCCAAATCCAGTCTGAACATCTGGCTGGCTAGGCAGCCAACTAAAATAACAGCTGTTACTTTGCATGATTACTTTTTATTTCTTCTGTACATTGTCTTCTGTCTTTGAGGTGTAAGTTCATAAATGATACTCTCACTAAAGTCAGGGAATCATAATCCTAACATTGCATTTCGTGCATTCTTTTGATTTCTTGAGCACCAAGCCTGTTGCTGCAGCTAGTCACAGGGCCACCCACTTACTCAAGAGCATATAGTGATGAGGACTATCCAGAATATAGTCCAGTACTCCAGTCTATATTTTTTATTAGTTTTTTTTAAGAAAAAGAAGAGCTAGCAGGGAGAGCCATTAGCAAATAACAAAAGCAAAGCCAAAGCAATAGTTAAAAGCAAGGGGTGGGGAGTCGGAAATGCAACTTATTTTATCTTGTCTTTTCTCCTTTCAATCCAGATGCTTCAGGGCATAAGCTGATTGCCAGCTGAGGCACTGAAAAAAAATCCCCATTGTATAGTACTACATAATTAGATGAATTGTGGGGGGTTGTAGGATTTGTCTGGAATAGGCAGCCTTAGCCACTGTCACAGACGGGAGGAGGATACTGGATTAGATGCATCATTAGTTTGGCCAGGCTGTGTCCTCCATGGCAGAGATTGTGAATAACAAGGTACCACTGGGCATGTCGGAATAATTAAAAAGGTTCAGTTTTGTCTGTCAAGCTGGCTTTACCTTAGCTTACCAGCTAAGTAACAGTATAAATGAATCAGGGCTTTGGCTACAATTTAACTATCGATATTAGAGATCTGTCTCGCTGCATTTTATTTTCTAAAAATCTTGGGCTTGGGAGTGTATCTCTGAGTACATGTGCACACATTTTTCTTCGTCAGAGGCACAAATACAGAGAAAGCACAGGGACTCCAGAGTTTGTTTCTGCTCATTAGCCAGGCTGAGCGAAGTGCATATTCAAATTTAACTTCTCCTTTCCAGGAAACTCAAGCAAAATCAAATCATGTCCGATGATCATTGGTTCTGAAGATGATGGGAGCCACTACTCGATAATTTCCCTCTAAAGAGCATTAAATTGCAAAAAGTAGAAGATTGCAGCCTTCTTCAAACAATCTCGTTTCCATCTCAACTTCCTGCCTGCCTGCATCTCTTGCACAAAATAGTACTTTAATTGAGGTATCTTCTCTGACACTGATGCCCCCTTGTGCCTTCCAAAAAGACAGAAGGACGGTCATTTCTAAAGTGCTTAACTGTCTACATGGTCCTCCAGGCCATTCTGCCCCAATTTGCTACCCTCTACATACTCTGGAATTACAACTTCCATTAGTTCCCACTTAACTTGACACCTTGAGGATCAGGTTGCAGAAAATTGTCTTCTGTGCTCGAGTCTAGTAATGTATCATTTGGCCCTCTGAGCTATACTGTTTTTTTGTTAGAGCTGGAACAATATTTTTATATGGAATGGCCTCTGTGGGAAGGAGAGAATAGGATTGATTGAATGGAGGGGAAAGTTGTGCTAAATGGATGGAGCACTTTTGCTGACTTCTTGAGGTGGATCTGAGCTTTTCTTAAGGAAAAACCTGTCACCACCGTATTTCAAGAGTCTACCAACGGCTGACTGAGTACATTTCAATTGAGTTTTAGATGTCTCTTCTCCACCATAACACAGTAAAACTTTTAAAATAAAGTGTTAGGTCCAGGAATCAAACTCTGAAGAAGCTGCTCCATCTGAATCAGTGGAATGTCAACTTCAGGAGATACCAAGCCATAAATCACCTAGGCTGGTCAAACACAGGTACCAAGAGAACATTTGGATAAGTCAGATGATGATATACAGCTTCTAAGCCCTCGGACTCTACTCACAGAGTAGAGCAGAAAGCAGAGCAAGGGAGTACTTCCCTTGGTTAAAGACAGCTGGCTGCAGCCTTGATTTTCAATCAATTACTCTGGTGGAAACAACTGTCTGATTTTCCATGTGTGTGTGTAGTGTGGTGTGAATCTTGGAACTCAACAAGCACGCTATCTGCTGAATACTCAAGACAGACAAGGAAACATGAAGTTTTGCAGAACGTTAAGGATTTTGGAAATGACAAATTGGATAACTATTGAGAGGCAATTCTTAAACCATGAAATGAAATACCAAATCAAAAGCTTGCATCTATAAAAGAAAATGTGCTTCTCTTTTTTCCAATACAAGTGAAAAATTGTTCTTTTTCCTCTTTCTCCCATATATCTTGGGGAGGGGGGAATTGTAAGGGCAACATTGATGTTCTTTGCACAATATAGTTGGGCATCAATGCTGCCTATTAGCAAATAACAAAAAAAATGTAGAAATTCCATATATTTTCCTTGTATTTTAACTAAATAGACCAGTGATGAAGAAGCGTTGCATTTTATTATATTAAGATTAGTATTCATTTTTCCTGCTTATAGTTGACAGGAGGGAAGATACAATTGGATCAAATGCAGATTTGGCGTAGGTGCATGTCCTGAAAAAGAACATTCAGCAACTTTCCAGACCCCACTATTTAAATGTGAAAAGTAACCTTCTGCAAAAGTCTAAAATCAGCATATTTCTTTGCTCAGCCAAAGGGTAACAGTTCTTTTCTAAATTCATTTTGTTGTATTTAAAATGCAAATGATTTTCAAGAGTGAAAGAATAAAATCTTCTGTTAGAAGCAGATTTTTCTCATTTTTTTTTTCTCTTAGTATGCAGGAATTATAGCATTCTACCTTTTTCCATCCAAGCTCTCTGCAGGTATTTCTGGAGATAGCTAATTCCATTAGTTATAATGAAGAAGAAGAAATACACATTTATAATTCCACCCTCAGTATTGTAATGTGTGTAGGATTGTGTAATAGCTGATGTATAAGGACTGGCAGAGCCAGAGGGAAGGGTGAATCCCTACAAAGCCACACATGAACTAAGCCCAAGCCACCTTTGACTGCTGCTGAGCCTTATGTAACTCTAACCAAGTGTTGAGAAGATTTCCCTACATAGGCTTTTAGCAATAAATCAGTTAAACTGAACCTTCACACATGGACCTGATCTTTTTCACCAGAGAGCCCAACGTTCTAATGTCTAAAACTACACACTGTCCAACATACTCTTCTTCATCCTGATGGTCCTCCAAATGTTTGAACGTCAATTCCCAGAATTCTTCTGCCAAGCAGGGAGATTGCTGAGGAATCTGGGAGTTAAAGTCCATATATTTGGAAGGTGCCAAGCTGAAGGAGATCTTTCCCCTTATTTATGCACGGAATGTAGAGTTTAGCCTTCATGCACTGTATCCAGTGGTGGGATTCAAATATGTGAACAAATGGTTCTCTGTGTGGATGCCACTTCCGGAAGTCCATTCTGGTCTTGGGCAACAAAAAATTAGTTACCAGTCCTGCCGAAGTGGTGCGAACTGGCTGAATCTCACCACTGATTGTATCAAATGGTGGAAGAGAAGGGTTTTTTTTTTTTTTGTTATTTCAAGAGCTGAAATAACCAGGAGTCCAATGCTGCTTTGCATTCCCCTCAGAACAGCCCACGGGGAGTTGTGTTACCTGGCATATCTTGGCAGTGTCTCACTCCAGGGCATTCTTGGTAGTGTGGCTCCCACTGGGCTATCCAACTTGCAACTCGGCTACGGCTTAAAGCAGTGACAGTTCTTTTTTTTCTTTTTTTCAAGCCAGAAAGATTTTGAAATCTTTTGCTGTCTTATGTAACGTGCTAACTTCCCTCCTCCTGCCACACAGTAATGCTGCTGTTCTTGTTCTTGTTTTCCCCGTTACCTAAAGATAGCAGAATAAATAAGAGGGGCTGTTTCTCCCACCCCCAATGTTGTTTGACAGATCATCTGTTTACACCAGGACTGTCCATTTGGCTCCACATATGCTCGCCTTTGATATTTGTAAATAAAGCAAATTTTTTTTTCTGAGGTAAAAGTTTAATAACCTGAGGTAAATCTTGTACATGGTTTATCTACTATATCTAGTCCATCACATATTGTTCGTTCACACTTCTGAATTAACTTCGTCTCAGTACTAGTGTAGTCGTTTATAGTCCCTAACCAAAGACCCTGAGGTAGAAGTTTCATACCCTGAGATAGAGATTCAGTCCGCTTTAACAATATTAAAGTAAACAACATTAGTCAGAAGATTATGTTAAGAGGCATTAGTTATAGAACATATACATTCAACATTGGGTGTTAGTTTTTGTAAACATTTGATTTGTTAATAAAGGCTCAAAGTCTATCCAGTTTTGCAGAGAGAAAGCTCACTCATTGTATTATCTCTTAAAGCTCTAACTGCTTTAAGATTGAAGGTCTTCTTATTGGTGTGCAATGGTTTATTAGAATTAGTTGATTGCTTTTACTTAGCAATCATGGAATATGTAAATTTTCATTGCCATCTAACAAAAAGCAAAAACTGGTTGAGAGATAAACTACTCTCCTCAGTTACAAATAGCACTGTAGGAATGTATTGTGTACTGCTAGAATTTATGCGTAATGAAGTGTATTGTGAGTATAATGGTATAAGGGGAAAAGTATTCCTTTCCAAGCAGAGAGTTGTACGTTATCCTCCACAGTAATTGGAGTAGTAAGATATACTAAATTAAATCATATGACTGTTGGGAAGAAATGTAGTTAGTTTCCATTTGAATGTGAACTTAATCTAATGCTGCATATTTAAACCAATATATCATAGCATTATGGAATGGTAGAATTGGAAGGGGCCACACAAATATTTTGGTCTAATCCTCTGCAACAGGAAAGAAAAGCAATTAACTATCAATGAAGGGTAGTCATGGATTTTCCAGAGATGGAGAACCCATGATCTTCACAGGTAGACCAATTGATGCTTAAATATATTCAATAATCATTGTTCTCTTAATAAGGAAATGCATAATAATATACTTCAGAAGAGGTGAAAAAGATCTTAAAGATCTTAAACATCAGAAAAAGTGAAGAAGTTCTTAAAGTCCAAACTCTGTGGAGGAAATACCATTAAGGTGATTAATACCTGGGCAATTCCAGTTATTCCAACAGTTGGCATAGTGGACTAGACTCCAGCAGAATTAAAAGTTCTTAATAGGAAAAACAAAAAATAATTACAACGAAACATGCCCTTTATCCACTATAGAAGAGGGTGACTCTATTTGCCATGGATGATAGGTGGATGTAGAATGTTTTAAGTACACCAAACAGTTGAAATAGAAAAAAAGGCATTTGAAGAATATCTGAAGGACAGTGAAGGAGACGTAGTGAAGCTAATGAATCATGAAAGATTACTGAATACCAAAGAATCCAAACTGACCTATAAAAAATGAATAACAGAAAAGACACATGGCAAGGCAATGTATTATATGGCCAGTACATTTTTTTTAAAATAGCAGGCAATGCAAGCAACAACAAGACTTGACAATGGCTAAGAGCGAGAAAGTTCAAGAAGATAGAGCAGCTAATTCTGGCTGCACAAGACCAAGCCTTAATAACAATGCATACAAAGCCAGAATTGAGAAGATACCAACAGACAGAAAATTGCACCTCTGCAAAGAAGCTGAAGAAACAGTGGACCACTTAGTTATCTGCTCTCAAGAAGATCCATAGACTGACTACAAACAACAGCCTGACAAAATAGCAACCAGGGTGCATTGGAGTAGCAATAGCACTTAGAATAGCACTTAGACTTATATAGTGCTTCAGAGTGTTTTACAACACTCTCTGACTGGTTTACACAGGCAGCACATTGCCAGCAACAATCTGGGTCTTATTTGACTGATCTTGGAAGGATGGAAGGCTGAGTTGACCTTGAGCCACTCAGGATCAAATTGCTGGCAGTCAGCAGAGTTAGCCTGCAATACTGCATTCTAACCACAGTGTTGGAATACACTGTTGGAATGTATTATGTGCAATGACTACAGCAGTATCAGTCAGTAGATAGCAGTATTTATAAGTTTGCATCTATACTATATAATAATAATATGGTTGGAAGTGACCTTGGAGGTCATCTAATCCAACCCCCTGCTCAGGCAGGAAACCCTATACTATTTCAGACAAATGGCTGTCCAGTCTCTTCTTAAAAACTTCCAGTGTTGGAGCATTCACTGCTTCTGGAGGCAGGTTGTTCCACTGGTTAATTGTTCTAACTGTCAGGAAGTGTCTCCTTAATTCTAGGTTGCTTCTCTCCTTGATTAGTTTCCATCCGTTGTTCCTTGCCCTGCCTTCAGGCTCTTTGACTCCCTCTTCTTTGTGGCAGCCCCTGAGATATTGGAACACTGCTATCATGTCCCCCCTCATCCTTCTCTTCATTAAACTAGACATACCCAATTCCAGCAACCGTTCCTTATATGTTTTAGCCTCCAGTCCCCTAATCATCTTTGTTGCTCTTCTCTGTACTCTTTCTAGAGTTTTAACATTTTTTTACATTGTGGTGACCAAAACTGGATGCAGTATTCCAAGTGTGGCCTTATCAAGGCATTGTAAAATGGTATTAATACTTCATGTGATCTTGATTCTATCCCTCTGTTAATGCAGCCTAGCAGTGTGTTGGCTTTTTTGGCAGCTACAGCACACTGCTGGCTCATATTTAAGTGATTGTCTACCAGGACTCCAAGATCCCTCTCACAGTTACTACTATTGAGCAAGGTACCCCCTATACTATACCCCTATACTATACCTGTACATTTGGTTTTTCTTGCCTAAATGTAGAACCTTACGTTTTTCACCATTGAATTTCATTTTGTTACATAGCGTCCAGTGTTCAAGTTTGTCCAGATCCTCCTGTATCTTAAGCCTATCTTATGCCAGCTTGGTGTCATCCGCAAGATAATCTATGTCTTTTTTTTTCTGAGTAGAGTTTCCTGTTTCCTTTCTAACAGCTAAGCAGTAAAACACATGACGACTGTGCACTTTGTTTTGTAGGGCTATATAAACAGCATTTCTAATGCCACCCTGGCTCTGCAAGAAATAACGCTTGCCTGCGAGCAAAAAAAATGGTTGGGACCACAAAATAGAACAATAATAGAAAACGAAGAAGCTAAAGTGTTCTGTAATTTTAGAATTCATATAGGCAAGCATCTATCACTTAACTTTCCAGACTTGGTCGTTGTTGATACAGAGAAAGAAATCTGGATAGTGGACTGTTGGAATATTCATGAGCAGGAAGAGTCATGTGGTAACTCAGTCAGCCAATGTGAAGAAAGTGCTACTGAGTCTGTGCAAAAAGGTATTGAGTTAGGAGCTGAATTTTCAGTCTCAGGTTTGTCTCTGTATCTCTCTGTCTTCATTGAGCTACAGTATGTTGCTGTAAAGAAGAATGTATGGTATTATAAATATTTTGATATGAATATAAAGAGGTTATTTGAATGAGCTAAATGCAGTCAACTGTGAGAGCTTCTGATTTATTTTTCACCAACAGAGAAATTAAAATTCTCCAACAGGTTATGGTCCCAGAGCTTACTAAGGACTGCATTGTAATTTAAAGCTGGAAGAAATTGCCTGTGTTTAGAAAGTATAAGAACAAGGCAGAATTAGCAGAATGGGTGCAATGGAATTTAAAGAAAGCTCTGTGCCTTGTTTGGGCCAGAAGAATTACATTGTGTGGGCTGCTAAAATGGAATGTTTGCTCAAGGCTAAAGAGCTGTGGTATATCGTAGAAAATCCACCACAAGTATTTGCATCTGCTGATCAGAAAAGTCATGATCAAGCAATGGCTTATCTCATCTTGAATTTAGATGATGAACAATTTCTAAATGTTGCAAATTCAAAGACTGCAAAGGAGATTTGGTTGAAGTTGAGAGCTGTGCACATGAATGTTTCTGCATGCAATATAGTGCAATTGTCAAGAAAACTTTACAGCGCCTGTTTTCAACCAGGTGAATCTGTGGAACAGCATTTAAATAAAATGCAAAGTTTATTTTTGGACTTAGAACAATGTGGGATTAAATTCCCTGAGTCCCAGAAGGTTTTATTGGTGTTTAACAGTTTAGATAAATTTCAAGGTCTGCTAATTTTGCAGAACAAAATTGGGACAGAATTAATGCAAATTCTGGGTATGTCTCACTTAATGACGGTGAACTATTTAATGACAATAACTCATCTAATGATAAAAAAATGATTATTGAAGATGTCAATGTTCAGGGAGGAGAGGCTGAACAAGACATGAAGCCAGATAGACTTGAGACAAAGGAGCAGTTAATACCACGTAGGTCAGAGCGATGTAATAAAGGAATTCTGCCTGACAGGTATTCTGCCAGCAAGGTAAAGGTTTGCAATGTGTGGTATGAGCCAAGAGGTTATAAAGAAGTGTTGGCATTACCAAAAGCTGAACAAGAAAGAAGGAAAGAGGCCATGGATAAAGAGATGAAATCCATGGGAAACCACGAAGTATTTAAAACAGTGACTTTGCCACAGGGAACCAAAGCTGTGGGTTGTAAGTTGGTATATAAGAAAAAGGTATTGCCAAATAATGATGTACAGTATAAGGCCAGGTTAGTGGCACAAGGTTTTTCACAATTAAAGAATGTGCACTACGTTGAAGTATTTGCGCCAACAGCGGCATATAAACATAAAATCTGGCACTTTGATATCACAACTGCATTCCTCAATGCTGAGTTAGAGGAAGAAATTTATATGATCCAAGCACCAGGATATGAAATTGCAAAACCTAACATGGTGTATAAATTAAACAAGGCTATTTATGGGTTGAAGCAGTCAGCCAGAAACTGGAATATCTGTTTAGATACTGCTTTAAAGGATCTTGGATTTAAGAGTTGCAAAGCTGATAATTGTATATATGCTGGACAGTTACAAGGAGGGAATTGTCTACTGTTATCATTTGTGGATGATCTTTGCTTCATTGCAAAGGATGCATCACAAGTCAAGGAATTTGCTGATAAATTAGGAAAGAAATTTGAATTAAAGAATTTGGGAGAAATAAAAACTTATCTCGATGTAGAGATACAGAAAAATGAAAAAGGTGGTTACATTCTCAGTCAAAGGAGAAAAATTGAGCAATTATTGGAAAAATATAATTTGAAAGATAGCAATACTGCTCCAACACTGATGAGTATGGATTTTTATAATAGTTTAAGTGCATTCAAAGGTGAAACCTGTGATCAAGAGATATATCACTCAGCAATAGGGAGTTTGTTATATCTATCACAGTGGTCCAGACCAGACATAGCTTGCGCAGTAAGCATTTTGAGTCATTTTACTGCTGCACCTTCAAAGTTACATTGGATGGGTGTAAAAAGGGTTCTCAGATATTTAAAGGGAACCATAAATTTGGGTCTTCAAATACAGATTACTGAGGAATTGAAATTAAAGTGTTATGTCGATAGTGACTATACAAATGACATAAACACGTGGAAATCAAATTCTGGGATTATAATATTCTTTGGAGGGACTCTGATTGGATGGAAGTCCAGAAAACAAACAACTGTTGCTATTTCAACAGCGGAAGCAGAGTTTATTGCTTTATCTGAATTGTGTTCTGAAGTAACATGGTATGTACAGTTGTTGCAAGATTTAAATATTAATGTAAAAGAATCTGTAAAGGTATTTGAAGACAATGCTGCCTGTATAACAATGGCAACTGGTGACAGGGTGAAGAACAGAAGTAAACATGTCGACATTAAGTATTGTAATGTCAGGGAAGCTGTAAAAGGAAAATTGATTAGTTTACATCATTGTTCTTCTGAGGATAATTTGGCAGACATGATGACTAAACCATTGGGTGGTGTTCACTATGGAGAATGCATTAAGTCAATAGGTCTGATGTCTCTTCCTGTCATGAAGGGAGGAGTGTTGGAATATTCATGAGCAGGAAGAGTCATGTGATAACTCAGTCAGCCAATGTGAAGAAAGTGCTACTGAGTCTGTGCAAAAGGGTATTGAGTTAGGAGCTGAATTTTCAGTCTCAGGTTTGTCTCTGTATCTCTCTGTAAGAAGTCTTCATTGAGCTATGTTGCTGTAAAGAAGAATGTATGGTATTGTAAATATTTTGATATGAATATAAAGAGGTTATTTGAATGAGCTAAATGCAGTCAACTGTGAGAGCTTCTGATTTATTTTTACCAACAGAGAAATTAAAATTCTCTAACATGGACACTGCATCACCTGGAGACAGCAGAAGAGAAGAGAAGCACCTGCAGAAAACCATAAAATATAAAAGCCTGCAAATAGAAGTAGAACAACAGTGGCAAAAGAAAGCAATGATAGTATCACTAGTAATACTCATCTTGGAAGAAAACTGCCTCAAAAACAGTAACTGTGAGAGGTCTCTTGGAGTCCTAGTGGACAATCACTTTACTATGAGCCAGCAATGTGCAGCAGCTGCCAAAAAAGCTAATACAATCCTGGGTTGTATAAACAGAAGCATAGAATCAAGATCATGTGAAGTATTAGTACCGCTTTATAAAACCATAGTGAGACCACACCTGGAATATTGCAAACAATTTTGGTCATACTACAAAAAAGATGTTGAGACCTTGGAAAAGGTTCAGAGAAGAGCAACTAAGATAATCAAAGGCCTGGAGACTAAAACATACGAAGAACAGATGCAGGACTTTGGTTTGGCTAGTCTAAAGAAAAGAAGAAATAGGGGAGACATGATAGCAGTATTCCAGTATTTGAGGGGCTGCCACAAAGAAGAGGAAGTCAAATTATTCTCCAAAGCACCAGAGGGCAGGACAAGAAACAATGGTTGGAAACTGATCAAAGTGAGAAGCAACCTGGAATTAAGGAGAAAGTTCCTAACAGTGAGAACAATCAACCAGTGGAACAGCTTGCCTTCAGAAATCGTGGGCGCTCCATCACTGGAGGTTTTTAAGAAAAGACTGGACAGTCACTTGTCTGAGATGGTATAGGTTCTCCTGCTTGAGTGAAGGGCTGGACTAGAAGACCTCCAAGATCTCTTCCAGCTGTTCTGTTCGAAATATATACCAGGAAAAATTCTGTACAAAGTTATGAAAATAATATGCAAACACTTTAGCAAAAATTGTTTCTTCAAAGCTGTGTACTTTAAACAAAACTTCAAGCAAATGGTGCATATTTTAGAAAAATATGTACCAAAATACATACAAATGTTATTCCTAATAAAAAAAAACTTATGTTGACAAACTGAACCTGACACAAAAAGGAAACTGAACTGAATTTGGCAACTTTCCTCTTGTCTGAACTATAGTACTGCTGTACTATAAATTATTAGAAATGCTAACAATTTTATTAGTTAAGAAACCTGGAAACTAAATTTATTCCTAGTCTTATTGAGCCAAACTGTTATTGTGCATTCTCCTTCACATTTTTATATAACCTAAGGTTTATTGGCAGGCCATAAGGAATACAGTCATGTGAAAAAGAAAGTACAAGAAAATAGCATTTGAAGGATGACTTCTCATTAAATGCCTGGTTCTGTCTATATAATAAGAAGCTAAGTAAATGACATTTTTGGGGGGAGGGGAGAAAGATTGAAGAAATCAGACATGCAAATGCCAATTACATTGTCTCCAGACATTTTTTTTTCACAACTTATGTTGATGGTAAAACATAAATACTTAGTATGAGAACTAAAAAAAAAAAAAACTCAGCAGAAACAGAACACAGTTTTTCTAAGATACTAATTTATAGCTTAGCGTAATAAAATCCATGATTTACTTATAAACAAATTCACCACTGAGTTTATAGATCTATATATATATGCTCTCATTATGATTTTTTTTTTTGCAACTGGAAGCAATCTAGTTAGCATTTTGTGCATTTTTTTAAAAAAATTCAACAACAGCAGGTAAAATATTCTGCAGGCAAAACACAGCAGCAATGAGGGTGGGTGGGAAATAGGAAAATCTTGCCTTTTTAATAGTCAAGTTTCAGAAATGGGGAAGGGGAGAGACATTTGGCTGATTCTAATTGGAAAATCTAGCAGGTTAGCCCGTTTTATTTGGAGATAATCGATATTAGCCATTCGAGCTTGCAGAACGTCCTCTTGTTTGGGGCATCACAAACACACTTAAATACAGGGCTGCTACATTAAATAACCTGACCCGGCAACCTTCTAATGGTAGTCTTAGAGTGCAAAGTTGTTTTAATTAGCAGTCAGCAAGCAGACTGTAACTCCACTGAAGGAGCATTGAAGAATCACTGCCTATTAACAACCCAGCGGTAAGTAAGCCAGCACAAATGCTTATAACCAAATAGTGTGCATTTCAGGAGTAGAAAGGATTAGCTATTGGGCACACAACACAGTGGAGGAAATTGCTTTATTCCCAATACTGCTGGGTACCAGGAGGCAAACACTGTGCCTCCAGCCCATTAACAACATTCAGAGTGTGGCTTCCCATTGAAAGGGTTATTGGCTAACCACTGGGTGACCAATTAAATGCTATGAATAAGTCCCCAACCAAACAGCGTGAGGCCTGTTTGTGGCACAGTCGTATCATTACTAAAGTGAAAAACTTGATGAGAAAGGAACATATTTAATTATAGAACTATACAAATGGCTAATGAGGACCATAAAGTGAAATGAATGACTTTCCAGTGGATCTTTGAATGTTACTGATAAGCGCTCAGCGGCTTCGGAGGCTGTGAAAGTGATCTACAGCTACAGCCTGTACACCATTGTAATGGATGGATCGGTGTTACAGTGAAGATCTGACCTGTTTGCTCAGATAGCATGGATGCTCCTGAAAGATTGCCCTGGATTCTGATCATGGCAAGGATGCTCTGCTTTCAACCCCCTGGTCTGTCATGAGTTCTGCTTACTTTTCTAGCACTTCTTTTGGGAACAGAGAGAAAGAGAGAAAGAGAGATTGACATTGGGATTGGTGTCACTTACGAATCAAAGCACAAGAGAGTTGGTGCTAACTTTTGGCAGCGTGTGGTCCTTTGGAAAAACGGTTTACTAATCTGCCCACATAAATAAGAAGCACAGTTATCATCTCAGCTCTCAATCCATTTTCTGTTATTTGGGCTGGAATCTATCCTATGAATGTGGTAATCATGTATTCCAAAGAAGAATTTGGAACTGTGATTAGAGGTGAAATTATAAATGTATTAGTATTGTAAGAGTTAGTATTATAAATGTATTAGTATTGTAAGAGTTAGTATTGTTAAACTACTTCCTGGCTGAATAATTTAGACTGGGAGTCAGGAAGCTAGAAGCTGGTGAAATTAGGAAGATAAAGACCCCTAAAATCTATATACCCCACCCAAACTCTAAAAGATATGACCTCTGGGGACATAATAGGATTAACCCACCAATACCAAATGGGCACACTCAGACTCAGGTCAAAGTACATGACACAGGAAATACAAAGCCTCAAACAGGAACAGGAAACAAATCTCAAGAGCCCCAGATAGTATAAAAACCCACCACTCCCAGCTACATGTGGTCAGTTTTCCCAGAGCCATCTTTCTGCCTGGCTCTGCTCTTCAACAAACTGCAACCTTCTTTCTAAATCAGTTTCCGTTTTGTTTATTCCCAGCTTGGATTGGATCCTGGTGAAGATTTTTCTTTCAACACCACAGATTGAAGTTTAACTTCTGAGTGAATATTAAGAGTATAACATTATTTAAACCATGAGTGTCCAACCTTAGCAACTTGTGAACGCCCACTCCTACAATTTCCTAGCCAGCCATGCTGACTGGGGAATCCTGGGAGTTGAAGCCCACAGGTCTTAAAGTTGCCAAAGTTGGACATCGCTATTTTAAACAGTAGCACTAAGTATTTTTTTTCTGCTGCTCCCTGCAGTTCTTTCAAATATAGCATAAAACAAATCCCATCATTCATGCTCAAAAATTAGTGATTTACTTGCTGTTTAAGACAGAATGCTCTACATAGAGGTTCCACGGACGAATATCCAGAGATTTTAGCTACTCTGGAATGTCCCAGCAGACAATTGAATGGGTCAGATTATGGGAACCACATTGTTCACACAAACGGTTCACTGATAATCAATTTTCACAACTGAAGTTACTCAATATGTTATGTTAAGTCCTATATGATTTTGAACTAGGCCAGACATGTCAAACACAAGGCCCGGGGGTTGGATGAAGTGGTTTCATGTGGCCTGCGAAGCCATCCTGGAAACAGTGAGGGAACGGCCCCCACTGCCTTGGCCCTGGCCCAGGCGAGCTGGGAGCCAATGTACAATTTTGTGGTGGCCATCTTGGCACCTGCCCCGGTGGACTATGCCTTGGCACTTGCCCCGGTCCCACCTCCTTCTGCCTGAAACCCTCAGATCTGTCCACTCCTGCCCAGGCCCCCACAGGCATCCTTGACGCAAATGATGTAGAACTGGCCACGCCCACCCAGTAGGCCACACCATTCCATCCATGCCCACCCAGTAGGCTGCACCCACTCTGGCCACACCCACCCGGCCCCCCAAGGGCAAGCGCAATGCTGATGCGGCCCTCAGTGAAATTGAGTTTGACACCCCTGAATTAGGCTATTTCGAAGGCTGGTTTCTCTTTCATTCTAACCTTTTAGGAGATCCTGCTCCTCATCCCATATGTCTGGGAAGAAGGGAGGGGATTCCCCCTAATGTCATTCTCAATATTTCTGGCATTTGTTCCATTTTTATTACCCTTTTCTTAGCAAGTGTTTTTTTTTTAAAAAAAAATCTAGGCAAATGTTTGCCAGATAGACCAATTTAGCTCTTAGCGTTTACTTTAAGGGTATATTAAATATTAAACTTTGGACACTATTCAAAGGGATGAGTTTAGAAATATTGGACTTTAATAAGTACTCAGATTTGTAGACCCCCAAAAATGGATTTTGGTGGCCAAAGCTGTGCTTGTTCAGCTGCATCATGATCCTAGGCATTGCGTGTAAATTGCACGTTTTAAAAAAGGGCAGAGCTTTTAGTTATTTTTACTCCCTTTTTGTCCCATCCTCACCTGGAGAAAAAAGTAAAAAAGAAATATGAATCCTGTTTCACAGTGAAAGAGAACCTCTGAAATAGGACTAGGAAGATTTTAATCTCTCAAGAATGAAGATATCTAGATATAAGTCTTGCAGGGGCCGTTTTTCAAAGTGGTGGTTGATCTTCTTGAAGGGTGGATCTAGCAGTGGGTTTCAAAACTGTAAACCGATCTCTGCTCCCACCTATGTGAACCCATGTGCTAATGCTTCAAACAGTGGAGCTCTTTTCTGAATCAGAGACACAAACCGAGAAAGGAGATGGAAGGGAAATTAGAAAAATAGTTGTAATAAGAGTAAAGCACTGTGCCTTGTGTTGCTTCTGTTGCAACATGAGAAAAAGAACGAAGTTATTTCCATGCAGAAGGATACAAAAGGTAGATATTTCTTTTCGCCTTAGAATCAAATCTCTGGATTACCCCCCCTTTTTTTTTCTCATCTGTCTCCTATGTGCTTGTGAACATGGATAGGCTGATGAAGCTTGTGTCATGGTTCCGGTAGATGAGACCAATTAAAAGAATTTCAAGGCCAGGAATTGTTCCTCACAGAACAGTTTTATTTGGCTAAATAATAATAGCACATACAAAGGTGAACCCAAGAGTAAATTCCCCTCCCCTAGGTTACAAAGTTGCAATTCCCACCCCAATTTGATGTCATAAATCACATTCACCAATTGTTAGAAAACACGGGCACTCCTCCCAGTTCTCCAGCCTGCCAAAATGTTATCAGTAATGACCTTGGTTCCCATACATGAGAATTGTTTTGGCTAACCCAGAACTGCACCCCCTCCCTCCTTCTTTACTAAGTATGTGACAACCAAAAACGAAGTGAACATGGCTTCAGTTCAATTTGTCGCAGTGTTGACAGCTTGCTGGGTTCACTGAGTCTCCTATAAGGAGTGCCCTGTTTTGTTTCAGGAAAAGAGGCATTGAGATGAAGCAACGAGTTCCAACAGTTCTCCTTTATTGCAAACACCAACAGAACAGGTTTTAAAATGGTGCGGTCCCCTTTTATAGACCCCCTGCACGATACCTTGCTGGCCAATCATTGCAAAGGATCTTTTCCCGCCGTGTGTGTGCACGCAAGGCTGGGAGCAGCCTTTCTTGTCCCGGGCATCCACATGGTCTGCCCGGGCCAATCGCTGCAGCCTGTGCCTGCTGGCCCAGGACATAACACACCTAGTGTGAGGATCTGGCCCTTAAATTCCAGCCTTTCCATTTCCTCTGCCCTCAGCCTTGTTCCTCTCTTCCAGCAGTTGTCTTAGGAAAAGCGAGGGAGACATTTCCCCCTCCTCCTGCTAGCTGTCAGCTACTTTATCACTCTTCAGCTATTGTTTTAATAAGCTCCTTGCTGTTATGTCATCAAGCCATCATAAATATCAGAATTACCATCATTTATTTGCAGTCAAATAGCTGACTAGGTGCTTCTCTGTGTTTTGCATGGCATCTGCGCCATCTCGCAGATGATGAATGAGAACCAGAGGACCGCTATTCTAAAGTGCATCAAAATACACCTGGATGACCAAGGCTTGGATTATTATTATTTTATTTTATTTTCCTTTCTCCTGACAGATTTCAAGGACTAGTAAATGGAAATCCCACTTTGCAAACTATGTTTTAGGGCTTCCTTCGCCTTCTCTGTTGGTAATAAACTCTTCTGTTCCTCTAAAGATGTGAGCTACGTTCTTCTCTTCTTTCGTGCAGTATTTTCTACCTTATATGCACATTAATCCGGCATTGTAGCAAGTGATTAAGCTTCCAAAGGGCAGCTGGAGAGAGGATGCTGTTTTGAGCAGTTTAATGGTTCTTGTAAAAAGGAGGATTTCCTTCTTGGGTGCTTTTGGGGATTCCTAATATTGTGCTTAAGAAAAAAACAGGAAAAATGGGGATGGGAAAGCTTTTTTTTAGAAATGGAGCTATGAAGATTCCCCCCCCCCACATACTGTATATAGTACAGTTCCTTTTTTCCTTTTCCAGTTTCTTGTCTTATCTCTACATGCAAATAATTTTCCTTTAGTTGCAAACACAAAATAATACATGGTATTCTGTGCAACCATTCTCTCTCTCTCTCTCTCTCTCTCTCTCTCACACACACACACACACACACACACACACACACACACACACACACACAAACATCATCTCTTCTGAAACCCCCACTTGTCCAAGACTGGGAAATCTAGCAAAACCAGCAGCCACTTTGTGCATGCAGGAGAATGCCATGGACCTAAACAATGGAGGGTACAGTATTGATCTTTGCCGCCCAAAGATCATTTAGTCCAGTGGTGGCAAACCTATGGCACAGGTGCCAGAGACGGCACTCAGAGCCCTCTCTGTGGGCATGTGCGCCATCACCCCAGTCCTAGGCCTTCAGCTGGGTTTTATAAAACCTTTTCGCTTTAGGTCTCCGCCGCCGTGTGCAAAAAAAAAAAAAGATTCAATCAATCAGTCAATTTCAACTTCTCGTGGGGAAAAAAAGATCTTGCAAAGTTGGAATTGATTGATTGAACCTTTTAGTCCCACCCACTCTGCTGTTACCACTGCAGCCACGCCCAGCCAATGGGCCACACCCACCCAGCACCCGACGATGCATAAGTGGGTTTTCGGTTGCAGTTTGGGCACTCAGTCTCTAAAAGGTTTGTCATCACTGATCTAGTCACTGATTTCTTTCTTGTGATTATGAGTGACTCATGATACAAAACAACAAAACAGAAGTAATTAAAAAAATTATAACCAAGCCAAGGCCCTAAACCTAAGGGGTAGGCAACCTTGGCTCTTGTATGACTCGTGGACTTCAACTCCCAGAATTCCTGAGCCAGCAGGAAGTTTGCCTACCCCTGCCCTAAAACTTTTAATCTACTCAATAAATCGCCTCCTGGAGTCAGCAGTTACACAGATCCTCCCTAGAATGTGAGGTCTACACCAAGATTGAAATTATCTGGGGGCTACTGCTACCTGTTTGTGTGATAGAAAGAATAATAGCGATTCTCTGGGCATGGTATAGTGCCATCTTTTATTCCTAATCTAGGTACCCCAATAATTGACCCTTTGCCAAGAATATTTTTATGGGAAACATTGCCTCTAGTCTGCCTGCCCAGTTTCTCCACTCCAGGTGTTTGATTAGAAAACTTAGGCTGTCCTCTTTATCTTAATTGTAACAAATATGAACACAGATAAAAAGCTCAAAGGCAAGAGTGATTTACAATACAATGATGCAATCTGCACAGCTTGCTAAGTAGCTTATTCTAGTTACTTAAAAAAAAGGTGGAAGTATTTAGATGTCAAGCTTATTCAGCTGCATATTGCCACAGCTAACTAAGTAATTCTTTATACCCCGCTATATATCTTTCAGGTCATGGGTGTCAAACTTGCCGCGTTACGTCATTACGTGACATGTGAAGTATCGCAACTTTTTTTGCATTGCCGGAGCTGGGGTGGGCACGGCCTCCGCATGATGCAAACGGCCTGTGGGCCGGTAGTTTGACATCCCTGTTTTAGATGCAAAAGGATTCACACCATTGTCCCCTGGCCAAGTGGTTGTGATGCCACTAGACAGGACACAAAGCTGCCATTCTGCTTTTTTTTTTTTTTGAGCTACTATTCTCTTTGCAAGATGAATGTGCTCTCCACCAACCAAATCACTCTTTCTCTCCATTTATATGAGCATAATGCATAACATTTATAGAATAGTTCATTACCAGAGGTCAGGCGATTAAAGATAATAAATTCAATAACACAAGTGAGTTAGAGATGGGCAACTTGCTGCTTAGGGTGTATTTAAAATAGTTGTCCAACTGTTCTCTGAGGATGAATCTAACTCCATCAAGGCATTAAAGTTGGTGAAATGCACAGCTGCATACAATCACTGATGGGGGAAAATAGCAGAAATCTGAAATGCATCCCATTGAATCAGCAATGCACAAATGGCATAACCTCTGTTTCCTTGCTTACGTCAGCCTTCAATGCCACACAAAATTATTGTTTCTTAAGAGAATGCTAGTCCTGGTTTTTAAATTCAGCTCTATCTCTCTTGTTAGGCAGGGAGATGGCCCTGTAGAAGGCAGAGGTATCTGGTCTCTTCTACATCCAGTCACCCAGCTGGTTTTCAGGTCTAAGACAGGACTAGAACTCAGGATCTCCTGCTTTCTAGACTGGTGCCTTAACCACTAGACCAAACTGGCTCACTGTTACATTGTATATTGCAGTGATGGCAAACCTTTTAGAAACCGAGTGCCCAAACCGCAACCAGGGCCAAAGTGCCAGGGCCACATCAGCATTGTGGTGCCCTCGTGGAGGATAGGGAGGCACCTCTGAGTGCTGCCTCTGGCACACCATACCCGGGGGACACAAAAATGGGCCACCGTGCCGCAAGGCTCAAAAATGGCCACCGCGCCCCGGGATGCAGACAAAAGGCGCTGCACCATGTAAGAACGGGGCAGGGCTAGTGAGTATCATGTAGGCACTAGCCCTGCCCCATTTTCAGTGTGTGCGTGCTTGCGGCCCCATGCACTCATGCATGCATGTAAAACACTTCCCCCTTCCTTTTCTTCCAGTCCACCAATCGATAATGGTTGGTGACCTCTCCTCTACCACCTCTACTCGAGCTTGCTAGTTGGCCACTTTGCCTCCTTTGTGCTGGGTGGGGCTCCTGCTCTGGGTGGCAGTGACGGCCTGATGGACCTGCTGCTAGTGGCCGTGGCGCGCGTGCCAATAGAGAGGGCTCTGAGTGCCTCCTCTGGCATGCGTGCCATAGGTTCACCACCACTGGTATATTGTGTATTCCAAGATATCCTTGATGAAATTAATCATACTTAAAAGACACAAACACTATGTATGATCTGACAGTTTGGTTTAATGATTAAGGCATCAGGCTAGAAAGCAGGAGACCCTGAGTTCTAATCCCATTTTAGCCATAAAAGCCATTTGGGTGACCTTGGGCCAGACTCTCTCTCTCAGTCCAAGCCACCTTACAGAGTTGTTGTTATGGGAAAAGTAGGACGAGGAAGTTATGTTGGAGATGTTCACAGCCTTGAGCTATTTGTAAAAATAATAAAGGCAAGATATAATTAAATGAATAAAAAATGAATAACAAAATAAAATAAGCAATAACATTTACTACTGTTACTATTACCACCAATATGAATTGGAAAAAAATATGTTTCAGGAATTATACACCTCACAAAAGTCCATATATGTTTAAGTTTGTTTATTTATTAAATTTTGAAACCTCCTATCTCACCCAGAGTGATTCTGGATGATGATAAATGGTCAACCTGATTGAGGTTATACATTATGTCTATAATACTGTACATAACATCATATTTCCGGGATGTGATGGTGGCAGACGGTGCTTTATGCTAACAACAGTTATCCAGCTACATTCATGCTCTAAAAGAATTCAGTTTTTTTAACCTTTACCTTCTGTTGCACAGAGAAATGAGCAGCAGATGGCCTGTGACTATTTTTAAAGTTCATATTGTATGTTGTTTGTCGTTCATAATTTAGAAATATCGGAAGAGGGCATTGTTGAACATCAAAGGATTTAGGTATGTCTTTAAGGTAAGGATGTGTCCGTTCTGCATATTCTTTTCCTTTGATAGTGAAACAACACACACACACACACACACACACACACACACACACATGCATCTAGTAATTTCTCTGCTCAATTAGATGCTGATCCTATTGCAGTACTGATAGAAGAGAATATTTATAGCTCAGGACTGAACTATGGAATTCTTGGTGTTCTCTGAGCTTGGTTGTTTTCTTGAGAAGTTTCATTACCCAACTAGGTAAAATCATCAGTGCTAGAAGGGAGTCGGGTTTGCTCTGAACAGATGTTACCTAGTTGGGTAATGAAACATCTGTTAAAAAAAAAACCAAGCTCAGAGAGCACCAAGGATCCCACCCTGCGGTGACTTTTGCCATCACATTTCTCTGACTCGGGCATCACCTTGCTTCAAGAATATGGGGATAAATTTTCCATCATTCACTAACAGAAAAGAAGATCTCTGAAAGACACTTTGTTCCATCTACCCAATAACAAGCATCCTATAAAACAATTGAAACAATCGCATCACCACATTGGTCATTTTTTTTCTGAAACATGCCTTGCAACCAGGATAGTATAGCATTCATTTCTTTAGTTGATTAGCTTCCCAGATCTTCTCCGATGAAAACAAAATCACAACCAAAACAATACTGATATAATTATGCAAATAATCTCAAACTACCCGTTCTGCATTAATCTACATCTAAATTAGATTGAGATCTTAGTCCAAATTCTTCTTTCTCTCCACTGAGCTGTGCAATGGACTGAACAGTCCTTGCTTTGGGGCAGGAATCTCAGTTTTCCAACTCTTTTCTTTTGGCAATGCAGGGAACCACATACTGCAAGAGAAGAGAAGAGGCAGCAGCTGGGTTTGGTGAGAACTAAGTCTCACAACTACTTCCAAATGCTCTAGTTAGTGCATGGATGTCTGGACTGATTTATTTATACACATCTTCCTGCTATACAAACATTTGAGGCAATGTGGAAGATAAAACCCAGTAATCCTTAGGTGATGATTTGAGCCCAAACACTCTTTAGTTTCTAAACCAGAGGTGTTAAACTTGCCATGTCACATGACGCGTTGCGAGGTATCATGACTTTTCCCCCCCTTGCTTGAACTAGAGTGGGTGCGGCTTCCGCATGATGCATCTGGCCTGTGAACCGGCAGGTATTGATCATTTCCCTAGACACTTTCAAAAAGATTTCCAGTAGAAGTGGCCTACGGGTTAAACTCAGGCCATCCAATTTAATCCTCACTGACTTCCAGAATTCCAGAGTCAGCATGAAGGGGGAGGCCACACTCAAGGTGCAGCGTAAGGATTTTGAAGGGTTGCTAGATGTGGTGGTAGTTGGGGGTGATCGCATGAGTCTTATTGGACTTGATTGGTTCAAGGCCCTTGGGATTCAAGTGACTGGACTTTATAGTCTGCAAATGTCAGGCCTTGCAGAAGTTTGCAAGGAGTTTGCTAATGAGTTTGGTTCAGAGCTTGGCTCGTACAAAGGGCCTCCCATTGCTTTACATTTAGACCCAGCCATCACACCCATTGAAGGTGCCTTTTGCCCTGAAAAACAAAATAGATGCAGAACTGGACAAGCTGCTCCAGCAGGGCATCTTAGAACCCGTGGACTGCAGTCCATGGGAAACCCCCATAGTCATGCCACTGAAAGCCAATGGTGAAGTCCGGATCTGTGCGGACTATAAATATACACTTAACAAAGTATTGCAGGAGCATGCCTACCCAGTGCCTGTGGTGAGTCACATTCTGGCCTCACTCAAGGGGGGGGGAATCTTTGCAAAGCTTGATTTGGCTCAGGCCTACCAACAATTACCAATTGATGAGGCAATGGCTGAGGCCCAAATAATTGAGACGCATGGGGTCGCCTTTAAGGTAAAATGTCTACAGTTTGGGGTTAACGTAGCTCCAGGCATTTTCCAAAGCATGATGGAGCGAATGCTCCATGGCATTCCTGGGGCCTGCCCCTACTTTGATGATGTCCTTATTGCTGGGGAGTCATCTGTGAATCTAGCTGAAAGGCTGAGGGCTGTCTTGCTGTGTTTCCGCCAAGCGGGGCTGAAGCTGAAGCAAGATAAGTATAAAATTGGAGTCACTTCCACTGAGTTTCTGGGCTTCTGTATTGATGCTGAAGGCATCCATCCTGCTGAATCCAAGCTCAAAGCAATTTAGCAGGCCCCAAGTCCCAAGTCCAAAAGCTAACTTCAGGCTTTTCTGGGACTGTTAAATTTCTACTACTCATTCCTACATCACAAGGCTGCAGTGGCTGAGATGTTACACTGGCTCTTGGACAAACAGGCTCCATGGAAGTGGACAAAGGTCCATGAAAGGAGTTTCACAGAGGTCAAGGCCTTGCTCTCTTCAAATGCGGTTTTAGCGCATTTCAATAAGCAATTGCCTGTGTGCATAGCCTGTGATGCATCCCCTTATGGGGTTGGGGCTGTGCTTAGTCACCTTAAGGCTGATGGGACACAAGTCCCTGTGGCCTACTATTCCATGACTCTTTCATCTGCTGAGTGTAATTACGCGCAGATTGACAGAGAAGCTTTGGCCATAGTGGCTGGCATAAAGAAATTCCATGACTTCTTATATGGCCACCACTTCACGGTCTACATAGACCATAAGCCCCTGCTGGGTTTGTTTACAACAAACAAACAAACCCCTCACATATCTCCTAGAATGCTGAGATGATCAATCTTCCTGTCAGTATATGACTATACTCTGGTGCACAAACCAGGTAAAGAAATGGGCCATGCAGATGGCCTCAGCAGATTACCCCTACAGCAGGTAGAGGCAGATCCTGCTCCTGCTCTTCATATTCTCTCCATTCAGGAATTGCCTGAGTCTCCCCTCAATCCTAGGGACGTGGCTGCTGAAACTGCCACTGATCACACGCTGAACATGCGTGCTGACATGGGTGCTGTCAGGATAGCCTGACATGTGTCCTGGTGCTGAATTCCAGAGTTTCTGGCAAAGGAAGCATGAGCTTTCCACATTCAAAGGGTGTGTCCTATGGGGTAGCAGGGTAGTGATCACAGCCTCATTGAGGACTAGAATCTTGCTCTCTCTACATGAGGGACATCCCGGAATTGTTCGGAAGAAGGTGCTCACACGCAGCCATCTTTGGTGGCCTGGGCTCGATAAAGAGATCGAGACCCAGGTTCACGGGTGTACTGTTTGCCAACAGTCCAGGCCTGAAATGCCCCAGGCCCCTGTACATAGGTGGGAGGAGACACATGCCCCTTGGTCGAGGGTTCATATTGACTACGCTGGGCCCTTTCAAGGGCAATTCTTCCTTCTTCTCATGGACAGCTATTCCAAGTGGCTAGAGGTCGTTCCTGTCTTCCCCACTACTACTGCTAGGACCATCCAGGTGCTGAGAGGGATCTTCTCCAACAACGGACCCCAATTCACTTCTTCTGAGTTTCAGGCTTTTCTACAGGCCAACTTGATCCGGCACGCCACTTCAGCACCATTCCATCCCACTTCCAACGGCCAGGCTGAGAGGATGGTGCACACTACCAAAGATGCTCTCAAAAGACTCACTCATGGCAGCTGGCATCACAGGTTAGCTGACTTTTTTCTTTGTCAATGCACCACACCTTGCACAGCCACTGGGAAGAGCCCAGCAGAACTCCACTGGGGTCGCTGTCTCATCACGAAACTGGACAGGTTGCTCCCAGACCGGGTGGCTTCACAGGTGTCACAGCTGCGGGCACCTAGGAGACTACAGGTGGGCAATCTGATCTGGGCAAGGAACTATGGACCTGGACATCTCTGGGTCTGCAAGGTCTCTGGGCCACTGTCCTACGAAGTGGCCTTGGATGTTAGTCATGTGATCCGACGTCACATTGACCAACTGCGCTGGAGGCTTCCCAGCCACACTTCCGTCCTGGCTCTGCTCTCGGGGAAGGAGGACCACAATTATGATCGTGGTCCACAGTCTCTCCACCCAAGCAGACCTTCACATGCTTCAGCACGTGTTCCAGAAGGGGGTTTTGCCATGGAGGTGGCTCCTCACTCTGGAATAGACACCAGGTCAATGGGACATTGCTGTCAATCGGCTTCTCAGGCCACTCCACCTGCTGGTCTTGGTCTCGAGGGACAGTGCTCCTAAGAGGGGTCCATTGTGGGCTTGGGGAATTCCACCCCACCACTGGACTTGGGGAATTCCACCCCCACAAAGAACTCTGGTTTGGGTTTAGAGGATCCAGCCAGTCAGCAGCGCGGGGGGTCACCTGGGTCTATGGGGCACCAAAGTCCTGGTCTGCCTAGCCTGTCAGGCGAGCTGGCAGGCCAAGCATACACACTGGCTCCAAGAAGGTCAGAGCTGGCCAAGGGTCCACCCAAATACTTAAAGGACTATGTGAGGTTCTTGTCAAGTATAAGGGAAGCCTAGTAGTTCTCTATCAATCAGAACACATTCAAAAGAAGGGTGTTCTACTTTATGGTATTATAAAGTATGATGTATTATTGTTGGAATAAAGAGATGTAACTCTTGGGTTGCCTGTGAGCAGGCATAACTGTATTTAGAAATAACAACATGCTCAATTGAACACGTGTATATGTGTATGGATGTACAAATAATAAGCGTGTACTTATTGTTTAATCCAAGGGGGGAGGGGTGTTATGTCCTGGGCCTGCTGAATGACTCAGCAGGCTCAGGAAGCTGCAGAATGGGCCTGGACAGACCACGTGGTTGCCCGGGACCAGACAGGCTGTCTCCAGCCTTGCGCGCATGCGCAAGGTGGGATAATGCCATGGAATGATTGGCTGACGCTGTCCCTGCCAGTAGACTGTAAAAGGGCCTGCACCATTTTTGTTCTCTCTTCTGTTGGTAAATTGCAATAAAGGAAGACTGTTTTTTGTTACTCCACTTTGTCTCCGTGCCTCATCTTTGGAAACAGAACAACAGAGGTCTCCAAACTTGGCAATTTTAAGACTTGTGACTTCAACTCCCAGAAATACCCAGCCAACTTTAAGACTTGTGGACTTCAACTCCCAAAATTCCTCAACCTAGAGACTAAAACATATGAAGAACGGCTGCAGGACTTGGGTCTAGCTTAAGAAAAGAAGAAATAAGGGAGACATGATAGCAGTATTCCAGTAATTGAGGGGCTGCCACAAAGAAGAAGGGGTCATGTTATTCACCAAAGCATCAGAGGGCAAGACAAGAAACAATGGTTGGAAACTGATCAAAGAAAAAAGCAACCTAGAATTAAGGAGAAACTTCCTGACAGTGAGGACAATTAACCAGTTGAACAGCTTGCTTCCAGAAATTGTGGGCACTCCATCACTGGAGATTTTTAAGAAGAGGCTAGACTGTCACTTGTCTGAGATGGTATAGGTTTTCCTGCTTGAGCAGGGGGCTGGACTAGAAGATCTCCAAGGTCCCTTCCAGCTCTATACTATTCTAAGTCTTAAAGTTGCCAATTTTAGAGGTCCCTGGAATACAGCATTAAGTCTATAGTTACCTCTTTTACAGGAACATTAGCAGTTCATATCATCAGGTAAAGGCATGCCAGAGAAGAGCAATAGCCAGCCCCATATTTATACTTATTTATTTGACTTGTATGCTGCCCATCTCATTTAGAGGTGGCATCAATATTAGATATTTTCTGTTTTGTTCCTCAAACTTGTTTTAGTAAGTTTTGTCATATTTAAAACTTCTGGGTTTTTATAAAAAGAGCATGTAATGTGGAGGAATAAGAGTGACTTTTGTGGATTTGAAGTTTACGCAAACCAATACAATGCTAAATGTGCACATGCACACATAAACTCACACATACACACACAGGTTCCAGATATTTCAAATACCATACCATCTATGCTGCTTTTACAGAGCTGGATAAAGGACCCAGAAATATGAGTGTATCCACGTGTGCGTTACTTGCTTGGCTAAAAATTCCAAATTGTCATGTTTGCAATGCATTCCTGAGAATTTTGCTACAGAGTTTAATTAAGATTCATAAATGTTTGCCAGCTAATTTTCTGGTTTAAGTGGAAAACATAAAAATGCTGTGTAGCTGCAAGTAAGAATTAGTCCCAGGAGAGCATTGGGGGAAAAAAATCTCTCCTTTTGTGTACTTGATTTTGAGGCTCAGCTTCCATGCATGTAGTTTACCTCAAAATGCTGTTTCTTGATATGAATTTATGGTATATAGCAAAAACAATTGATGATGTAGAAAATGTGACAAGAAATACACAACTTGTGTGGGTGAAATTCAGCTTTAAGCAATGCAAAACTAAAAGAAGAACCTGATTAGGAGGTTCTGCATAGCTTTTGACAAAGTTGTTGAGAATTGTTTTCTTAAAAATTGTTTGGCAATGTTCAAAATGATAAATAATGTTTGTAAAAATTTGTTTTGAAAGGATGTTGGCAGTACTTTTATAAAATTAAAAGAAAAAATAATCAGAAGAAAACTCTGCCTAGCCAACGCTTTCTGTCATTAAAAATGGCCTCCATATAGAATAAAAACCCATTATAAGTAATTACAGTTAATAGAAGCTTTTTTAAAAAAAAAATAGAAGAAGAAGCAAGTTAGCTAAACTGCCAGAGAACCAAATAACTGAGAGAACAATGTTTCTGAATTCTAGGCTTTAAAGCAGTTTCTAAAGCAAAGTAATTATACATATTTGTTGCCTGTGTAAATGGATTTGTGGTCAGCCTTTAAATGATGAGTTTCATTATATGTGGCTTTAATGCTATTGCTACTCACTGCCCTATTTTGCTGGAGATTAGAGTCTGTGGAGAGTGAGAATCATCTGATTCTTTGCTGCAAGTTTTGTCATCAGGGACTTAGCCCAAAGTTCTGATCAGAACAGTCCAAGGTTACACTAATCCTTGTTTCGCGATTCTGCATCCTTCACCTCTCGAGTAAGGAGACAATCATGTAGCTTTGGAGGATTTCATAAGTGGAGGCATTTGAAAATGTTCTCAACATCCAAGCTAATGGTATAAAATAATGGGAAGACAGCCTATGCCTCCGTCTAATTTAAAGCCCTTTTGCCAAATTAAACCATAGCCTTTCACCTTCAGAATGGTGTATATTCTGCCCTCATTTGTCTTGTTATTCAACATCTACAGGACAGCATTTTGGCAGGCCCTTCTCAGGAGTTGAAAGTAAGCACTCAAGGGAAATCCAATAAAAAGTCAGCTTGATCTAGGATACTCAAATGGTTCCCTGGCTTTGAAGCAAAACAATGGTGGCAGGCTGTTTCATAAGGCAGCTATAATTTATAAGAGTTAGCTAGTATGAAAGACTTCACATAGCTTTTGTAAAGGCAAGATTATAATTAGGATCCAGATTTAGAGAGCAAAGGGAGTTAGATCTTTTGACACAATAGGTGGTGTCACTCTGCTTCGTGGCCTGGCCTCTTCCAACAATTATAGCCATTACACAGAATCCAGAGCGGTTGCAGCCTAAAGCAGGTCCAGCCAACTAGCTTGCCTTAATACTGAGTGAGGGTCCTTTAGTTTCATTAGGAAACAGCTCAAAATGTTTGAGATTTTCTTGAGCGGTTTTGTAAAAGAAAAAAAAAACGAAAAACCAAGACATGCCTTTTTATGAGGATTTTCTCCTTGCTGATGATGATGTTGGTCCGTATTTCCTTATATTATTTCTCCATTGTTTACAATTCACTACGCTCTGGTATAAGTTGAGTTTTTTCTTTTCCTCTCAGAGCAGTTCTTACAAAGGAGTTGCTTGGGGTTTGAAGAAATATTTGTTTGGTCTCAAGATTTATATAGCCTTACTCTAGTTCATTTCCAAAACACACAGGCAAATCAGAATGCATTTGTGTGCCAATATTTGTGACTTTCACAATTTTGTGATTTTTTTTAACTAAAACTATATCTGTAGAGTTGTGGAAAAGCAGGCAGAGATTATTAGGGGAATATGTAAAGTGGGGGAAATTATTTGCAAAAGAGCTGTACGCTAAGAAAGATACACACAAAAGGGTGTATTAGATGAAATGTGGAAGAAAATATATTTTAAAAACTCATCTAGGTTTCTCCCTCTCATTTCCCCTTCCCCATCCTTTATTCTGAATTCTAAAAATATTCTTGATATATACCAATTCATACAAATAAAACAAATTAATGCAAATATAAGGAAATTTATGAATTATAGGGAAAATGAGAAACCACACACCACTGTCAAATTTGCTTCTTTACCACAAAAGCTATGGGGCTCCCTTAAAGATATGTAGTGTTGCTTCTCCATCAGAACAGGACTACTTATGCATTATCAACAAAGCACATGAAAAAAAAAGGTGATAAAGATTTGAACACAGTTTGGGGGACGCTGCATCTAATTTGTGTATGCCAACCTATGAGTTTGACCAAGGTCAGGTAAAAGTATTTTTGTGTTTCAAAGCAAAGGGGAGTCTTTCTCTCTTTCTCTGCCTGTATGTCTGCCTGAATGTCTGTCTCTCTTTTTCTATCCTTCCTTCTTTCCTTCCTTCTTTCCTTCCTTCCTTCCTTCCTTCCTTCCTTCCTTCCTTCCTTCCTTCCTTCCTTCCTTCCTTCCTTCCTTCCTTCCTTCCTCTTTTTCAACTTTTGCCCTCTCACGCTTCCTTCCCTGTCTTCCAGATACCATATAAAACAAGGATTTTCTTTACTTATGCCTTTCTTACTGAATCTAGATTTTACTTTATTAGTATCCCTGACAGCTGGGCTAAACCCATCCTCTGCATCTAAAGCGATATGTGTTTGCGTTTTTGTACTTCTGTGTTGTGTGTGTGTTTTGTGTCTCTGTGTGTGGGACATCCTGCTACTTAATAACTTAGAATACTTTCAGTACTCTATGTTCGGAAGAATATCCTCCAAAAAGTGCTGCTGCTGCTCAATTCTCCAAAAAATATTTATGTTCTGGCACAAATCTAGAAATAATCTCAAACAAACAGAAAAACAGGATTTCTAACAATTCTGAAAAAGATGCCCTAGTGACTTGGCTAGGTGCTCAGTCTACAGTCCAGGTTTTAACTGTTGAAATACATCTTCAATCGTGCTGAGTTTTGGGTGCAGACATTTGTCATCCTTGAAATAGACTTGGTGTTTAAATTCCATCTTCATAAATGGAGTTTTCCACTAAATTATTTTTACGAGTGATCTAAATTATTATCAATGGCATAAAAATAGAAGAAAAAATCCAGAACGTAGATTCTCTTCTTCTATATTCATTTTGCAGGAACCACAAAATCTACCAGTTTTAAGGAAGATAATAACAGTGTTTTAGCCATTTATTTATTTATTTTTATAAAAGTTTTCTTTCCAAAGCTGGTGTGCATCAATATTTCAATGTAATTTCTTTTTTAAAAAAACACGTATTTATCTGTAATCAGAACAAGCACATGTTGTGCAGAATCCACACAAAGAGAAGTGAAGAACTGTGGTGGCAGAAATCCCATAGAACATCACTTTTTTTCTCTCATTCTCTTTGTATAATTAAGCAGTGAAACATGAATTATTAAAACACACTAAAGAATAAAGCCTAACACATAAAATTTACAAAGTCCTGGGTGGCCACAGAGTGCTTTAGAAATGAAATCTCAAGCACATTTGATTTTTTTTTAAAAAAAATAGCATTTTACCCATAAAGTTTTCAGCAGACTTGTCATTTCTGTGTCTGCTTAACATGGTTTCTAGATTAATCCTAGAAGAGCTGATTGGGTGATTTGGCCACACTATAGTGTGAATAGTTGTGGTTCTTTTTTAAAAAAATATGTTGTTTAACTGTTTCTTGACCTGGGTAAGGCATTTGGTACATAATGCTGATAATACATACAGGTTTTTGCCAGCATTAGGATTATGAACAGTGCCAGTGCTGCATATGTCACTGCTTCTGTCTGGTCATTCCTGAATGCTATGAAAGTTAGTCAGCATTGGGATTAATTGATTTCACTGAACTATCAATTGACCGGAAGTTAATCTCGACTAATTCCATTTGTATTATTTGTTCTACCTCTTTGACTTTACTTTTTTTTATATTACCATTAATGAAGGCTGCAATAATCAAAGCCTTACAAAAAATGCAACTAAATATTCAACATTTATTGTTGAGACATTCAAAAAAGTTCATTATAATGGACCTGCTCAAGAGTCGGGTTTTAGACCACCAAGAAATATATCAAAGCTGTTGGTTAGACTGGAAAGTTGAAGAAATATCTTGGTAGTTAAGAAGGCAGCACTAAACTACTTCTATATTGTTCTCAATAATGCTATATCAATATGTCCATGAAGTTATCTAGTTCACCCTGCCCATTATATAAAACACATTTTACAAAACTTTGTGGCTTGCAATATAGTTCTTCAATTGGTTAATCTATATAGGCATTAGGAGAGATGTTGTATATCATTCCAAAGACATTGCCGGAAACAGCAAATCAAAGCACAAATAAATACAATTCTGATAGACAATTTTAATTTCTCTGTTGGTGAAAAATAAATCAGAAGCTCTCACAGTTGACTGCATTTAGCTGATTCAAAATAACTTCTTTATATTCATATCAAAATATTTACAATACCACACATTCTTCTTTACAGCAACATAGCTTAATGAAGACTTCTTACAGAGAGATACAGAGACAAACCTGAGACTGGAAAATCCAGCTCCTAACTCAATACCCTTTTGCACAGACTCAGTAGCACTTTCTTCACATTGGCTGACTGAGTTACCACATGACTCTTCCTGCTCATGAATATTCCAACACTCCTCCCTTCATGACAGGAAGAGACATCAGACCTATTGACTTAATGCATTCTCCATAGTGAACACCACCCAATGGTTTAGTCATCATGTCTGCCAAATTATCCTCAGAATGATGTAAATTAATCAATTTTCCTTTTACAGCTTACCTGACATTACAATATTTAATGTCTACATGTTTACTTTTGTTCTTCACTATATCACCAGTTGCCATTTTTATACAGGCAGCATTGTCTTCAAATACCTTTACAGATTCTTTTACATTAATATTTAAATCTTGCAACAACTGTACATACCATGTTACTTCAGAACACAATTCAGATAAAGCAATAAACTCTGCTTCTGCTGTTGAAATAGCAACAGTTGTTTGTTTTCTGGACTTCCATCCAACCAGAGTTCCTCCAAAGAATATTATAATCCCAGAATTTGATTTCCTTGTGTTTATGTCATTTGCATAGTCACTATCGACATAACACTTTAATTTCAATTCCTCAGTAATCTGTATTTGAAGACCCAAATTTATGGTTCCCTTTAAATATCTGAGAACAGATACACCCATCCAATGTAACTTTGTAGGTGCAGCAGGAAAACGACTCAAAATGCTTATTGCGCAAGCTATGTCTGGTCTGGACCACTGTGATACCGGTAGATATAACAAACTCCCTATTGTTGAGTGATATATCTCTTGATCACAGGTTTCACCTTTGTCCACACTTAAACTATTATAAAAATCCATACTCAGGGGTGTGGGAGCAGTATTGCAATATTTCATATTATATTTTTCCAATAACTGCTCAATTTTTCTCCTTTGACTGAGAATATAACCACCTTTTTCATTTTTCTGTATCTCTACACTGAGATAATTTTTTATTTCTCCCAAATTCTTTAATTCGGATTTCTTTCCTAATTTAACAGCAAATTCCTTGACTTGTGATGCATCCGTTGCGATGAAGCAAAGATCATCCACAAATGATAACAGTAGACAATTCCCTCCTTGTAACTGTCCAGTATATATACAATTATCAGCTTTGAACTTTTAAATCCAAGATCCTTTAAAGCAGTATCTAAACAGATATTCCAGTTTCTGGTTGACTGCTTCAACTCATAAATAGCCTTGTTTAATTTATACACCATGTTAGGTTTTACAATTTCATATCCTGGTGCTTGGATCATATAAATTTCTTCCTCTAACTCAGCATTGAGGAATGCAGTTGTGATATCAAAGTGCCAGATGTTATGTTTATATGCCGCTGCCAATGCCAGTGCTAATCTTATACTCTCACTTTTCACAGTTGGCGCAAATACTTCATCGTAGTGCACATTCTTTAATTGTGAAAAACCTTGTGCCACTAACCTGGCCTTATACTGTACATCATTATTTGGCAATACCTTTTTCTTATATACCCACTTACAACCCACAGCTTTGGTTCCCTGTGGCAAAGTCACTGATTTAAATACTTCATGGTCTCCCATGGATTTCATTTCTTTATCCATGGCCTCTTTCCTTCTTTCTTGTTCAGCTTTTGGTAATGCCAACACTTCTTTATAACTTCTTGGCTCATACCACACATTGCAAACCTTTACCTTGCTGGCAGAATACCTGTCAGGCAGAATTCCTTTATTACATCGCTCTGACCTATGTGGTATTAACTGTTCCTGTGTTTCAAGTCTATCTGGCTTCATTTCTTATTCAGCCTCTCCTCCCTGAACATTGACATCTTCAATAATCATTTTTTTATCATTAGATGAGTTATTGTCATTAAATAGATCACCGTCATTAAGTGAGACATACCCAGAATTTGTATTAATTCTGTCCCAATTTTGTTCTGCAAAGTTAGCAGACCTTATTACAATTCTTTTACTTCCATCGCTAAAGCGATATCCTTTTGACCCTGGCTCATAGCCCACAAACCTGAGCTTTCTTGCCTTTTGCTGTCCCTTTCTTCTGATTGCTTTTGGAATATGTACCTATGCAGTACATCCAAAAATTCTCAAATGTGCCAGTGCTGGCTTTCTCCCATATAGAATGGCATATGGAGTATTATTAATGGAGGAACTCCACAGCCTGTTAACTATATAATTGGCAGTCAATATGGCTTCTCTCCAATATGACTTGCTCATACCAGAATCCTCTAATAATGAATCTTTCATTGTTTGCAAAACACCATTTCTTCTTTCAGCTACACTGTTCTCTGCTGCTGTGTAAGGATTTGTACGTCTGGGTCTAATCCCCAACTGCCCCAACCATTGTTGGAATTTAGTTGACATAAATTCAGTACCTCTGTCAGTTTGCAACTGACACACTTGTTGTCTGTATCTTCTCTCTACAAAACTTACCCACTGTTTGAATTGTTGTAGCACCTCTGTCTTTCCTCTAAGCAAGTAGCAAAACGAATACCTGCTATAATCATCAACAATTACCAGTGCATATTTTGCTCCTCCCAAAGTGGCTTGCATTGGTCCCACCAGATCTGTATGGACCAGTTCTAGAGCTCTTTTTGTTTATCTTGTGCTATATTTACTAACTGGGAATGCCTTTGACTTTGATGCTTTCCATACTGCACAGTCCAAATATGTTTTGCATCCCTTCAAATTTAGCCCTTCTGCAAACTCTTGCATTTGCTGCAAAACTTTAAAGCTTGCATGGTCAAGTCTTCTATGTAGAAGATGAACACACGAATCATGCTCTGCAACATTCTTAAATATATGGGAACATTGAACCTTTTGTCCCTGTTTTGTCCCATATAGATTATCTTCCTTTATGCCTTCTGCACAAATATTCCCATTCCTTTTGATGAGACACTTCCCATTTACAAAAATGATCTCAAAACCTTGTTTGTCTAAATTAGACACACTTAACAAATTATGTTCCATCTCAGGTACACAAAGCACATTGGTAAACTTTGATTCCAAATATGGAATTTTTACATTGCCTCTTCTGATGACTTTTGCTTTCTGGCCATTTGCCAAAGCCACAGCTTCTTCTGTCACTGGAACAAACCTGCAAAATAATTCAGAGTCATTAACAATTGTTTGACTTGCCCCACTATCTATTAGCCACCTGTCTCTGTTGTTGCTATAGCAAACCTTTGCAACACCAAAATGTTCCTTTGCAAATCAGTCTTTTTTGCTTGCACAAATGTCCTTCACTGCAAATTGTTCCTCTGCAAACAGTTCCTTTTCAGATGTGTGTTTGCTTCACAAATGTAGCAATTCTTTTCTTGCTGAGCCCTCTGCTTGCAAAATCTCTCTTTTGATGCAACTTGGTCCCATCTGCTTGTTTCTTCTCTGGAGACTTGCAGTCTGGACCCTTTCTTCTGATTCCTCAGGAATTTCACTTCCTCATGGCTCTTCCTAAAATGTTGCTTTTCTTCTTCATTAAGCAAACATGCCTTTAAAGCCTCAAAATTTAAGTCTTGCTCTTCTTTTCACTCAAATATCGCAGAAACTGTGTCCCAGGTTTTATCTAAACTGTTCAACACCAATAAAACCTTCTGGGTCTCAGGGAATTTAATCCCATGTTGTTCTAAGTCCAAAAATAAACTTTGCATTCACCTGGTTGCAAACAGGCCCTGTAAAGTTTTCTTGACAATTGCACTATATTGCATGCAGAAACATTCACGTGCACAGCTCTCAACTTCAATCAAATCTCCTTTGCAGTCTTTAAATTTGCAACATTTAAAAATTGTTCATCATCTAAATTCAAGATGAGATAAGCCATTGCTTGATCATGACTTTTCTGATCAGCAGATGCAAACACTTGTGGTGGATTTTCTACGATATACCACAGCTCTTTAGCCTTGAGTAAACATTCCATTTTAGCAGCCCACACAATGTAATTCTTCTGGCCCAAACGAGGCACAGAGCTTTCCTTAAATTCCATTGCAGCCATTCTGCTAATTCTGCCTTGTTCTTATACTTTCTAAACACAGGCAATTTCTTCCAGCTTTAAATTACAATGCAGTCCTTAGTAAGCTCTGGGCCCATAACCTGTTAGAGAATTTTAATTTCTCTGTTGGTGAAAAATAAATCAGAAGCTCTAACAGTTGACTGCATTTAGCTCATTCAAAATAACTTCTTTATATTTATATCAAAATATTTACAATTATTTATTATTATTATTTATTAAACTTATATGCCGCCCTTCTCCCAAGAATCAGGGCAGCTCACAACAATAATACAAGTATAAAAAAACATAACATAAAATCAATTAAAATTACTAATTTACAGTATAAAAACTAAGTAATTTATTTCACTCACACAACACACAATCACAGTCAAAGGCCCAGGGGCAGATACCATACATTCTTCTTTACAGCAACATAGCACAAATGAAGACTTCTCACAGAGAGATACAGAGACAAACCTGAGACTGGAAAATCCAGCTCCTAACTCAATACCCTTTTGCACAGACTCAGTAGCACTTTCTTCACATTGGCTGACTGAGTTACCACATGACTCTTCCTGCTCATGAATATTCCATCAAATTCTTTCATTGCGAAGTTATCACAAGGCTGGTTTGTATCAAGTGGGAAGAACATCATATGAGGCTTTTACAGGTAGTCCTCGACTTAGTGACTGTTTGAACTTACGACAGCACTGGAAAAAAGTGAATAGTGACCTGTTCCCATTGCAGCATCCCCAAAGTTACATGATCAAAATTCGACCACTGAGCAACTGGCATGTATGTATGATCGTTGTAGTGTCCTGGGGTCATGTGATCACCTATTGCCACATTCTCCATGGGGAAGCCAAATTCATTTAACACCCATGTTACTAAGTTCACAACTACAGTGATTCATTTATCAACTGTGGCAAGAAAGGTGGTTGTAAAATGAGGCAAAGCTCACTGACGAACTGCCTTGCTTAGCAAGGGCAAGTTCTAGCCTAACCATCTCCCTCAAGTATTTTAAAATATACTATGACATCTTATACTGTAGCTATGCACACCCTGTTGGGCATTTGAGAAAGATCAAGCGTATCATGGGCAACTGACTTGAACTAAAGATCAGTGTAACTATTTTCATTTGCTTAAGAAGGTTTTAAGCATTGTACTTAATCTGCAATCCTTTGCATCTTTACCATGGAGAATAAACTCATTTGAAGACAGTGAATGAATGGAACCAAATATAATTGAACTAAATGTATGTGGGATTTTAACAGACAGCATCATTTTCTCATATTGAAAACAACTTTTCTTAAGAACTGAAGTAACTCAGGGGAAAGGGAAGGCAGATATTTAAAAAAAAAAAAAGGAAAGCCAAGGGTGAAATAGTTTCGCCTTCGAAGATATAATTTTGAATGAATTTCACTGATCTCTGTTGGTCGTTGCTTTTAAAGGGGCTGTTGATAGAATACCTGGGTCTACATCTATGCTGACAATTTTTGCCAGCTTCTACGAAAGACTATCTTTGCTTTACTCTGTGCCAAAAGGTTTAATGTGGTGATTAAAGAATCAAATTTGAATTGTATAGCAGAACTCTATCAAAATAACACTCATAAGCCTAGTAGCCTACAAAGGTGTTAAACTACAATTTTCATCGGCAAGCCATGGGTCCATTGGGTGAGAATGATTGGATATACAATCAAATAACTCTAGACTAGAGGTCACCAGGTGTTTGGAAACAAGCAATTGATAGTCATGCTAGTTTTGGAAAAGAAAAGTCTTAAGAATTAAAGAGAAATTCTGGGGAATAATCCCCAAACTGAAAATTTTGAATGCCTAAGCTACGGTTTTATCATAGCAGCACTCAGATTAATAAAGAGATATGAGACCAACCATTTACAATAAATTGAATGAAAAGAAGGTAAATCAGAAATGCAACTATTTGACTTTCTTCTTTCGTTGGCTAGAGCTGAATTGTTAAGAATCATAGTTGTTCTTCTAGCTAGGTAGTAGAGAGATGATATATTTTTGATGGAACAAAATTGTCTCTGATATAATGTTTTGGAAGAAAAAAATAGAAAATAAACAAGAGTAATAGATGCTCCTATTGATACTGTCATTGTATAAAGTATTAGGAAGATCTGTCTGTAGCTCTATCTATCTATCTATCTATCTATCTATCTATCTATCTATCTATCTATCATCTCATTTTCTCAAGCTATATCTGCATTTTCTAGCATAGGTGAAAGCTGTACCTTAGTTAATAAGTGCTGAATTTTTAAAAACAGTACAACACATGCAACATTTATTTAATGCTTTTTATCTGTAAATATCCCAAAGGACTGAGATAGTTATAAAGAAAGCAGTTTTCGGAAATGCTAAATGAAGTTAAAGTCTGTTGGGCTTCTATCTTGCCATCCTTGTCTTTCACTCTGTAGATTGAAATCTACGGGCCTTGGGGAAGGAAAAGAACAAAAAGATCCAGAGCAACATCTGGCCTCCTTATTAAAGGCTAACAAAATATATAGAGAAAAGGTTAATGAGATTTTCTTTTTCAAGCATCCTATTACATCACATTTAGATGTCCCCTTCTTTCATAAGTTCAGTAGAAACTTTCCCCCGGCATCATTTTTAAGCTTCTTATGAAAATACTCTCTCTCTCTCTCTCTCTCTCTCTCTCTCTCTCTCTCTCTCTCTCTCTCTCTCTCTCTCTCTCTCTCTCTCTCCTCCCTCTCCCTCCCTCTCTCTCTCTCCCTCTCTCTCCCTCCCTCCCTCTCTCTCTCTCCCTCTCTCTCTCTCTCTCTCTCTCTCCCTCTCTCTCTCTCCCTCCCTCTCTCTCTCTCCCTCCCTCCCTCTCTCCCTCCCTCTCTCTCTCTCTCCCTCCCTCCCTCTCTCTCTCTCTCTCTCTCTCTCTGTGTGTGTGTGTGTGTGTGTGTGTGTTTGCACCTGTGTGTGAGTGAAAGAGAGAGAGAGAGAGACCTATGGTGTATTATCTGAGCTATATAGAAAATAATAAAATATGACTAATACCTAATATTGGCCCGTGAAGGGTGCAGTGGTTAGAATGCGGTATTGCAGGCTAATTCACTGCTCACTGTCAGGAATTCAATCCTGACCAGCTCAAGGTTGACTCAGCCTTCCATCCTTCTGAGGTCAGTAAAATGGGGACCCAGATTGTTGGGGGGGGGAATAATATGCTGACTCTGTAAACTGCTTAGAGAGGGCTGTAAAGCACTATGAATCGGTATATAAGACTAAGTGTTGTTGCTATTATTCAGCATTCCTTCCATGTGAAGATTAGATTAGATTAGATTAGATTAGATTAGATTAGATTAGATTAGATTAGATTAGATTAGATTAGATTAGATTAGATTAGATTAGATTAGATAACCTTTATTGTCATTTTTTCCTGTGGGCACAATGGCCACATTAAAAATGAAATTTAGTTGCTTGCTCTCAAAGTGTACACATACATAACACACATTTAAAACATACTATATACAAGATATGTATAGACCTACACCCTTATGTATAAGTAATATGAGTATGAATATGAATATGAATGTGTGTGTGTCTGTGTCTGTGTAAAATCATTTTTTTTATTTTCATCGGATTTTTACAACCTCACTTCATTAAGATCTTTGCTTTTAAAATAAGAATGACATGGATTCACTGATAACACAATTATTGTTGCCACCATTTACTAACATTTCTACTATCCAACTACCTTTGCACAATTTAACCCTGCTATGCCAGGGATTATTCAAGTCTTTATCCAGGTCAGTAAGGAGATCTCTCCTTAATCATCAAATATTTTCTGATATTTTCACTCTCCTTGCGCATTGTATAGAAATACTGACAGGGATAATTACCAAATTACCCAGCCCTTATTTTGATGTAGCTTCAAACACAATCAAAGCTCGTAGCCTGTCTTCATCATGAAGTCAAATCAATGGTAATTCCAAATTAGATGACTAGATCAACTGGAACCTTTTAGCTTGGAATGAAGGGAGAAAAGATGGAGGTCTATAAAAACTCTACACGATACAGAAGCATTTAGATTTATTTTATTTATTATTTATTAATTGGATTTCTATGCCGCCCTATTCCAGTAACTCAGGGCGGCTCATAACATAGATAGAAATCTGACATTAAAAAACATTATAAAAACCCCTTAATTAAAAAACCAATCATCCAAAACAGACATGCAAACAAACATACACTGGCTGGGGCAAGGTGTTAACTGCTCCAGGCCTGTTGGCAAAGATGTGTCTTCAGTAATTTGCGAAAGGCGGAGAGGGTCGGGGCAATACGGATCTCCGGGGGGAGTTGATTCCAGAGGGCCGGGGCCGCAACAGAGAAGGCTCTTCCCCTAGGCCCCACCAGGCGACACTGTCTGGCTGACGGGACCTGGAGAAGGCCGACTCTGTGGGCCCTAACCGGTCGCTGGGTTTCTGAGCATAGGAATTTTTTTTTCCTGTGCAGACAAGGAGAGACATTGTTAAAGGGTGGAAATCACAACTTGCAGTTGCTGCACTGTGATGACAGCTATGAAATCCAGAAGGTATTAAAAGGTAATGGACATGTTCATACAGGATCAAGTTATTAATGGCTGCCAATATTGATCACTGTTTGTTACTTATTGAATGGTCCTTGATACCGATTCCTGGGAAAGGACAGGGGAAGGAAGCATTTTCCAGTCCATATTTACAGTATACATTTTCGCAGTGCAGGCTGTTGGCTTTGTGTGAGACTAAATACAGTATTGTACATATTCATCTCACAGTGAGAAAGTGGAGAAATTGCATGCCGATTGATCATGCAATCCACCTCCTTTCCAAGAGAGGTTCAGAAGCCCCTAACCCACAAAATTAGACCCCCCCCATCCATCTCCCAACACAAGCACCTTTTTCCCTTGAAGAGAATTACATGTAAAATGCATTTGAAAAGATGATTAGCTAGAGAATGTGGTAGAAAATTATTTGGGCTTTACAGTGTTTTGATATGTGTCTCAAACAAAGCAAGTTGTGGTACAACAGACCTCTTAATAAATATATTTGTGTCTTGCAAATATGCTGTACTTAGCAATAAGCTCCTTGTTGTGATTAGAGTGTTAGCAGGATGTCCTTGGTGTTTTACTGCTGGCATACTGTACTGTATTTTGTTCTGTGTATTGAGTTGCATCATTGCTGTTAGCCAGCTTGAATGCCATCAGGTATCCAAGATGGGATTTAAATATGTGTTCTAAAATGAACAAATGAAATCTCCATCAGCACAGCTAATGAAAATATTTTGCCATTATTCCTCTAAAAACAAATTTGGAATTTGTGTCATAGCAGATTCCATGGTGGGATAAAACAAACTTTTTCCCTTAACTCTCTCTGTCTGACTGACTGACTGACTTGCAGGGATCCTGGAGAATTGCACTAATTTTATAAAAATACAAACAAGCTGTTTTGTTTAAATTTTGCTTCATCTCTCCTGAGTTGTTTTTTTTTTTAACGTTTCAACGTTTCACAATCTTCTTTTCTCCATCACTTTCCAGAATGATCTTTCATATTATATGGCAATTCCAAGACATGGCAAAAACAGAAAAACTCTGAGCTGAATCAAAGGCTGCTTGAAGTTCATCATACTTTTTAAATTTAGACAAAACTGAGATGCACCTAGCTTTCTCACTTACAGGAACAAGAAAGGAGGAAGAGGAGGAAGAGGAGGAGGAGGAGGAGGAGGAGGAGGAGGAGGAGATCCTAATCCTTTCTCATACACATCATGCAAATCTTTTTTTCTGTGAGAAAAAAGAAGTACTAAAAACTGCTCTGCGAAAATGGGCAATGAAATAAGATATAACTTCCTGCTATAATTCTGAAAGAAATAATTAATGATGGGAATTGGCCCCTTATTTTTTTTATTGTCCTGCTTCCTAAGGCAATTCCTGCTTTATTCAGAAATCCCTGAAGGCCAGTTAGATATATGAGAAACTAGGAGGTAGATGAGAATGTAAAAATAGTACCAATAGACCCTCTTGGCTCTGCTCCTTCAAGGAAGTTCTCAGCTTACAACCACTCATTTTAGCAACCATTTGAAATCATTACAGCATTTTGAAAAAAAGTTATTTACCATCAGTCCTTGCACTTACAACTGTTGTAGCAACCTCACAGTGTGACAAGTCTTACAGCTTGTCCTGAGATAATTTTTACAAAGTATTATCAAAACAATATTCTTTTTCCCGTCCTTAAAATCCTGGATCCTAACGGTATAATGAACACCTGCCTCTTAGTGGCTTTCCACTTTGTGAAACTGTAAAATATATGATAGATATATAACTTTACTAAGTGTAAGGTTACCGAATGGATCAGCCATATTCCAGTTGCGACTCTTTAGCCCAGAATTCCTGTCATGGCAATAGTATGGAGCACCTCAGATTGGAGGTGAAATGCTGTTGAGACATGCTGTCAGTCAGTCATGCAAATTGTTGCTGTTGTTCTTTTTTAGATAAACAGGACATGTGTGTGCAATTTTGTAAAAGGATTTTGGCTGTGATTCCGCCATAAGAGATGGGATGCTGAGGGTCAAGGAAGTCTGTCCTTAATGTGCCATGAAGGGTCATCTGCACCATGAAAGAACAAATCTGTGAAATAGAAGAAGAGAAGCAATTGCACATCTGATAGTCAGTGTTTGTGCAGGTGTTGCTGGAATATGATTTGAGCAGATTAATTATTTGCACAGATTATGTTGTTAATTTGCAATGGACCGAGAGGAGATTTCCTGGCAGGTCCTGGATGGATGGGGTTTATTTGTGATTAACAGAAAAGCAAGGATAAAGCACCGCCATTTTAAAATAAATAGTACAATCCAGCGCAGTGTTTCCTAAGGACTTGGTAACATCCTGATTGACAATTGGCTTTGTCTGGCTGGCAGGGCTGACAACTAAAAAGCCAAAACAGCTCTCTGGACATGCAAAAGACCTTGTTTCCAGAGCCTTTTTTTTCTCCATTTGTGTCTTTTCATGCTGTAGAAAGTGAAGGAGCAAATTATACTTTTCTAAATATTGAGATTCAGTTGCCATAATGTGCTTATGGATATAATAGTGCAAACGAGTATCTGGAGGCAGATTGAGGGACTTGACCTAATGCCCTTATCCCTCAGCCTTCCAACTCTGCTCTAATGAACATCTACTCATAATTATTTCTCAAATAGTTCCTAACTAATTTTAAAGTGGGCAATTTATAATACTTGTAGAAAAACGCTGCAAGTTTCATTAAAATATTCAGCACAACGAGAACTTTGAGCAGAATATATTTCTTTACTGTTCAACAAAGTCATACATATTTATAATAAACCTCTTCGGTTGTTTTAATAATAGCATTCTCTTCCAGAGATCTGAATACTAATGTTACTATTTCTTCCCTACCAGAATGATGGTTACCAAAGACCATACTCCACCCTAAATCGGCTTCTTATTTAGAAGTGACGTGGAGGCTCCTGCTTTTCACTAATTTCCTTTTTTAATTAAGATTTGTTTTAAGATAAATCATGCTTGGAAAAGCAAAAAATCAGTTATTGATATTTGATTCATATTTAGGGTCTGATGTGAGGGCCCTCACTCTTGAAGTTGACCTCACCTGGATGCTCCTTTGTTTCTGTTAAATTTGGTCAGACTACCATGTCTACATGTGCAAACAACTTTGCAGAAAAATCATGCCTGTTTGATTCACTACATATTCACCATAAATTGTTCTTCATTTGTTAAGGGGACATCTACCTTCAAAAAATCAACTTACATTCCCAGCATTTATCATCAGCTGATAATTCCCAGTGATAGTCTTATCTTGATAAGTGGAAAACTACTTTCTCCTTCTAACTAAGGCTGATATTGACTTATATTGGGTATTATATTCCCAGAGGAAGAGAAAGATTGAGAGTTGTACCTTCTGCCCAGTTTCTACACACACAACTTGGAGAGAGAAAAAAAGCAGGGCATGTTGGTTTTTCCTGTCCTTTATTCCGATCTGATTTCAGGATAAATACTATCAGAGTAAAGACAAGGAAGATAAGTGATCTTTTTTTTTCTAGAATGGTAGATTTTGTAAGATTTTTTTATAAATCTTTTATTTTAAATTATCTTATGCTGTCCAAAGCTGGGATAGTTGGATGACTTATCCAATAAATAAACCAATAAAAACTTGTGTTTTCACATTTCTTTCTTAAAGAATCCACATTTTATAAATACAACAAGACTGCACAAAATATTTTCTTACAAGTAGACATTCTACAAATATATGGGTTGTTTGTGACACTTTAAGGTCTCTGTGTATAATTGTGTGTGTGTGTGTGTGTGTGTGTGTGAGAGAGAGAGAGAGAGAGAGAGAGAGAGAGAGAGAGAGAGAGAGAGAGAGAGAGAGAGAGAGAGAGAGAGAGAGAGAGAGAGAGAGAGAGAGAGAGAGTTAAATAAGAAAATATTGGGGGGGAAATAGTGAACTCTTCAGCACATGTGCAAGATACTCTACTCCAAAATCATATGTAGGTTTTTATGAGTGCTAAATAGATACTTAATTCCCTCAGTGCACTTGAAACAGAATATTCATTAAATCATATAAAACAAAGATATTAGGAGAGAAGAAGACCTGCAAAATTGCTTATTGGCTGGTTGAAACAGTTGCAACAATATAACACTAATTATACTCTTAAAGATGCTCTCAGTAAAGTATATGAGTCTGGCTCAATAAATCAACTTTTGATTATTATTTTTAACGAATGACCATACAATGTTAAGTCAAACATAATCAGTGAATGAGTTAATATTTTTGTACATACAGTAAATCTTTCTAATATTGCACTTCTCAAAGCTGCCTAATTAACTGAACATTTATATTTTCCTGGGAAACCCCCCCCCCATACTATTCTACCTATGAAATCAGGAAAAGTAACTGGATTGTCTGGTCTGGACTGTTATCTATCTGAATGGTATGCAGCTCATATGGTCATGTGTAACTGATCCAAGCCAAATTTGCCAATAAAAAACCATAAGTTGGCAAATCCAGGGGCTTCTACAGGGGGAGGATTTTATTTTTAATCAAGACTACAGCTATGATTATGAAATTGAAGTCCATCTATTCTGCACATGAATAGAAGTGCCACTGGGCACATTTCAAAAGTTGTGAGTATTTACTTAATAGGCTGGATTTATTTTTGTAACCATAGTTCCATTTTATCTGCTGCATTAAAGATTACAAGCCACATTTACTTATTTAATTTCAACCCTTATTCATATGAGAAATTAATATTTTTGGATACTAGTAATCCTAGTTTGAAAAATGCAGGGAAAATGTTTATTTATTTATTAATACTGTAGATCAGCTTACTGCTGGTAAAGTTTCTAAACCATTTGAAATGTTGCAAGGAGACTTTGGAGGGCATAAAATATTTAATTTTAATATTAAAGCATCTCTTGATTCCACAGTTTGGTCCAGATTCATTAGCAATATCGAAAACGCCAAATCTGAGATACTTAATATGTAGGAGAAAGTGTTGGCTTTTAAAAAGGATTGGATATGATTTTCATTGTGTTGGAACTATAAAAAGGGTAAAGGGAAATTTATCTAAATGATAAATTTTGTTTATATGATAAATTTTGTGTGTTTGCTTCACATCTCAATATTTTGCTTTAATATTCTCAATTTTATTAGTATGCTATTACAAAGGTAACTATGACTTTAAATATTTAAATATTTTATTTTTATTATTATTATTATTAATCAGAAACTGAGTTATCACTGTGTGTGTGTGTATGTGTGTGAAGAATTAAGAATTTATCAAACTTGGGATATGGCATAAAGAATTTCTGCTTAATGTTGAAACAAAAGTATATTCCATATGTATAATCTTGGAACATCAATAAGTCTCCACTTGTGATTATGAAGAGGCTTTCTGTCAATGTAATGAAATGACTGATCAATATCATTCCATGTGATCAGAGTTTAATGATGTATTTAAAAATGAGCAGAAATGATTTCCTGTATGGAACATAATGTATTTCTGTTTTTTCCTTTTTCTGTGACTGCTTTTGTTATCCTGTCCCTTTCTTTTTTTTTGTTTTCTCTCTTTCTCTTTTTGAAAGTTAAAACAGTACAATACAATATAAATATAAAAGGGATGAAGCAAAGGATTTGCATCTAAAGACCCTGAAGAAACTGTGGAAAATAAAATTAACATCTGGTATAATAAGAAGAGTGAAGACTGTTTTAAAATTGTTGGTCTATTTCTATTGCCACCAGGGTTGCTGAATTTGTTCATCAGCTTTGCATCATGAAAATAAAATGATAAATTTGGGGTCATTTTTTTATTTTTTATTTTATTTTTATTTTTATTTTAAAGAAATTGGTAGATAACCATGTACATTTTTACAATTATCATTACAGTGTTTCTCAACCTTGACAATTTTAAGGCATGTGGACTTCAACTCCCAAAGCTGGCTGTGGAATTCTGGGAGTTGAAGTCCACATGCCTTAAAATTGTCAAGGTTGAGAAACACTGTACTATTATAACACCCAAATCAGATCAGCTTTTTTTAAAAAAAGATTTTATTGAATTTTATAGGGTTAGGAATAGAATAGGATTGGGATAGGGATTAAGGTTTAGGGTGGGGTTAGGATCAGACTGGGATGAGGACAAGGTTGGGAACAACATTGGGGTTATCCCCCAATAACATTTTCAATCTTCAGCAAACAGACTATTGTCCGGGTACATATAGCACCCAAATCAAATCAGCTTCTCATTAACTTCAGTATCGTGTATATTTTATTTTTGTCTTGTTTGGTGTTCTTAATGAAAATTGATTAGGAAGCCCACTGTAGAAACGTCCTATGTGAATCCAACAATAATTATCAGAATTCCTTTGTTTACAAAGGAGTGTTGGAACTTGACTGTTATCCATGAAAACAACTGTTGCTCTGCCCAATATTGTGGTAAAAATAATTCCATAGGAAGATGGCAGCAGTTCAAGGAAACTCTGTATTTATTTCCCACAAGGGTCATAATGCATGTTTAAATAAGAACATATGTTTCTTTCTTTTTTTTCCCAACAAGCAACTACATTTAATAAGGATTTGATAGGGATTTGGTACTGATGACATTTTTTTAATTAAATTTTATTGGTTTTTTATAATTATTAACAGAAAATCAAATTAAATACAACTCAACTTAATACAAACATTTTCAACTATATCTCACACAAAACAAAACATAAAAACTTATATAAAATAGAATAACTATAAATGTTGCTCGGCAGCCCCCCCTCCACCACATCCCCCTCTTCCTACCTCCCTATCTCCTACTTCCCGCCCCCTCCCTTTCTCCCTCCCTCACTCTCCACCCTCCTCTCCAACAACCTCCCTACTTCCCTCCACTCCTTCACTCCTCACTCTCCCCCCTTACAGATGTGGTCCAGAGGTACTGCCCGAGCAACTCCTCTTATATCAATAAATATATCATCCATATATATTGCAAGTATTACAGTTGAGTGCATTATAATACAATATTAATTTTTAATTAAACCCATCCATCCCCCAACTTCCCAAAGTGAATACAGGGTAAAACGCAAGAAAACCCACCAAGTTAAACTAAGTTATTAGGGTGATGCTTTCTGCACCCCTAAGACTCTGTGTCTAAGATCCTCTGTATGACCTAAATATACCTGTATGTACCTAAGAAACTCCATGAAGATGGTAAAATCTATTTTAGAATGTCAAAGATTCAAAGAAATATCAAGAACTGTTTCAAGAAAATAATAATAACTGACTTTGCCTGCTTGTCTTTCAATTTTTAGTCTTCTGTAAATACAAATAAAATATCTTATTTTTTTTTACTGACAATTTGGTCAGCTCTCTTAAGTGGCTTTAAAATCCCATGTTAACATTTCTTATTTTATGTTTTTTACATGGAGTGTTATGGATGAAAGTGGATTTATTTTATTTAAAAATTTTGTACAGCGATCTATCTTAAAATGCAACTTGGGTGGATCACAGTGGTAATAGATCATAGATAGTTCACTTCCAAAGGCCCTACTTTCTGTCAGATCTTTCCATCTATTTATTTTCTGGATCAAAACATATTTTGCTGTGTAGTCTAAAAGCTGGGAATGATCTAATCACAGTTACTTCAGGTTTCATGGAGATTTGAAGAACAGCTTTAATGATCTTCCTGTAACTTCGATCATGATCTCTTAAGTAATGTAACAGAAACATAAATTGCTTTTGTCTGGATTGATGTTACTGGTTTTTTTAAAAAACATCCTGTAATATTTAGAATAAGTTCTTATTTGGATACTTTTAACTGATAGAGAATTTTATACACATCACCATATGAATTAGTAGAATTAATTTTCTATTTTTCCTATTATAGTGTATTATTTTGGCATCTCTTCAAAAATAAAGAGTCATAGCAATGGGATGGATTTGTATATTCTTTGATAAATGTATAAAATGAAGTGTTAACATATACGAAAGAAGGATGTCTATAATGGGATAGAACAAGGGACTAATTATGGCTATAGTGAAAGCAAAGAAATGAATTGCCACCCAGAAATTAGTTAAGATAATAATTTAAAGAAAAGACAATGAAGATAATGGATTGATGAAAATAATAGAATTAGTGGACACATTTTTCAGGTGGCATTTCTTTGTGCAAATGTCAAAGCAATGGCAGAAGAAATCATGAAATCTAATATATGGGAAAAAACAATTGGAGATAGTCCCTTTGTTCTTCTTGTTGTTAGATTAGGATAGTAACTGATGATGTGCTGATTTAATTTTAATTTACCAACATATTAATTGGGACAGTTGACTGAACATGTAAGTAAAATGCACAATATTAGTAGGAAGCTTTATTTTGGACTATCAATTTGGAGAACCAGTTCCCTTTTGAAGGAAATTTCAGTTGATGCAATTATGCTACCAAGATAATTATTAGGCCGGAATGTAATGGCATTTATTTAAAAGTAGCACCAGCAATAGCACTGAGACTTATATGGCACTTCATAGTACCTTACAGTCCTCCCTAAGCAGTTTACAAAGTCAGCATATCGCCCCAACAATCTGGATCCTCATTTTACCAACCTCAGAAGGATGGAAGGCTGAGTTAACCTTGAGATGGTCAGGATTGAACTGCTGGCAGTCGGCAGAGTTAGCCTGCAATACTCATTCTAACCATTGTGCCAACATGGCTCTTATTGAGCAATTTTCTTAATCCAAACAATTGTGAGATGAAAACAAGCCTTTTAATAGCCTCACTTTTAGTACTATTTTTTTAATGGTTCTTTTTCTCAGTGGTTCTGTGTGAAAACATGTCCTTATAGACAAAGGTGGATATTAACTTTAAATAAAGCAATCCTTAATTGAAGGATTCTTTAAAATGTTTTGCTCTTGCGATAATTTTTTGTCTGATACAATTTTCCAAACTTTTAGCCCTATTGATTCAAAGATGCAGTTAATGTCCTAATATTTAGCAATAAATCTGGCAGCTAACAGAAAAAAAATAATAGACTTCTTCTACTGCATCTATTTACATACCTTGGGAGATATAAATAATAAATTCACAATAGCATTAATTAACATTGATTATTGAGTACATCTCCCACAATTTACAAATAAATTGGCATTTGCAGTGGATGTGGTAGTGGATAGCAATTTGGCTTTTCCTCTGAACCTGGCCAATCATTTTTTTCAAAAGAGGTACAGTATACATATTCATGGGACTTTTTCATATTTCAAGTCACCTAAGACTCCTCATTTTCCAGGATTATTAAATTCAGAGATTCATGGAATTATGGTGTTGAAAGAATCCAATTGAGTTATTTTGTTCAATTACTGCTCAGTGTAGAAATCCAGGTACAAGAATACATCTACCTTCTACTTGAATGTACCCAATTACCAACTACCTGAATAACTGGATGCTCTTACTGTAAGAATACTTGTTTATTGTTTCTGACCCAAAAGAATGTAAAGAAACTTGTCTAAAGAACTGTGAGTGGTGGAGTTGAATTACTAGCTGAATTACAAACTAGCTGAAATGCAAACAAACAAACTTGGGACTCTGGCCGTTATTCTGTCTGACTGTTACCACATTAATTTTCCAAAAACAGAACATGATTGGTCCAAATTTGGCATTATAATAAAAGAAGCCACAAATAAAGATGGAGTTTGAAAATGGGGTGGATTCAGCTTGGCTGCAGAGAAAATTATTCTCCCAAAACCTCCTTGTAGGACAAAGAGATAAGCAGTACTTCAGAATCCTACTCACTGCTTCATTCTTAATATTTCCCCCTTGCACCCCCTTTTCTTGTTTGTTTTCAAGTTTTTTTATAAAGCAGTTAATTACTCATTCTATAAATACTAGAGGTCCCCACTGAGCACTGGAATTTTAGCGGTATCAGAGAAATGGATTGTTACAGTTAGTCTCTTGTGGCCCAGATGCAATAGTTAAGAAAAATCCTCTGTATAAAGACCACCTTATACCATAGTCTTTGTATTTCAAAATTCTACTACACAAAAGCACACTTTCTATCATTTCTGTTTTAAAACAAATATTCTAGTTTATCTATCTATCTATCTATCTATCTATCTATCTATCTATCTATCTATCTATCTATCTATCTATCTATCTATCTGTTCTTTGTAGACTGACCTTGATTTATACCATTAAAGAATTCCTTTATTCATTCCACATAACTAGGATGATGTGACTTACACCTACAACTTTGGTCTGCTGCGGAATCAAAATCCATCAAATGTGCTCTTGTTTGCACATGGAGGAGAAAATTAGATAACTTAAGTAAAATTTCAATGTCACCTCTTCCCTCCTTCCCAGCAAATCCTTTCAACAGGTCTTCACGTTGCAGAATATATTTCCATATCCCATTGAAACCCATTATCTAGTCATTATTTATCATATCAAACATCTCTTTTTAATTTCTACTTCAATGGAATTTTTTGTTCTTGCTCACTCCCCTCCCTCTTTCCTCTCTTGCTTTTATAAAATTGCACAACCTTTTGGGAAAAGGGAATGTTGTTTACAATGTGTAATTATGATACTAAAAAAGAAATCAAATCACAAATTCATTGGTGGAGCGTTTGATCCAGAATATTGTTAGAAACATAATTAATAACTGCAAATATTTGAAACAACACTTTTCAACTTTGGACATATTAACCAGCTAAGGGAAAGAAAAATCTATCTTTGGAAGGAACACAACTTTAAATAAGTGGATTGTTTACTTTCTTCTTCCTACTGAAAAAGTAGCACAAGAGTTGAGCCTGTCTTCATCTATCAATGCTCAGTAGTTAGAGCTGGTGCTCTCAATAAATATTTGGGACCTGTAGCTGTGTCACTTTGCACAAAGAGAAATGCAAATATAGATTTTGCGATCTTGCTAAGTGGTTTAACTGGCTTTATTTTAAAAGTGAAATTCTGGGGGTGGGAGATGCAAAATATTGCACACCTGCAAGAATTCTTCAGTTAACTCCCATTATTAGTCCTATTTCTCCATTTAGTCAGATACGGCCTTCCCCAGTTAATCTTCTCTTCAGCACAAGTGGTGGTGTGACTTTCAGCTAGTCACTCTCTTTTAGCCGAACTAACCTCATTGGGTTGCTGATCTGGAGAAAATAGGAGGAAGGAGCATTCTGTTCACTGCCTTAAGTTTTTCAAACTAAAGGCAGAACATTAATCTAATAAATGAAACAAAATTGTTTTCAAGGAGCATTGAATTGCATTCCTTTTAACAGAATAACAGAGCTGGAAGGGATCTTGGAGGTTTTCTAATCCAACTCTCTGCTCAGGCAGGAAATCCTACAGCATTTCAGAAAAATACCTGTGCAATCTCTTCTTAAAAACCTCCAGTGATGAAGCACCCTTCTAGAGGCAAGTCGTTCCACTGGTTCCATTGTTGTCTAAACTACACTTTATATCATCTTTTGCCTTACCAGGTGTATTGAATGAAGAGGAATTGTTTTGGGCTGCCTATAAAACAAAGGCCCCACAACCTCCGGTCTGTTCAGAACTGGGCTGCAGAAGTGGTAGGCGAGTGTGCACATTTGTGAAAAGCTGCATTCGTGAAAGGGACATGCACACATGATCCCCTCTTCCCCCTCCCCCACTGCCGCTGGTCCAATCCAGAAAAGTTGGGGAATGCTGCTATAAAATATATAATAAGCTAAAGATTTTCCCTTTTCCAAGTTTCCAACTCAGGGTGGGGGGGCAGTGCTCATTTCCATCTCTTAGCCGAAGGAGCCAGTATTGTCTGAAAACATTTCCATGGTTATGTGCCCAGTATGACTCTATGCCAGGGCACATGGAACGCTGTTACCTTCCCACCTATTTGATACCTATTTATCTACTCGTATTTGCATGCTTTTGAACTGCTAGGTGGGCAGGAGCTGGGGCAAGTAACGGGAGCTCATCCCATTGCATGACACTCAGGTCTCAAACCTGGGCTGTCAGCTTTCCAGCTGACAAGTTCAGCGTCTTTAACCGCTGAGCTACTGCACCCCCCAAAATATATAGTATAGTTAATAAATATAATTAATGTATATAAATTGCATAATAATAATGTAATAAATGATGTAACATTATGATTATTAGCCGTCCAGGGCCGCATGTAGCTCACAGGCTGGAGGTTGGACATACCTGCTCTATATTGTTATCTCTAGAATGCTAGCTGGGGAAAGTGAGGCTTTGTAACCTAGTCTATATATAATAAGAATAGAAGAACATCAAAAAAAGACAAAATTGGGCTTTATGTCCTTAAAGCCGGGATCCCCAACCCCTGGGCCACAGCCCACTACCAGGCGGTAACCTGTTCGGAATTGGGCCACTGAGCAGCTGGCCAGTGCACGCATGTGCACAGAGCTTGATTTGCATGAGTGGCAGGCTGGCACATGCATGCATGCACAGGTTAATTCACCTCCCCCCCACACACACACAACAGGCTGCCAAACTGTAAAGTTTGGGGACTGCTGCTTTAAAGGAAGTCATTTTTACGATCAGAAATATCCAACCTTTTGTCAGAATGACAAAAAAAGCAATACACCACCCTGATGCAAACTCTGCCTCTTTCACATGCTTGACATCCATTTAATCATGTGTCAGTTCTTGACCACCACCCACTCCACTATTTGAACTTACAACATTCACATGTTAGCGCACGATGAAAGCCCTTAATAGCTAAATCCAGAAAATAGCTATTAATTGTATTGATTGATATCACTAGTTCTTCATTCATGTGTATCTGAAGAACGGGCAATATCTGTAATCTTGGGAAGGCATTGCTCTTGGCAGCAATCTAAGCATTATCTTTTAATTTAATGGAGGAAAGATTTGAAGCTACCCTTCTTTTTACCATCATTTTTCCCCCTACAAATATCTTATATATTTCAGTTAACACTTCCGGCAAATGAATTCCTCATCAACAAATCCACCCAGCTCACTCTTAAATTTGATTTAATTAAATGCCACTTCTAATAAAGAGATAATAGGGCAAGTAGGGGTATATGTATTATTAAAATGGGATGAGAAGTCTTATCTTTTAGTTTCAGAATAAAAGTGTTTGAAATATCTAATTGAATCACTAAGATATATGGCAAAAGGAACAAGTTCATTCATATCAATGGCAAAACAAACTAAATTTCATTTTCAGCCAATGGCCAAAACTAGAATGATTTTTTTCCCCTCCCATGCAGTTTATAACAATTCAAGTGATGCAGTTGAAAGACTTAAACCAATTTCTCCCCTCACTTGGAGAAAGTGCATGATTGTTAAAAATCAACTGAAATCTTAACTATCCCAATTATCATTTAGACGGATTGAGGTCCTAATTGCGAGAAGCACAGAGCTTTTAGATGTCCAATAATCCAAAGGATAGAAATCTAAAGATTCGTACATGCAAAAAGTGAAATAGAGGTTTAGAAAATATGAATGTAGTAATTATCAATACAAAATGCATGTGTATGCATACAAGCATGTGTGCACGCACATACACATCTGAATGGGGATATGAGAAAGAAATTCCAGGTTTTATAAACTTCCTAGGAAACCCAGCAAATGGGAATAATAAAATCTGGTCTTTTCTCTTTAATGCAGCATGTTAGAAGCAAATCTTAGTAATCATTTTCTAAAGACCAAGGCATTATTGGAACAGTAAGACAACAGCAGTAACTGACATAAAGGAGAATAACGCACAAAAGAGACAAAGCCAGGATGTTCAATGTCTCCTCTTTGTTCAGTCCAAAGAACCATATGACTTGTAAAATATATAGTTTTAAGTCTAATTTTAATTAGAGTGCCTGACTCCGGCTTTCTAGTCCACAGCTGCCACAACAGATGTTCAGTCACTCCAACTCTTTAGGGCTACCATATCTAGGCTGCAAAAACAAAACAAAACAACAGATTCTGTGAAATGCCAGAAAAGAGACACAGAAAACTCCTACCCTTTGCTGACATCTAGAGGTTGCCTGGATGTTTGCAACCCAGATCTGGTGAACCTACAATAGATGTTTCTATAGCTCAGGCTGACATCCATGAAACTTCAGCTTTGTTGATCTTGTTTATTTATAACTCTATTCCATGACAGGGGCATGGAAAATGTCTGCATTCTCCATGTCCCTGTCATGTAATAGCAAGTAGAGAATTTTGTAAGTCCTCGACTTACAACAGTGTGTTTAGTGACTGTTCAAAGTTACAACGGCATTGACTTATGACCATTTTTCACACTTACGACGGTTGCAGCATTCCCCATGCTCATGTGATCAAAATTCAGATGCTTGGCAACTGACTCACATTTATGATGGTTGCAGCAGCCCGAGTCATGCAATTTCCTTTTTGTGACCTTCTGACAAGCAAAGACAATGGGGGAGCCAGCTTCACTTAACAACTGTGTTACTAAGTTAACATCTGCAGTGATTCGCTTAACAACTGTGGCAAAAAATGGTCATAAAATGGAGCAAAAGCTCACTTAACAAATGGCTCACTTAGCAACAGAAATTTTGGGCTCAGTTGTGGTTGTAAGTTGAGGACTACCTGTATAAATGATGATCGCATGAGAGGAATGTGGAGGACAATGACAACAACAACATGCTGTTGGCATGCACATTTGTTGTCCTATGCATTTGCAAAACTATAGTCCACATTATACGTTCCTTCTTTCTTGCTTTGGTTTACACTTTAGAATAAGGATGTAAACAAAGCATTGCCAAAGACTGTTACAAGGAGAGAGCAAATGTGGGGTCATCTCTGTGAATAACCACCATTTTAAAAGTATTGTGTACTGCATTAAATCACTTATTACAAGTGCTTTTATGCCACTTCAATCAAATACTAAATCTACACAAAAGTAGAATATGCAGTCCATACAACAATCCAATAATACATCATGACATCATTGGTACACCAACTGGATCGCACACTGAACAAACAAAAAAAACTTTTAAAAAAAGAGGAAGGAAAAAAGAGTACCAATGTGCTGCATTGATCTACCACAACCACAAGTCTGTCGGAGATGTATTTTGTTTTTGTTTTTTTAAAAAATAGCTGCCTTGTCATGGAAAAGTAATTCCCAAATCTATGTGTTAATGAAAAAACGTAACATCCCAAAATAATGAGCCTTTGCCTTTCTCTCTTTCCTCCAAAAGTCTTCCATGTTTTAAGAACTGCTACAAATGATTGCAGCCCTTCAAAGATTTAAGGGTGGATTTCAGACCCAACTTTTTTTTTTAAGACTCAGTCAGACTCTGCTCCACCCATGTTTTATATTCTATGGCAAGCACTGGATGTATCAATAAGGTCTGAAGGGAAGGAAGAGGGCATGCAATTTAGGAGGTTCCCATCATATGAAATTTGAACCATTACCAATATGATAGAGGAGTCAACGACGAAGAGCGCCAAATCTGTTCTGTTTGCAAATTTTGAAACTGCCTTTGAAGAAAGATTGCATGGATAGGAGCATGTATCAGATGTGCTAAACTATCCATCATGGAGATTACTAGAAAATGGGACTAATTTGCTGAAAAGCAAAATGCACCCATTTTGGATTAGATGTCAAGTTGTTCTTTGTGCAGCTTCTGAATGCAAAATGGCTTGGTTTGGTTTGGACTGAAGTCTAAAGCAGGAGTCCCCAACCCCTGGTCCGTGGACCGGTACCGGACCACAACATGCCAGCAACTGGTCCGCACAAACAAGCAAATCCCTATTTGCAGGATGCAGGCAGCACACAAAACCATACCCCCTCTGGTCCGCAGAAAAATCTCTCTCCATGTAACCAGTCCCTGGTGCCCAAAAAGTTTGGGACCTCTGGTCTAAGGCACTCATTTGGGTGGTTCTAGTGTAGGGATGTCCAACCTTGGTAACTTTAAGACCTGTGCACTTTAACTCCCAGAGTTCCCCAGCCAACCTTGTGAAGACAGTGAAGAAGGTTGAAGACCACAGGTCTTAAAGTTGCCAAGGTTGGAAATCCCTGTTCTAGTGCCTAGTTCCTATAGCATTATAGCAGTGCTATAGCATTGGAAATCTACTATGTCACACCGTACTCTTCCAGCTTTATATACTATAAAGTAGTGGTCTATTCTTCTATATTACTAGTTAAGCCAGTTTGCAAAATATAAATAAAAAGGAAGGTGATGTTGTTGCAAGCTATTCTCGAAGCTTTAGCCAACAGAAATCTGATTCCTCTAGAAAAGATTGCAAATTTCCCCAAAGGCATTCAGAGCCTTTTCTGCAGTACTGAGTGCAGATAACACTATGGGCTCTTATGCATCATTCCTCCCTGGTCACAGTTGTATCCAGTGGTGGGATTCAAATACCCGAACAACCAGTTCTATTATGTGATGCAGGCCTGAGCCTCCGATACCTAGAATGGACTTCCGGAAGTAGCATCATGCACTTCTGGTGGGCCGTTCTAGGCCTGGGAGGTCTCCTCCAGGCCTCCGATGCCTAGAACAGACTTCCAAAAGTGGCATCAATGCACTTCCGGTTTAATGAAGAGAAGGACGAGGGGGGATGTGATAGCAGTGTTCCAATATCTCAGGGACTGCCTCAAAGAAGAGGGAGTGAAGCTATTCTCCAAAGCGCCTGAAGGCAGGACAAGAAGCAACGGATGGAAACTAATCAAGGAGAGAAGCAACCTAGAACTAAGGAGAAACTTTCTGACAGTCAGAACAATTAACCAGTGGAACAACCTGCCTCCAGAAGCGGTGAATGCTCCAACACTGGAAGTTTTTAAGAAGAGACTGGACAGCCATTTGTCCGAAATGGTCTGAGCAGGGGGTTGGACTAGATAACCTCCAAGGTCCCTTCCAACTTTATTATTATTATTATTATTATTATTATTATTATTATTATTATTATTATTATTATTATTATTATTATTATTATTATTATTATTATTCTGGAAATGGTATCCATGCACTTCCGGTAGGCCATTTTAGGCCTGAGAGGCCTCCGAGGCCTAGACTGGACTTCCAGAAGCCAGCCGGTTCTCTGAATTCAGGTAAATTTAGCTACCGGTTCTCCCACCACTGGTTGTATCCAACCTACAATAGGGGAAGGAGGAAATGGAAAAAGGAGACACTTCTTCTGAAGTGGGGATCATGGATCCTGAATTTGACGCAGGGGTAAAAATCCCCTTCCTTGGATTTTTAAAAAAATAGATGAATAGTGTGAAAAAAGAAATTGACCTATCAGAATAATTCCAGCTACTTTTGTTCTTTCCATACAAGTTTAGTGGTGCTATTTTGTTAGGACCTACGTTTCTTTTTCTACAAGCATGCTTTTATTACTGAAGTTTTGATGCAACTTTAGATCTGTAGCTGCTACATATTTGCAGAGTAATGAAGTTTTGGTTGCCAGAGTGTGAACAGGGAAAACTCAAAAGATCTTAGCATTTCACTCATGGTTCTTGAAGGCAAGAGGGAAAATGTGCAACAATTATAGAGAGAGAAGTATCTTCAAAATACTAGCTTTAGGAAGATTTGGTGTACGACTCTTTACTTTAATCCTTTGCTCTTCTTTCTTTAAATAGGTGCATTTATTTATTGCTGCAGGGAGAAATTGTTTCTGATTGCAGAAACAGAATCTAGTGAGTTATAAGGCAGGAAATGGTTACCTATTTTTCCACTTAAAGGAGAACACTTTAAATAAACAATTAAATTATGATTGAATTTGCATTTATATATAAGAAATTAAGCATGCCTATCAGAATTCAGCCACGGAGCAAGATAGAAGAACAGCGAGAAAGCTGTGCATTCTAATTCTCTCTTTTTGATTTAAAAAACTAATTTTGCTTAGTAATCAATAACTCAGGGATTTCTGTAGTTTTGATGACAAACATCATGGTGTTAATTATAGTCTTTGTCCTTTGGACTATCATCTTACTGAAACAGAAAGGAATGCAAAACCTGATTGAAAAATGACCTGTCTGCTCAAAAACTACAGGGATAAATAGGGTTGGGTGAACAAGTTCTGTCTGGAAAATGGGCCACAATTTCCATCCACTCCCATAAAATTGCTTCTAGCAATCTTGATCTACAATTCTCCTTCATAACAAAAAATATTAAGCAAGAGTAACAACAGCAATAGAGTCATTGGCTGAGATAGGCGGCTATAGAAATTGAATAAGTAAATAAATATAAATAAAAATTAACAGTGCAAAAGTGTTTCTTCTCAATATGGTAATCTGATCTTATAAACTTGAAACAGCAAAGTAAGACAAAATGTGATTATGATGACAGATTCATCTTTCCTTTCTCTTAAACTAGGGCTGTCTCTCCCAATTAGTTTGTGATGTTTACTTCACCGCTGAATAACTGCTAATTCCATTCTTTTTCTAATGAAAAATTGTTCCTTCAGTAAACCACTTGGTCCTCCCCACAACAAGGAACATAACATGTATTCACAATTTTCCTTCTTCTTATATGCAATTTTTCTTCTTATATGCCATTTTGTTTATTTTATGCAGCTTAGTTACCACTTTTGAATAATTTGGTTTTCTCCCAAATAATATGTTATGAACATAACTTCCTTCTCCTATTTTCCCCACAACAATCCTATGGGCTGGGCTGAGAGAGAAGGGCTGGCCCAAATCATCCAGCTGGCTTTCATGACTAAAGTGGGACTAGAATTCACGGTCTCCTGCTTAACCACTAGACCAAACTAGTTTTATATATATTATATATAATATATTATTATAGCTCTGTTATTATGATCAGTTCTCAATAAAAGTAGTTTCTGGTCTATCTAGTGGGGCTGACAAAAGCCTACTAATTTCCAAGGGTTTTTTAAAAAAAAAATCATGAGAAACAGTTATTCAATTAGAATCAGAATAAGAATAGAACTAGAAGGGACCTTGGAGGTCTTCTAGTCCAGCCCCCTGTGTAAGCAGGAGTCCCTATATCATTTCAGACAAGTGGCTGTCCAGTCTTTTCTTAAAAACCCCCAGTGATGAAGCACCCACAACTTCTAAGGCAAAGCTGTTCCACTGGTTAATTGTTCTCACCGTTAGGAAGTTTCTCCTTAATTCCTTAATTGCTTCTCTCCTTGATTAGTTTCCATCCATTGTTTCTTGTCCTTCCCTCAACTGCTTTGGAAAATAAATTGACCCCCTCTTCTTTGTGGTAGCCCCTCAAATACTGAAATACTGCTATCATGTCCTCCCTCGTCCTTCTCTTCTCTAGACTGGCCAGTCCCAAACATTATCACTATTCACCAATAAGCATCAATGTTATTCAGTTCAATTAAACTCCCACTATACATCCAAATATAGCACGGTGCTTTTGTAAAGAGCATCCCTCTTGAACTTCAGACGAAAAATATCTCAGGAGAGGAGCTACCCATGAAATCCAGATCAATCATTTAGAGTTTGATAGACTTGTATGTTTCATATTCAAATTAGCCTGATACATTCTTGATGGAGACACTCACTGGAGCTTTCTCAAAAATCGGCTCTTTTAAATAAAGCGGAAAACAAAGCTTGTCAGTAAACCTATCTTGAAGGATACATATTTTTTGCACAAAAATTTCATAAGGTTTCAATTGCAGTGAAGTAAAAAAAGAAAGGATCCTCTGTGAAATCTCTTAGGAAGCCCTGATTCGACATTTTGCTTTGGCTCTTTCCATTGCTTTGAGTAAATCTGATGCTATAAGCATAACCGACTCTCTGAGGACCTCTTAAATAATTTAAAGATGCTGAGCTTCATATTCTGCAGCTGAAAGATGCTGACATTATTTTAAATTAGGTTTTTAGACATAAAATGTATTGAAGTGCATTTTGGGGAGATGAAGTTTTGCTACCTGTGCTTTTTTTCCCTGAGAGTACAGTTGGATTTTTTTTTAAAAAAGCAGCCTGATAATAATAATTACTATTATTTTAAATATTATTGCCACTTTTTATTCCTTAAAGGACAGTTTATACTCTGCTGAAGAGCAATGGATAAATAGTTGTTTCATATCTTAGAGATACTTTAAACTTTCTCCTTTTGTTAATCAGGATTTTGTAGCTAAAGATCCAAAGTGTTCTCTTTGGAAAAGTAGTGATTTTTATATTTTAACAAAATAACATTTAAAAAGTGCTCTTCCTTCAAAGGCATGTTCATGTATTTTTCATGCAGTAGAAAGCAGTAGGTGTGGGCTCATTAAGACAATTAAAGCAGACTATAAATGATCTTGAGTTATATTGGTGAAACTGGGTGCCATACTTGAAAACTGCCCAAAGTTCTTTGGCCTCTGACTACATTTATTAAAAAACTTTTCTCCAACCACCCCACCCCAATCACCAAAGATGACAAACAGAACCATGACTGATGGTGCATTTTTGCACTTTTTTTTTTATGCTGAAGACCCAAGAGTGGGCAAAGAGGGATTCCCAAGTGGAAAACTGACCTCAGCGGACAGCAATCAGCTTGGGCAATACGTGCTGTCTGAGTTTAATTTAACTTGGTTTGTTTGTTTAATTCCTCCAAAGCCAATTTCTCCTACAGATGAAGTTATTGCTAGATTTGTCTCAAGTAGTGAGTGGGATGGATGCTTTTACTTGAGGTGAAAAATTCTACCACATGAGTTCCTGGATAGATTCCAATCACACAAATTTAAGAAATTGCAGTAAGTGTATGTCTTTTGTAGTGTATATCTCAGGAAAAGTTGAATAACTCAAAATTATAAAAGGGTAACTGAACCAAAAAAAAAAAGTAGTCCTAAGTTGCTGATAGCTAAAGAGAGGTTTCAGCCTTGCACTTTCTCTAAACCCACTATTTTTAACATTATGATTCTATCGTAAAAGCCCTTTTCTTTAGCACAGCTCTGTGACTGGTTTGTAAGAGGTGTGTTGGTGTGTCTTTCTCCACGTATATCACTTGAACTTTTACATCCTGATCACTTGTTTTGTGATGCTAGGCAACACTCGGCAATGTAGTCTGGTTATACTAAGACCTTCCAAATGTACTTTTAATTTAAGACTTTTCTGATGGCTTTTGTTATCAACATTGTCACTACAATGAGTACTTGGGCTGGCGGTTTTATGGAAGCACTTCAGCATGCATCAAGTCTTCTAACGGCTTTTTTGCTTTTTGTTTGTTGGTTTTGTCTTCAGTCATACAAGAGATGGGTTATTAGTTTCATTTCCTAGCATAAAAGACAATGATTTCAGCCACTCTGAATAAGCATGCATAAGCAGTGTCAAATCCTTCCTCCTTCTTCTTTTGTACTAGTGGAATGTGGGTTGGATTTATGAGGTACTCTTTGAAAGTGTATCTAAGTAACAGTCTTGTTTGAAAAATAAAACCTCTGATTTTAGCATGAAAGAGCATAGAAATTCCTACTCCCATGCTCTATTATGGACTGAGATGGCAACACTCATTCTCTGCAACTTTTCCTTTGTGATATGTCCCACTTCTTCATTTGGAAAAGATCCCTTGAGTCAATGATCTCTCCATCCATCTTCTTTTTCAGTGGTTTTCTATAGATTAGATCCATAATCACATCCTGGAAGAGGCAAATGTTTCAGCTTCTTCAAAGCTGCATCATCCAACAATGTTCATTGGTAATTTTTTTTCTTTCTCTTTCCATAAACTTCATAGTTCCTCACTTTTGGAAAGCTATTGTTTCCCAAAGATGTATAAGAAGATCATGCCTAACTGAGAAGATCACATCTGTGCTTAGTTATGGAACAATAAAGCTCACTACAGGACCGGATTAAGCTGTCAACTTTCAAATGATTCTGGCTGCAGCCATCTTCGTTTTCAGTTGCCATAGCAATGGGAGGGGGCAGATGTATTCTTCTAGTTTAGTCATAACAATAACTTTCCTGTGAGAACCAAGGTCAAGCTACCTAAGTTTTGGCAGGCTGGAGCTTCCGTTAGAAAGCCCGCCAACGTAGTTAATTGGGGGTTGTCATTTATGACATATTGCAGGGGTGGGAAGTTCAATTTGTAACTTTGTAACCTGGGGGGGACTTTCAGTCTTGGTTTCACCTTTGTTCCTGCCGATACTATGTAGCCATTAAATGTGTTCTTTGAGGAAAGCAATTGCCTCAGAGTTCTTATTTCTACTGGTCTCATCTATCGGAGCTATGACATAAGCAGTTTGATCGGCCAGTAAAAGGTCAGGTATGGACTCATATCCAGTCCTAAATTAATATTGCCAACTGATTCTCTGAAGCAACTTTAAGAATAGTAGACTTCAACTCCCAGAGTCCACAACTCCACAAGTCTTAATGTTGCCAAGTTTGGAGACCCCCTGCTCCAAAGCAGAGCTGATAAACTACGTATTCAAAATAAATACATTCACCCACAGAACCTAATCTAAAATTTATCATGCTCTCTAGAAGAAACAAACAGAACACACAATTCTCTCTATAGTAAAATCCTGCTTAGAAGAACATTAAAAATAACAAACTTTTAAAAAATATTTTAGATCATTTCCCTGACATATTATCTTTGGGATGATCATATTCTATTTTAATTGCATTTCCTAGTTTTAATTTTTCTTTTAAAAGTAAAGAAGTAAATAAATTTGTTTGTTTTTATACAGATGGGATATAAAGTTAAATCCATCAGTTTGGCACAGAGCTTTTAGAATACAGTGGATATAAAAAGTCTAGATATCCTTGTTAAAATGACTGGTTTTTGAGATGTAAAGCAAAAAACCAGACCAAGATAAATGACTTCATATTTTTTTTTCCCACCTTCAATATAACATAGAGGTTGTACAATTCAATTGAAAAGCAAACTGGGGTGAAGAGAAATAAAAATAAATAATGTACAATAAAATGATTGCATAAGTTTGTACACCCTCTTATATGTGGGGATCTAGTTGTGTTCAGAATTAACTAATCATATTCAAACTAATGTTAAATACAGGTAGTCCTCAACTTACAACCTCAACTGAGCCCAAATATTTCTGTTGTTAAGCAAAACATTGATTAAGTGAGTTTTGCTCCATTTTATGATCTTTCTTGCCGCAGTTGTTAAGTGAATCGTTATTATTATTATTATTATTATTATTATTATTATTATTATTATTATTATTATTATTATTATTATTATTATTATTTATTTAATTTCTATGCCGCCCTATTCCGGAGAACTCAGGGCAGCTTACAACATGATAGAAATTACAATAAAATACATAAATATAAAAACCCTTAAGTTAAAAAAGAAACCAATCATTCCACAAACATACACACAAACATACACTGGCTAGGGGCAAGGTGTTAGCTGCACCAGGCCTGCCGGCAAAAGTTAAGTGAATCTGATTTTCCCATTGACTTTGCTTGTCAGAAGATCGCAAAAGGTGATCACATAACCTGGGGACACTGCAACTGTCATAAATATAAGCCAATTGCCAGGTGTCTGAATTCTGACCACGTGACCATGAGGATGCTGCAACCGTGATAAGTGTGAGAAAAAGTCATTGTAACTTCGAACGGCCACTAATTGAACTGTTGTAAGTTGAGGACTAACTGTAATAGTCAGTATATATCTGCTATCAATTAAAGTGAGTCTGATCAAGCCCATATAAAGTTCAGCTGTTGTAGTAGGACTTTTCTGAGAGCAGGTCAAGAAGCAACGGATGGAAACTAATCAAGGAGAGAAGCAACCTGGAACTGAGGACAAACTTCCTGACAGTTAGAACAATTAACCAATGGAACAACCTGCCTCCAGAAGTGGTGAATGCTCCAACACTGGAAGACTTTAAGAAGAGACTGGACAGCCATTTGTCCAAAATGGTATAGGGTTTCCTGCCTGAGCAGGGGGTTGGACTAGATGACCTCCAAGGTCCCTTCCAACTTTATTACTACTACTACTACTACTACTACTACTACTACTACTACTACTACTACTACTACTACTACTATTATTACTTAGTTGCTTATTATAGCAAAAGACATGATCTGCAAAGAGCTTACCAAACCTCAAAGGGATCTTTGGAAGGTGGAAGGTGTCAATCAGGAAAAGAATACAAAAAAAAAATGTCAAGGCATGGAACACAGTGAAGACAGTCATCAACAAATGGAGAAAAAAAGACTTCCGGTGGCTCCGCAGGCGTCGCCACAGCCTCCTTTGGAGGCTCCGTTCCCTGGGTTTTGTTAAGCCGCAAAACAGCGAACACCAGCTGTTTTTTGCGGTGAAAAATCCCCCCTTCGGGCGAAGAACAGGTGAAGAGCATCGAGCGTGGGTTGAGCTCCTCTTAGAACCCCCTGAAAAAGTTTTCAGGGGGAAAGAGTGAGAGCTCCCCAGGCGCCTGAAGACGCTCCTGCCCAGGGACGCTTCTGTCTTCAGACAGAAATAGACGCCGCGACCATTCCTGCTTAAACAGATACTTAAGAGAGATCTACATGCAGGCGGAATGAATATAGGAGTTTTATATTGCAAGTAATTTTTTATATTTTATTTTTGATTACAATTATTTTTACAATCCACATAATAGTATTCAAGATGGCGATCGCTTTCACTGTAAAAGGAAAGTGACAGGAAAGCAAAAGTGATTTTTTTCTTTCTTCTTAGAACAAAGCTAGAGCAATCGTTTTAATTATTTTGATTTGAAAGAAGATAATCTACTGGCCAAAAGCTAATTGTTGACTATTTGGAGATGAGATGACTGGTTTTTAAACTGTTTTTTTTTTTTTGAGAGAAAGTTAATTTGATCCAGCTGAATATTTTTTAAAATGGAGTCGAACTCATACTTAAATTGTAAACCTATTTTGGATTGCTTTCGTGAAAGCTAAAGAAGAAATATCTGCTATAATGAAAGAGTTTAAAGAAGAAATATGTGCTATAATGAAAGAGTTTACTACAGACTTAATGGCTAGAATTTCTCTTTTAAACTTTAAAATTGATTCACAACCGTTTGCTGATTACTCTATAAAACAAACTATACAAGAAGAGGATTTAACTGAGAATAAAGAGAAACTGATTTTGCCTGATAAGCAGTTCACCTATGGTCTTGAGGACCAGGAAAAGCAAAGACTGAGATTTGAAATGTTCCAGCAACGACATTTTATGGTTAAGAGAAATAGAGGATTAATGCAAAGGCCAAGATGGTTTATATGGACTCAAATGATATTGCAAGCAATAAAGAGAGACTTATTACCTGGAAGGGAAGCTTTGTTATGGAAATCTACCTGGCAGAAGAAGAAGCCCAGAGTTCAACTGAAGAGAAGTGAAATTGAATATTTTATGCAATGACCAATGGATTGAACTGAAAAGAAGTGAAATTTAAAATTTTATGTAATGAATTATGGGCAATTTAGAATTATGGACTGGTTTAAGACTTAAGGATTAAGATTATGAGTAAGATGTAAGAGAAATGGGTGATTAATGGAAGATATATATTAAATTGACTAAGAATGTATTTTTTTTGAACTGATGGATTTATTGATATGAAAATTATTATTCTTAGCAAGATGATTTGTTTGTTTGATGTCCAATGAATTGAAATGATTTAAGGTTTGATATTAGATTGATTGATGGATGGATTAGATAGATATAGGATAGATTAATATTTTATTTTAAATAAGGGATATTTGTATAAGAAGATATAAATAAGTTCTATGATAAAATTAAGGAATTAGAATACTCGAAATGAAAAGGTTGAATAAATTTAAGTTAGAATCGGATTAAAGAGACTGTTTTTAGCATATAGTTTAAAATTTTTGTTAGGATTATATAATAACTTTGTTTGATGTACTGGGTTTTCTTTGTTCTACCCTGTATTCATTTTGGGAAGTCCGGGGGGGGGGGGGGGTTAGGATAGGTGAAAAAAATTTCTTTGTTTTTTTTTAAAATTTTAAATTATAAAATTAATTAAATATTTTGGAATAAGGTATGTTATCTAAGGGATTAAGAGAGGGAATACTAGATGTATTGATTGAAATATATACAAATGTATTGGTTTTGGATATTTGTTTACCTTAATACCACGGTGTGCCTTGAGCTTTTTTTTTCTGTAAAAATTAAAAAACCAATAAAATATTGTGTAAAAAAAACAAATGGAGAAAAAAATGGTACAACAATGACTTTATCACAAACTGGATGTTCTTCCAAAATTGATGAAAAAAACAAAAAAGAAAACTGATCCTAGAGGCCACCCAGAGACCTACAGCACACTAAAGGAGCTGCAGGAATTGGTTGTGGTACTGGTTGTGTACTACAGCAAGTGTCAACAATCTCCTGTATTGTTCATATGTATGGGCTATGAGGTGGGGTAGCAAGACAGAAGTTTTTCTTACAAATTAAAATCTCAAAGACCAGCTACATTTTACTAAAACCTACATCATGTCTGAGAAAAACGGGTTGGAAAATATGATACGGTCTGATGAGACCAATGCTGAACTTTTGGGCCATAATTCCAGAAAGTATGCAACACTGCACATCACCAAAAGTACACCATACCCACAGTGACACACAGTGGATGTAACATAATCCTTTGGGGCTGCTTTTCTTCAGCTGGAACTGGGATTTTAGTCAAGATGGAGGGAATTATGAGCACTTTCAGATATCAGTCAATTTTGGCACCCAATCTTCAGGCCTTTGCTCGCTAAAATTCTGAAGGTGAAAAGGGATTCCATTTTTCAATACAATACAATGATCCAGAGCATGCCTCCAAAATCAAGAAAAGAATGATTTCACCAGAAGAAGATCAAAGTTTTGGAATGACCCAACTTTGCTTGTGTTATCAGTTCTGATTCACACAGATGTCATACAAGTCAAGGTTCCTAATTCTAACCATATCAGCATAGTGTAACTCCCTAGTTACAAGATTGGTGTTGAGAACAAGACAAAAACCAGAAGTTCAAACCAGTTTGAGAAGCAATACAAACTGGAGCCATTATCACATCTGCAAACAACGATTAATATAGTTAGTTAAACAAGAGTTATTTACTTCCTGTCAAGCCTTCATGTTCTCCATGAGAATGAGACCAATTTGGCTTGATCTTTTATTTGTTTTCATGCAAATCTTAGAGGTAAATAAGTGAAATTATCCATTGCTAGGTATAACTTGCTGGTGTCCCTGAAACTGGGCTTTCTCTTTTCCATTCCCCCCCCTCCACCGCTTCTTCCCTCTCAAGCATTTTTGTCATGGTTTGAGATGACATAATTGTTGCTCTTGTGCCATTCAAAGGCTTTCATTTTGTGAAAGCAAAATCCTTCAGTTGGGAGGGGACATTCTCTTGTTTTGGTTTAAGAGCAAAAGTGTGAATTGCTGAGATAATCTACAGCAGTGCTAAGATTTGAAGGCACAGTGGTGTGGACAGAGGAACTTCATATTCTGTCTTTAAAAATGTTCCAGTTAGAAGCACCATCCTATGCTTTATGCTTTTCTTTTTCCTGGTTATTTTTTCTTTTTTTAAAAAGTTTGTTCTTTTGTCTTTAAAGATTTAGTTTTCATTAATGGAATGTTTCATGCTTTGATATCCTCTTGATGTTCTCGGAGAGAATTTCAATGACTGATACACTACAATCATGCAAATTTCCCGCTTTTCATATTCATAAACCCTACACCTAACATAACCAACTTCACAGCCTCAATAACACACCTCAAGGGGGTACAGCTGAAAAAGAGGCAAAGTCAGCAACTAACTTTACATGACTTTAAAAAAAAAGGAAAGGAAAGAAGTTTCAAAAAATTGAAGAGTGCAAATTATTTCTGCTAAGGGCAAAAACAAAGTTTTTACGAATCTTCTCAGCCACTGACAGAAACAAACCCTTAGATGTTCTTTTCCTTTTGGAAGGAAAAAGAACAGCTTGGTCAAGCCTTTGAAATAGATGCCAGCTCCACAGGAGTAGCAGAATATAAGTTTGGAGATATATAGATATATAGATATAATTTTTCCACAGATTCTCCCACCCCACCTTATAACCCTGTTTGCTACTATACACCACATCTGATTCATTTAGGACCCCTAATTATAGCCTCTGAGCTATCATTCTATTCCATTTAAACAATAAACATAATACAAATTCATTGTGATTTTTTTTATAACATGAGTACAGTTTAAAATAAGGATTTTATTGAAGCCATGGTGATTTACGAGGGAAATGTACAGCTCAGTTTAAAACAGAATTTAGATATTGAATCGTCATCTTTAGAAACCAAACAGAGAAATTGTCTTTCTGGAGAGACAAATTCTGTTTTCACTGAGATGGAAAACTTCTCTCTGTGATGTACCATGTCAGATAGCAATTTACCCAAATGATACTTTTTCATAAGAGCAGCATTCAATTATAATATGAAGAAAAAAAAATAATATGTCAGAGGAACAAGGAGAGCTGGATTCTAATCCTCCCTTAGGCACAGATGCCATCTGAGTGACCTTGAACCAGTCATATTCTCTCCTTATCAGCATCAGAGTCAGAAGGAAGCTGGCCAATAAATGAAACATTTCATCATATTATGTACCAAAAGCTTCATCATATGAACTAGGTAAGCACAATGCAAAGGCAAGTGGACCCACAATCAAGCAAGACAAAAGCTACGGAAACACAAAATTATTGCACTGAATTTATGAAAGCTATGTAGCCTCAATGCAGTATAAAAATAAATAATTGAAATAGCTGTTATTTTAAGTTATCATTGAAACATATATTTTAAATAAAGTGAACTGCTTACTAAAAATGGGGAAATGAGTAGAGAAATGTAAAGTGCTGGTATGTTGTAATTCCAAGAATACATTGGACATTGGACTATGGATTAATGAAGTCTGTTTCTGAATAAATAGTCCTAAGATTGAAAGAATTTTTAAACAAACCCATTTTTGATCAAAATAATATATCCTTTTAAATTAGAGTTAGGAAAGAAAGCTAATGAGGTATTTTCTAAGGGTAATGGGGTAACGTAATGAAATTCTCTTGTCTACTTGATAACATAAATTTAGCCTTAAATTATCTTTATAATATAAATGAGATATATGCATTATATGGCCTTTTTAAACTAGCACTTACCAGTTTGGTTGGACAAATAGCTAAGGATCATGGGAGTTGAAGTTCAATGGAGGGCACTAATTTTGAGAAGGTTTCTTGATATCCTCTGAACTGTTTCATTTATACCGTGGAGATGTATCTTTTCTCTCAGCATAATACTTACATTGGCCTGATATATAACATTAAATGATGAGACTCTCATTTTTAGTAAATCCATTAACTTCGCACCAGAGCAGAACAATATCTTCAAAGCTTTCAGCAGTTTTTTTTTCAAAAAAACAAAATCAAAGGTATAGAGTGACAAATTTGCTGGAGATCAAATGCAATTCAGTTGCATAGAAAGGTTGCGGGTAGAATTTTATTAAGATGCACGTTAAAAAGTCAAGAACTGGAAAACAGATTCAGACGCACTTTAAAAAGTCAAGAACTTAACAACAGATTCAAACAAAGTGTTTTTTCACAAATGCAGAATGCTAGAAGGTGACATGTCAGATGCAGAAAAGATTGGAGCAAAACAAGCAGAAAGAGGGGTTGGAGACCATATTTTAAATAGAAGGCAAGAAAAAAAGAACCAGCCTCCTTTTTTCAATATCTATATCTATATCTATCTATATCTATCTATCTATATCTATATCTATATCTATATCTATATCTATATCTATATCTATATCTATATCTATATCTATATCTATATCTATCTATCTATCTATCTATCTATCTATCTATCTATCTATCTATCTATCTATCTATCTATCTATCTATCTATCTATCTATCTATCTATATATATATATATATATATATATATATATATATATATATATATATATATATTCTGATGTATGTTTTGATTGTTTTTAATATCAGTTGTGTGTGTTGAGTATTTCTCTCCCATTGATTACAATTGAGATGCCCATTCAAGATCTATCTATTTTTGATCCGAGTCAAAAAAAGGGAGCTTGGAACGGAGCATTTCCACGTTGACTCAATGAGATTTTAATTACTGTGCAATTTGGACACTGATAGATCTGAAGGAATTCTTATTTAATATTATTGACAACAGTGACAAAAAATGCCCCTGTTATTTTCTCTGGTGTGGTGTTTCTTCACACTGTCGATCAAATATTTCTTCACCAGTCACATATGTTGTGCAGCAAATTCATCATGTCTTCTATTCTCATCATTCAGTTTGAAATCCCTAAATAGGTAGATAGAAAATAGATGGCAATCTATGGCTTTAAACCACCTAAGCATAGTAAATCCGAACATTCTCACTGAAATTAGGTAGCCAAGAAAACACACCCCAAATACACTGGGAGGAAGCTGAGGGTGGGTTGGGTTTTTGTTTTGAGGACTGGGTTTTTGTTTTTTGGCATGGTCGATGAGTTTGATTCTAGAACTGATTACAAAGCCCTCTGAGGTCTCAATTTTTTTAGTTCTTTAGGTATATCAACTTGGCCAATCTGCAATCCTACTTCTGGCTACAACTGGAAAATTTCAAGCTTGTTTGTTTGTGAAAAAGAAACAGACCTTGGAACCTCATATATCAATTCCTGATGTTTGTCGTTTTATATAAGGACTCACTGCAATGTACAATCAATATTCAGCTCTTCACAGCATAGCACTTTATTACTTGTCATTAATTGCAAAGGTGGCAGAACATTGTATGTAGACTAATGCAACAAGATTGCCATTCATTACTTAGTAGACAATAGTCAATAAAATTATTACTAAATTCTTACTCAATGCCCATAGGGCAACAAGACAAAAACACATGATGTAACTGAAGTCCAGCCATTTACTGATATTTCTATAATCAAAGTATGTCGGCTTGATGTGATTTACAAGTCTATATATTATATTTGTTTCCAACCTGGAATTTTTATTTAATATCAGAGCACTGAATCAGCCAGACATTTTTTTTTCTATTGCTAAAATGGGGATAACAACAGGAACCAGAAGATTATCATTTTTCCTCCTCCTAAAATGGCTACTAGTAAGGATATTTTTCTCTTCTGAATCTGAGATCTAATAAAGCTACATTGCAGCTCAGCTAATCATATCTCATCATCTTTATTCCAAAACTCCAGAAGCTCCAGCCACATACGGTGCTGTTTAATTGAGATGTTAAATTGGGCAGTGGTTATCTATGTTGGCAAATTAATCCATTATGAATTTACACATCCATCTCTCCCGCTTTTCACCATTGTTATAAGGGATTTTATTAGCTGGTCTTAGCTAGGCATGAAATGGAGATACAGAGAGAAGATTTCTGCTGGGTAGGGGGTGAAAAACTATGAGACTTTAAAAAACATATTAATCTGATAAAAACTTGACATGTCTGGAAGAATCTTTGTATCTCAAAGGGAAGACACTAAACATTTTAAGGTGAGTGTATTTGAAAAACTCACTTGGATTACTGAATAAGTAAGGTCCTTGCCCTTCAGAATCGCTCCAATGAAGTTAATGTGAAAGATTAATCTTCTTATAGATTTTTAGAAAGATTTTTTTTAGGAAGCATCTACTAATATTAGTTCAAAATCATTCTGTTCTTAATACCAAATGACAAGCCACAATCCAAGGTAGCTTTCAAATTGTGACTAAAGTTAAGAGAAACAACCAAGTTGAATTTATTTATTTATTTAGTGTACGGCACATCATACATGGATTAGCAATATAAATTAGCATTTATCAAGTTGAAACTCTGGTATTTCTTTCTTATGCATGAGTTCCTCACTGCATTCAGGGCACCTGTGATGCTTTCCTCCAGATCACAAATGACAGGGCTCCATCACACAGATTTATGGGAAGCGGCTTAAATCTCTTGGTAGGAGGATGATATCTATGGTTGTTTCCAAAATTACACCAGCTTTTTCTATAGCTGACTAGAACTACACAGTAATATTTTACAAGCTTGTACTTTTATGACTGTGGGGTTGCCACTGATAATGTCCTTCTGTGTTCTTGATAGATAGCTTTGCAGGAAGCACCAGAGATTTAATTAGTGCTATGCTGAAAATTCCCTCTACATTTTTAAAACCATTGTCATTCAGGCAAATGGGGGAGAAATAACTTTTGATTTCACTCTCCCCCCCCCCAGATAATATTTCAGTGAAATTCTCATGACCGGAATATGAGATTCCTGTACCCATCTTATTTACAAGGTGGCCAGACAGTTTTGACTGTCATTGTATAAGAAGACTATGAAGAGCATCTTCATCTTTTCCTGTTATGCTTCCCTTTAATCCCAAAGACAGACAACAGGACACTTTTCTATGGGCCTTTTTAGTGAGCCAATAGAATGATAAATAGATGGGTAATTGAACACTGCAACAGCAATACTTTCTGCCACCCTTCAATAATAACAAAGTGCAAGACTTCCACCCCAGCAAATTGTAAAGAATTTGGAAAAACAAAAGCTTTGGGAAAACTGGATGGCAAATTTCAACAGAGTATTGAATAAAACATACCATTAAATTATAAAGATGGACCTGACTTAAAAGTTAAATCTAAAACCAACAGCACACTAGTGTGTGTGTGTGTTTATCAGATTCTTCCTTATTATGGGAGTAATCTGCAGTCTTTAAAGGCAAGTGAGAATGACCTTGGGAGATAAGAGGAAGAGCCACAGCTTGGACAACTGGTGTATCAGCCCACAAAGAGAGGGAGGATGTGGAAAACATTTCAGAAGGGACACCCTTAGTTTTCCAGAGAGTAAAAAGAAAGAAAGAGATAAATACATCCAGCCTTGCAAGATTCTTTTAGTATACAGTAAGTTTAAAGATAGAGGAGGTACTCCTGGTTGTGTTCTTGTCTGTACTTCCTCACACCAGGAATTAACACAATCATACTGTGTAATAATTTGCAAACATAGGTTCCAGGAACCAGTACTAGTGTAAGTATTTGGAAAATATGGGACATTTTCAGCAGCATCTTGTCTACCAGCTTCAAAGTCATTTTTATTTATGTGCTATTTGTTTACCATTGTTTATTCAGAATCTGTAAGCTTGCCTAGGAACCACACATTATCTGATTTAAAATCCCAACAGTCTCAGGGAAGAGTGCTTATTTAATAAGTATCCTCCTCCCCCTTCACGTTATGAAAATTTCCTAAGGGTCAGAATCGAGTTGTCCTCTAGACAGAAAAATGGCTGATAAGCACCAATTATTTTATTGTTATCTATTTTATTTTATTCAAACATTTTACGTGATTGCTCAACCAAAACAATTGCCACTTTGAGCAAGTGAACAAAAATACAGTGACAAAACAAGTAATAGACAAAAAATAACCAACGAAATTGATTCTATCAACAGTCTGGAGCAGTGTTTGCCAACATCAGCAACTTAAAGATGTGAGGACTTCAACTCCCAGAATGTCCAAGGCTGCAAGGGGAATTGGCTGGGAAATTTTGGGAGTTGAAGTCCACACAGTCTGCCAAATTTGAGAAACAATGGTGTGAAGCAAGAGGCAGGTTTGTCACACATGTGAAATTCTGCTTGTGCATAGTTAGATTACAACATAATAGGCATATTATTCAACAGACGAATTGCTTTAGGATGAATATGGCACTATATCTACTTAAATCTTAAAGTAACAGATTCAGGCAACAGCTCCAGTGTTCCATGATCCCAGGAAAAGATATGGCTGCTTTAAGGGACTACATATCAATGCAATTTGATTCATAAATCCTCTGAAATATCTTTTTTGCTTTTGAATCCTAAGCCTATTACGTTTACCTTAAGGAAGGCAGAGGTTTTCCAAAACAATTTATCTTTAAAATGGGATAGATCTATTAGATTACTGTTTTTTAAAATGCAGTTTGGGGAATTCTGGGAATTGAAGTTCACACACCTTAAAGTTGCCACGGTTGAGAAGCACTATTAGATTAACTGAAAAGTAGATAAGTTTTCTTTGCTTTACCTTCCTTTAAGGGTTCTCTTTTAAATTCTAACATAACATAACCTAAAAGACAGAATAATATAACTATAAAAAACAGACTAGAAATAAAAATTAAAATAAGAAAGAAAAAGGTAAAAGGTAAAAGAACACCTGTCTGATCTTGATGAATATAAATCACTCGGACCTGATGGATTACATCCCAGGGTTCTGAAGGAGCTGGCAGTTGTTATCTCAGAACCATTGTAACATATCTTTCAAAAATCCTGGAGCATTGGGCAACTACCTGAGGACTGGAAAAGAGCTGATATGGTTCCCATCTTCAAAAAAGAAAAAAAAAACTGCCCTGGAAGCTACAGACCAATCAGCCTAACATCAATACCTGGGAAGATACTGGAAAAGTTAATAAAAAAAACAGATCTGCAAATATCTGGAAACAAATAATGTTATAACTAGAAACCAGCACAGCCTTGTTCAACACAGATCATGCCAAACCAATCTTATTTCATTTTTTGACAAGGCAACTAAATTAGTAGACCAGAAAAATGCTGTGGACATAGTATACTTAGATTTCAGTAAGGCATTTGACAGAATAGACCACAACCAATTTCTTGATAAGGTAGAAAAATGTGGGATAGGCAGCATCACCACCAGATAGATTTATAACTGTCTGACAAACCGTATTCAAGGAGCAGTCCTACATCTACATGAAGGGAAGTAAGCAGTGGGGTACCACAAGGTTCTGTCTTAGGCCCAGTACTCTTCAATATTTTCATAAATGTCTTAGGTGAGGGAATAGAAGAGGAACTCATCTAATTTGCAGATGACACTAAGCTGGCAGGAATACCCCAGAAGACAACCTCAGGATCCAAAAGGATCTTGGCAGACATGAGCAATGGACCCTATCCAACAAAATGAAATTTAATGTGGAAAAAAGCAAGGTTTTACACCTAGGCAGGAAAAAAAAAATACAAGTACAGATTAGGCAAAATCTTGCTCAAATACAATAACTGTGAGAGGGACCTTGGAGTCCTATTGGACGATCACTTAAACATGAGCCAGTAGTATGTGGCAGCCAAAAAAGCTAATACAGTTCTTGGTTGTTATAAACAGAGGCATAGAATCAAAATCACATGAAATATTAGTACCGCTTTATAAATCCTTAGTAAAACCACACCTGGAATACTGCATCCAGTTTTGGTCTCCACACTACAAAAAAGTTGTTGAGACTTTGGAAAAAGTGCAGAGAAGAGCAACTAAGATGGTTAAAGGCCTGGAGGCTACAGCCTATGAAAAAACATTTGCAAGGTTTGGGTTTGACTAGTCTAGAAAGGACTAGGGGTGACATGATAGCAATATTCCAGTATTTGAGGGGCTGTCACAAAGAAGAGAGAATGAACTTATTTTTCAAAGCAGTTGAGGGCAGGATACGAAACAATGGATGGAAACTGATCAAAGAGGAAAAACAACCTGGCATTAAGGAGAAACTTCCTAACAGTGAGAACAATTAGCCAGTGTAATAGCTTGCCTTCAAAAGTTATGGATGCTTCATCACTGGAAGTTTTTAAGAGGAGACTGCACAGCCACTTGTCGCAAATTTATTTATTTATTTATTTAATTTATATGCCGCTCTTCTCACAAGACTCAGGGCGGCTCACAACAACAACACAATTAAAAAACACAATTAAATTAAAAATTTAAAAATTAATTTCATTCACACAACATACAAACACATTCAGCTCACAGCCGCTGATGGTGGGACACTCTTAGGGCCGAGGGGCAGAGCACAGCTCATATGCCCCAAGCCTGTTGGCATAGATGTGTCTTTAGTGCTTTCCGGAAAGCTAGGAGGGAGGAAGCAGTACGAACCTCTGAGGGAAGCTGGTTCCAGAGGGCTGGGGCAGCAACGGAGAAGGCCCTTGCCCTAGGCCCCGCCAGATGACATTGTCTAACAGACGGGACCCGTAGGAGGCCAACCCTATGCGCCCTAACCGGTCGCTGGGATTCATGAGACAGAAGACGGTCCCGCAAGTATCCTGGTCCATTGCCATAAAGGGCTTTATAGGTCATAACCAACACTTTGAATTGTGTTCGGAGACCAATAGGTAGCCAGTGCAGCTCGTGGAGAGCTGGAGTGATATGAGCATGTCTTGGGAGACCCAAGACAGCTCGCACGGCTGCATTCTGGACTACTTGCAGTCTCCGGACATTCTTCAAAGGCTGCCCCATGTAGAGAGCATTACAGTAGTCGAATCTCGAGGTGACAAGGGCATGGGTGACTGTGAGGAGTGACTCCCGGTCCAAATAGGGCTGCAACTGGTGCACCAGGCGAACCTGGGCGAATGTTCCCCTCGCCACAGCCGAAAAATGATGTTCCAAACTTAGCTGTGGATCGAGGAGGACACCCAAGTTGCGAACCCTCTCTGAGGGGGACAAAACTTTTCCCCCCAGGGTAATGGACGGACAGTTAGAATTGTCCTTGGGAGGCAGAGCCCATAGCCACTCCATCTTGTCGGGATTGAGTCTAAGCCTGTTGGCACCCATCCAGACCTCAACAGCCTCCAGGCACCGGTTCATCACTTCCACTGCTTCGCTGTAGTGACACGGAGTAGAGAATTGTATAGAATCTCCTGCTTCAACTGGGGGTTGGACTAGAAGATCGCCAAGGTCACTTCCAGCTCTATACCAATATTAGACAGCTCCTCACATCACCCAGGCCCATTCTGCCCCTGCTATTCTCTATATATGAAACTACAATTACACTATTGGATTTTATCTGTAACACTCTAAAAACAGCAAAAAAAAAATCGCATTGCATCTGTGAAGTGCTTTGAAAGGCTATGAAGCAGGCTGAAATCACCTAATTCTTTCCACTGCTTCAAAGGGCATCCCCATGATGGACTGATTATGCTGCATCTTGAGGGAATCAGCATTGTTTTGAAGCTTTGCGCAGTCCTATTAAGATACACCTTAGACAAAATTGTGTATCAAACTGCTCTATGAAAGTTCCTAACAAACAATGATAAATATTCTTTTTAGAGTTCTCATTTAAACCCTATGCAGACAGTACTATGGGGTGGATTTCTACTGATCTGCACATCTTTAATGTAGACATATTAAGACCAAAGGCTTCCAACTGGAATTTTAGAGATTGCCTAAATTTGTAGAGCTATAGCAATAGAAAAGCTCCCTTTAAAACCAGCATCAGAACAATTGCATGTAAAAGTAGAGGCTGATAATATAAAATTAACTTATATTAAGCTAATTTTCTATCTAGACACTGCAATAATATTTGGTATTCTAATTAATATTTTATTTTTTTAGATCATTGTTAACTTTGTAAATTAAGCTAACTATTATGTTGTTTGTGGGTATGCATGCATTTCTATTTTTTGTATTGTTACAACAGAGATTACCTTTATTGGATCTATATTGATTACTTTTTGCACTAGACTGTAAACTGTAGTTGTTGCCACATACAGTCTTTAATTTTTACACCTAGCATTCCATTTGCCTCTCTTATCTTTGACAACGGCAGGATGCACCGCCCAGCCACTTAATTGCCACAATCAATATGAGACCAGGATAGAACTGTAATTAAAATTGTGTGGTCAATAAACAATGTGGGTCTGTAACATTTTGGCCTGAATAACTGAGAAAAAAAATATGTAATTAAAATGAGCTGTGTAGTCTTCATGGGAGATAGGCTAGCTAATTATAATGAGTGACTGTTTAACTTTAAAACTAGACAAATAATTTGTAATGAATATTTTCCCAGGTAGCAGGCCTTATCTGCTGATAACTTATCCCAATGAGAAACACAACTTCCAACTGTTCAAATAAATTTAAAGTGTGGTTGACAAATGTAATGGTTTCTATTCCCTATAGTTAAGTAGGATAGCAAGCCAAATTTTAAACAGGGGTTGAGAAGAGATAGGTGAAGATCTCCTGGATCTGCAGTAGGTCAGCAAGGGTTTTCAATGTCAGTTATTTAATTATGCTTATCCAGTGCTTTTTTTTTTCTTAAAAAAAAAAAGGTGCTGGAACTCACACACATCATACAACCCCCCCCCCTTGCCTACTCTACAAGGTTCCATCCAAAAAAGGTGCCGGAACTCCGTTCTAGGTGTTCTATGAGAAAAAAAAGCCCTGTGCATATCCTGATTTGACCTAAGCACTAGCCTCAATATCCCTAGTAAAATCAGAGAAGTTAATCCATTTTTTTGCTGCAACTCTGCTGGCTAATAGCAATTTTGTATTAAAAACTATTTTATGTAATGACTCGCTTACACACACACACACACACACACACACACATACACACATATCCTATCATGTGGGGATGGGATACACATGTGTACATATGTATGTATGTATGTATGTATCCCATCCCCACATGATGAACAGTTACAGGAACATGGGTATGTTAATCTAAGAAAGAGAAACACCAGGGTCTAGGGATGGTTTCTTTGATTGTTTGAGGGGCTGCCATAAAAAAGAGGTGCTCCAAAGCACCTGAGGGCAGGACAAGAAGTAACAGATGGAAACTTGTCAAAGAGAGAATCAACTTAGAACTAAGAAGAAATTTCCTGACAGAACAATTAATCAGTGGAACAGCTGGCCTCCAGAAGCTGTGGGTCCTCCTTCACTGTAGGTTTTTAAGAAGAGATTGGACATTTGTCTGGAATGGTATAGGGTGTTCTGCCTGAGCAGGGGGTTGGACTAGATGATCTCCAAGGTCCCTTCCAACTCTGTTATTCTGTATTCTGTAAATGCTTTGCACATCTAGGTATCATCTATTCAACTACTAGTTTGCTTTCACCTGTAAGAAACAGCTCACCATTACTTTGAACTTTATTCCAATTGGGAAACCTTAGAAACATATTATATAATAAAATAAATACTCAACTTTAACATTATCCATAGGTAACCAAAGGGGTACAAAGAATACATACTTATGTCTGTTCAGATTCCAAGGTTTAAAAAGTAGAAACATCTTTAGTGAGAAAACTCTGACAATGTGTGGTAGCTTCAGGAGACAGAGCCAATGACAACAATGGAAATCTTAAAAGAACTGAGCATGCTCAAAGGGCACAAGATCCTGACATCTCAAAAAGTTGATACTGAATTTTATTTTTTAAAGGGAAATATTTAATAATAAATTATTTCATTATTAAAAGAGCACTAATCGCATTAACATCATTTAATTTCAAATAGTCAAATATAATGCATCTGGATTTTATTTTCCCCTGGTCAAACACCTTCTCTGCCATACCTCCATTTATTGCCAAAATTTTCACCCAGCTTGCCATTATAAGTGTGAGCTTTAGCCTGGAAAAAAATGTACACACTTGTTCTATTGCATTAGAGAGGTTCAATCAATCTACAAGAGTACTATTAGCCTAAATCACCCCTGAGAGATTATCTACAGGATCATTCCACTGAGAAGCTGAGCATTTGCTTTTTGTTTTAGATTTTTTTTATCCCTTTATTATTTTTATAAATAACTCAAAGCAGAGAACATACCTAATACTCCTTTCTCCTCTTATTTTCCTCAGAACAATCCTGTGAGGTGAGTTGGCTCAAAATCACCCAGCAAAACTAGAGTTCACAGTTTCCTGGTTTCTAGCCAGGTGCCTTATCACCTACACCAATCTGGCTCTTGTTTCTGCTATTTAAGAGATTAAAACACTTACTGTGGTATTTTATGATCTATGATGAATGCTTCCTAATATGATATTATGATTAATGTTGATTGCTTTAATAAAAAAATGTTTAATAAAAAAAAACACTTCAGCCAATAATGTGTCATATAAGATTTCCATTTAAGATTTCCATTTCCATTACCTGGTTTGGACCCAGGTAATTTGCAGGACCACACCTCCCCAGTTACATCCACCAGACCCACCAGGCAGTGAAGGCAGAGCATGTTCTGTGTCCTATCTATTAGAGAAATTTTCTTGGTGAGAGCAAGAAAAAGGGACTTCTTAGTGGTAGCCTCCTCCTCATGGGTTATCATTCTCCTGCAGATAAGATTGACCTCCACCTTATTTTCTTCCCAGAAAGCCCTGAAGATGTGGTTCTCTCTGCAGGCCCGGAAACCCTAAATTGATACGAAGCCAATCAAGTAGTAGATATGATTATGTTTGCTGCTGCAGCACATGTGTATGTGCGTGCATGTATGTTTGTGTGTGCGTGTGGAGGTGAGATTGTGTGGGTTTTATGCTTTGCATTTTAAAAAAAAAATGTTGTAATCTGTCCGGAAACCACAATGTGTGATTTGGGCAGCCAAATATATTTGTTTAATAAATAAATATTGCTGACTTTTATCAAGAATTCCGTATCTTACACTGTTTCCAAGGGCATGTTGCATCAGGAAAAGCACCGTATACTTGATCTCATTGCCTTCTGGGCTCTTAAATTATGAGTGCAGCAACCAGAGTGCAGAAGATTGCCTTCCTTTGAGGCCACGGCTATACTTGTTTCCATACTTAAGGAGCATGTCTCTATTTATTTCCAGATGGAGAAGTTCTGTTGTGACAGTGGCTATTATGTGTTGAAATGGTGTCTTTCTGTCCAAAGAAAATGAGGCTTTTTCGAGGGAACAAGAACAAAAAAAAAAATGGTTGCAGTTTGTTTCAACATGCCATTGGCACTTAATTTGGCTAGTCTGGGCAATTGGTTGCCAGCGCTAAAAAGAGAGTAGCACAAACTGGGCTACAGACTATTTTTTTTCAAGCAAGAAGATGAGATGAATTCTAATGACTTCTTTCCCCCTTCATTGAAGCTTAATCCCTATTCAAAGGGGATTAGTATTCAAATGTATCATCAAATCAAGAATGGTCTGTGGCCTAGCATGTACTGTATGTCACTAAAAAGCCTTTGAAATCACAAATGGTCAACTCTGGCCTACGTGTATCAATTGCGCTACTGTTGACTTCAGTTCTTGAGCCTTTCCTAATTGTAATGTATCCAGTCACTTAGTCAATGGGTTTTCATCGATTTGGAAATTTGTATAAAATCTCTGGCATGCAAATCTTTTATTTATTTATTTATTTATTTATTTATTTTAGGGGAAAGGGGGGGCGGCTAAACTCTGGCTGTGTGCTGCCACACAGCAGCTGTATGTTAATGACTTGCAAAAGTTCTGCATTTTCTTGGGAAGCATACAAGACACTTAGATGTCAAAAGAAGTTGATAATGGGACCCCTGATTAAAAAGGGGCTGGTTCTGAGGCAGGTCAAATGATCACACAGTTTGTCAGAACGAGTTCTGCTAATAATTTATCACCGGGACAAATATGTTTTGGCTATGCACCTCATTTATTGGATGGAACGAGGTTTTCTTGGGAGAAGGGGTGGAAGGTAAGAGGTGACCGAAAGGCTGGATTTTCTCGTATATTCCTTGGGTTTGAAATGGGGCTGAAACCTTTCTGACAATTTTTAACCAGAATGAAATTTGAATAAGTCAAAGTGTGGGGCCAGATCTCTAGGTCCTCATTTCTAAGAGTGAAACTGTTTTTTTCAAAGGTAAGATTTGAAAATATTTGACCCCTATCTTCCAATTAGATTATATAAATGTCTAGAAAACATTAAGTTCCAAGTCTAATATTGTCCCTCCCTAGAGAAAAGCTGAATTACTGATACATAATGAAACACACACACATACATACAGGACTTTGCTGTGCCTGAATTCCTATAAAAAAAGAGACCTTAATCTGAACTTGAGAGTTTTATGGAAACGTCATCAAGAACTCCTAGATCACCCTCAGAGAACTGCTGAAAGCTGCATTTTATTTTTTTATTTTTTTATTTATTATTAAATTTCTATACCGCCCCTCTCCCGAAGGACTCAGGGCGGTATACAGCCTTAAAATTAAAAAAAAAACACATAAATATACAGAATTAAAATAATTAAAAATAAATTAAACAAATTAGGCCATAAAATCCCATATAAAATCCAATATGTGCGAATCCTAAAAATTACACAATCCCCCTAAAACATTTTCACCCGGTTGGAGCCGGAGCTTCTATGCCAGGCCGGCCTGCTGAAAAAGGAAAGTTTTCAGTTCCCAAAGGAAGGTGCGTAAGTCCATCATTGTACGGAGTTCGGGGGGGAGCTCGTTCCATAGCGTGGGAGCTCCCACAGAGAAGGCTCTCCCCCTGGGGGTCGCCAGTCGACATTGTCTGGCCAACGGCACCCTGAGGAGGCCCTCTCTGTGGGAGCGTACCGGACAGCGGGAGGTATTTGCTAGCAGTAAGCGGTCCTGTAAGTATCAAGGTCTGATGCCATGGAGCGCTTTAAAGGTGGTCACTAACACCTTGAACCGCACCCGGAAGACCACCGGCAACCAGTGCAGCTCACGCAGGAGCGGTGTTACATGGGAGCGCCACGACGCTCCTGTCACTACCCGTGCGGCCGCATTAAAGGATGATAAGTAATATGGCTTATGAGAGTAAGCTATGAAAACACATAGAGTAATGATGTTAACTGCAGTTAATTAGTGGCATCTCATTACAATCAAATTGAATTAAATTCTTCTGCCCACACTTTCCATCTTCACTAGACCTCCTTTTCAGTCCTGATCCCACTAAGTCACTTCAAAGCATGCTGCAGTCTGAAAGGTATTCTATACTCTGTTGTAAAATAGCATGATACTTGAAACATATAACAGCCCCTGGGAGACACTATCTACTATCTTTCATAAACAGCATGAGAATAACCAATAAAGGAGAATATGAGAATAGCTTTGATGGATCAGGTCAAGTCTTATCATCTCCAACACTTCATTTCTCACAATTGTCATCAGATGCTATTGGAGGATGCATAAGGATAAGAAACCTACTTTTCCCTACAGTTCTTCCCCAACTGACGTTTGTTAGAATGCTTTCTCCAAGCCATAATAGCATTGGCTCTACAAGACTAGTTAGTGGCTATTGCAAGATCGCAACAGTGCCAAGGAATCCCATTCGATAATAGAATGTATAAAGATTTGCTTTCTTTGTCCGTTTTATTATCATTGGATAGCACTTGCTAATGTATTTTGGGAGTGTTTATTTATATCTTACCATGCCTGACTTTATAACTTCAGTCATGTCCCCCTCATTGTCTCAAAAAAGAAAAAAAAATCCAATTATTTTAGTTTTTATTTTTTTAAAAAAAAATCATGAAGCTGTTGGAAACCCTGATCATTTTGGGTGTCTTTTTCTGCACTTTTTAAATCTCTCTTTCATTCTTTTTCCTTTTTTTATTTTTTTTTATCAAAGATTTATATCATGGGTTTGTTTAAGGGCATTGCAATGTTGGCAGTTTTATTTTCTTAATTATCCCTAGTATGGATTTTGCCTTCTTTTTTTTTTTTTACAATTTTTTACAATTGCTGCACATTGAAGTGACATTGTTTTATGACCCCAAGTTCTTTTCCCAGTTAGTTATAGAAGTTCAGACCCCATCAATGTATATATGAAGTTAAAGGTTTTGCTGCAAAGTGTTTTGCTTTACACTTATTTAAATTGAGCTGCATTTACCATTTGGTTGATTCAATTTAAAGAGCTTCTTCTGAAGCTCTTCATAATCACTTGTGGTTTTCATCACTTGGCATAGTTTGGCATCATCTGGAAACTTGGCTAACTCATCACTTACTGTTATGTCAAGAAAATTTATTAACAAATCAAAAGCAGTGATCCAAACACAGATCCTTGTGGTACTGTTTCTTACCTTCCTCCACTTAGAAAAATTCCTACTAAATTTTACTTTTTGCCACAGGCTGTAGCCTTATTCATATGATATTTATATAAAAGTGTTTACAAGTGTCAGCTTTTCAGTGGGACTTTCTCATAAACTTCATCACATTGTTATGCATATAACATGATTTTGCACCATGTATGAAAATCTTCATCTGCTAAATGTACATATCAAGACATGTTAAGGACTTATCTGGAGAAGCCAATTAAAAAGCCACTAACTCAGAAGGTTTATTCTATGAGTGATTTCCATAACCGGAAATATAAGAAGAGATGCTCTGTAAGTCATTTGTATATTTGAGACTCCTTTTAAAGGAAATTTTGCTCAATATATTGAGAATAGAAAAGCTTTTAATGAAAGAAATTCAGCCAGAATGAATAACAGGAAAGGTATGTTGACTTGACAAATGAAATTTTCCAGACTTGTGATGAATCTTCAATACAAACTAAGAATCCAATTTATCCTTTGGTGAGGATGACATCTAATGTATTCTCCATCTAGAGAGTCCTTTCTGACTAATTTTCAAAGCATTTTGCAGGTTAAATAGGTAGCCTCTCCTATGCTTTAAATGGCATTCATGATAACACTATCTATTCTGGTGCTTTATACAACTCGGTTTTTAGCTAAATATATCTCTAAAAAATTTCTATTCTTCTTTCCACTTGTTAATATTTCATACAGAATGAATGAATGGGGTTCCAGCACTTTTTTCCCACTTGACTGTTATGGATAAAGAAGTTTGAAGAAATAGATTTCTCAAGCACTTGAGACTTGCCTGTGTCTAAGAGTATTATTTCTCTCCGGCTGGCCTCAGTTATATGGCCTCAGTGTACTATAGCAGGAAATAGAAGAGAAAGTTTCTTTATTGCTGAGAATAATGAATTATGGAACCTTTCTTTTTAAAAATGAGAAATAAGGATAAAACATGATTCACCAAAAGGCTCCCTCTTGATCTGTTTTGCTGGTATATAAACATTTTCAGTGGGATACATGGCCTCCACCATCCAGTTAATTCAGAAAATTCCCTGACTTTCTTTTATTTTAAGAAACCTGTTCCCCAATTATAGGTTTGTCCTTTGATCCCTAAAATATGTTACCCTCTTGTTTAAATTAATATGAGTTTAATATACAGATGTCTCATATTCAAGCCATGCACATTACTTAAGCTACATTATATGACCATACAACAGTCCACAACTGGTTCTGCTATTGAAAAAGTTTTTATATATTATTGTGTGGCTGTCTCCTGACCAAGTATTAATAGAGTTCTCCTCAGCAAGCCTCTAGTGATTAATGAGATGAGAAGGGGTGTTGTCTTACCTGAACGCCTTTTCTCAGCATAATGATGGAGAATCCACTAATGGGGTTGTCTTAATCTTCCTGCTCCAATAAGACTAAGTCTGGAAAGTTGCCATGCTTCTGCTGTGCAAGAACCCCCCAGTTTGCGACGAAGGCGAAGCACAGACATTAGTCCAATGCGTGTGCTCATCCTATACAGAACCTATGACCAAATGGATACTAAAATGGGAGGGTATGGATTCTCCATCATCATGCTGAGAAAAGGCATTCAGGTAAGACAACGCCCCTTCTCCAGCATGATTGGATGGAGAATCCACTAGTGGGACATATCAAAGCCCTGTTGTCCCTAAGGGGGGGGAGAAATTTGGGCCTGAGTTCCACTGGTAGATACCACTTTCTGTAGCACCCTCCGCCCAAATGAAGCATCCGAAGAGGCAAATTTGTCAATCCTATAATGCTTGACAAATGAGGACGATGAAGACCACATCGCCGTCCTGCAGATCTCCCCGATAGGCGCCTGGGTATCCCAGGCTGCTGATGTAGCCGCACTGCGGGTGGAATAGGCAGTGATGTGACCGGGGACGGTCAGTGATTGGGACCAATAAGCTTGAGAAATGCAAGCCCGGATCCACCTGCCTACAGTCAATGAGGAAACCTTCTGACCCATGGATGAGGGCTGAAAGGAAATGAACAGTGCCTCGGATTTACGGAAGGCAGAAGCCCTCTTGATGTAATGCCGCAGGGCCCTGCAAACGTCCAGAGTATGCCACTGTTTCTCTAGATCGGGAGTCGGGTTATGGCAGAAGTTAGGAAGCACTACCTCCTGGGACCTATAGTACAAGGAATTAACCTTGGGAACAAAGGAAGGGTCCAGACGTAGAGTCACCCTGTCTGCGTGGAAAACACACAGGTCCTTTCTGATGGAGAGGGCGGCCAGCTCTGCAATTCATCTGGCCGATGTGACCGCTACAAGGAAGGCCACCTTCATGGATAACAATTTCAGTGAACACGTGGTAATGGGCTCAAAGGGTGACAATGTGAGGGCCTGTAAGACATGGGGTAAGTCCCAGGAGGGTAATGGTGGACCGCTGGAGGCCTGGCATTGGTAGCCCTTTTAGAAAGGAACACACCATGGGGTGTTGCACCAAGGGGGTGGAATTATCACACACGATCACCGTGGAGAGTGCTGAAACCTGTCTGCGGATGGTGTTTGGTGATAATCCTTTGTCCAACCCATCCACCAGGAATTCCAGAACAACCAGAATAGTGATGTCCAAAAGAACCACTTTGTGATCTGAACACCAGGCACAGAAACTCCTCCATGTCACATTGTAAATCCTATTTGTGGAGGGGCGTCTGGATCACTGGATCATTGCTATCACCCTCGATGAATATTTTATTTTATTTATTTTATTTTGTTCGGATTTGTATGCCGCTCCTCTCCGAAGACTCGGAGCGGCTCACAATATAAGCCTCTGGTCAAGGCCCACCGTTCAAATGCCAGGCGGTTAGTTAGAGCCACTGAGGATCTGGATGCTGAAGTACTCCCTGGCTGAGGCCGATGCAACCCGAGGGAATCCTCCACAGTTGAGATGGAAAGCTCCACCAGGTCAGCAAACCACGGATGCCTCGGCCAGTGTGGAGCAATCAGGACGACCTCCGCCTGTTCATGTAGGATCTTGCGGATTGTCGCCTGGATCAGAGGAAGGGGAGGAAAGGCATACAACAGCTCCCTGGACCAGGGGCTGCAGAGGGCATCCATCCCCTCTGCTCCCCGAGGGGAGGGCTCACACTGAAGGTAGCCCTCCCTGATCATCAGCAGGCAGAGCCTGCAGCAACCCCTGAAATTGGAAAGGGGACCACCCTCAGCCCCAATCCCTGCGACCTCTTGTAAACTAAATCCAAAATATCCAGTATATGTTCTTGTAATAATTATTGTGAAATAATTAAGAAAGGAAAATCCATTAGGGATAATATAACCTGCTGCTAATCCTGGAAGGGAGCACAAAACATGTGTCTGATGAGCAAGAGACTAAGTCATAAACTGGGGGGTTCTTGCACAGCATAAGCATGGCAACTTTCCAGACTTAGTCTTATTGGAGCAGGAAGATTAAGACAACCCACCAGTGGATTCTCCATACTATCATGCTGGAGAAACAGGCCACAACTGGTTCTGCTATTGAAAAAGTTTTTATATATTATTGCATGGCTGTCTCCTGACCAAGTATTAATAGAGTTCTCCTCAGCAAGCCTCTAGTGATTAATGAGATGAGAAGATAAAATACTCTACCTGCTGCAGCAGCCATGAAAACTGAATTAATGAGTGCAAACAAGGGGGAAAAAAGAGCTGAGGAAAGAAAAGTTTCAAGGCCTGGTGCCTAGTATGAGGTAGATCAGCTGTTTATTTACTGCAGTGCCTAATGATGCTATTTGCAAATGAGTGAGTGTTTTCTAGATTAGTGTGGTAGGTGGTAGCTAATCCAGAAGAAAATTACTATAATAATTACTGTGTTCCATAAAAAATGCTTGTTTAACTTCAAGTCCTCAATCTTAGGAGAAATACCTCCTCCTTATTATACCATTACTGATTTTTTGTAAATGCAGTAATTTGGCTGTGTAAATAAATATGAGAGTCAGTGCCAGGATAGGAGATATGCAGAAGTAAGCAAAATGAGAATACAGAACTCTGGTTAGGATTTTATGACACAATATAGAAGGGAGGACACAGTCTTAGCATGTTTGCTGTCATGGTATAAGCATAAATGCCAGCTGGGGAATTCTGGGAGTTGAAGTCCACAGGTCTTAAAGTTGCTAAGGTTGGAAAACCCTGATCTAGAGGAAGCATGTTTGACTGGCACCAAGCCAGCTATTTTCTTTTTATTTATTTATTAAATATATATGCCCCTCATCTCAATGTTCCAGGTGACTTCATTCATTCATTCATTCATTCATTCATTCATTCATTCATTCATTCATTCATTCATTCATTTATATTCCATACTTCTTAACACCCATATAACTCTTAACCACCCATCTCCCTTTTCAGGGCACCTATGTCAATGCAAATATTTCCTCCATTGAATAACAATAGCACTTAGACTTATATACCACTTCATAGTGCTTTACAGCCTTCTCTGAGTGGTTTGCAAATGTCAGCATATTGTCCCCAACTATCTGGGTCTTCATTTTACTGACCTTGGAAGGATGGAAAGCTGAGTCAACCGGTGAGGATCAAACTGCTACCAATCAGCAGAATTAGCCTGCAAAACTGCATTCTAACCACTGCACCACCACAGTGGCTCCATGAAGAGACCGATAATCCAGAATGGCTCAGAAGCACAAATAGTTAAACACGGTATTTTGAAGTAGTTAGTTTTGCCGCCTTGAATAAAAATATAGATCTATCTGATCATTTCAAATATTAATAATAATGGGTTCCCTTCATGCATGGGGGTGCAAGGTAATTGTTCCTCCTTCAGCCTAACCCCTCCCAAAAAATCCCAACACCTGAGATCTTCTGTACTACTCAGACTTGCTTTGAACTCTTATGTTTCCTCAGAGTTATTGACAGTATGTTTTATTTTCCGATAACTCTTGCTTTCTAGAAATGTTGCTTCACACACTAATCACATCTGGCCAATTAAAGAATCACGGTTAAAGAATCACTCCAGGTTTCTTCTTCTGTCAACATCAATGCTCTGCTGTTCTTTTTAAAGGCAAGTGTATAATAAGGTAAAATTTCAAATCAACCTTTCATGGAATGAATTTGATCCCTGTTTATTTCATTTATATCTCATTTCCCCCCCCAAAAAAACCTACACATGTGCTATACATGTTTACCGCCCTTGTACTTCGTGCACTTGATTTTATCTGAGATTTAGCAACAAGCTCAAGGTCCTAAATGAATTTCGTGCTGACTTGAACCAAGTAAATTTCAATTATTACAAGCCATGCAGCTGAATAAAATAGATTGTGCCTCTTTACATTACAAGTGTGGATAATTAGTGTCCAAATTTCATCATGAAACCTGGGAGGGAGGGTTCCAGGTTGGGAAAGGTGATTTAATAAGATGGCAATTGGTGAGGTTCCTTTTTTTTTTTTAAGGATAGAAGAGAGCAATGAAATTTCCCAACCTTTCTTTCTGCAGCAGTCACTGCTGCCCATAACAGCTGGTAACACAGGGAGAGAAAATGGAGTAGCAGCTGCTGGTATTATTTCCATAACACTGATGATAACAGTTATCTGTTTACTTCTTATTCTGGGTGATGGAAGGTTGTACTGACAAGCCCCTCTGTTGATGTAGGAGGGTGTGACAATAAGAATCACTAGTGAAGAGCAACAGCTGTTTCTAGACAGGTGAAAGGAAAAGTCTTGGGAAAAAATTCTGATCAGTGTCAAGGAGCAAACCTGGACCGGTGATGGAGGAAACAATGTAAGGCAGGGGTGTCAAACTGCCGGCCCATGGGCTGGATGCATCATAGTGAAACCACACCCACCCCATTGCCAGCAATGGCAAAAAAAAAAATCACGATACATCGCAGCACGTCACATGACATTGCGAGTTGACACCCCTGATGTAAGGCAACATGGCAGGTTTGATTTCCCACTTATAATAAGGTTCTTTTGGATTTGGGAAAAGCTCCTCAAGTGTTCCCCTTCTTTCTCCTTCAATGTCTTGTCACAAACTCTAATTGCAATTAATAAAGTTACATACAACCTAAGGATGGACAAGCAGTCCCTCAAATTTTTAACTAAAAAAAACCATGAACAATGCTATCCATGAATAAGGTGACCTGCATTTTTCAGCTGAAGAAGCTTCTTGGATGACAAGCAAAATGTCTTCAAGAAAAGCGTCTTCAAAGAAAGTCTTGAAAAAGCACCTTTGGTTCAATAAAATGATTGTTCCATAATGCTCGCTATTTATTTAGATCAGTGTTCAGTGAAATTGATCTCATTATTGTTGATACATACAAAATATCATTCAAGATTAAGAAAGGCCTTCTTCAAAAGGAAATCAATGCTACTGGATACTTATACAGTTTGGAAGTGTTTATTGACATAATTAATCATATGGAGAAATAAACAGAGTAGGCAATTACTGTCAAATGAAACAAGATAGAACTTTATGAAAATGGTAACTATCTGTCCACTTCTAGTAGTGGCCAAGCAGTGGCCAAATTCCCTGCTTCTAGCAGTACCACAAAAATGCTTTGGTTTTAATAGCAGACATAATTCATTCACATGTTGCCCTCATGCAATAACACAATGTGTGAATTTGCTGCAGATATAATGCAAGTACTAAGCTGCATGTATTATGATGTCGTAACACAAATGGTGCAAAATTGCATCTTTGTGCGATGACATCATAATACAGGTGTCATCATTTGTCACCTGCCTTGCCCTCCTACAGAGATGCCTATGTTAAAAAGCTAGCAAGTAAAAGCTGGTGCATTTCAGAATCATAGCTACAACATCAAAAGCCCTCCCTTTCATGTTTATCCAATAAATAACAATTGGATACCAATAGGATCTTGGATTGCAAGTTACAACCAGGCCTAATTTCCCAGATTAAGCAGCTTCTCAATTTGGTAAAATGGAAAAGAAAGCTTTAAATCATTTCATTAATTCTGTGGAAGTTTAGACACACGAAAGATATTAAAGTCTCAAGACAACATCATATTACATTTCTGTGTCTTCTATGTATATTAATTTGTATTTAGCTTATAATAAAAATTTCACTCTTGTCAATTCTCCTGTATATATAACAGCACTGTTTTAATTGATTGTTTAATATGCAGTGCATAGCTGTTATATACTAAAATGTTAAATTCAGCTAATATAAGGGAAATTCTTCACTTCTTCATCCATGATGGAGAATAAAAATCTATTTGCTGAATAGTTAGCTATCTAATTTATTAGTAAATAAAAACCTCAAATAATTTATTCATTTAAAAAACCCAATGCTGAAAGGATAAATTATTTATAATGAACAACTCCAGCCATTCTTACTCTGTCTAGAAAATGCACTTGCTCCTTGGCACTCATTTATAATATTTCTTTAAAACTTCCATCCCAGTGGCTCCAGGCAGTTTTCAGCAGTTGAAGTGCACTAGAATCTGGAATAAAATCTGCAATCACAATGAACTACCCTCTCAAAATAACTTAGGCTAATTGTCAATCCAGTTTGCCACAAGGGGCTCTTCAGTGCACTGAAGGAGTGGATGTCTGTGTTTGAACATCATGTGAGATAGAGACCCCCTCTGCCTCTCTTCCCAGGCAAGCCAATCGTAATCCCAGGTCTATGAAAAGTGATGCAAATGCATGAAAAAGTCAATGAATAGGTATCTAGGGAAAGGAAAGGGCCAGGAAGAATCCGTTTTGTGCCAGATAACATTGCCTTGTTGAAGAACAGCTGCAATATAGTGGGGATTTATTACTTTTCCTCTCCATGAGATGCTGTGTGACTATTTACCCTGTCAAAAATAACTGTAATTTCCCCAACACCTTTAGGGCTAGACAGAGTAACTATCTACCAGTCTGCACAATACAGTAAGTCATTTTTTTTCTTGTTCCTAGAATCCCAGCAACTCATAGTAGTGCTTCTCCTTGTGATTGTTAAAAAGGCAGATAATAACTACCATGGTTACTTGATTGCAATCATTGCATTTCTCACAATGCATTTATTTTCTTCCAATCTCTTGGTTTTTTTCCCCTCTTTTTCTTATGGGTACTGAGTAGGTGTATTTGCTTATTCTGTATGGGTTTCTTGACAAAAAAAATTATATACGGAAGCTTTAAATTTTGATTAGCTTGCAGATGCCACTGAATTTTGGCTAGGGATTTAACAGCAGATTTCCAATCCAATGGACACACTGTATAATCCTCTGAAGTTTTACAAGCAGTAGCAAAATTACAACAGAGAATGTTTAAAAAAAAAAGGTGATCATGGTGCCTTATTTTGACATTGCTATCCTGATGGCAGAAGATTATGCATGAAAGCAAGCTGGGTGACCTTGAGCCATTTGCTCTCATGTAGCCAACCCACCTAACAGGGTTGTTGTTGTGAGGAAAATTGGAGCAGGAAGGTGTGTGGGATTTGTTTGTAAAAACAATAAATGTGGGATAAAAACCTAATAATAAAAAATAATAAATTATATGACTGCATTTTAAAGATAAGTGGATAGTTTGTTGAGGTAAACCTGATTGTTGATGACACATAGACCATTTTTTCAAACTTGGCAACTCTAAGATGTGTGGACTTAACTCTAAGAATTCTGGGAGTTGAAGTCTATATTATGTCTTCAACACAATTCTGGGGGTTGAAGTTCACAGACTGTCTCCAACCTTTTTGAACTTATTTGGGACCATATATCATGGACATTCTTACAAAATGGCTTCCATGAAGGAAGCTCCCAAAGCAACTATTAAAACAGGTATGGACAGTTATAAAATGGGTTTCACCAAAAGGCAATCTCTTTGCCCTCCCCTTGTTGCCCTGCTGCCCAGATCTCCTAACCTTTCTAAAAAAAATCTATTTTGAAACTGGGTTCGTTTTCAAACAAATTGGAGCACTTCATTTGATTTGCTTTGCAAGGTGCCTGCTTGCAATTTATTATTTATATTATAGCAATACACACACACACACACATACACACACACACAAATGTTTGAACAATGAGCAATACAATGAGAATGTATGCAGGTTAAGCACCCATGAAACAATTTGGTTTGGTTTCAGTGAGTTGCTTTACATCATGGCACGTCATGCTTCTCTCTAAGGCAAAGACACCAGATAAATTCACTGGACTGGTTCCTTTGCTTTGTGCCACCTGAGTTAGTTACAATGGATGTTGGAGCTGCCAGAGGATTTTTTTTGAAGAGACAAGTGAAACAACAGGGCTGTTCTGCTTCATTCCCAGACTATCATCTTTCTTCATGAAGAAGCTCTGGAGATGGTTTCCTTCAAGTCTTGTTGAAGGAGGCTACTTCCTTGTGTGGCAGCCATGATGGATACCTCCTTGACTCACAAATTAAATAAGACTCATGACACAAAGGCATTATCTTGTTTGGGTAAAATCTAGGCCAGTGGTTTTCTTACTTGGCAACTTTGAAAACCTGTGGCCTTCAACTCCTAGGATTCTCCAGGAATGTGGACTTCAACTCCCAGAATATCCTAGCCAACTTGCTAGGCAATTCTAGAATTAAAGGCCACATATCTTAAAGTTGCAAAGTTTGAAAAACACTGGTCTAAACCAGAGATGGGCAATTATGGCAACTTTATAACCTGTGGACTTCAACTTGAAGTCCATAGATCGTAAAGTTTCCATAGTAGCCTAGCCTTGGTCTAGACCAAGGGTAGGCAATCTTGGCTCTTTTATGACTTGTCAACTTCTACTCTCAGAATTCCTGAGTCAGCATGGCTGGCTCAGGAATTCTGGAAGTTGAAGTCCACAAGTCATAAAAGAGCCAAGGTTGGCTACCCTGTTCTAGACCAATAATCATAGCATTTTCCATTTAAAACTCCCTAAATAATTCTATTTAAAATTATTTGTGATTGCTTCTACCAAGATCTCCAATCTTTTTTTTTAACTTATGAGGCAGTATCTTTACAAAGGTAGTTTGATGGATTTTGTATAATTTCATCAAATAAGATGTCTAACCATTTGCCTCATTTTCCAGGAAAAAAATGTATGCATAATTCTCCCTGTCAAAATGCTTTTTGATGTGAGTTTGTAAGTTTATTGTGAAAGCATTCAAAGGCTGTGCCTGAGAAGTTCTTTAACATATGCCATATATTTAACATTGCTTGTGAATTAAAAATAACAGCCTGCCATCTGCCTTTGCAAGCCAATTTTATCAAAGTCGAAATCTAAAAAAAATCAAAGATGTGAACATTGTCAGTTAAAAAAATGGAATAGTATAGTATAAAAGAGGTCAGACTCACCTCACTTGAACTTGAGTCACTAACTTACCAGCTAAGGTGTCCTGATTTGAATGGAGCTTTTTCTTTATGGGAATACATTGTAGGACAGATTAACTTTCAAGAACGTCTTTTGTTTTGTCAAGTTTTAAAGCTCAGACCTTCTCCAGCATTTGCCCTAAAGAAGATTTCATTAAGCAGTTTAGAGAGAAACCTTCCCTCATCCAGCTTTATAGAAATCAAAAGTGAGCATGCCTTTAGCAATAAACATTTTGTATACGGGTAGGACTAGGACAATTGCATCACCATAATTTTCTTGCGTCAAATATAGATGTTCTATATCACTCCTTTTTGATTTTTTTTTCTGAAGCAAAGTCCAAATTTACCATAAGATCAGAGAAGTGGTCTATGGAAACTTTTCTCAGAGGTGAAGAATTGTGGCAGCTTATCAGTGCAAGCCGATGGTAGAGAGAGAGAGAACTGGGATAGCTGCAGATGGAGAAATCCCAAACTGATAACACAGATGGTCCCAACATACTGCTTGTTAACTGGCTGCTGGGAATGAACATGGTTGCATCAAGGCTGGAAGGAAAGGCTTGGCCAGCTGGAAGTGAGCAGACTACTAAAATATATAGGAGTCAGAAAATGGAAGGTGAAATGATTGACTAAAAATGAATAAAATAAGAAGGGAAAAAGCTAACTGACTAATGCAAGAGGGGGAGTAAAATGGGAAGGAAAATGGGAAGAGCATTTTTTCTTAAGACATGTAGAGGATACGTCAGAGGGATATGAAAAACAAGAGAGACAGAGAAACTGGTGAGGAATTAAGGTTCCTTCTCAAAGCAATGGGAGGAAGGGATAATTCCCTGGCTCCAGCTATAAAGAATCTCCAGACATATGAGGTTTCATCTTCTTTGGTTTGAAGACACTAGAAGGGGATCTGGTGGAGCTGGAAGACAACCAGATGTTTTGGCCCTAACACAGACACTTTCAGAGAATGGGAAAAATAGTTTGGTTCATAGAAACACCACAATCTCAACTTGGCTACAGTTCTATTCAAGCTTTATCCTAGACAAATTGAAAATCAAACAAGCAATGAAACCTGCCAGTCTCCAGCTATATACCCCGTTTGAGTTAAAAACATTTATTAGAGTTTAGTAGAGTTTAGTCCTAGGCGAAAAAACACATTCTTGCTCGTGTAGCTAATATTCCAAAGAGATCTGTTTGGATAGGTGAAGGATTTTCCTACTATATATAATACTAACTAGATAAAGAAAACCTGATGTGGCATGAGACCAGACCTGTATTATAGCATGAAATTCTTATATTATATAAATAAGTCATAAATATTAAAATAGTTCCCATATAGACTTCTGAAACTAAGTGCCTTACGTAGGCAGAATCAGGGGGACTTGAATATGTTTCTTCCAGTTGACCCACATGCAGTGAACTAAAATTTCAGTTAAGATAAAGGGTCAGTATTTCTTTATCAGTATAAAGTGATTCTGATCCCCCACACCTCACCCTAATAAGTGGGGGATCAGAATAACTTTATACTAAGTTATAAGTAAGAATCCAAAGTAGTTGCTTGTGTCCAACATATGCATATCCATTATTCTACATCAGAATATTTATTAAATCTGTATATCTATGAGTACAAGAATCTCCTTGCCCATCAGAAAAAGAACTTGCAGGCATACAACCTGATTTTGCATCAAGAGAAATGTAATGAACTCACCCCCCACCTGAAGTTGAGATTTAAAGAAGCCTATCTGAGATTTTTAAAAAATCAGCTAATCCACCGTAGCACAGGATTTCCTAAACACGAGGGTCAGGGAGTTAGTTGCAACTTGTAATGTTGTTATTTGTCTACTTTGCTTTAGGTCCTTGGTTGTTTATGTTTTATATCATGTTGTTGGTCATGAATGGGAAACAGTCTTTCAAAACAGAAAGGTAGGAAATAGACCAATCAGTAGGAGACACCAGCACAGTTAATCAGTTTGCAAGCAAATAAATTTCCTTCTTCCTACCTTTTATTATTTTTTACAGCCCCTTAAGCACCATCACCCTACTTTTTGTGGTGGTTCATCTTATTATTAAAGGCTGAGTAGAGAATTTGGGTTAATTTTTATGCATGCTATTTTCTGTTTTTGAAATCTGAAAAATAGCCTACTCCCAAGAGAACATAAATATTGATTTCTATTGATAATGAAGAATTATCACAAATATAAATTCTCCATTTCAATGCAGTTGAGTTTTGGACTCTTCCTAGAGCTATTGAAACTCTAGGATATATATATGTCCTTGATAGCTGCAAAAATGCGAATCCCGGGCACATTTCTTCAATAACACAATGTTCGATCTCCGGGAGAGGTATAAACCAGTTGTTTATTGCTAAAAAGATATTTAAAAACAATAAAAACAACTATTTACAATGTTAAAAGAAACAACTTAGTTTTTGCTGGTCCGTTGCCAGCGTCCTCAGAGTGGGGCTCAGGGGGTGGGGAGATTCTTTTTATACACCTTGCTGGTCTAACTGCTTACTCATTGCCCGTGTGATAGGGCCATCCTTCCTGGTTAACTGTAATTGCCTTGGTTGCCCCGCCTTCTCTTTTTTGCATTCCAATTCCACACTTTTCCCCTCTCTCATCCTTGTCAATCTCCTCCCTCCCAGCACCATTGCTGCCGGTGTGCTCTCTAACCGCTCCCTCCTACTCATTCCAGTCTGCACATTCAGACCCAGTGTTCCAAAAGGCTTGCCATCAGGGGTCCCTTCCTTTCTAGCCCGTTGGTCTGCACGCTGTTCCTGCCTGCCCTCATCCATTCCTGTCAGTCCATTGTGCCCCATCCTTCTGCTCCGTCTGCCCATACCTGGTGGGGATGCCTATTGGCTTGCCCTTAGGCTCAGCCCCTCTTTTCCTTGTTAGCTTTATCTCCCCCAATTTCCTTTCATACCTGGCTGTGCGTGTGCACGATTGTGTCCCGTATCTCTGCCCCATCTGCCTGCGGTCAATTGGACTATCCGCTGGCTCCTCTTTAAGTCCAACCTCCCCCCCTTTTATACCTTTCCCCCTCCTTCCCCCTCTTGGCTAACCCTGTCTTGTTTGGTATCCCTGTCCTACGTGTTTTGGGTCATACGATCAGGTCCAGCATTCACAATGCCCCCTCATTGTCACCTCCCCCCTGCGACCCTTCACCATGCTCACTTCCTCCCTCCTTTTCACCCCATCCATCCATCCGTGATTCCAATATTTCACCATCCATCCCTATCGTCCCTATTCCCTCCAAATCTTTTCTTTGCCTAGCCACGTGATGACATTTATATATATAAATGTCATTGCAATTTATCCAGGTGAAATTTGTAAAATAATTCTTTTTAATCAAGAATATGGTAAGCTTGATCTATGAGTAATATGGGTAGTCTCCAAATTTTTGTAAAATATTGTGTGTGAGGGGGGGCGGGCGTGCATGTGATATAGGGCCTCCTGCTTGAGCAGGTAGTTGTATTAGAAAGGCTTCTAAGATCACTTGCAACTCTGCTATTCTGTGTACAATGTACATACATGTATATGTATACATGTATGTGTATGTATTATGTATGTGTATGTGTATGTATGTATGTGTATGTATTATTTCCATTCTAAGCAATGGAAAATGAGAGGTCAGAAATTTGGGGGGAAAAAAACCCAAAAAAAGAGGTTTGGAAGCCACCAGCAGTGACACGTTTCCATTCTTGATACAGTACACTGAGATGTAACAATTCAGAGATCACATGAACCACAACAGCATTTGCAAGACCATTTCCCCCCCTGAGGTTGTGAACCGTCTTTAACAGTATCCGTAAACTCTCCTGTCTCTCGAAAACGAGATTTTTTATTATTTCAGCAGTTATTACATTTATATGTTTTAAGTATTTTTCTTTATTGTTTCACAGTTCTAAAAGATACGTTGCATTTTTATTTCTCAGACACGATAGTAGTTTCGACTAGTGTAAAATCAACATACAAAATTATCTACAAAATTATCTTTGTTGCAATTATTTTTACTTCCTGAAATCCCACTTATTCCGCTGTATTCTGACAGATTCCTTTGGCAATTATCAGTAAGATTTAAGCATATTAAGCTACATAGAAATAAATGTGTCTGAGGCTGAGCTGAAGGAACACCTTGATGTATCAATCTGTACTCAGTCCTTTTTGTAAGCTTGAGAAGCTTTCTACCCTCCCAGAAAGCAACCATCTGAACTGCCTCCTTTTTTTTTTTTAACCTGGGGTGGATCAAGTGCTATAAGACCGATTGCAAAATGTTGTAGAGAACTGTTAAGCAGTCAAGTTTTTATTGAAATCCCAGCTTTTGTTTTTCTCTTAGACCAGGTTTGCAGTAAGAGTCTCCCCCATAACCCCGGTTAAACTGAGTGGAAATGTTATACATAGATCAGTTCAAAAATCTCAATAGAAGTGAACAAGATGAAATGTGCAAATTCAAAGTGTTCAAAATAGAAAATATTTGGATCATTTATTTAAACCTCCAAGCGTGAGATATACTTACTTGTATCCCTTTGCTGAGACAAAAATAATTTTCTTTACAAATAAGAGGGGAAGGAATTTTAAAACCACGAGCTTCACAGGGGTGCTTCTGTTCAACGATGCTTTGAATGAAGCCCTCTTTTGAGGCATCTTCGCAAATAACGTATCTTCTCCCATTCTAAAAGCAAAGTGACTGTGCTGGTTCACTTCAGTAGCTGGTTGAAAGCATCAGCACGGCCTTCAGGCTAATTTAACTGCCAGTGAGGATTCAGAATGACATGAAGTCCCTTGATGAGATTCACATTTCCTCCATGACACGAGCCACCTCAATGAGAGGGCTCCAAGCCATCTCCTAATTCAAATGCAAGGCTATTCACAGAAGGATCCCTGATCCAGAAAAGGTTTTCATGAATGGAAGGAGGAGGATTTACAAATTCTCACTTTCTGCTGTTTGTTCTGAATTGTTCCCCATTCTTTGGAGCAGGTTTGGTTCTGAGAATCTCAGAGTCAAGAAAGGAATCTGTGGAAATTATCCCATAGGAAAGCCACGGCTAAATCAGAGTATCTGTCTAAAAGGACATCTTTGGGACAATGCTGCCTAGTTTGTGGTAGAACTAAAGAAAGCAGTTGCACAGAAGAAATATTAAATGTTTGGTATTCACCATGGAAATATGCCACAGAGACATCGTTTTGTTGGTTGCATTTACAGAACATACTTAATCTGATTGCTCACTTAATTTACACTACAAAAATCTAACCAAAGTTAACAGTAAGCATGCCGGTCATGTTGTGCAAATTGTAGATTTATGCCTATATTTATAGTAAATATAACCATGGAGAAGAAGCTATTTCTGCAGTTCCATTTGCACACAAAGATGCCCTTATTATTTTTTTAAAACCATTGGCTAGCATTCATCATTCCTATTTTATATTTCTCTGCATGCTTTCCACTTGGTACACAAACATAAGCACAGTGATTTGTTTTCCTAAAAAAGAGTTATCTCATGTAATATAATTGTAATATAATGTAACACAATAGGAATAAAGTACTAATAAATATGTGACATTAAGGAGCCACAGCTTGCATTGTAAAGTTGCTTACTTTGTTCACAGTATTTGGGGCAAGGGACTGTCCAGGCAGTCATCTTTCATGTATGAACCTCCCATGGCTATCCAATGCTTTGCTTTGTTTTGTTTACTGCAAATAATCCTTAATTGCATAATGTTACACCAAGACACTATAATATCCTCAGCATAGCAGCTCTTCTCCTGGAAGCATTTAGGCAAAACAATTTCTACTTCTCAGCAAAATTGCTCCCAATACCCAAGTCTTGTTAGTAGCTCAATGTCAATAGCTCGAAGGCTGCTTGAAAGTGTGCATCTGCTTTGGGAATAGCTAGTTTGGGACACCTACAGGAGACACCTTTTAAGCCTAATACTTGAATTTCCAGATCCTGGAAAAAGCCAGCTGTGAAGTCTGGGAGGAAGGAAGACTCCATGGTTCTATTCAGCCCTTCAAAATCAGTCTCCTCTTGCAGCTCATTGGGGAATCGTTTTAATCTTATAGCTATCAAGGTACTATCCTAGAGCTCTGCAGTCTAAAAAAAGACTCTTTGATGAGAGCCACACTTGCCATCTTTTTTATTCCTTTGTGTCAGTATTTAATAATCATTTTTTAAAAAATTCTAGAAGTCATTTATCTAGTGAAAATATAAAATAAGCAATTATCAAGATTCAGTCTTGTTGCAGAAGAATTCCTTTGTGATTGTAACAGGCTGCTATGATTCTGAAATGAGTTGTTCATGATTAAGAGGTCAGTTGTTACGACTATCAACAGATGTTGTTGCTATTGTCTGACTAGAGTTAATGTTGTCTGCAAAACAAAGTCTTCATTAAAAGGGGGAAAAATAAGTCTGTTTTCCTTAGAGGATTACATCCCCATTTAATTTTTATTCTGGCATGTTGCCATTGAATCCTTAGTTGCTGCAGGCATGTGAAAAGTTTCCCTTCTTATAGCAAGTGAGAAAAGTTTTGATTTGACTAGGAATGTTACACAATTGTGGAAAATTCTTTGACCTTGAGATCTGCCAGGTTTCTCACAATATTATTTGTTCTTGTTTACTATATCAGTGTTTTAGTATTTTGGTTACCATGTTCAGATTGCAAAGTAGAGTGGCATCTCCAGATGGGAATCATGGACAAATATGGTTGTGCTTTGAAACCAAATAACACGCTGAATTGACTTACGCTTATTATAGCAGAGATGGAACATTAAGGTGTTAGTTGGTTCCTTATTATACCAAAAATATTCATTGAAAACACAAATCAGCAGCATGGAATAATAGCCTTTGAAGCTTGTTGTGGGCTTGTCATCCTATGGAAGAATCTGAGTATGCCCACCCAATCAGATCAAGGGTGTGCATTGGCAAGATCAAGCCCTAATCCAGTAGTGGGATTCAAATATGTGAACAACTGGTTCTCTGTGTGGATGCCGCTTCCAGAAGTCCATTCTGGGCCTGGGCAACAAAAAATTAGCTACCACTGGTGCGAACTGGCTGAATCCCACTACTGCCCTAATCCTTCCTTACATTCCAAATATTACTGAGCATGCTGGCTCAGGAATTCTGGGAGTTGAAGTCCACAGGTTGTAAAGTTGCCCAAGGTTGGATACTCTCGATAAATGCCTAGTTTGACACTGCAGGTCAAATAGTAATTTTTCCTCAGATTTCCATTTCTCATTCGTTTGACTAGCATTTGATGCAACTCAGCCTTTGAAATGCTCTATTGCAGGGACTCTACTTTTTTTTTTTTTTTAAGTAGCACCTCCAAGGGACATGGTATTGATGATACACAAACGTTGGGGGTTGCGGGGTGGGACTCATAATTTTGTTCCTTTCATGGAGGTTTGAATGACTCAGTAAAATAGGAGCTTTGTTGCTCTGAAGTATAACATGTCCATTTTATTTTTATTACTGATTTCTGCAATTTATATAGCAGCCATTTCACAAAAGTGACTGGGGGTGGTTTACAGCATTTTTTCTAAAAAAACTAGAACACAATATAAAACATAAACAACAGACAAGGAGCCAAAGCAGTCTAGACAAATAATACCCATACCATGGACTCCAACACTCCAACCTCCTTGCCTGGAAATAGATCATCATCATTTTAAGAACATCTAATCTCAGGAGAAACTATGTTCCAAAGGGCAGTAACAGCAAAATCTATTTTGTTTTCCTTAAAAACTCCTGAAATTGTAGCAGCACTATCTGGAGTATTCCAGGAATCTTAACTCATGGACTGGAGCTGCATATAATTTTCTGGTTGTTGGATTATCAGCCCTGTTCTACTGTAACACAAAATTAAACATACATTCTGAATAAGTATGAGGGGATTTGGAGCACTAAAATATATATTTGTACAAAATATCTAACCCAGTATACTGACAAGACAACCCTTAAAATTTCTTTCTAGCTGGAGAGGCACAGAAGGGCAGTCAGGATTCCTGTCCAAAATCATAACCAAAATTTTGGTCCTCATCAGTATAATGTTGGAGCATTTGTCAAGCAATCAGAACTCAAGGATCAAAAGTAACCAGTTGCACAGCTTCAGGCTCTGGGCAAGAGGGTTCAAGGCTGTTGAAAATTGATTGAGACTCAGATGCTTTGCTCAGCTAGTGGAAAGGGCTTGGTGGATCAAGCCTTCTGTATTCAGTTAAAGCTTTGAAGAAGTATTTTCCTTCCATGAATCTTTGACCAGAGCAAGCTGCTTCATAAAGAAACTATGGTTGCAGAAACAGAGTTTCTTACTTTTGTACAAAGACAGAAACAAAGTTAGCAGACTACTTCACTTTGGTCCAGATTCAGTGCCTTGTCAGTGTTTTTCTGATGTTCTGGGCTGAGGAAAGTTTTTCAGCCTGGATAGCTCCAGAAATTCCATCTTTTAGGCCAGAACTAGCCAGACTGAAATCCCTTCAGTGCAATCCACACTAAGAACCACTCATTGGGCGATATCTAGGCCACCCCTGCGGAATGAGCTTTCACTACTTTTTCCCATAATAGCTTCAAGATCTTAATGTTCAATGCTAAAAATTGCCAAAAGGAGCAGGCCTGGATGAAGTGTTTCAGGTCAGGTGGCTTTAGCAAACACTGAGTACAATGTCTTTTGAAGGGGCACAGTCTGCAGTGCTCTCAATGCATCTATAGGCCTTCCAGGTTGAGCTACTTTGTCAAAAGCTGGAGACAATCATAGAACCATCTTCTCTTGCAGGACTCACTTGGAGAAATCTGAGGCAACCAAATTGTTTTGTTGTGGCAAGTCAAGCTTCTTTGCTTCAATGAAATGAATCAGCTTATTTCTCAAGTTGCTTCACAGAATTGAATTCATGTCAGTTCACACATAATCAATCACCAGAATTTTCCCTATAATTAATCCAACATCTAATTTTTATAATTAATCTATTCTATGTATGTATGTAGGTATGTATATCCCATCTTTATTATTTTTATGAATAACTCAAGGCAGCAAATGTACCTAACATTCCTTCCTCCTCTTATTTTGCCATGACCATAACCTTGTGAGGTGGGCTGGGCTGAGATAGAATGACTGGCCCAAGGTCACTTAGGTGGCTTTCATGCCTTTCGTGTTCTAGGTATGGAACTCACAGATTTCTGTTTTTGAGTGCCTTGACTACTAGACCAAAACTTTATTTAGCAAAGTGCTGTTGTGCTATGAATACATGAAGAAAATGATTTTAAAAACTGAAAATATTACTAGCACCAAAGTCTCTTCTGCATCTACATCTGCATTGTTTTATCTCTCTTGCTTTTGTGTATTCAGGTAACCTATGTAGGACCATTCTGAACCACTAAATTAAAATTTCCATCCAATCTCCAAGATCTAGATGAAATCCTTGGTAGCCCCACATTGCAATAAACAAGAACATACATTCAATTTTGCTGCTACTAAGATTGTTGGATGAGCAGGCACAAAAACAGTCAGGGAAGTCACCAGGAATGCTGATTTACTACCAGCTTATCAAGTATTTAGGAGACAAGGGCTTGGCAGCATAGGAAAACAACAGCCAATGATTTAATAGCCAGCCATCAACATCTTAAAAAATGCCATGCACAACAGGCACCATATAAATACCACACACAGAATAGACCAACGTGCACACTCTGCTAGAGAGAAGTTCCCTGAGCATGGGTTACAGCCTGAGTCTGAGAGCATGGAAGACTAAACCTCTGGTCCTGATGACTGATCCAGATTGATCCTGCATTTAAATGAAATGCTTAAAATGATTTTCTTTCATTATCCATTCAATCTTGAGTACTTTTAGTTCCTGTGAGAATTTGCATGGATTGCTAAATGTTTCTAACAATGTGTGTGAGAGAAGTCCAGTTTCTTTATAGGTTCAAAGTATGCACGAAAAAATGATTGTATACTGATATTTGAATCTGGGGGTCTATGGAGTATAGGTCTCACCTCTTCTGTCCCAAACCCATCTCATTATTATTTCTCATTATTCTGAGGCATAAAATATAGCTATGAGATATAGTTGAAAAATCACTGCTTTTTTAAAAGAAATAACTTTGACTATACAGTATTTGTGAAAAGATCTTTGAGTCTCTTTGTGAATCTTCTTTCCATCATGAATCTCATGAGAACTAAACACTTCTCTGAACCTTCAAATGGCTTCCTTTCTGTAAATCCCAAGACATTAACTGACAAGACAATCCTTACAGATTTTATTTTGCCGTGCCAAAGAAGTCCATTCTGCCCTCCTTATGTTCTGCTCTCCTTCTATCCAGTCTTCTCAAGAAAATTGATTATGCTGAGGCATCCAAATAAATTATAGCTAATTTACAAACCGTGAGAAGAAATGGGATGGGCTCATTAAGTTCTCCACATTTGGCAAGAATTGGAGGTATATTTATTATCTCAAAATTAAAAGAACATCAGGAACTTGATTCATCCCTAAATCAAAGATAAGTACTCTTTATGGTTGGTAAACTGAGCAAAGCTCACCTGCTCAATCCAATGGAAATTAGTAAAGCTAAAAAAATATTTTCAGGGCACTTACCATGCCATCCTACACATATTTCCTGAGAAATGTGCTCCATGGCCGGGGTTTTAGGAAATTAGATGACCCGTTGAGAGGTTTCTCTCTATTATTTTGTTAAGCTCTTCCTCAGTAACCATTGTTTTTTTTATTATTTCTCATTAATATTTCATGTTGTTCAATGTCTTCTTTTGCTACCTACAGTTGTATTTATGAGATAGGAGGGCATAAACATCAATCAATGAATAAATCAAATGAATAAATAAGCAAGTAATGAAAACAAATAAAATAAAAGTATGATGACACCACTAAGTGATGTTCAGATTATAGTTGTCAAGGATGAACTTTGGCAGCTATGTGCCTCTGTGTTTCAACTTGCCTTTAGAATAAGGGTGGAGGTGTTACTTTTGAGTGGGTTAGATGGAGAAATGAAATTTCTACAATTCCGCTGAGGACTGTGAAAGCCTGAAACCTTTTCAAGGACACCATAAAAGGTGTGGATTTGAAGAAGATGGTTCCCATAACAAAGTGAACTTGTTTATATGGACTATGTAAGACATTGGGGGTTTGGCTGGGAAAATTATTCTTTAAGTCTATGATTTGGTGCTGGAACCTCAGAATTAGTTTCGCTTTGATATTACCATGCAGTGTGTTCAATAAACAGTAAGATTTTCAGAGACAAAATGAACCTGAATTTTTATTTGGATCCTTGTGTTGGATGTTGACAATAGTTTTATTTGGGTTTAATGAAGTTAAGCAAGTACAGGTAGTCTGCAACTTACAACCATTTGTTTAGTGACCATTCAAAATTAAAACAGCACTAAAAAAAGTGGCTTATGATCAGTTAACGCATTATTGAGTGTTGTAACATCCCCTTGGACATGTGATCAAAATTCAGGCACCTGTCAATCAGTATGTACTTAACAATGGTTCTGGCATCCCAGGGTCATGTAATTGCCATTTGCAATCTTCCTAGCCAGCTTCTAGCAAGCAAAATCAAGGGGGGAAACTGGATTTGCTTAACAATCACATGATTTGCTTAATAACTGCTTAACAACATCAAAAAAGATTGCGGTTTCGGGCATGTCTCATTTAACAACCAGCTTGCTTAGCAATGGAACTTCTGATCCCAATTGTGATCCTAAGTTGAATACTACCTGTAGGAGACAAATACACTCCATATTCTTGTATGGTTTTCCCCCCCTCCTAATCTGTCTTGCTTGTTGTCTAGCTGCAAGTTTTACTTTTTTTAGTCTACTGTTTCAATAAATCAGGACTGTCACCCAGAACTGAGGAAAGTGCTGTCTCTGAGGAAATCCTCTAGTAACAAGAAACGTTGCGTTACAACAGTAATTCTTCATCCATGGAACTCCTTGGTGATCCACAAGCACCCTAGAAATATATGAGAACCCAAATTATTGTCTTCTCACAGCTGTGTAGACTATGGAACTCTTGGGTTGGGGGAGGGACAGGAAATTCAGTTTGCAAGCTTCCCAACTGATTGTGAGTGCAAACTTCAGAATATTGTCCATAACTAAGAAACCTTCACATCAATTAATTAGTTAAGCTGCATTGTTCTGAATCTGTAAATCTTCAGTATTTCTTACCGCTTGGTGAAGGTGAATAGTTTAATATATTTTCTTTTATATTTTCTTACCTAGAGGTAATTGGCAAATTTCTAACCGAAACCGTTAGGGAGTCATTGCATGTAAGAGTAGGTAAGTTAAGTACATTGCATGTAAGCTGGTTTAATCAATGCACTAATTTGTTATAAACCACCGTTTCTGTTTGAGCTGCTTTTTTCCCCCCTAAACAAATGATACAAACTCAAAACATAGGAATTCTGAGGCATGCAGTAAATTTCCCCTCCAAAATGACTGGATGATCTGCTGCCTTCAAACATAAAGATGTAATCACTTGATTCCAGAGAAAAACCTGGGTTGGATCAGGAAGAAGAATGAAACATGCTAAGAGAAATATCTCATGGCCTTTTCTTTGAGAAAGAAGTCTCAGTCCCAAGTTTTTATAAGACTAATTTTTTTAATGCCCCAGTCTCTGAGAAGGGGCCACTTCAGAGCAAGCTAGGCACCTCTGCTGAAGGTGAGGAGTTTTTTTTATTATTACTAAAGCATCTTCTGATGTGGCAATGCTCATTAAGAAAACTCTGGCATCCTCCCAGCTATCATAAGGCTTCCCCAAATGTGAAATTCTGGAAATACTATTACAAATATCTTCTTAGTATGCAGCCTCAGTCACACTTGTGCTTTATCCATCCTGAAAGCTTGAGATCAATGGAGTGTTGTTAGGGAAAATAAATGTCAGGGGTTTTGTTGATGCAGGTTCAAAGCAGCAGTTGCATAACCCCCTGCACTCTTTCTGATGCTTGACTTGAATTGCCAAAAGAGATGCATAATTGACAAGACAGTTAAATGTAGCAGATTTTAGTCAAATCACAATGAAAGGCTTGATTATTTCAAGAGCAGAGGAGCAATTCCAATGGTACAATGAAAGCTGCTTGGCACTTTTATGTATGCTGTTAACATCTGGCAAATAAATGGTCTTGCTGGCAGGGTGACAGCCGCACTCAAGCACATTGCATGATTGGGGAAGGCTGTGGATTGAAAACAGTCACTTGCTGGAAGCTAGGCAAGGAATGGGAATGGTGCCTTTGATAGTGGACACATTGATCCAGTGTCAAACACTGCACAGAAAATTCAAGGCCAATGTTCTTTAAACAAGGGAAAGGTGGACTTAGAGCAAATTCAATTGTAACAGATTAAAAAAAAAAGCCTATAGTTCTCCATCTGATACCGAGTCATTGACATTTAGAAGAGAGAATGAGTGGGTCTAGGGGCCCTTCAGTTTAATGTCTGTTTTCTCTCTCCAAATCTTTAAAAATAACTTGAAGACATCCACAATTGTTTTTCAAACTAGCCAGTCTTGAAATACTAACAAGGAATACATAAGGTTCTTTTTCTTATCATTTTTCCACACAAAGGAGAAATAAAATACTTTGCTTGTTGTTACCCCCAGCACATCTACATTGTGTGCAAAGGTCTGGTTCTCTGCAAAAACAACAACAGACAAAACCAGCCTATCCTAGCAGTTACTGTGATGAAAAAGTTCAAAAGCTATCAAGACCCTTTTCCTTTGGGAAAAACTGAAATCCAGTTATTTGGAAGTGTGGTGAGTCAAGTGTTCCTACAAATGGGAAAAGAGCCTATTCACATTCTTCTTAGAACCAAAGTGTTGCAAAGAAAATATCGATTTTATAGTGACTTCAAATGAAACATTTTTTTAAAAAAAATACCATAACAACTTAGAATTTTCTAATTGGGGTATTATGAGGGAATAGACCAATTATTTGTGTCAGTTTAAAGCACTTTTCAGCCTGTGGCCCATCATTTTAAAGGACAAAACTGATAAATATTAGGGTTCGGATGAAGTATTGTTCAATAATCCACAAGAAAAATCTTCCCTAATATAAAAGATATCCCGTTGTCTATCCAGGTGATGTGTTATATCTTCTAGACAGATGAATACATTGTTATAATATTTTAACTTCTGAAACAGTAAGTGACATGTAGTAAAATAGTACTCACAACCAGTGCTTTTTTTCTTAAAAAAAAAAAAAAAAGGTGCCGGAACTCACACAACCCGCCTTGCCTACCCTACAAGATTCCATCCAAAAAAGGTGCCGGAATTCCGTTCTGGGCGTTCTATGAGAAAAAAAGCCCTGCTCACAACTAATTGGCTGTACCTTTGTTTAGAACTCTCTAAACTCTTTAATCCTTTTCTCACTTTCCAAAGTGTAGCATTCTTTCATTGCTGCCATGGAATAAGAAATATATCCTTTAATTAAAAAGATTCAAACTTAATGGAAATGTTGAGGTGCAAAGAACATTTCAAGCTACAATTAACAAAAGAGTTTTACAGTGTACAGTGCAATTATTATTATTATTATTATTTATTAAATTTCTATGCCGCCCTATTCCGGGAACTCAGGGCGGCTTACAGCATAATTAATAATTAATTAATAATAGGGGAAAAAATAAAGAGAATACATAAAATGTTAGGGCTAAATCTACCTGCCCTTTATAAATAAGCTCTATACTTGTAAGATTGTTTTAAGATTTTATGTGGTAATCCAGCTGCATCATCTATTGAAAATGTTTCCAAAAACTTGATAAAATAGACTGTCTTAATAACCTCAATCAAAACTTGTGAAAGATACCAGGAAATGAGATATTTTATTGCTGATGTTATTTTTAACTTTTTTTAGATGATTCAATAGTGTCAGTGATCATCAGTTCATCAGTAGAAGCTTATTTTTCTTATGTTTTTCTCCACATTATTTGGTATTATTATTGCACAACTGCATGTAAATGTGTACAAGAAAGGGAACTGTTGCAAGTCACATCTTGTATTTAAAATATTAAGCACAAGATATGACTTGCAATAGCATCCTTTCTAAATAAAAGTTACCAATAACATCAGCAATCAAATTGTTCAGAAACAGAAGATGGGATGATTCCACCACAACCAATTTGTAATGAGTTTTAATTTATTTTATTAGCCCTTCCTTCCTTTCTTCCTTCCTCCCTTCCTTCCTTCTTTCCTCCCTTCCTCCCTCCCTCCCTTCCTTTCAATTCAGCCCCCCCATCAAACTCTGAGTTGCCTTCATCATTAGAAAGACAAAAGAAAAGCAATTAAAAGAGAAAAGAACAACTATGTCAAGACAACCAATATTCCCCCCCCCCAAAAAAAATATCAGGGAATTAAACTGCCTGACTCCAGGCCTAAGAGCAAAGCCATAGAACTTGTGGAAACTTTTTAGTGCAGGAGCCATACCAGTCTCTGGGGGATGCTGTTTCAGAGGGTAGATGCTACAACAGAAAAAGTGCATTTTCATAGTTCTTCTAACCAATAACTATTTACCTGAGAGGACCTGGAATGCCTCACTCTACCAGCTTTTACTGGAAGGGTGAAAACCACTGAAGACAAGCAGTCTGTCAAAATCGTTGATGAATGCTAGCTGGGGAATTCTGGGAGTTGAAATCCACACATCATAAAGTTGTCAAGGCTGAGAAACACTGGCCTAGACTAAAAAGTTGGGGGCAAAAATCCTGATAAGAGGAAATGGCAAACCATTTCGGTATTGCTGCCAAGAATGGCATGTAAAATCACTAGGAAGCATCTTAGAGAGAAGCACAATATTGTCTTTTTTATCAGTCAGGGGTTTCAATGCTGGTTTAACCAAGAAGTTGCCATAGTTCTAACTTTAACAAGCTACTAAGGTGTCTAAAACACCTCCCAGGGCTCTATTTGAATAATGACAGGAACACATCTTATTAAATTGTTGTTTTTTTTAAATTAAAACTCAGTCACCATTTTCTCTGAGATGAAAACTAGGTTCATAGTCTGACCTCTGAATTCTCTACATAATGCACACATTCTTACAAAAGGTAAGAATTTTTAAAAAAAATACAATAACAAAACATCAAGAAGAATAAAGAAAGAGAACATCTCTGTTTTAATTGCCTTAAGTGTGATATCGTTAACCAACTGAAAAGAAAGGAATTCAGGAGTAGCATCCTTTAAAAGGAGAGGCAGATAATGCCACCTTTCAGTTAAACAATATCCTGTTTTCCTGTGATATGACTCTCTTTTCTTCTCACTTTTTTCCCCCTCAAAAGCTCTTTTATTAGTGAATTTTGCTATTATCTTATAGACAAGTCACTCCTAGTTAGTCACCTCAGGTTACTGAAACAGATACAATGGCAGAGTAACTTTGCTAATCACTCAGTACATTACAATAGTTTTCGACTTACAACCATTTATTTAGTGTCAGCACTGAAAAAGTGACTTATGACTATTTTTCACACTTATGACTGTTGCAACATCACCATGGTTACTTGATCAAAATTTGGGCACTTGCCAACTGGCATATATTTATGACAGTTTGCAGTGTCCCAGGGTTATGTAGTCACTTTTGTGACCTTCTGGCAAGCAAAGGGTAAGCCAGATTCATTTAACAACCATGTTGCTAATTTAACAACTGCAGCGATTCTCCTAAAAACTGTGGCAAAATGGGGCAAAACCAGTGGTGGGATTCAAATACCTTAACATCCGGTTCTCTGCGTGGATGCAGGCCTGGGCCTCCAAGGCCTAGAACAGACTTCCGGAAGTGACATCAATGCACTGCCGGCAGGCTGTTCTATGCCTGGGAGGTCTCTACCAGGTCTAGAATGGACTTCCGGAAGTGACATCAATGCACTTTCGGTGGACTGTTCTAGGCCTGGGAGATCTCCTCCAGGCCTCTGAGGCCTAGAATGGACTTCCAAAAGCAGCATGGGTTCAGCAGGTTCTCCGACCTCAACAAAATTTAGCTACCGACCAGTGCAAACCGGCTGAATCCCACCACTGGGCAAAACTCACTTAATAACTCTATCTGATTGTTGAGGACTATTTGTACATATGTATATGAATATGTAGACAAACATAGACTCCAGGAAAATAGATTCTGTTTATGTGAAAGGAGATGATTGACACCAGATGGCAGTGGTGGGTGGATGTATTAAAAAAGCCAAGATAGCAAAGCCTTCCCCTTTTTATTGGGTCACATGCACAATTAGTGTGAAAAAGTGTGGGCTTCAATTGCATTCCATCTTGACTTTAATACCTTACTATGTGGGGACCTTTGCACATACATGCAAAAGGACATGTTCAGACCTACACATATATGAATCCCAGCAGCCGGTTAGGGCCCACAGAGTCGGCCTTCTCCAGGTCCCGTCAGCCAGACAGTGTCGCCTGGCGGGGCCTAGGGGAAGAGCCTTCTCTGTTGCGGCCCCGGCCCTCTGGAACCAACTTCCCCTGGAGATCCGTGTCGCCCCCACCCTCTCCGCCTTTCGTAAACTGCTTAAAACACACCTCTGCCAGCAGGCCTGGGGCAGTTAACATCTTGCCCCTAGCCAGTGTATGTTTGTGTGTATGTTTGTTGAATGATTGGTTTTCTCTTAACTTAGGGGTTTTTATATATGTATTTTAACTTGTGATTTCTATTTATGTTGTGAGCCGCCCTGAGTTCTCCGGAATAGGGCGGCATAGAAGTCAAATCAAATAAATAAAATAAATAATAAATTTAAATATATATAAGCCATTACATTGGCATTTAGCATGCCAAAACAGAGTTCTGGGCCACCTTTGTGGGCCTGACATGTATGATTTTTGGGAAAGGGGAAATATTGGGATTTTTCATTGGTTTTGAAAACACGTATAAAAAGGTTTGTAATGGTATGTGGGAATGACCTTGAGAGACGGGAAGAATCACAGCCAGGGGAAGAGTCAGATAAAAGGCAACTTAGTGCACAATAGAAATGGACATGGCATTCCACTGCATACTTCTCTCCGGGTAGAAGCAGTTCCATTACTGACTACACATTGAGTGTAGTTGGTTAGCTAGGTATGAATCCATGTGGTGGTGATGTTGTCTAACACACATTTTTTCTATCTTATATTCTATCTTACTATATTTTCTATCTATATCCTAAAGGGCCAGGATGTTAACCATTCTTATTTTGCAATGTATTCTACTCCCAAACTAACTGAAATACCAGGCAGAGGGAAAAAGTCTTATGTTTAGAAGAGTAAATATAGACGATACGATACCGTGGTTTGTCTTCTTCCTTGTTTGCAAGAATTAAATCGGTGCCATGACAATATAATTAATGTAAATTCTGCAATAGCAGAATTAACTTTTCTATCATAAAGCACTGTAATCATTGTCATTGTAAGTTGAAGTTGTCCTTTGCTTTACAAGAAGCACTTAGCTTAACCTTCATTGCCCTTTCATTCAGAGAAGTTAAAAGGTGGCTTTTTAAATGCTGATGGCCTTGTATAATCAGGAAAGCATGAATCTAGCCATACAAGTGGTCTTAGTATAAAATTTTAGATTGTTGTAAACTTTCTATCCATTACTTCTCAGATTGCCCGACCTAAGGAGAATAATTAGTTATGAGAAATGCAAATAACCTCTCTAGGCTTCTCTGCATTTACTTCAGTTTTACACCTGCTATATTTGATGCCATCACCTTCAGATAAGGATCCTAGGAACCCCAAACCCAAAATAAGTATCTCAAAAAAATCTTGTAATTTCATAAGGGGATGGTTGTATTCTCAGAAATTGCTCACCCTATCACAGATATCCAACAGTTATGATTCCTTTCAGAATCTGTGTCCTTGGAAAGGAATGAAATGCCTTTATATGTATTGTAGAATTAAGTTTCTCTCTCTTATTTTTCCTTTCTTTTTTGTTTTTGTTTTCAATTGTCTCACCTCTGTAGGGATAATCTCTTGGGAGACTGTATTACATTTAATGGGTGAAGTTGAAGTAAGCTGAAGATAGCACAGAGAAGAAAACCACATGTTTTTTTGAACCCTTCCACATTTCTGTCTTTTGCTCTCTTTCCTACCCCCCCCCTTTTTTGGGGGGGGGTCCTTGAATGAGACAGCCTGATCTAGAAAGGTGTGTTTTATATCACTGGATATTTTTTTTTAATATCTTGCTGTAGGAAGGGAAATCTGGAGAGCAAGACTTCATCTTTCTGTGAAAAGAAGTATGTTATTGAGTGTTAAGAGGCCCAGCATCCTAAAAATCTACATCTTCTCCTTCTCGTGGATTGGCAAAGAAGTGGCAGTGATAGCATAGTGAGAAAGCCCTGCCAAAATGGGAATGGCCCTGAAAGACAGTGGCCAGGAACAGGAGGGCCAAGGTGCCCAGAGTAGTCTCAAGGGGCCATTAAAGTAGCCAGGTCCTAATTTCTAAATATACCTTTGAATTTTAGAATTTTTAAACTGACCACTTGGTTTTAAAAAGGGTCATTTTTGAAGTGGAGTCAGAAGAGCTGGGTGAAAGCTATCTCCACAGTGAGCTAAATCTGAGTCAAAGATGTCATTGGACATTTATTTTCTTGACAAACAGATAGTGGGCATCTTCCTGCCGGTGAGCAGAGCACATGAATGAGCCCCATCTGATACTCAGATTTATTGCATGATATTGGATTCCAGTAACAAAAGCAGTGACATCCCCCCCCCTCTGTCTCTCTCTCTCTCTTTCTCTCTCTTTTTCTCTTGTTTACTTACCTTCCTCCTCCAAGGCTAAAAAATCCAATCTTTCTACGCAGGGTTGTTCCAATCCATTTTGATTTTGCTTTACTTCACCATTTTCAGCTTTGTTTTGATTCTTGAGGCCGAAGTGCACAGAATTATGTATCACATCCCAATTGTACATCTCTTTTAAATCAAGCTCCCCAAATCCATCTTGGTGTACACAACATATAAATACACATACATAGTTTCTCTTCCTAAATTTTTCTCATATGCGCATTTTCTTCTATGGGATAAACTATAGGATGAAGACTGTTTTCTTCTTCTGTTCAGTCATGTCCAATTCTTGAAAACAGCTTGGACACATTCCTGCAGTTTTCTCTGCAGGTTTTTCAGAAAGTAAATAGTAAAGTAGGCAGGAGGCAAGTAATAGTAAAGTAGTAAGTAGTAAAAACAGACAATCACACATGAAATGACATAAAAGGAAAATAATTTTGAAAGTTTAATAGAAAAATGTAGCCAGAGGTTGAATTTTTTATGGGAGGGAAATTAATACATGCTGACATTGATTGATTCTTCCCTCAAAAAGTGGTAGCTATCCTGTTCTAATGATGGGACAATTAACTAATGTAGGTAAATCCCCAAATATCAATCCAATAGATGAGAATGAATATGATTCAGTACAATATGTAGCAGTATAATATGGTTATTTTCTCACCACAATTCGTAGCATCTTCTAGAACATCCAACCATCATTGTACCAAAATAAAAATAATGACAACAGTCTTTATATCACTTCAAGGATGATTGGGTGATAAAGCTAGGAAGACTCTGCAAGTCAGTAGTGGTGAAATTATCTATGCTTTTAGATATTTTTTTTTTTTAGATCTCATGGTGTCCTTACACAATAAAAGGCCAATCCTTTTTACTCACAATCAGTCAAAAGCACCAAATTATACCTCAGTGGTTTCCTGTCTATCTACTGTTAGGAATAACGTCCCTTGAATCCACTGAAATGTAAACCAAAACAAGTGAATATAAAGTTGAAGTTAGTATTACTTTAAACATTTGCTTTGTACTTGCAAATCAGTTTGAAGTAGAAAATGTCCGTGCAGTACATGGGTGTGCACTTGTTTCAACTTTTGTGATTTGCAAGCAGAAAAGCTTGTGACTGATTTCTTCTGCTAATAGTTGAAAACTGGATTGATAAATTGTATTGTGCATATATGTGCATGGGGTTTTTTGGGACTTGGAATTGTTTTTCAAATGCAAAAAATATATAATCCAATGGGTTTGATTCTCCCCTCCCCTCCCCTCGCTTTAAACTGTTTAAAGTATTTCCTATTGGCAAATAAGAAATAGATATTTTACCTAAGAGATTGCTCCTAGGGGCACTGATTCCTGAAAATCTTTCATTTATTTCTGTGCTATCAGCTAAAATATATTGTCTCCTCTTTCTCTCTGTCTTCCCCCTACATTTGCCCATCCCATAAGAATTCCCACAGATAGTTCTCTCACAAGCAAAACTGTATCTTATTTTAAGTGAAATCCTGAATGCTATTTGACTAGAGGATTTTTTTTTCAGAAGACCAGAATAATTACTTAATGGTTGTTGATAAAATGTTACTTACCCATATTGGACAGTGAGATAGGAACAGGTCATTTCTTCTACGAGCCAAGTTCATGTTTTTCATGGGTAAACAAACATTTCGTTAACATGGTCTAGCTAAGGACAAGCAGAGAGCTCTGAACTCAGCTGTCATCTCCTATTAGTTACACCCATAAACTTTTCCATATAGTAGCAGAATTCTGATCCCAGCAATTCAGAAGGCTCAGGGACCCCGCAAAGAGGATTCCATCACCCTTGTCTGTAGGACAGAGGTTTCTTTTTGGGTTTCTGCCCTGTTCTGCACGAAACAGCTTGTTCTATAAAAACTTCAGATTCATTTGGAAATTACACGGGCCATAATTTTAACAGTCACTTGGGTAGAAAATAATATGTTGCTCCACCTCATCCTAAACCAGTGATGGCGAACCTTTTAGAGACCGAGTGCCCAAAAGCTGCTCCCCCCACCCGTCCCCACTCTGTCCTGCCCACTGGGCCACCCACCACCTCCATGGCCCACCATAGAGTACCCAGGCAGCCCAGCAGTGCCATAGTGGCCACACCCTCCGCCCATGCCCCACAGCAACATCTGCGTGTGACGGGGCACAAGGGCAGAGTCTTGTCCCCACTGCCTGGCTACCATGTCCTTGGCTGCGCTGCTTTGCATGGGTCGTGCCCAGGGGCAACTCTCCTCCAGGGGGGCTGCTGGTGAGGAGGGGACTGTGGGAGGAGTCGGGGCTGGGGACACAGTGCATGTGCCCACAGAGAGGGCTCCGAATGTCACCTCTGGCACCCGTGCCAAAGGTTCGCCACCACTGTACTAAACCCTAAAACTGAACCAATAGGTCAAAAATATTGACCTATTAGAAGAATAGCCATGAAAAACTGTGAAGAACCGTGGTGGTGCAAAGGTTAGAATGCAGTATTGCAGGCTAATTCTGCTGACTGCTAGCAGTTCGATCCTAACAAGGTCAAGGTTGATTCAGCCTTCCATCCTTCTGAGATCAATAAACTGAGGACCCAGATTGTTCGGGGCAATATGCTGACTTTGTAAACTGCTTAGAGAGGGCTGTAAAGGACTGTGAAGTGGTATATAAGCCTAAGTGCTATTGCTACCGGTATTAAGTTTCTCATTGAAATGTATGAGATGCCAAGCAATTCCGCAGGCTCCTCCTTTCTTTATCATTTCATTCTTGAATAGCCAAAGCAATACTTTAAAATGCATAATTTTATTTTATTTTTTAGTGTCACTTATTTCTCATTTTATAAAAATTACTGGCCAATCACATCTTCAGAGTCTTGCCTTTTCTGTTTCAAGTCATCCACCATGTTGTTTCCTTAATGAGGCAAGAGGTTCTTGCACATTTTTCTAGCATGTTGAGATGAAACTCTTGTATTGGGATTATTTATGAAGTCCAGTCCAGTGCATTATTTTTTCTTATCACAAGAATGTATATACAAAACTATTGAACACACAGTAGGTTTCTCATTTGCTTGATAGCTTATAGCACACATGACCATAGATAGGAATTGCAAATTATTTTGTTAGTGAGATTTATTTCTTTTCTCTTTTTTTTTTTTGTCTCACAGTCCTAAGTGTGGGGCAAAGTTTTAACTAAAATTAAAATTCCTGGAGGGAAACTTTTAATATAAGGAAGTGGAAATGGTGGCAAGAGAAGAAAAGACAGATTTTAGGGGTGGGTACCCAAAAGAGCCACTGGGGAAGTACCATTTAAAATGATGATTATTTTTAAATCCATTGGTCGTGCTTCACAAGAAATATAGGAACAGAGTTAAAAGGTAAGAAGAAATAAGAAAAGTGTTAACTACAGCAGAACACAAATGGCAATTTAAATGAATTATATACTCTGAAACTTTAAGATGAATGTTCCTCAAGACAAAAATTCTTTACTGAGTCACTTTTACTTAAACCTAAGATTATGTTATTATTGTTTCAGAAATCAGAAAGAAATATACATCCTTATATTTTTTCAACTAAACTTTCCATGTTTGAAATGTATAAACACGTGAGTAATATATTTGTACACTTAGTTTCCAATGGAAGACATTTAGGAAAGGAATCCCCTGGCTTGTAAAATATGTAGAATACTTTAAAAAGATAAATATATTTTTATAAACAATTTCTAATTTCTGTGCATAGTAAAAACAATATATTCCAGGATGTTAAACCACCTGAGGCAATTATTAATAAAATTAATTGTGGGCTTTCAAGAATTCAGTCTAGAAACCAAGTATAATATGTATGCATTGACCTAATGTTTCCCTGGAGAATACTTGAGTTAATCTGTTGCAGCAAAAATACATATTTACTGCCACTGTAAAGAGTAACAAGTTTATTATAGAATGAGATTTTATTGAAAATGTTCCTCATTGCTTGCACATAATAATAATAAAAGCTCATGCTCTTTATGGAAGAACTGAAAAAAACTAATATCACAGCAAAGGGACTACTTTGGTTTATGCGGTTCCTGTTTTACTGCGTTATAGTTTTGAGAATTTCTCCACAGGAACTTCTTTGGCTCCAGATTTAGTACTTTACCATTAAATCAGACTTGCAGGAGGACCTCCACGACCACCCTGTGGCACAAACATCCTTTTTTTTAAAAAAAAAAAAAAAGGATACCCTGTGGCACAATGATACTATCACGTGAGCAGTAAGAAAAATGGTGTACGAAATCTGTCAGAGAAATGAGCATTTTTCGTCTATGGTGCTGGCTCAAGAAGGGTGTCTTGGCAAACCTGTGTGCACTTTCCTAAGAGTAATATCAGTGAAGATAGCGGGGCTTACTTCTAAATAGACATACTAAGGATTTGATGGCTTGAAGAATGAATACAGGTAGTCCTTGACATATTACCACAATTGAGCCCAAAATTTATGCTGCTAAGTGAAACATTTGTTAGGTAAGCTTTGCTCCATTTTACAAACTTTCTTGATTCACTGCAGTTGTTAAGTTAGTAACATGGCTGTTCAGTGAATCTGGCTTCCCCATTGACTTTGCTTTCCCGTAAGGGGATCACATGACTCCAGGGCACTGCAACCATCATAAACACGAGTCAGTTGCCAAGTGTCTGATTTTTGATCCCATGACCACAAGGATCATTCAATTATTGCAAGTGTGAAAAGCAGTCATAAGCCACTTTTTTCAGTGTCGTCACTAAATGAACTGTTGTAAGTTCGTTTAGATACTTAGAAAAGTATCTCTTGCAGTGTTAGCTATTTGTGTCCCCTAGGGAGACAAGGTTGGTGCTGTTTCTTATTGTGATGCTCCCTGAATTAAGAATCTGCTTTTAATGAGACAGACACATTCATAGACATAGAAATGCCATATACTATAACATATAACTTGATCTATTGAAACCTGGGTGGATAAAGTGACAGATATAATAAAACTAGTTTGATGTAAAAACCAGAAGATTGTGAGTTCTAGTACTGCTTTGGGCACACAGCCAACTGCGTGACCTTGGGCCAGTCACTCTTTCTCAGCCCTTAGAAGCAGACAATGGCAAGCCATTTCTGGAAAAGAAAAGACAAAGAAAACCGCAGGGATTAACTCAGGCAGTCACCAAAACTCAAAACTGACAAAAGATCCACACAGAAAGATCCACACAACATCATTTGAGATGTCAGACATTACTGTCAATAACTGGAGGGGGGAGGGATCATTACTTTAATCATGTCCTAAGATGTAAGAATTAGCTGGACAAATGCTGAATTGTATGGTTTTTATATTTAATACTTCTTAATGCTCTGTCACTTGTTCATAGAAATAATTATGTTCTGACACTGACTTCTTTGAACATTATACCCACTGCTTGCAACAGAAGTGGGACTAAGGATTTGGCTATCATTCACACATAGCCATTCTGCCCTTTAAATCAACTGAAAAAAAAATCAGTGAGAAGTTTTGGCAAACTTTATTTAGCTCCAAAACGGTGCTTAAAAATCAGTAAACACACAATAGTTTAAAGGAAAACAATGCTTAATTAATACAGTAAGAGGTAGTAGCTTTTTAGAAGCATTCCCTCGAGTCTTGAAAGCTATTATGAGAATCTAACAATTCACATTCAGAGACCTTGCGAGTCCTTTTATTTATGGTAAAATGATTGTAATAGTTTCTGGCCAAATTATACAGAAGATTAGAAGACAATAAGTTCAGTAATTGCCATGTTTTTGCAATGAGCTTCTCCCCACTGGAAAGACATTTTTAGAAGAATCAAAACTGATAGTATTAAAGAACAAGCAATCTTACAAACACATGCACATATCAAAATATATTACAATTATGTTATAGAAAGGTAGCAGCAGGAAAATTGTTTTATCAATTGTCAGTCTGAGTTTGCAAACACATTTGAACAGAGGGGACAAAATTACAGCAACAAAACATTAAGGGAAAACACAGAATGTTCATACTCATTTTCTGCCATTGATTCTCTGGAATATACTGAAGTCGTTTGTTACTATGATGCGTGGCATGTGCATGTCATGATTCATTCTTCCTACAAGGGCTACAGAATACATGCATTTTCCATGTTTAGTCCTTTAATGTTCGCAGCCAGCCCATTCAATATCAAGAAATAATAGGTTTTGTTTCCTTAATCATAAAGGTAGAAGTTGTTTCTGTCCTCCCACCCCGACAAAATTGTATCACATTTCATCTTTCTATTTAAGGAGTCACCATTGTCATTATTTTCCCAACTGCTGGAACTTTGGGAGTGATTTTATAATGACAGCAGCCATAACTTAGGACCACTGATTATTTAACTTTTTTCTCTTCCAATATCTTCCACAATGAATGAATGAAGCTCATTGAATGAAGTAGCAACAACACATCAGATGGGAGCCGCCTTGTGGCTTTTGACCAGGGAAAAAAGATATAGAGTAGTCCAGGTAGTCCTCGACTTACAATCACAATTGAGCCCCAAATTTCTGTTGTTAAGTGAGACATTTGTTAAGTGAGTTTTGTGGCCATTTTACAATCTTTCATGCCACTGTTGTTAAGTGAATCACTGCAGTTGACAAGTTAGTAATCTGGTTGTTAAGTGAATCCGGCTTCCCCACTGACTTTGCTTGTCAGGAGGTCGCAAAAGGTGATCACATGACTTTGGAACATGGCAAAGGTCATAAATATGAGCCAGTTGCCCAACATCTGAATTTTGAACACATGATCATGGGGATGCTGCAAAGGTCATAACTGTGAAAAAAGGGTCATAAGTCACATTTTCCAATTCCGTTGTAACTTTGAATGTTCACTGAATGAACTGTTGTAAGTCAAGGACTACATGTACTTTGAACACAACTGGTAAATTAATAAGTGATAATTAATTTCCCAGCATTTCAAACATTACAAATCAAGCTGCTCAGTTGCCTACCATGCAGAAGAGAGTTTGAAGAATTCCAAATGTAGGGGAAACCCTGAGCCAGGTAGTTAAGTGTAGGCATATTTCATATCCATGCTGAAAGTTTCATTAGTGAATGAGAGGAGCAGGTTAATCTCCATAGCCTGGTGGCACCTTCATACACCTATTTGAAAAATGGAGAGCTACACACTGTTCTAACTTTAAAAAGCATTTGGAGATGAAAGCCAATTATATAGTTTAGGAAGCAGCAACAGTTGTGCACTGAGCTGTTGTTTAGGAACAAGTAATCTCCATGAGCTTCAGATAAGTGCTCAGAATCTTTTTGGCTCTTCCTTTTATCTAGCCCAAAGCTCAGCCAAAGCCTGGGCTCTTTATAATTACATTTCTAATATTGTGGTGTTCTCCAGCTGTCCTTACATAGATAGTAAGATAGTATGCATATCATTGGCATAAAAGGACATTGATTTATTCAAAAGTTGCTGTAGTCCATGCCAAACTGTTTGAGTGGCATAAAGCAGGGAGAAAAAAAAAAGATAAATATCAGATCTCCTCCCAAGATAAATGCTCCCAAACAGGTGAAATTAAACTACTGGCTGAATATAACATTATCTGAAAAAAGCATGTAGTTTAGGAAAAAGGAACATGAGATATCAGTCCTTGTTTTAAAAACTATTGGGCAAATTAAGGATAGTTCTCCATATGGTAAAACACGCCACTCATCCAGAACAACAAGCATATATTTTAATTCCCTTTTCAGAAGCATGTTAAACTTTTTTTTTCAAAAATGGAAATTTTATGTGAATAATTTAGTCTTTTATATTTTCAAAAGAAGCAAAGTCTCCCTAGAGTGAGTCTTGATTTCAGGTGACTGCACTGATATATCCAAGTAGTTTTCCTGGCAAAAGTACACTTCCATCTTTTTGAGTGTTTCTCTAAATTCCCTGTCTAGCCTAAATCCCTAAGATCTCCTGATGGTCCATCATCCAAAGATTGACAGTGACCCTCATTAGCTTTTCATTCATTCTGCACAGACTTACTCGGTGCAGAAATGGTTCACTAAGCTTCACTGAAAGTGCTGAGATTAAAGCCATCACTTCCAACCAACCTTCCAAAAGGACCACAGAAAAATTGCAGGGATGAGAATTTTCATATCATATTCAACAGAAATCAGCCTGGCAGTTTCTCAAATGTTTTCTTGTACTGTGAATAGAGCTTCTATTTTACTGTCTTATTTTCAAGATACTTGAGAATAACTCTTTAAACTGTTCCTTAGCTAACTTCATTTTTGGAATAGAAGCAGTTGCTGATGGCATTGATTTCTGCTTTCCATAGCAGAAGATGAGACTTTCTTGGTTGCTCACACTTCCAATCTAAAAAAACACAATGTGAGGAATTCTATTTTGAAGACTTCTTTTGATGCTTATTGAAAATTGAGAAGTCAAGGAGCCACAGATCTCTGAAGAGATTATTACACCATGAAAGATAAAGCTTGCAGAGATATTGCTTAATTACCTCACAACTAAAGAAGGAGAACTAAACTAGGAAAATTTCACCAAAATTCCCTTCCCCACTGAAATAATTTCAAAAGTAAATTGTCTTTCATCAAATTAACTGAGAATTGGCAGGAAAATATTTGACCACATTTTTCTTTCTGCGTAGCACTAATTTAAAACCTCCCTCCCCATGTAAATTACTACTTTAGTGCAAGGGTGTCCACCTTTGGCAACATGGCTGGCTGGAGAATTCTTAGAGTTGAACAAATTGCCAAGGTTGGAAAAGAATATTTTAAGCAGTATAATAATGGATGTTACTTTCCATTATTTAAGTCTTCCAGATTTACACATTGAGTGGAAAGGGAGTTGAGTGGGATGTTTTCCTTGGAACCTTAGATCTACAAGAGCATAGCACTTGGAAGAATCAACAGTGAATGAGAATATGGCCTTCTTGGTCATAAGTGAATAGGTTTTTGTCAAGTAAGTGGATCTCCTCTAGTTTATCTAAAATTGAGATCAAATGAAACCCAATTATTCAGTGTAGCAATGCCCACTACTTGCAAATGGACTTTCCCATTTACAAGAATCTTATAAGGTTCAAGCACAAGGAACTCATGACCTAGAAAACTTTCCACCCCCACATCCACATATGCCACCAACAGTAGCATCAAACTACATTGACCATGCTCAATGGAATAGTCAATCCACCAGCTAGACTGATCAGAATTCCTGCCTGCAAATACCTTTAACTATCCTGAGATAGAACTGAGATCATTGTTTCTCTACATTCAGCTATCTTAAATGTGATAGAAAATGGAACATGAAAATCACAGCCTCTGTTCCCCAACAAGCTGTAAATCAGGTGATTGGAAGGGAGCCGAACAAGGATGATTCAACCTCACTTGTTCCTTACACCTGATTAGTGGACTCTCCAGCCTCATCATTTTGGGGAAGAGGGCAGGTAAAGAGAAAGACACCCATTCTATTTTTTGAAGTATATTTAGGATGAATTTAGAGGGGAAAGGGAAGTGATATATATAGGGAGAGACTAATGTAGTAACCATGTATGTTGGACTGCAGAAAAGACTTGGTGGACTATACTCTTGATATAGAAGGGACCAGAGACATTTGTGAAAAAATATGCAATGATTTGACCAAGTTCTGTCCACATACGATATACAATACAGTTTAGACTGAAGAAAATGGAACAACATTTATATTGATGGGCATGTTCATCCTCTTTACTGCACATTCTCCCATCCTATGCTACCATAACATCTCTTCATTTTTTCCCCAATTCTTTTTCTGACCTAGTATCATATATTTATAAGATTGCCATTTAAACTATATGAAGAAAAATCAATTGCTATGTATTTTTAATGACATTCTCCACAAAGCATGATGAATGTTAAAAGGCAAACCAAAGCTATAAATGTGAGACAGTCTTTATAAGATATAACTTCCTGCCCATAAAATGTTATTTAAACAGATTTTTGAAAGGAAACCACCTTATTATGTCATTGGTTTTGTGTAGATTTGCAAAGTGCTATGACTAACTATGACAGAAGGAATATTACTTCACGGAAAATTCAATAAACTGAAACAAGCGGAAGTAATTATTTCTGAAAAATTCAAAAGGTAAAGAGCATTAAAGATGTCTACTCTTAATTAATAAATTGAGGGTGACTTACCTGTTGTCTGGAAATTTTGGATTTTCATCTATATTTTCCTTCTCTTCTGGGGAAAAAAAAAACACTTCCAGTCTAAATCAATGCACTAGTGAAGCACTACTAGTAATAGCATAATGCTGTTTTTCCTATAGCAATAATTATAGGATTGAGGTATTTCCAGATAGCAAAAAAGACCAATAATTTTCTTTAGTGCTCTGATGATAGCACTAATATGGATTTGTGCCAAAAGTGCACTATCCTGTCCCTACATAATTGGCCTTGTTACAATGGGAGGATAGAACAAAAGAGGGAATATTTGTTCATTTATATTTTATGCATTTAACACACTTAAATAGCGTTCTTAGGATAGATATCTAGATTTGGCCAATTCACCTCCACATCAGGTCTGAACTGTGATTAGAGACAGGAAGCATTTCCTTATAGGGTTTGTATTTCTGAACTTGAAAGGGGAGTGCATAGCCATCAGAAATATAATTCTGTGACTTCCGGTGGCTTTAAAGACTTTAAAGAGATTAAAGCATCTTTGAAAGAGATTAAAGCATCTTTGAAAGAGGCTTCTACAGAAATATTAATTATATTAGCTAAATTCTTTCTTCCAAATGAAGTTGATGTACAACCGACTGCTGAACAATTTATTTTACAATTTGAACATGGAGAAGAGTTAGATCAATTAACTGGAACTTTTTCTTCAAATGAAACTGATTTACAATTGTCTGCTGACTATTATACAACACAAGAGAAATCAGAAGATCAACAGGGAAGAGAAGAGGATTGTTTTGAGTATAAAGACTACAACTGGATTTTGCTAGATGGAAAGTTGGTTTATGGAGAGCAAGAGGTTTTGTTTCAAGAAGGGGAATTCTGTCCAGCCGGGCAGCAAGAAGAGGATTTAATTGATAAAAGAGAGACTTTGTTTCATTTTATGAAGCAATTAGACTATAAATGGATTCGGTTTGATGAACAGTTTATTTATGGAAAGCAAGAGGATTTGATTCAAGAAAGCACGACTCAACTCAAGAAGCAATTTATCTATGGGGTCGAAGAAATAAAGAAGAGAGATTTATTATTTGGATGGGTGGCCTTGTTATGGCGGTGTATTTGGTTAAAAAGAAAACCTAGAATTCGTTTGAAGTAGTGAAATTTAAAACTGTATGTAAGGATGTTTGGGTAATTTAAAATTATGGAATGAATTAAGGACTAAGAATACGAGTAAGATGATTAATGGTTGACATAATTAAATTGATGAAGGATGTATTTGTTTTGATGATCTAGGTTTGATATTAGATTGGAATGTAAGTTAGAAATGGTACAAATAGTTTGTTTTTATGAGAGAGCCCAGAAGTTGATTGATTAAACGAAATTTATAACTAAATGAGAGAATTAAGGTTAATCTAAGATTATGGGTTGATTTAAAGATTGAGATTATAAGTAAGTTCTAAGATAGGATGTTTAAATGATATATCAAGATATATTATTATAAATTAAATTTATTAGATTTGACTTAGATTGACGGTTTAGATGTAAATGATAATTATTATTCTTAACAAGATGTTATATTTTTTTTTAGAATTGAGGGATTTATTGATATTGTTATTTTTAATATTATCTGTTTAATTTCAATAAGATGAGTTTTTTCTTTTGTGTTTTGTTTAAGGGATTGATTTGATTCAGAGAATGTATATATTATATAGTTTAAAATTCTTGTTAAGACTATATAATAATTTTGTTGGACGTAGTGGGGTTTTCTTTTGTTATACCCTGTAGTCATTCTGGGAAGTCGAGGGTTAGGGAGGGATTATAATTTTAGAGATGATGTTTTCGGGGAGGGAGATAATAAGTATTAGAATATGTTTCTCAACTGTAGTTGGGGGTATTTAGGGACTATATAATTTTTTCAGGGTGCTCGGGAGAACTCTAGTCACCGCATTGGAGGGTGAGGAAGGTGGAAGGAGAGGTACTGGTATGTATGGAGGGTTAGAGGGTGGAGAAGGAGTAGAAGAGGATTGAGGGAAGAGGTATAGAAAGGCGAAAGTATGTAGGTAGAAGGATAGAAGAGGGGGTTAGGATGTAGGAGGATGTGGTGGGGGGGGGTTCCGAGCAGCTATTTGTATTGTTTGTTAATTATGTTATTTGTTTGTTATCAGTTGAGTTATTATATTTTTGTGTTAAAATTTGTTAAAAGTTTATAAAACTTAATAAAAAAAATAATAATTTGAAAGGAAAAAAAAGGGAAATTTGTGGATTCTCTAGACTATAACTGAATTATGATTTCCAACATCTCATTTAGATTTCTCCTCATTAACCCATGTTGCTAAGAATTCAGTAGCATTTTGAGAGTCATATGTGCCCCAATCCTACAATATCTATTTAAGTTGGAATAAAAATCACAGTCTTGGTAAAAAAAAAAAAAAAGAAAGAAATATAATTCTGTCTCTGGATTAGTCAAAGCCAACAACATCTTGGCTGTTGTTAAATTATCAGATCAACAAGCTCCTTGAAAAGTATAAGATGAACACACAGGATGCATCACTGTCAGCACCTTAGCATACAAAGGAAAAGTCACCTCTTTCATAATCATAAACAGTGGCTTCATAAACTTCACAAACTCCCTCAATATTTCACTTTACAAATGAACTTGGAAGAATTAAAAGAAAAGTTCTGTGGTACTGCATTTGAAGCCCAACAGACTGTGGAACTGTTGCCCCAGCTTTGGTAGAGTCAGTGCCTTCGGTGGCAAGTTAGGGTGAGTGATGAAATATTAAATAGACAGACATATATGACTTAAATTCTGAGTGGAAATTACACTTGAACTGTCAGGCACATAAGATCAGGTCCACATGTGAAGGTCCAATTAAACTGATTTATTGCCAATTATGCTGATGCATAGGAATCTTCTCAACTAACAGCACCTGCTTAGACAAGGATTAGTAGTATACAAGGAGGTTGGATGTTGTCCACTTGTGCCTAAGTAGAGATTCTAGGCTGATTTCTCTTTTATCTCTGTCCCCAGATTCTGCCATTCCGTCTCCTGCACAAATAATGTAAAGAAACAAGTCACTCCTAGATTTAATTTTTCTCTACCTTCATTTTATTTAATGTGAACTTTGAAATACTTAACTTTTCCTTTTCTAAAGGCTGATGAAACTATCTAGCTGGGCCTTAGTTCACCTTCTCTCACTTATAAACAACCCACAAAGAATCTTCATAAACAAGAAACTATTTTCCCATCCTTTCAATTTTAAACCTGCTTCAGGATTTCAGAATAAAGAATGTGTTCCTTGCATTATGTCAGCAACCATTACATTAAAAATATATATTTAAAAAAAATCTAAGGTGCAGTAATATTTATTGTGAGTCTACTTTGTTAAGGAATGAATGAACGAGAGATGATGTGGCATGTATATTTAAAATTAAAAGGTTTAATTAAGAAATTAAATAATCAGTCTATGCCTGTCGTGGCGAACCTATGACACGTGTGCCACAGGTGGCACGCAGAGCACTCTCTGTGGGCATGCGCATCGTCACCCCAGTGCTAGGCCTTCAGCTGGGTTTTATAAAACTTTTTCGCTCTAGGCCTCTGCTGCCATGTGCAAAAAAAAAAAAGATGCAATCAATCAATCAATTTCAACTTCTCGTGGGGAAAAAAAAGATCTTGCAAAGTTCAAATTGATTGATTGAACTTTTTAATCCCACCCAGTCTGCGGTTACCACCGTGCCACACCCACCCAATTGGCCATGCCCACCCAATGGACCATGGCCACCCGTCACCCGATGATACATAAGTGGGTTTTGGGTTGCAGTTTGGGCACTCAGTCTCTAAAAGGTTCGCCATCACTGCTCTATGCTATACATTTACCAGTCAGGATGGATGTAATATTAACATTTAATGTTAATATTACTAGACATTCAGATTTAGGTAGATCATGGAGGAATGCTAGAGACTGAAAATAGAATACCACTACCAATGAAATCTAAATTATTTTGTCCTTTTCCATATCACATTTTTGAACACCTATGAGGTGGGCAATGCTTTTGGCTTTTTATTTATTTTTTCTTCTTCAAAAACAAAACCACACAATGTGCCCATATTGTGCACAGGTCTCTTCAAAATCTTTTCTTTTGCTGCACGCTCAGAAATGTTTATGTAACAAGACAAATGGTATACAAATGCAATAAATGAACTGATACATTCCTGATGAAAAAAAATGGTCTAGAAATTCCTGCAAAGGAGGTAACCATGGAGGAAAGCTTGCGGTGCTATATGATGCAGAGCACTTTTGTCAAGAAGAGAAAATTTAAAAGATCTGTTGCAGTTGTGAAAAGAAAAAATTGAGATTTTGTTGTGAAAAGAAAAATTTGAGATTCTTCCTATATTTTCAAATGTTAAGCAAACCTTCTGCCCCAGAAGACTCCTAGATAGAGCAGTGCATTTTATATTTATTATAAATGAAAACATAAACACAAGTAAATAGGAATCTGGCCTGCAAAATGTAATATAAAATGGATTTTAAAAGACCGTTTTGTATTTGTGTATTCTATCTTTCTTTTTTTAAAAAAAATCCTATTTTTAAAATTATTTTTTAGATATGCATATATCCATTATGCTGTTCCTTTAGGGGTAAGCGACCATATATGAAGTGCAGCCTAAAACTGAAAAGTAGTAAGAGATACAAGAAAATTTAAATGTAGTGTACACTTGGACCAATCACTACTTTCCCATAGAGAACTACCTCGGAGTACCATCCTTGCTTCACCATGGTACATCTGTTCACATTTTGCATTTTTGTCTTAAACTTCTCCCTACTTTTATGAAGATTTCATCAACAAACCACAAGTTTCATAGTCTTCTCTTTTCTGCTACTCTTCCTTTAAATATTTGTTTTTGCAAGTCAATCTCTGTAGATGGCCAAATATCATAAGTATTTCGTATCAGTCACTCAGCTGGTATTCAATCCAAATTCCATCAAACATCCATTCAGTTTTTACCTTATTGCCACATGGTTTACATACGCACACTTCTCTGCTAATTTGTCCTGTTTCGCTTCCTTCTATTAATGTGCACGAATCAAATTGTGTGACATATGATAATCATTAATAAAACCAATTAGCCTTCCCTTATATAACTGATATGCTTTATTTATTTATATCCCACTGTATTGTTTTAATAAATAACTCAAGGTAGTAAACATACCTAATACTCCTTCCTCCTTCTTTTTACCCATAATAACAACAACCCTTTGAGGTGAGATGGAGGGGGGGGGAGAGAGAGGCTATGGAAAAGTTACCCTGTCAGCTTTCACACCTAAGACAGGACTAGAATTCACATTTTCCTGGTTTGTAGCCTGGTGCCTTAACCACTATATCAGGGTTGTTGGACAGATTTCCCATTTTGATCTTTTAAACCTTGTTTTTTTATACCTTATTCTTCTTTATAAAATATTTTTTGAGTTTTGTTTTTTGTAGTGTGAGCTACCCAGAATCATTCTGGAGTCAGGTGGTGCCTAAACTGAATGGATGGATGGATGGATGAATGAATCCTTGATGTCAGTAGTCCTTAATAAAATGATATTGCATTCACAGCTTAAGAGGGCAGTCTAAACAGAGACTTTGGGACCATAATTTTATTATTTAATTGCATTTTTTGCCTTTTATTTTAATCATATTCCCCATAAATGAATTTCTCTGGGCTAACATTAAGAGTGAACATACCATATAGCATGGTACAATTGCAATCAATACTATGGACTACAGGATTCCTTGTATTTTTATAGTAGCAGTTGTTTTTATAGTATTTTTGTTGTTCTTTGCCTTCCCAGAAAGGCAATGGCTGAATGGCAAGGAAACTGAACATGTAACAGCAGCTTCTGAACAGACTTTGAAGGTCAGATAACATATTTTATGATTTTGAATGCCTGTCTCTTTTGTTACTACCTGTGAATACCCTGTTTACATAGTAGTATGTAAATTAATGCTTTTCATTGCTCATTATTAGAACCCTGGAAAGCACTCAATACTGAAAAATTGCTAAGAAGAGATAGAAGGTCACATAAAATATCATTCTCCACATTTCATATACAAAATGCTATTTGGTGGCACTGTTTAATGTAATCTGTTCCCTATTCCATATTGCTCAGAAAATTTACCTGCATGTCACTGTGTCCAATTTGCCAAGTATTTTGCAGGCAAATGTGCTTCTATCCTCTTAGAGATGGATGATGGAGAATCAGGGTCACATGAGACCTGTCATGGACATCTGGGATTCAGACAAACTTGACACAACTGAAATGTGGACAGGATTCTCTGTGGGATAAGCACCACTATCTGGGGCTTGACCATTTCGCTTTTAGCTAGTACAAGCTACCAGAAAAGGGATCATGGCCTGGCTTGGGAAGTGATAATTATTGCATTAAGAAAGGAGGTAATTTGATCAGAGTTGTATGTCCTTCCTGAGAAACCATCATTTAACCCACTCTTTATTGCCCCAACTCCAACCTCTCCTTTTAAGTCAAGATCATAGAGAAGTTGCTAAAAAGGACTCAGAATAGTCCAATTTGATGAATTCAGCCTTGGACATAGTTGGAATTCATAATGGTCACTTTAACTGATGACCCGCAATGACACTTGTATAGGGATATTTCACCCTTCCTTAGTACCATAACACATAATATCTTTTTTGACCACTTATGAAGGTGTGTATATTCTTTCTTGAATGGATGATTCAAATAATTGTTGAGGAAAAAGCACTTTAGTGTGGGATATTTTAATGGGATTCGTAGGATTCAGTCCTCTCTTCCTCACCTCTATATAAAGCCATTGGAAGAGGAAGTCAATTGTCAGTTTGGGATGAGATATTATCAATATATTTGCCATCAACCATATTGTGAAGTTGATACAACAGTAGTGGGCCTTATTCAATATGACAATGAGGGTGCTTACTGCAAGGAGGTTGAGGGTTAGGTGAACTGGTTTAAGGAAAACAGCCTAGTTTTAAACATTGGAAAAACCAAAGAGATCATTTTCAAGGCAGGCATTAATGATTCACCTGTAGAGATGGTTACCAGCATCAAATTCTTGGGTGTGCAGTTAATAAGTAGGCTGGCTTGGTTGCTCAACAGTGAGACACTGGTGAAGCAGGAACAGCAGTGCCTGCATTTTCTGCATCACATGAGAAAAGCACATCTTCTTTCCCCTGCCCTTACCACTTTCTACAGAGGACAATAGAGAGCATCCTGTCATACAGCATCACAGTCTGGTTTGAAAGCATCACTACTTCAGATGGGAAGGCAGTGCAGAGAGTGGTAAGGATGGCTGAAAAGATTATTGGCAGTTCCCTCCCTTCCATCCAGGACATAACATATAGGCATTGCTTGAGCAGGATCAGCAAGATTGTCTGGGACACTACACATCCTCTTCACAACCTATTTTCCTTGTTACCTTCTGGGAGGAGGCTTTGTGGTATCCAAAGCAGAATATCCAGATTTAGTCACAGTTTTGTTCCATACAGCAGAGGTCCCAGGGTACCAGGAATCGTTTCCATGGAGAGAGGTTTTTTCATGGACTGGAGGGGGCATGGTTTTGCGTGCTGCCTGCATCCTGCAGATGGGTCTTCACTTGTGTGCACGGACCGGTTTCTGGCATGCTGCGGACCAGTGGTGGTCCACGGACCAGGGGTTGGGGACCCCTATCATACAGTATTAACCTTGTAAACTCTAAAGCTTCCTCCTTCCGTTATGTTTTCAAGATGGACAGTGATTAATATTTATATGTTACTTATATGTAAGGGTGTAGGTCTATACATATGTTGTATAGAGTATGTTTAAATGTGTGTTATGTTTGTGCACACTTTGAGAGCAAGCAACTAAATTTCATTTCTGATGTGTGCCATTGTGCCTACAGTAAAAAATGACACTAAAGGTTATCTATCTATCTATCTATCTATCTATCTATCTATCTATCTATCTATCTATCTATCTATCTATCTATCTTGATAATACAAATAGTCCTGACTTATGACCAGAATTCAGTCCAAAATGTGTTGATAAGCAAGACATTTATTAAATTAGTTTTGCCCATTTTATGGCCTTTCTTGCCACAATTGTTAAGGGAATGATTGCAGTTGTTAAGTTAGTAACACGATTGTTAAATGAATCTGGCTTTTCTGTTGACTTTGCTTGTCAGGGGGATGCAAATGGTGATCACGTGACCATGGGAAATACTGCAAAGGTCGCAAGTGTGAAAAGCGGTCATAAGTAATTTTTTACGGTGTCATTTTAACTTCAAATGGGCACTAAAAGAATAGGTGTAAGTTGAGGAATATCTATTCCTATTCACATATTTAACTTCAGGATCAAACAGAAAATGTAGAGAAAATCTTTACTCCATGTTTGGAGGCTGTGAGGACATAGGAAGTACAGAAAATAATGACTCATCTTGTGGTCTCCCAGCTGAATTACTTCAATTTCCTTTTCATAGTACCTTGAAAATGACCTGAAAGCTACAAGTAGGGAAGAAAGTAGCTGACTGCTTGCTGACTTCTGAGAACCCCACTGGGCTGCACTTACTGGTTGCCAGTAAGTGTCTGGTCCAAGGCCAGATGTTGATTATTATTCATAAATCTCTTTATAACTTGGATCCTTACTACCTTCATGATAATCTATTCTTGATGGAACCTGTCCAGTGTGTATGAATCAAGAAGAAATATTATGCGTTCCCATTCCTCAGAGGTGGGAGGGGAGGGAAGAAAGCAAAGAATGGTCTTGTCAATCATATTCTTCTCACTCTGGAACAGCTTGGTTCCCCACAAGGTCAGAATGCTGCTCAGTGTGTTAACAAGTAGGAAGACAATTAAAAACTGTACTATTCTGCAGAGACTTTGGTAAAGAGAACCCTACTTAGATGAACCGCAATATGAGGAGGCAGCACTGTAGAATTTTAATTTATTTCTGTTGTTGATATGACTATAAGTTCAATATGCTCCATGGAGTATATAAATAATGAAATAAAATGTGATGGTGCCTGGGTATATTTTCTGTGATGAACAGTGCAGATCAGTCAGGAAAATTGTCCATGGTGGAAGAATAATCATTTAATATACTTTGCTGAGTTTATAGAGCATTGGCAAGAAATAGGGACAATGTTTTTCGTCGATTCTCTTTTTCTTGGATTAGTTATTCTCACTTTATCTTCTCTTTCATTCATGCCAAGGGGAGCCAAAATAACAATGTGGCTCCAGGCCCATGGCTACTATAGGCTTTTCCATTGTTGAGGCATTAATTATTGTAGCAGGTAGGCAGTGGAACAGGAACTCTTTTTATTCTGCAGATTCAATGCCTTTCTATTTTACAGCATCATAGAAGCAGACATGAAAAAAATGGCAGTATTGCTTTTCTTCAAGCAATGACGAATCTCTTTCTTTATCCCATAGAAAGGGTCCAACACCTAATAGCTGATGAATTATCCTTTCGTGGATTTATAGGATTGTCCCATAATGGAAAAAGAAAGAAATATTAATAAAAAACTCATGACCATCCATAACATTCTAAAATACAAAGAGACAAGATAGACTTGTAATTAATAGTAAGTGGATTAGACTTATGCAACAATACAACCAACAAGAGAAAATTGGTTATATTTTTGAATAATTCATTCTGTTATAATTTATTCTGATACTTCTAATAGAGTAGAACTAGGTTTGTGTTGTTTGCAGTCTCAAAATATTTCAACTGACAAAACTAATGTCTCTTTCAACTAAACTGAACAGCTGAACCTCTATTATGGAATTATATAGGAAATGTACATTTTGCTATAAAGGCTTTTTTAAATTTTGCCCTTGCATGTACATTACAGAAAATATAAGGCACTAAAATAGTGCTTAAAGAACAACTGTTTTAAATGGATTTCGAAATGAACTGCTACTCTGTATTAAAACTGTCAGAAATAAAATACTGGAAATCATGAAACATTGGGGACTCCACTAGGATTCACTGCATTTAATTATAATTTTCCTGATTCCACCTGATAAAAAAACCTGTTTTAAAGATGTCTAAGCTTTGCTTTCTAATATTACTTTGGGAATTAATATTAATTCCCAAATAATAATTAATTTATATAATAATTATTATTTTACAATATTACTTTGGCCATATTTTGAAAAGGCATGTCAGAAAGACAAGGACTTTCAAGGCATCACTCATTGGAGACATGCATTTTTTTAAAAAAAAAATATAGTGTACTCATGAAGAATAAAAAAATTAAAATCCCATAAGTCACAACAATTAAAACTTTTTTTTTTTGCAAAAATCCTAAACATCATACACCATTTGCCTGGCATTTTCTCTTGAATTATTGAACTAAAGTACAAGCAGACACATTTGTGAGCACACATAGCTAGTAGGAATTATCTGCACCAGATCTACAGCTGTTTCCATTTGATTACACTCCTGTATGACATAGCACTGGAAAAAGAGATATTTCTATGGGGCAGAAGCAACATGTGCTAACAGGAACTGTGTTAAGTTTTAAGTGGCAGCCTTTCTACTTCTACCTCCAATGACATCTCCTGGCTGCCCTTGTCAAGCTCAGAGTAAGCAAGGTCAGACCTTGTGAATTTTTGGATTGATTTTGTCATAGAAAATCAGAGTAGGTAGCCTAAAAGATATCCAGCAAGAAAGCAGAGACAAACCACTCATCTCAAAGAACTTGACTTTCTACCCTTATGATTTTTTTAAATCTTCAAGTAAAAGGGACATTCTTTTTAACTTGAAAGGCAGCATGACTTTATTAAGTCATCTGTTTTGAAAAATAATCCTGGCCAGGAAACTCAGTTGACAATGAGATAGGAAAATCACATTCTCTATCCTGGGGCTGATCTAGCAGGTAATGTGACACAGAAGAAAAAACAATTTCTAATTAACATGTATCTTTTAAAACATAATTTGGATTTATGGCTATTAAATGTTGCATCTGTCCCTGTCCCCTTGTGTGCTTGTTTTAGAATGCTTTGGTTTGTGGTTTTATTTATTTATTTATTTGTTTGTTTCGATTTTATTTATTTATTTAATAATTGGTATTTTTTTTCCTAATAAGCTGCCTATTTTGAACAAAGCCTTTGGTATATTTTGTTGTTGTTGTTGTTAAAAATATCTTAGTTCAGTAAAATTCAGTCTTTCATCTGTAAAACTCTCAGGGGTTCTCAACCTTGGCAACTTTAAGACTTGTGGACTTCAACTCCCAGAATTCCTCAGCCAGCTTTGCTGGCTGAGGAATTCTGGGAGTTGAAGTCCACAAGTCTTAAAGTTGCCAAGGTTGAGAACCCTTGCTCTAGAAGCCTCTGCTGCAAGCCTCTTCTCTTTAAAAACACAATCTGACAATCCCATCAGTTGTTCTTATTAATGTAAGGGCACTTCCATGTTGGAACTAGATGGGTCTGTATTTCTAACTTCACCCCCAAGGGGTATCCCTGTTGTCAAATCTAGGTCTCCTTTACAGATTTCAGGATTTAAACTGAGGGTACTGTGGTTTTAGAAAAGAAAGAGGAGGTATATTCTGCTTCATGACAAAGTAGGCAAGATTTTAGCTATGCTTTCTTGGAAAACATCTGCACTAGTGCTTTACCTCATTATTGTAATAGCTGGCACACTGAGGTAGATGCCCTCTCCAACTTATTCTCTAGGGAATATGTCTCCATTTTCCAGGCTTTTGTATTATATTTATTACTTCTTCCTATGCTTGCAGTTTCTCTGAACAACCATAAATGAGTATTCCCATCTATTTCTATCATAATTCTTACTGGGGAAGTTGTTTTAAAACTGTTTCACAACATTTCTCCTACTTTCATCTTCTCTTTTCAGAGAGATTTGCAGCAAGAGATCCATGTTGGTTTATTTTCTTCGATATTTTTTTTCTTAATTGTACCCATTGGATAGACAAAGCTTATAGTCTTAAATCTATTCTATTCAATTTTGTTACGTGATTGATTATTTCTATTTTCTTACAAGGAAAGTATGACAGCAAAATGGTAACCATCTAGGAAGATATCTCAGCTGAGACAGAAGATGGTAGTACACTCAGAAGGGTGGAATGGCACAAGGAACAAGATTGCAGTCTTGGATTTCAATGATAAATGGTTCGGAATTATTAGTATTGATATGAAATTCTGAATGTCATCTAATAGGACTTAGAATTTCCTTGTTAAGATGTATGTATTGTGTATCTCTCTCTTTATTTTCTTCCATTTGAGATTAACCTGCCTTGATAATTTTTGGGCAAAGCCCTCCTTATTTCACTTACCAAAGTCCTGGACTTTCTTTTCCAGAGTTTGTCTTAATTGATGCCATTAGCTATAAGCAATTTAAATCAGGATTCTGCTTTTCTTCTGACATTTTGTAATGAACAATCCAACATCTATAACTTAGTTCAACCTTAGAAAGGCCAGAGGCCTAGTCTCCCAGGCTAGTCTATCTGGGTGTCTCATAGGAGAGATTAGGATCCCATGTATTGTAGTTCCTCTCTTATAGCATGTTATCCTCTTTCTTTCAATTTAATTACATTTTTAAAAAAAAAAACCACAAGTTTTATTGTTTTTTTCATTTTACAGACAAGTGCTTACGAAACAACGTGGTGGCAGGGCAATCAATTATCCACACAACAAAGTCATACTCATAAAATTCAGATTAAATCATTAAAAACCCCCTCTCTTTTCCCTCTAATAACATATTATATTCAAATTGATATATTTCAATACAACTAGACCAATCCTATCAATCCTCGATAACCTTTCATCTAAATAGATCCACAAATCCAGATCCTGTATGAAGTTTACTTATTTCAATTACTATATTCCATATTTCTAATTTAAGTACATAGTTAACACTTTGGGAGTCTCCCCATTACCCTTTTCCTTAACATATTCAATAAACATTTATTAATATCATTTCTTATTTTTCCCTATTCTTCTTCCATTACAAAGTAACTATCAGTATATATAAAACTATCAGTATATATTAAAAAAGTATATTAGTTCATATCAGGAAAGAAAAAGAGCAAAGAAAAAAACAAAGAACAAAACAGAAAAAAGTGGGAAAAATACCTTTCTATTTCTATTATACTTTATTTTATTTTATTTATTTTATTTATTTATTTATTGAATTTCTATGCCGCCCTATTCCGGAAACTCAGGGCGGCTCACAGCATAAATAGAAATCTACATAAAAATACATATATAAAAAGAACCCCTAAATTAAAAAGCCAGTCATCCAACAAACATACATACAAACATACACTGGCTAGGGGCAAGATGTTAACTGCCCCAGGCCTATCGGCAAAGATGTGTCTTAAGCAGTTTACAAAAGGCGGAGAGAGTGGGGGCAATACGGATCTCTGGGGGGAGTTGATTCCAGAGGGCCGGGGCCGCAACAGAGAAGGCTCTTCCCCTAGGCCCCGCCAGGCGACACTGTCTAGCTGATGGGACAGGCCGACTCTGTGGGCCCTAACCGGTCGCTGGGTTTCATGGGGCAGCAGACGGTCCTGTAAGTAACCTGGTCTGATGCCATGTAGGGCTTTATAGGTCATAACCAACACTTTGAATTGCATTCGGAGACCAATTGGCAGCCAATGCAGCTCGCGGAGTGATGCCGAAATGTGGGCATTTCTGGGCAGACCCAACACTGCTCACGCGGCTGCATTCTGCATTACCTGAAGTCTCCGAACGTTTTTCAAAGGTAGCCCCATGTAGAGAGCATTGCAGTAGTCGAACCTCGAGGTGATAAGGGCATGAGTGACTGTGAGAAGAGACTCCCGGTCCAAATAGGGCCGTAGCTGGTGCACCAGGCGAACCTGGGCAAAAGTCCTCCTCGCCACAGCTGAAAGATGATGTTCCAGATTTAACTGTGGATCAAGGAGGACACCCAAGTTGCAGACCTTCTCCGAGGGGGTCAAAAACTCCCCCCCCAGGTTGATGGACAGACAGATTGAATTGTCTTTGGGAGGCAAAACCCACAGCCACTCTGTCTTGTCGGGGTTGAGTTTAAGCTTGTTAGCACCCATCCAAACCCTAACAGCCTCCAGACATTGGCACATCACTTCCGCTGCTTCACTGAAGTGACACGGGGTGGAGATGTAAAGCTGGGTATCATCAGCATACTGATGATATCTCACCCCGTGTCGGCGGATGATCTCACCCAGCGGCTTCATGTAAATATTAAACAGCAGAGGGGAGAGGACCGATCCCTGAGGGACCCCACATGGGAGAAACCTAGGGGTCGACCTCTGACCCCCTGCCAACACTGACTGCGACCGACCAGTGAGGTAGGAGGTGAACCACTGCAAAACAGTGCCCCCAACTCCAAACCCCTCCAGCCGGCGCAGAAGGATACCATGATCAATGGTATCGAAAGCCACTGAGAGGTCAAGTAGCACCAGGATAGTGGAATGTCCCCTATCCCGGGCCCGCCAGAGATCATCCGTCAGTGCGACCAAAGCAGTTTCCATGGAGTAGCTGAGCCTGAATCCTGACTGCTGAGGGTCCAGATAATCGGCCTCATCCAAGGATCGTTGGAGCTGGAGTGACACCACCTTCTCAACAACCTTACCTATAAAGGGAAGATTGGAGACAGGATGGTAGTTGTTTAACACAGCTGGGTCCAGGGAAGGCTTCTTGAGGAGGGGGTGCACAATTGCCTCCTTGCAGGGAGCCGGAAAGGACCCCTCCCTCAAAGAAGCATTGACAATCTCCTGAACCCAGCCCCGCGTCGCCTCCTTGCTGGCTGAAACCAGCCAGGAGGGGCATGGGTCCAATAAACAGGTGGCGGAACTCACAGCTCCAATGGCCTTGTCCACTTCATCGGGTGCTACTGGGTCAAAATCCTCCCACACAACAGGATCAAGACGAGTCCCTGTCATCTTGACTGACTCATTGTCAGCCGACACTGCATTCCAATTGGAGTCAAGGTCCATCCGAATCTGGGCGATTTTATCCGCGAAAAACTTATTAAAATCCTCAGCACTACCCTGCAAGGGTGCATCAACCCCCCCCAATTAAGGAGGGAGCGAGTTACCCTAAACAGGGCGGCTGGGTGGGATTCCGCAGGTGCAATCAAGGCAGAATGATACGCACATCTTGCCGCCTTGAGCACCACCTGATAAGTCTTGATATAAGATCTTAAAAGTGTTCGATCAGATACAGATTTACTTTCCCTCCATCGCTTCTCTAGGCGTCTCTTCTGGCGCTTCATCCCCCAACAATCAATCCCTCAATATCAATATCACATTTCTTTAACCTCCTCAAAGTTACTATATCCAAAACATATTAATACGTAGACAAACACCTTATTATTAAGTTCAGACCTTTAATTAATTTTTGTTCAATCTAACATCTTATTTAACTGTCATAAGCCATAAATCAATCCATATCTAATAAGCCTTTTAAAATCATTACATAAAACCTTCAATCAGATTCTTAAATCTTATTCTAGCTTTCCTTTTATGCCAAACAGGTTTCCATAACAACACCACTATATCAATAAGCAAGTCATTTTTTATGTCTTGTAGTGTCCTTTGAATCAAACAGAGACATCTTCTTTTCTGTTTTAGAAACCTAGCTCCTTTGTAAATAATCCCTTGTTGTTTGACAAAGTCCAATCTCCACGTTTGAAACTGTTGAGTGGCCCGCTTAATTACGTCCAATTTTGTAGCTAATAGTTGTTTATCCAAGCTAGCATCGTTCTCAGTTCGTTGGGCTTGTCTGTTCTTTTCTGTTAATTTTAGGGTTGTAAGTGGTTTAATTACAGTCCTTTTTAATTCCTCAGAGATCTCATCAGCCTGTGTACGAAGTAAAATGGAATCTTCTTTACCTTTAGTTAATCCTGCTTCTGTTGTTTCTTGGTCCATAGAATGCTCAGACAAAGTCTGGGAGTCAGTTTGTAAGTTCAAAGCAGGATTTCTAATTTTTATTTCCATCATAAATTCTTTTATTTGCAAACATATTTCATCAGTAGCTTCATAAAGTTTTTCCAGTGTAAGTTTATAGTCAAGTTGAACCAAGGGTTGCTCCATTTCAAAGATAATCAAAAACAGTCTGTATCATTTAGTAGAGGCTGTGTTCAGAGCACATTTAATCAGTGTCCACCCCCACCAGTACAGCTGTTAATTTTCTTTGTATTTTCCCTTTTATGATAATCTGGAAGTCAATGTCAGTCCAATCCTCAAAAGAGAAAGTTACAATTTTAACTTTTTTCCACAGGGTGTCCTCAGTACAATGTAAAATCTTCTCCCAGAGACCAGGAATCTCATAAACAAGATCAGGAAACACATAAAAAAAGAAGCATTCAAGTCCAATAGCAGATTCAATATTCACAAAATTTTCCAAGACCCCAAAATGAAGGAAAATAAAAATAAAAATAGGAAAAAAATCACTTTAAATTAATTCAGTCCATTTAAGCTTCTTTTCCCCACACTCAAAAATGCCGCCTTCTTAGAGTAGGGAAATCATTTCAAAAGTGCTCTTTACAGGCACAAAAAAAAGAAACCCAAGAGAGGGAGAAAAAAAGTCTCACCCGGCTCAGCCACGGTGGTTCCTGTACTTAGATGTTCTTCTGACTTATGGTTGCAGCGGCTAGATGAACGGCCATTTTACTGGCCATTCTTTCCACCATCGGCCCAAAGGAGCAATCTCAGTCCCTGGAAGAAGCTGCCACTTTCCCAAGGATGACAAGGACCTCCTCACCGGTAGCCGCCCCTCCAAGGCAGCTTTTCAACCCAATTAAGAGTCTACCGGCAGCGGAGAATCAGCTGTAAGGAGAGCCATCTCCTTGCACAGCTGCGAGCACCACGATCCGGAACCGGAAGTCCAATTTAATTTAATTACATTTATTAATGTCTCTTTCTTTCTTCTTCCCCATATGACTGCACATTATAGATTCAATGCACTTAAAAATAAAGCAGAACAGAAACAATTAATCTCAAAGCATCCTAAGAAAGAGAATCTAAACTCAATGCATCTTGAAGAAAACTCTAGGCATCTCAAAAGTAATTTTCCTTTTAAAGAAATATAGATTGTCTTCTGAATCATAGCATTTCATATATAAGGGCAATAATCCTGAGGAAACTAGTCATTTATATAGTTAACAACCAGTTGACTAGTGTTTAAGTTGCTGCAGGTCTCGCCCCAGGTTAAAAATCATCACTAGTTAATAAGGAATTCATTAAAAATAATAATAGTAATTCCTTAAATGCTAAGTTGCTGTTCACTGTGAATTTAGATGTTGAAAACTCATCGAAGGTCACAATTTTTCTTTTATTACCACACACGCAGTATTACAGCTTGTTGGAAGTTCATTTCATATAAAAATAAATGGGGCAATAACCCACTCTAGAATTCATTCTCTGTTTTCTATTCACTTGTCTATATTTCTCATCCATATTGTTTTCCATTCACTTATCTATATCTATATGATTCTATTGATTAATTCTCATATTCTGAATTAACTTAGTGCTATGGAATTGACAGTTCTGTATGAATCAGTCTCATCCTGAACAGATTAAAAATCTCTGATTGAAAGGATTGAATACTGTGTATTGTATGTACATGCTATTTTGTTTTAGATAGTATTATGTGTACAAGTATTACTACTTTAATATTCTGAACATTTCTGCAGATAGATATCTCATTTTAAAAAGTATAACTTTGTAACACTGAAAAAACTGACCATTCCACCATTGCAGCATCCCCATAGTCACATGATCAGAATTTGAGCACTTGGCAACTGGTTCATATTTATAACAGTTGTAGTTCCCAGAATATGTGATCACTATGGAAAATAAATTCATAAAATGAGGAAAACTCACTTACTGTCTTGCTTAGCATCAGAAACTTTGAGCTCACTTGTTGTTGTAAGTTGCTGTTTTCTTGGACATTTCATGGATTCAATGATAATTTAAAAAGCCATCCAGTGAATTTCCAGAAGCTTCCTTGACTGAACAAGTTCATTCCAAGAGTCTCCAAATCCTAGGCATTATAATATAATGGGAAGAAATGGAAATGGAAGGAAAGGACAGATACTCCCAGATTCATATTTTTATAGGTGTTTATGGATGACCACAGTGAAGGACAAGGGAGAGGCTAGCGATAACACATGCATAATGACACCATCAAGTACACAACAAAATTATGGCATTTTATTTATTTAAATACATTTCATATTTCTAAACCACCCATCTCCCTCAGAGACACGGTCTCATCATTTATATAATTTGCTTAATTTACACAATAGCTTTACGGTGCATGTGATGTCAATATGGCGTGTACCGGATGCTACCTTTCCCTCTCTCTTGTTTTTGTCAAACTCATAAAGAATTAAGGAAACAGGCTAAATAGAATTAGTAGTTGAAAAACTAAGAATGCAACTACATATTTTTTTTAGAAAGCAAATGTAATTTTGAATTTCTGTTTCCAAGTGGATCTTGGAACAAGAGCAACAGCTACTTCCTAAGTCATCCAGCTTTTGTACAGTCTTTTTTTATCTCCAGTGCTGAGTTAAATCATCCCATTAATACATTCAGAGTGCATTAGAGTTTTGAAGTTTAGTCATTTATAATTTAGTTTGAATGGGAATACACTTTTCAAGCTTTTTTTTTTCAAACCCTTCTATCAGTAAGGTGACCAACTTTTTTACAATGAAAAGGAGGGCACAAATAAATTGAAGAAAAAAATATTGTAAATAAAAGAAACATTTTATTCATTGCAACAATAATACAGAATACACTATAATATGATAAATGCACAATAAAAAACATTTGTAACAATAACATTTTATGTTGTAATTATGCTTACATGCCTATTAATTATTATTTAAATGAGTACTTTTCCATTGAATGAATATTTTTGTCAATGTATCATCTTCTAACAATATATTGGAAATATCTGAACAAGAAATATCCTTCATATTGAATTTTACGGCAAGTGCTGCAGCTAGAGTATCAACATTCAATTTCGATTTCTCACTTTTCCAAAAATCATTAGCAATTGAAAAAACCCTTTCAATTGCTGCATTAGTTCCAGGACAGCACAACGTAAATTGAACAAGAATAAATACATTTTCACATGGAATATGTTCATTTTTGAAATGGCTGAATATTTCCACCCATCTTTTATCAATTTCAACGTGTTTATTTTATCACTGTATTGATTTTTCAGAATTTAAAAATACATTCAGTCTTCTAATTTCTTCAAAGAGACAATTGTCGTCTATTTTAATCTCTGGCATTTCTTTAAATAAAAACTCAACACAAGATTCAATATCTGTCCAATATACGTGCGATGAAGTCAAAAAACACCATTGAAAACTGTTATGTCCTGTGATGTTTGTTTCAGATCATTCTTCGATATATTGAAAACATGTTTGGTAAAAATTCTGCACTTCTTTGATACACTTTTCTGTTATGCCCGGATTTGATTCCTCTAAGTCTGACAATTTTCTTTTTATAACTAAAGGAAGAAATTTTTCTTCAAATCGAGTTTTATATTGAAAGATAAAGTCATTCAAAATAAGACTAACTTCTGTAGCTGAAATGTGTTCACCTTCAATCTTTTGAATCATTTTGTGAAAAATAGATGCTTGATTATGTACAAAATACATTAATATCTCAGATATTTCATTACTGAAAAATGATTCCAGGATTTTAGGACATTTGTCTAAACTTAAAAAATATGAATGGAGAGGCTCAAATAATTGTAAAACACGCTCTATAGCAGGTGTTAGAGCAAGCCATCTAACTTTTGAATATCCTAAAAGTTTTTTGTATTGAACATTCGCTTCTTCACAAAATTGTTTTAAAGTAGCCACATGAATGGTAAAATGACTAAAATACAAATAAATTGTAGTTATTATTACTTCTACATCAATTGGCATGGCACATGATGTCATGTTGATTGCATTTGACAAAATATGTGCATTACAACCTATTCCTAGTATTTTCTTTTGGAGTAAATCTTGTAATTTTACATACACATTATTCATCCCTTTGCATCTTCGCCCACCAAAATTTGTGTTTGTATTATCAGCTGTTAGTGCAACAACTCTGGATTTCAAATTGTTTTCATTTATTACTCTGTATAGATGGTTTGACAAAATTTCAGCTGTTTCACCCTCAATGGATTCTAAATTTAAATTTTTTACTTGAATGCCCTTGGTAACATTAAAATATCTTACTAGTATTGGATACAATTTAGTTTCATTATGAATGGATGCATCAGATAAAACCATTACAAATGCTGCAGTTTCCAAGTCTTCTGTAAGTATTTTGTCACAGTAATTTTTAAATACTGATTTAATAATAGCCTCACATGAAAATTTAGCATCGTGAAACTTTTTCAATAATTTAATTGTACAATCCATACTACGAAAACTTTGATTGTGAATTATGGTATGGTATATGTTCCCTCCATTGCAGCTAGCTGTTTTTCATCTTCAGAATACTTTGAAGTTTTAAAAAAAACTAGTTACTTTACAACTGGAAGTAGATGCATCTGATGATTGCTTATGTTTCTTGGTGGTCAAGTGTTTCGTAATAGCTGCTCTGCCCCCAACTGCAATACAAAATTCTCCGCTACAAATATTGCAGAAAACAATGTTATCCTTCTTTGATGTGATGAATGGAAATTCCTTATTCAATTTATCGTTGAAATGACATTTCCTCTTTTTTGATTTTTCCATCCGTAAATGGAAGTTAGTCTCCTCCAGAGATCTTCGGGACTAACTAGGAGATGGTGTAGTTGGGTAGCAGGGAGAGGTGCAAAGTTCCTGCCAAATCACCTTCTCTGCAGACAACTTGCATGTACAAAGTTTGCCAGCCAGGTGTTTTGGCGTGCTCAGCAGCAATTCCTTTTGGCCTTCGAAAGCCAATAGGGGGAGTAGCACAGCTCATGCAAAAGTTGAAAAAAAACCCATCAAAAAAAAGGTGCTGGAACGCCCTTCTGAGCATTCTATGAAGGAAAAAAAGCCCTGTAGATTAGTCTTCAAATATCGAAAATGAGGACATGTAGGAGGACACTTTTCAAGGGAGGAGAGAACTCCCAAAAGGAGGACTGTCCTCCCTAAAGGAGGACGTTTGGTCACCTTACTATCAGATGAGATTAAAAACTAATCATTCTAAACAAGAATGATACTTGCATCAGTGAAATAAAAATACCTCAATATATTCAGATTCTGAATTTTGTTTAAAGTGTCATAAGCACATTCAAATACCACAGATATGAATATTATTTCTTTTACTGTCATTTACTTCATAAAATTCATTTTATATCATTCACTGTAGAAATGATCACATTATTTAATTTCACAATAATACTGTAATATTTTGACATAAAGCAGCTATTATTGTCACCTTGGGAGGAAAGCATATTATTTGTTGGAACAATATATGGATGGGAATAAGACTATGATAAATAAGAATAGAGTGTCTTGTTTTTGTTCCACATCATCTCTGAACAATCAGAAGTTAATGTGTATGTTATGCTTAAACATCAAAATATTATTCATATAAATTCCATCATTACACTTCAAATGTTTATGAATTCCTTAACTTCTGGTAAATTTAGTGACAGCCACTAGCTGACCTGGGGTAATTTTGAAAAGCTAAGCAAGTGAGATCTAATATACACTTAGTTGAACAACCAGCAGGAAATTCAACAATTGTAAGGTAGAATGGAATGCCAAATAATGTTTATGGTACGGAGTCAAGAACAACTAAATGAATTTACTTAGTTCATGCATTCACAATTCGCATATGATTTATACCATTAAATAGTATTTTAAAGCATCTCACCACTTATATCCTAGTGGTGGGTAAAGAATTAAAGGCAGCATATGTTTTTCAATAATATAAAATATTAATAATATTCTACAAATACTATAGAGTATGATCTCAAGACAAGTTACTTCTGCTTATACTAATTCAGTTAGAAAACAAGAGCAAGTCTTGGATTATTATTTTCACTATACATATTAATTATATAAATTGCTATTTGAATAAAAAGCTAATCCACCTTGAGGAAAATGACATGCAGTTCAGGAATAAAGTAGCATATTATTAAGGTAGTCAGGCATAAAATGAATGCTAAGTCCTCAATACAAAGATTTGACAAGGTGTAATGTCTATTCCACACATTTGATTTACATGTGTAAATATTCCACATTTACATGTGATAAACACATTTATTTATAAACAATATTTGCATGTGGTGAGGAAAAGAATTCCACAATTTAAAAGAATATTAGAAATTTGTATAGAAGGATATGTTTATTAAGCTGACAGAAAAATCATTGCCCAAACTGTGCAAAATGGGGCGTTGTCTTACCTGAACGCCTTTTCTCAGTACGGAGATGGAGAATCCACCAATGGGTTTTCTCTGTCTGCCTGCTCTTGAGACCAAGTAGCCAAACTTGACACGCCCCCTCTTGCTAGGAGATCCAGTCTTAACGAGGGCGAAGTGGCTGAAGATGAACGAGGTATTGGCTCTCAAACCCTCAAAAGGCCTAACTGACCTAAAGGGTGGGTGTGGATTCTCCATCTCCGTACTGAGAAAAGGCGTTCAGGTAAGACAACGCCCCTTCTCCAGTACAGGAGATGGAGAATCCACCAATGGGACATACCAAAGCCTCACTGTCCCGTTGGGAGAGAAACAGATAAGGCCAGAATAGTGCCCCCAGAGACCACCTGCTGAAGGACCCTCCGACCAAATGAGGCATCCGCTGAAGCAAAGCGGTCAATTCTGTAATGGCGAACAAATGGGGAGGGCGAGGACCATGTCGCAGCCCTGCAAATCTCCTTGATGGACGCCTGAGAGGCCCATGCTGCAGAGGTCGCAGCGCTGCGAGTGGAATGGGCCGTAAGATGACATGGAGCCGGCAGGGAAGATGATTGATATGCCTCCGCAATACAGGCCCTGATCCACCTGCCAATAGTACCAGCGGAAGCCCTGTGTCCCATTGAAGCCGGGCAGAAGGAAACAAACATAGCCTCTGACTTACGAAAGGGCTCTGTACGCTTCATATAACGTCGCAGTGCCCTGCGGATGTCCAATATGTGTCACTGCCGCTCCAGGTCATGGGAAGGATTGGGACAAAAATTTGGTAAGATAACTTCCTGTGCTCTATGGAAGAGCGAATTCACTTTGGGTACAAAGGTAGGATCCAGGCGAAGAACCACCCCATCGCTGTGAAAAATACAAAGGTCGTTTCTGACCGATAAGGCAGCTAGTTCAGAAATACGTCGAGCCGATGTAATGGCGACCAGGAACGCCACCTTAAGGGACAGATTCCGCAACGTAATGGTTGCTATGGGTTCAAAGGGACGTTTAGTTAGGGCACGAAGGACGCGTGGCAACTCCCATGTGGGGTACCTGTGTACCACAGGGGGCCTGGTGTTGCACGCACCTTTGATAAAGGCACGAATTCTGGGGTGGTGAGCTAAGGGAACTGAATCTACGCAAGTAAGTATTGTAGACAAGGCCGCTACCTGTCAGCGAATGGCCGCCGGGGCAAGGCCCTTGTCCAGTCCGTGTAAAAGGTAATCAACTATTTGAGGAATGGTCAATTTGGAAATATTCAGGTGTCTCTCACAACCCCAATGGCAAAAATTCTTCCAAGTGGAATTATAAATACGATTGGTCGCTGGACAACGAGAGGCCTGAATCATGTCAATGGCTCGAGGGGAAAACAGTTCTTGAGTCATTATAGAGCGCTCAAGTGCCAGACGGTCAACTGTAACCATTGAGGGTCCAGGTGCTGGATGGTCCCTTGGTGCAATGACACGCGATGGGGAGGGATTCGCTAAGGGGGAGACTGGGAAAGATTCACCAGGTCGGCAAACCATGGTCTCTGTGGCCAATAAGGGGCCACAAGGATTACTTCTGCCTGCTCCTGAAGGAGCTTGCGGATGGTCGCCAGTATGAGAGGGAGGGGAGGGAAGGTGTAAAGGAGGCCTGGTGGCCACTGAGTCCGCAAGGCGTCCGTCCCCTCCGCCCCTGGCAGGAAATAATGGGAGAAGTACCTGGGAAGCTGGGCATTGGTTGCTGACGAGAACAGGTCTAGGAGTGGGTGGCCAAACTTGTGGGAGATCTCGGAGAAGATATCCGGATGCAACCCCCACTGCGAGGGATCGACCGTGGAGCGACTTAAAAAGTCTGCTTGCCGATTCATGTCCCCTGAGATATGTTCGGCCCTGATTGAGGCTAGGTTGGATTCCGCCCAAGAAACTAGGAGCCGTGCCTCGGACATAGGGCCCTGGATCTGGTGCCCCCCTGGCGATTGACATGCGCCTTGGAGGCCATGTTGTCCATGAGGATCAGCACATGGTGACCCCTGATCCAGTGTCTGAAATGGCGTAGAGCTAGGTGAATGGCCCTGAGCTCTGCCAATTGATATTGTGCCTCAGATCTGCGTGGGACCAACGGCCTTGAGCATACTGAGACTGCAGATGGGCTCCCCAGCCAAACAGACTGGCGTCTGTTGTGATCGTGATGTGATCCGGTTCCTTGAAGGGTGAACCTTTGGTCACCGCTTGCGAGAACCACCAGCGCAGTGCCCTGCGAATGTGGATCGGAACCCTGACCTGGCAGTTGGATGCGCTGGCATTCGCCCGTTGGAAAGGAAGCAGGAACCATTGGAGGTCCCGCAAGTGAAGCCTGGCCCAGGGGACAATGGCTATGCAGGAGACCATCTTTCCTAGCAATTGTGAGAGTAGGACCAATGGAACTGACTGTTTCTTGTGTACCTGACGGGCCAGTTCTCTGATGCTGATAATTCGCTCCTGGGACAGATGGACCATGCAGTTTGTGGTGTCTATGACGGCTCCCAGGTGCAGAAGCCTGGACGAGGGAACTGTCTGGCTTTTTTGAAAATTGACCGAGAAGCCATGTTGTTGAAGGACCTGAATGGTGTTCTTTACATCTGCCTGAGCTGCCTGGAATGTGGACGCTTGAATTAGGATGTTGTCCAGGTAACACTGGACACGTATTGGAATTTTCCGTAACTGGTCGGCTAGCACAGCCAGGACTTTTGTGAATACCCTGGGTGCCGAGGACAGGCCCAATGGAAGGGCCTTGTACTGGAAATGTCTGCCCCCGTAACAGAACCTGAGGAACCGCCGGTGCGCTGGATGAATGGGGATGTGGAGATATGCCTCCGTGAGGTCTATTGACGCCAGGAAGTCTCCCTGTCTGATGCCCCCTAGGATGGACTGGAGGGAGTGCATCTTGAACTTTTTGTAAACAATGTAATGGTTGAGATGTTTGAGGTCCAAGATCGCTCTCCACCCTCCTGAGGCTTTGGGAACCACAAAGAGAATGGAGTAGAATCCCCCGCCCTTGTGGCTTGATGGAACCGGTTCTATAGACTGAATTTCTAGAAGGTGCTGGATGGCCTCCTGCATAAGACCCTGTTTTAGTGGGTCCCTGGACACAGAACAAGCAATGAATCGGTTCGGGGGTGTGGCTAGAAACTCTAGGGAGAGACCAAACTGGATGGTTTGCCAAACCCAGTTGTCTGTGGAAGTGAGTTCCCACTGGTGGAAAAAGTGGGTCAGCCTTCCCCCGATTGGAAGGCTTGTGCAGGAGTCACTTGGACTTCCTGTAGGGGTGTCCTGCCCCTTGAAATGGCCGCCTAGCCTGGCCCTGTTTTCTAAATCGAAACCCAGGCCTATCATAGGGACGGTCATACTGCCTCTCCTGTCTGGGAGTGTATGAGCGACTGTCACCCCAGTTGCTGGCCGAAAGGACTGCTTGCGAAAGTAAGGAGTGGGGCGCTTATCGGACTTTTTATTCAAGTGCGCCATGACCTTGCATTTATCCTTATTTTCAGCAAGGTACGGCGCCAGGGCCTCCCCGAATAGATTGTTGCCCAGGTAAGGGGCAGTCGCTAGATGCCATTTGACCCTGGCATCAGCCTGTCAGTGCTTAAGCCACAACATCCGCCTAGCGGTGATATTAGATGCTATGGACCTGGAGGCAAAATTGGCTGAGTGAATTGTGGCATTCGCCGCATATTCTGTGGCCGCCTCCATTTTACTCAGGTCCTTGTGGGTCCGAATGTCCTCAGTGGGGACTCTGGCCTGTAACTGGCGTAGCCATAAAAGAGTAGTCCTAACAAAGAAGGACGCGCAAGTGGCCGTTTTAATTACCCATGCTGCAGACTGATGGGTCCTCCGAAATGTCTGCTCCCATTTCTTATCCTCTGCCTTTAGCGCCTCCAACAGGTCCCCAGCTACCGCAGTCTGGGAAACCAGAGGGGTCCAGGCCTCATCGACCTTAGGGACCTCCAATGCATCAGTGAGGTCCGTGGAGGTGCTAAAGAGCTTTTTATCATTCCCGCTTACAGAAGGAAATGAGGAAGGGGAAGCCCATTGTTTCCTGATCCCTTTAAGGAAAATAGAGGGGCACGGGACATGGTGTTCAGTTGCCACAGTTTCAAAAAAAATAGGATTAGGACTGGAATCCGATGTGGCCTGCGGTTGCGGGAACTGATTGGATCCAATGTTAGCTGTTGATGTGGCCTTGCGCAACAGTGTGAGAAATAGGGCTGGATTGAAGAGGGCCCCTGAAGAAGAAGGTTTGGTAGGAAGTTCCTCCTCCTCTGATAATATAAGGTCCAGCTATTCCTCACCTTGAGGGGAAGAGTAACCACTCATGGAGGAATGCGTCGGAGAAGTGGGCTCCTGAGTCATGGGGGGCTCCGTAGGGGGACCATAGGATGGCGTGGCTGATGTAGAAGGCCCCTGATCTGGTGCATGAAATGAACGCTGCGCTAGCGCTCAGTCCACGACCCTGGAAAGCAAGGTTTCCAGACAGCCATCGGAGAAAATGTCTCTGATGTCTGGCCCCCTGAGTCCTGCAGCCGTGGGTGTAAATGTGGCCTCTGGGGCTGGAGCCGGAGCCATAGTGGCGTGCTATGCCGGTGCGGATGGAGAGCCCAGTGTGACCGGCGTCCCTGGAATGGACCACACGCCCTGAGCTGAAGTTGAGGGACCTAAGGGAAGGTCAACTTCAGGAGCCATCAATTGATCAGCATCCAGTCCGGCCTGCCTCTGTGCCCTGGAGAACTCCTTTTCCAGGGCCTGGTGCCTATGGCTGGCTTGGAAGGCTTTTTAAGGTGCTTTGTCTTGGACTTAGCCTTGCCTGCCGCCTCTTGTCCAGAGGATCTTTGGCAGCCGTAACAGGATGGAGAGACAGTACCCGAGGTTTGAGGCATCGAGGAGCCCTCCATCCCGATTGAGCAGTCCCAAACAGGTGAGAGGATCGCTCTGGCAGGCAAGTAGCTGGCAAAAGCGGAATTGAAACAAGTACAAGACTATTCCCCTGGCCACCTGACCAGAAAAAAATTCTCTTTGGGCTACGGTCACGGCTCTTTGAGTTAGATGCCGAAGGCACATTTGGGGCCACTCTCTGGGCTCCGCCGGGAGGCCTTAGGTGGTCAGGCAAGGTGCACCAGTAGAAAAAAGGGGTGAAAGGAAAAACAAAAAAACCCCAAGGGCTTAGAGGCCTGGAAGGGACAAAAAGGTCCTGATAAGCACAAGATCCAATCAATTGGTGGCTGATGATGGAAGGCGCTCCCTAATGCAGCCTGAATCTACCCTATTTGAAATTATTAGGGCCCAATGTTCTCAGTTTCAGCCCTCCACGTGGCGTCAAAGATGGCCACTGCTACTGCCAGTAGGCCTCATTGGGCCTACAGAGGCCCACGTGGAAGGTGAAAAACGTCCCCTATGGATGCTTGGGGAGCGCAATCTCCGCGATTTGGGGCTTGATTGGGTTCCAAACTGCTTCTGCACCTACAAGGGGAGAGCAGTAAAGACCTAGGGAGGCCGTTTGCGGCCCCCTGCTGTGATCGGCTAAATTCAAAATGTCGGCCGCGACTCTTTCCGCGTTGGAAACAGTCACCTAGGCTATTAATTTTGGGCCCTGTGACCGATCTAACACAATAGCAGCGCTAAACGCTGCTCCTAAATGAGCCCCACGGATCTGCCTCCAAACAGCAGGTAAAAATGGCAAAAAATTTGTTCGTGCCTAAAACGGCAACAAAATGGCGGCCGCGACTATTCCCAGCTGTCTGGGAGAGGTCTGACGATCTGGAGTCCAAAGCCTCACAGACCAGCAGCCTGGAATAAAATTCCAGGCACCAAAGGAAAGGGGGGGGGAGAGAAAAAAGGTCTGGGGAAAGTTCCAAGCAGACCCTGCTTGGAAGCTTTTCCCCAGAGCCCTGGGGAAGGGAACGCAGGAAAGCTGCAAGGCCTCCCCCCCTTCCACCCCCACACCTTAATTAGAATTAACAAAGCACTGAGCCCAGTGTTTGTGGGAAATTTTGATAAGGGGAATGCCAATTGTATTAAATAAAATGTTTTAAGAGGAGAATTCACCAATGGATATTTTTCCTAACCTGCTATCTGCTGAGAGCCAAACCTGAGACGTCTGCAAGAGCTGAGACCAAGTTAAGACTGGATCTCCTAGCAGAGGGGGCGTGTCAAGTTTGGCTACTTGGTCTCAAGAGCAGGCAGACAGAGAAAACCCATTGGTGGATTCTCCATCTCCTGTACTGGAGAACATCAGATTTCTTTCTTTTTTTTTAAAGGATATTTCAAAAACAGGTTTGGAAGAAGGGGGGAAAGATTTGACAGTGTTGAAATCTTAAATTCTGCATTGCAGGAGTCTTTAAATGGGAAGGAATCTGAATAAATTGAGATGAATTTCTCCCTAATGTTTTATATGATAAATCATTGTGCGCTTTGTACAAGAAACAATGATTCATCCACCATTGTTTAAAATAAGGATATTCATTTTCATCTTCAAGCCAAGTGTTCAGGTTCCTTGATAGGTAAGAAAGAAACATCAAGAAACTGTTTTTATAATTAACAACAATGAAAATGATTTTAGGCTATGTATTAGTTTTTTTAAAAATCACTAAAATTTATAAGTGAAAAAAGTGGTCAACACAGTCCTATATCACTTGAAAACCTCTTCCTTCAGTATGAGACCTTCATACTGAATGTCCAATGTCAACATTTATCCCAAGTCACTTGAAAAACAAAAGTAGCTATCCTGGCTTCTTTCATGTTATGAGTGTCTTGGATAGATATCAATGCAATCACTTTTTCTAACTTTTTTTAAATGTAAAAGTCTAAAGAAAAGTTTCTTCACTGTATACAGAATGATTTCTGAAAGGTTAGAAATGCCTGCCTTTCAAGTTATATGTCATGGTTCCAACAGATGAAACTCTTCAAAAGAACTTCAAGGCACTGATTACCTTAAAGAATCTTTTATTCGAGAAACAAAATATTGGCACTACATAGTCAGAACCAAAAACTAAATTCTCCTCCCCTGGATACAAAGTAACAAAGCACAATTCCGTCCTCCATTAAACAGTCATAAATCACATTCCCAATTAGCTTAAAGTGTGGGCTTTCTCCCCAGCTCTTCAGCCCACCAAAACTCTATCAACTCTGGGCCCAATGACCTTGGGTCCCCACGGCTGAGTTATTATTGTTATGACTAGCTGGACTCTCATCCACATTCCCCCTCCCAGCATCAACTAACTCTAAAAGCAATAGAGAAAAATGGCTGCATTTCCATCTGTTGTCAAAGCAAGAACAACCGATGTTAATAGCGTTGACATCATATATGCTTGAGGCAGATGCTCTTCAAATATTGCATTGTGCTCAGTCCTGCTTTTTAATGAAGGATCACAACAAATAATGATTCAGAGGACACATCACTCTCCTTCATTCTAAAACAGAAACATTTTTGTATGAAAAGGAACCGGAGCAATCCAAGAAGAGCAAAATGCTTTATGCCTATGCTGTTGCTCCAGAAATATGGATGGAAGCAGTGAGTCAAGAGGCTTGTACAATGTTAATGCATTAATGTTGAAGAGGGCTGAGTCTTCAGAATGGTGATAGCTATATAAATCAGGATAAAATCCTATTGTGATCAAGTATTTTCCAAATTATGTTTTTCTTTTGGCTAACATTTTAGGCCATGGTTTATTGTTTTCTTTTTTCAAATTGTTTAAAGAATGCTTAGTTAAGTATATGCCTGGGCATACACATATATATGTGTGTGCATGGATCTCAATACATAGATTCCCAAACTTTTACTGGAGGACTCTGATATATGGATCAGATACTATTTATGCTAAGCAAAACAGATAATCCCAAAATTTACATGGATAAGTAACTAAGCACATTGTCACTAAATGTTAATTTGATTAACATATGCAGATATAAATATACTGTGACTCCAGGAAAAAAATGTTGTATGACTTCATGCAAGTGGGCAGACATCCAATGAGATGACCCTGAATATATGTCCTGTTTTCATTTAGATAATTAAAAAAAAATTCCCTCCAAACATTATCACTCACATGAAAAAGCACAAAGAAACCTGTATGGGACTATTATGTACCACAATCAGGAGAAAATTAAGCATGCTTAGGTTGTAACAAATCAAATCTGTAAAACTGGCTTTGCAAGAATCTCCCAATTGCAGGGTTGATTATATAGATTAGTACTGGAGAGAAATTGCAAGAATGACTTGTCATCAAACACTAGAAGAGAAAAAGCAATGGGTTGAATAGGGCGGTTCTTTATATATATAATTCTGATTTAAAATATGAAAAATAAGCAAGCACACTTAAAATGTGGACACTTTCAACATCTCTAAACTGATATTGGTTTTTTTTAAAGGAAGGCTTTCAATGTTAATATTCTAACTATGCAAACTTATCAAGCTGAATTGCTATTGCATAGCATCTATTAGACCTTTCAAAATTTTGTTTTAAGATGCCATTACACATCAGGGTAGGTGAGAGAAATGAGATCTTCCCTGAGATGCAGATAGTGCCCAGAAGCCAATTAATTCCATTGATGGGAGACTTTCATCAGCATAACAAGGATCATGTTATTATTATGGATCCCTCTGCACTCTTGTTCCCCATAAACATTATTTTAAGGCTGTTCTGGAACAGATTTGGAGAGAGGGCTACTGTAGAGAGAGCAAACTGCTGAAAGTCATTCTCCTTCCTCTTCTACTAATAGAAGCTTTCCATCAACTGAAGGAGTTTCATTATTATTTATTAGGTGAATTTATAACTTGCCTCTTCACCAAAGAAGGATACTCACAGCATCTAATAATTAGTTGCTTGAGGAATACTAAGGGTGTTCTAGGGTATAGGCTCATTTCTCATGGCTGAAACAGACAAGGAGAATTTGAGAACCTGTGTTGCCAATGACACCTCAGAAAAGGAATGGCACATCAGTTACACTTGGCGCAAGGTCTTGGGGTTCTGAATTGCACATCTGTACATGTGGCCCCTCCACGCACACATACATATATAAAACATCCACTTATTCGTTGACAGATTACTGGTGAGGAAAAAGGCTTTATCTTTACTCCCCTCCCATGATCAATGAGGAGTGAGGAAGCAATAGCCTTAAGCAGAGCCATCAGGATAGTCTTTTCCATGGATTCTGCTCCTGATCAGTGCTTCCTCTGTTTCTCTTGGAGGAAAGAGAGATCTGGTCCCTCTTTCTCCCAACAATTTTAAATAATAATGATGATGATAATGATGATGATGATGATGATGATGATGATGATGATGGTGATGATGATGATGATGATAGTAGTAGTAGTAGTAGTAGTAGTAGTAGTAGTAGTAGTAGTAGTAGTAATAATAATAATAAAAGTTGGAAGGGACCTTGGAGGACCTTAAGCACCATTACCAGGACAGCAAGTCTGACTTGATCGCAGTCTGCTTAAATTTGCTGCTTTCCCTCTCCAATAAAACTTGGGGAGCCTCTTTCTCTTCTGCCATACAAAATGAACATCTAGGTGTGAAGACAAGTGGATTACCTGGTCAGCTTTAAAAGTAAAAAAGATACAATACCTATCTAGCCCTCATGTTACATCAAAGGTCAGCAATCCTTTGGGCTAGTTGGGTCTAGTTCAGAATATTTGGACCATATTATTTGCAATCTCAAAGTTTTCGACTTATAACCACAATTGGGAACTTCCATTGCTAAACAAGGCAATTGGTAAGCGAGTCATGCCTGATTTTACAACCTTTTTTGCCATGATTGTTAAGGGAATTGGTTAAATGAAGCATGGTTGTTAAATGAAGCATGGTTATTAAGCAAATAACATCTTTCCCATTGACTTTGCTTGTTGGAAGCTGGCTGGGAAGGTCACAAATGGTGATCACATGATCCCAGGATTCTGCAATTATCGTAAATATATGTCGGCTGCCAAGCACCCAAACTTTGTTCATGTTTCCACAGGGACTCTGCAATAATTGTAAAGTGTGAGGACCAAGTTGTGAGTCACATTTTCCAGCATCATTGCAATTTTGAACAGTTGCTAAATGAATAGTTGTAAGTTGAGGACTACATGTAATTGTCCACAAAATATCCATTTTGACATCAGAAGGTATACTAGTGATATTGTTCCCTATTAATTTCTGTAGCCTTTGTGGAGCCTTTCTAGGATCTCAGCTTATTTCTATTTACTGTTTTAAGCCACTGGGCACACTTCCCACAGAGCCTGAATTGCATGGTATTTTCAAAGCATGCTTCCAGGCTAGGCAAGACCAGAAGAATTGTTTAAATAGAGATGATGATTAAGTCCAGTTTTTAATTCTGCACCCTAGTATTTAATCTTATATTTAATTCAAACCTAACATTTAATTTAGGAGAAGCCTAAAAGCTGATGGCACTAAGGTTGGTGTCCATGAGCACTTTAAGGCTTTTATGTACCATATTGGGCATTGTACCATCTAGGTGTTAACAGTATTCAAAACATGATGTCAAATAGAACCATGATTTCTGACTTAACAGTTCTTGATAAGAAAGACAAAACAGTCTTGGTAGTAGACATTGAAATACCTGGAGACAGCAGAAGAGAAGAGAAAGAATTGATAAAATCACAAAATATAAAAACCCACAAATAGAAATAGAATGACTGTGACAAAAGAAAACATAGATAGTACCAATAGTAATGGGCCTCTTGGGTTCAGTTCCAAAAGATCTAAATCACCACTTGAACACCATCAGAATTGACAAAATCACTATCAGCCAATTGCAAAAAAACATCTTTGCTTGAAAGAATTTACATCCTGTGACAATACCTTTTACACCATCAAACTACAACATCTGCCTATCATAGGTTCTTGGGAAGGCCTCAGTAGGTGGACAAAAATGACAGATTCAATCTAAACATCGGGTTGACTGTGTGACCAACCATTAAACAATGAATAAACTAAAGGTAGTAAAAATGAGCAAGTTAAATATTGTGGGATTTATGAACACAAACTGGCTATAATAGCCCGGGAGACCGTCGGCTTGCGCAGGCTCACTGTTTCCGAGATTTCGGGTTGTGAGTCCCTCCTGGTGAAGTTGGACCTCGGAGTTCAGGTGGGCTTGTTGCTTACGTACCTGCCTCCCAGCTGCGTGGCATCAGCCCTGCCTGCGTTGCTCGAGGAAGTGGCTGGGCTGGCAGTTGAACTCCCGAGGCTGATAGTCCTGGGAGACCTCAACTTGCCTTCGCTTGGCCGGGCCTCTGGGTTGGCGCAGGAGTTCATGGCTTCCATGGCAACCATGGACCTGACTCAAGTAGTTCAGGGTCTGACCCACCAGGGGGGGCATTCGCCCGATATGATCTTTCTCTCGGAACAGCTGAGCGATGGTTTGGTGTTAAGGGGTTTAGTCACGGTACCCTTGTCATGGTCAGAACATTTCCTGCTGCGGCTTGACTTTGGGGCTCCAATCCTCCCCCGCAGGGAGGCGGAACCGATTAGGTGGTTCCGCCCCAGACACCTGATGGATCCAATGGGTTTCCAGACGGAACTTGGGGAATTACCAGATTCGCTCGTACACGGTTCGGCAGAGTCCCTTGTGGCGGCCTGGAATATAGCTGCTGCGGGGGCTTTGGATCGGATCGCGCCTATGCGGCCTCTCCATGGTTTCGGACCCAGGAAGTCTCCTTGGTTTACTGAGGAGCTCAGGGGGATGAAACGTCTTAGGAGACGTCTAGAGAAGCGTTGGAGAAGATCGAAGGCTGAATCTGATCGAACCAGGTTGAGATCACACATTAGATCCTACCTGAGAGCGATTAAAGCGGCAAAATCCCGGTATTTTTCCGCTTTAATCGTGTCTGCGGAATCGCGCCCGGCTGCCCTGTTTAGGGTGACTCGGTCTCTCCTTGGTACGGGGAGGTCCGGGGGACCCTTGCAGGGAAGTGCCGAGGATTTTAACAACTTTTTCGCAGACAAAGTCGCTCAGATCCGGGCGGACCTCGACTCCAACATTGTAGCAGTGGCGACTGATAATGATTCAGTCGAGGTGACTGGGGCTCGTCTTAGTCAGTTTATTTGGGATGAGTTTGAAGCTGTTACACCTGATGAAGTGGACAAGGCCATTGGAGCTGTTAGTAATGCCACCTGCTTGTTGGACCCGTGTCCCTCCTGGCTGGTCTCGGCCAGCAGGGAGGTATCACGGAGCTGGATCCAGGAGATAGTCATCGCTTCTTTGAGGGATGGGTCCTTTCCGGCTCCTTTAAAGGAGGCACTTGTGCGCCCACTCCTCAAGAAGCCTTCCCTGGATTCAGCCATTCTTTCGAACTATCGTCCTGTCTCCAACCTTCCCTATGTGGGGAAGGTTGTTGAGAAGGTGGTGGCGCTTCAACTCCAACGGGCCTTGGAGGAAACCGATTATCTGGGTCCCTTGCAGTCGGGATTCAGACCCGGTTACTCTACGGAAACTGCTTTGGTCGCGCTGATGGATGATCTCTGGCGGGCCCGGGATAGGGGTCTATCTTCTATCCTGGTGCTTTTTGACCTCTCAGCAGCTTTCGATACCATTGACCATGGTATCCTTCTGCGCCGACTGGAGGGGTTGGGGGTGGGAGGCACTGTTCTCCAGTGGTTCTCCTCCTACCTTTCTGGCCGGTCGCAGTCGGTGTTGGTAGGGGATCAAAGATCGACCTCTAGGCTCCTCCATTGTGGGGTGCCGCAGGGGTCGGTTCTTTCGCCCCTGCTGTTTAATATTTACATGAGGCCGCTGGGTGAGATCATCCATAGACACGGGGTGAGTTACCATCAGTACGCTGATGATACCCAGTTGTACGTTTCCACCCCGTGCCAAGTCAGCGAAGCAGCAGAAGTGATGTGCCGGTGTTTGGAGGCTGTGAGGGCCTGGATGGGTGAGAACAGACTAAAGCTTAATCCCGACAAGACGGAGTGGCTGTGGGTTCTCCCTCCCAAGGACAAGACCAACTGTCCGTCCATTACTCTGGGGGGGGAAACTTTGAACCCCTTGGAGAAGGTTCGTAACTTGGGTGTTCTCCTCGATCCACAGCTGCACTTAGACCAACATTTGGCGGCTGTGACGAGGGGAGCATTTGCCCAGGTTCGCCTGGTGCACCAGTTGCGACCTTATCTGGACAGGGAGGCCTTGCTCACAGTCGCTCATGCCCTTATCACCTCGAGGATCGACTACTGCAATGCTCTCTACATGGGGCTACCCTTGAAGAGTGTTCGGAGACTTCAATTAGTCCAGAATGCAGCCGCGCGAGCAATCGTGGGCTTACCTCGGTATGCCCACATTTCACCAACGCTCCGCGAGCTGCACTGGCTACCTATTAGTCTCCGCTCGCAATTCAAAGTGTTGGTTATTACCTATAAAGCCCTACATGGCCTAGGACCAGGTTACTTGCAGGACCGTCTTTTGCCTCATACCTCATCACGACCGGTCAGAGAGCACAGAGTTGGTCTTCTCCGGGTCCCGTCGACCAGTCAATGTAGGCTGGCGGGCCCCAGGAGAAGGGCCTTCTCTGTTGTGGCTCCTACCCTCTGGAATCAGCTCCCTCCGGGGATTCGGACCGCTCCCACTCTTCTGGCTTTCCGAAAAGAATTAAAAACTTATTTGTGTCGGCAGATCTGGGAATGATTGGTGTTGAATGTTGGATGAATGTTTTTTATTAAAAAATTTGGGGTATTGTTTTAACTTTATGATCATCTTAATTTAATTTATATTAGACTTATTAAATGCGATTGTTATTTATCTATGTTGTAAGCCGCTCTGGGTCCCCTGGAGAAGAGCGGCTTATAAGTCTAATAAATAAATAAATAAATAAATAAATAAATAAATAAATAAATAAATCTTGGCACATAACAAACCAAATTTAACTAGTTAAAAAGAAGAAATGGGTGGATAAATTGAGGTAGCAATACCAGGGAGGATAGTAAAATAGAAGACAAAGAATTTGAGAAGATCACAAACTATTAAGATCTGGAAATCAAAGTTGAAAGATTATGGCATAAATTGGCCCAGTAGTTCTCACTGGATACCAAAAAATCTTGCATGGAATTTAGAAAATCTGGGCATTGACAAAATTTCCATCTGTCAATTACAAAAGCCACACTGCTTTGATCCATACATATACTAAGCTGATACATTACAACAGGAGTGTCAAACTCGCAACATCATGTGATGTGTTGTGATGTATCACTTTTTTTCCATTGCCAGCAATGGAGTGGGCGCAATTTCAGCATGACACATCCGGCCCGCGGGCTGGCAGTTTGACACCCCTGCATTACAACAGTCTAGGTTCTTGGAAAAAACTCAGTGAAAATGAAGGCCAATATGACTAAAGCACTGATAGCTGTGACTTCACATAGCTGTGAACAGATAATAATAATAATGATAATGAAAAAGCTTAGCTCTGCCTTGATGTGGCTCCTTTTACTATGTACTTTGTTTTATGGAGGTGAAGAGACAATGAGATTCTCCTAAATGAGATGCTTTGTGTTCCTTTAAAGCCTTAGCCAGCAGTTCAAATAGCTGGAAGAGGTTCTATATATAAATCGCATGTCTGCAGAAATCTCTTCTAGCTAGTGGATTTACCAAAGGTCAGAGCAGGCAAAAAGAAACAGCTTTCAAGTGGTGCTTCACTTGAACCTTCAACAAAGGAAAGCATCCTTCAAAGATCTGTGGAGTACTGCTTGTAATGATTGGGTATTAGAACTGTCAATCAAAGCATGGTAACACAGGGCACCTCATCCCAGTTTATATTCCAGAGCAAGGAAGCAAGCTCCGGAGAAAGGGATTTAAGAGATCTGGGTAGACAGACAAGTTTGACAGAAACCTGGAATCCTAGCCCTAAGACAACTTACATCTGTCAGAGTGACAGAGTTATAAATAGATATTTACTTCCAGGGAAGGCGATGAATAATCTTTGGACATGTTGTAATAGTAGTTTGTTTACAATCAATTTCAAGTTATTTAATATATGTTAATTGATTCCTTGTTTAAAGTGACTGCTGTTGTGTAATCTAATTATGTAATCCTGTAATGTTTATACTTATATACTGCATTGTAGAAAAATCACTCAAATTCTAAGGTTTGGTGGTGGCAGCAAAAGCAATAGATCCTTTAGGGATCTCAGGGTTTTGCTTTAGTGCTTTAAGGAAAAAATGAAAATAAGAAAAGGACTTTCAAGGCAGAGAAGTGATTATGTCTGTTTATGGCTAGAATTAATTTTTTATAATACGGGCACTTCGTACCATGGCGATGCAGTAGTTAGAATGCAGTACTGCAGACTAATTCTGCTGACTGCTAACTGCCAGCAGTTCGATTCTCACCAGCTCAAGGTTGATTCAGCTTTCTATCCTTCTGAGGTCGATAAAATGAGGACTCAGATTGTTGAGGGCAATAGGCTGACTCTGTAAACTGCTTAAAGAGGGCTGTAAAGCACTGTGAAGTGGTATATAATTCTAAGTGCTATTGTTATACTATTCCATATATCTGGATTTTCACTTTGTGCCTAGCATTCAGGGGGAATCTTTTGAAAGGGCTTTTCTCTCAGCGTATTTTCTAATTAGTTTTTTCTTCTGTGTGTTTTGGGCTTTCCCCAAACTTGCAGATAACGTCCTTCTGAATATGGATGTCTCTATTTCAGAACATGAATATTGCAATCATAGATGGTATAATTTTCACTCCATCTATTGTATTTAGTTTTTTAAAAAAATAAAATTGGGCTTGTTACCAGTTCCATGCTTCTATTACTGTTTCTGTCAACTGTATTTATTTTTCAGTTGTTTTGTGTTTTTGTTCCTGAGAAACTGTATTGAAAAATATAAACGCCCATATAAATGTTGTTAAGTAGAAGAAATGAATCAAGAAAGTATTTTTGAGATAGAATTCAAAATTGGAGTAGTGGAGGAGAACACATATATCTGAAAAGGTATTGGTCTCTTGTAGCCATCTGTCAGTTTGTAGGACACAAGAATAGGACATACAAAGAAATATCCTGGTCCTAACTGCCTAAATTAGGAACTACAATTTACATTAGGCTTAGAGATTATTCATTAGTGAAAATGAAATAAACTCATAGTCAAGTATTTGAACAAATCACCCAGACTGTCCCTATTAATATCTGGCAGAGCAATGATATGTACATCAAAATTCACAGAGACTCTTATGAAAGAAAATTAATGTGTTCCTGAAACTTTCACTAACACAATTCCAAACTTTTCACAGTAATGTGTTCTTGTAATATATCAGCCTTCTGTACTGAAAATAGGCAAATCTCATGATATTCCACTTTTGACCAAACTGTTACAAGAAAAAAAACCCGCATATATGAATATTAATTGCAATATTAATTGCACAATGCATTGCAGTTGTAATCAGGAAATAGTTATGTAAAAGTACTATAGACTCTTAACAATGCCTCCAAAAGTAAGGTATCATTTATGGCTTTGGATTCTTCAGTATGTACACTTTTTTCTACTTCCATTTTTTCCTATTTATTTCATTATAAACATGGATTCTAAATGCAAAGAAGGATCATTATTATAAATCAAAATATTATGAATCTGACACTGGTGGCAATAGAAAAATTGGTATTTTGAACATGGTTTTAATGATAAGGGTATAATGAGAAGTGAATTAATAAAAAAACATTGATATTCAGTTTAAGGAACTGTTTAATGCCAGTGCTCTCCATCACAATTACAGCATTTCTACCCCAGAATATTACTAGAATCACCAGTCACTCTGAAAACAAGGATTATGAGGAGTTCTCTGGGTATCATACCACTGATTTCTAGAAAGCATAATTTTAACCACTAAAATAAAAGGAAGAAACATTAGTGATTGTATCTGACCCTAATTATTCACACTCCTATAGAGCAGGGCTTTTCAACCTTTTCACAGATTGTACCACTTTTAGGATATGGCAGTATTCGAGTACCACATGCTAGGCTGTGGTATTCGAATACTGCCATATCCTAAAAGTCAAAACTTGTCAAAAATTTGATGACCAAAAAAAAAGGAAAAAAGTCATAAAGTAAAGGTAGTCCTTGACTTACAACAGTTCGCTTAGTGACTGTTTGAAGTTACGACGACACTGAAAAAAGTGACTTATGACCATTTTTCACACTTATGGCCATTGCAGCATCCCCAGGGTCATGTGATTTACATTTGGATGCTTGACAACTGATTCATATTTATGATGGTCACATTATCCCAGGGTGATGTGATCCCCTTTTGCAACCTTCTGACAAGCAAAGTCAGTGGGAAAGCCAGATTCACTTAACAACCATGTTGCTAATTTAACAACTGCAGTGATTCACTTAACAACTGTGGCAAGAAAAGTCATAAAATGGGGCAAAACTCATTTAACAAATTTCTCACCGCTCCTCCTTTTATATCTTCTCCTCTCCCCCTCCTCTCTTCTCTCCCCTTCTTTTATATCTTCTCTTCTCTCCCCCCTTCTTTTATATCCTCTTCTCTACCCCCTTCTTTTATATCTTCTCTTCTGTCCCTTCTTTTATATCCTTTCTCTCCCCTCTTTATATCCTCTCTTCTCTTCTTTTATATCCTCTCCCCTCCTTCTTTTATATCCTTTCTCTCCCCTCCTTCTTTTATATCCTCTCTTCTCTCCCCTTCTTTTATATCATCTCCTTTCCCCCTTTTTCTCTTCAGTGCACCTCCAGCTGACTGCTCTCAAGGCTGCACTTCTCCATCTCCCTTTCGTCGTCTCCTTCTCCCCCCCTCTTTCTTTTTCTCTCCCTCTCCTGCCAAAACCCGCTCCTTTTATAACCTTTCCTCTCTCTCTCTCTCACTCTCCTTTTTTTTTCCCGGGTGAGCTGGAAGCACCTATCAGCTGTAGCTGCACGCCCTGATCCTGGGTTCTCAGCAGGACCCAAGCAGCACCTCACATAGCTCCAGTGGAATCTCCACTTGAAGACTGCATGGGGCTGCCTGCCACCCCCAAGGCCACTGCCATTCAGCTGGACCTGCATGTGCCAATCCTGAGCTCTCAGCAGAACTCAGGCAACACAGCTCCAGCTGACTTTCCCACAAGCCTGTGCAGCATTGCCGCCGCTTCACCTCATCCACTTTTACACTTTTTTTACACTTTTTTTTAGTGCTTTCCAACCCATTGTACGCGTATCACCTGCCAGGTGCTGATGTACCACCAGCGGTATGCGTACCACCGGTTGAAAAGCCCTGCTATAGAGGAAGACTATAAAGCTCTTATCTCTAGCTTGCCAAGTCAAGTACAGACAAATAGCAGCATTGTACATGCTTCAAAAAAAAAATAAAAAATCCAGAACAACTATTTGGGACTTCAGTGTTTGCAAGAGCAGCATTTCCCTACAATTAATTAAAACCACCCAATGTTTCCCCAGACTTCTGTGTGAGCTTTAAAAAAAAGGTGCCAGCCCAGCCAAAAAACCTGCCTGCTTTAATGAATAACATAGAACTGCTGTGCTTCTGCTAATGCAAGTTTTGAATCCTTTTCCCAAGTAATTTTGGAAAGTTGCACAGACCTATTGAAGAGGACTTTAAACTCAGCAGTAGGGAAAGATCCTAGGTAAGTTTCAGTTTTAGAAAGTTGCATTTTCTAAAAGTGAAAGTATTTTCACCTGGATTTTTAAAATTGATTAATAATATAGACTAAAACTTAAAGGAAAAGAAAATTTAAAACAGCTTAGGTTTACTTGATTTCAGATATTATATATGTTGATTTTGTGAATAAGGCACCAGGCTAGAAAGCAGAAGATTGGGAGTTATTCATGAAAATCAGCTGGCTGATTTTAGGCCAGTTGCTTTCTCTCAGCCCAACCCACCTCACAGGGCTGTTGTTGTGGCAAAAGTAGGAGGAAGAAAGTATGTTGGCTATGTTTGTTGCCCTGGGTTGTTTGTAAAAATAATAAAGGCAGGATACAAATAAATAAATAAATATTCCCCAAAAGAACACAATATTGTGTGTTTCAGCTGGCTTCTATACCACATTTAGCAGATTTGTATACCACCACAATTTTGTGGCTTTTTTCTTGGTTTTAATAAATATTTTGCCCAGCTGTGGATTGGATTGGATGGATGGATGGATAGATGATAGATAGATAGATAGATAGATAGATAGATAGATAGATAGATAGATAGATAGATAGATAGATAGATAGGATGATCTTTTCTTTTTAACACCTGCACCCAAATATCCTATTATATAAGATGTAACTTTATATCTTAACCTAAGTTAAAAATTATGTCCTGTTCTCCTGCACCTGCATTTCATTTTGTAAAGTACAGTTCTGAAGACTGTCTTAATTGCATCTTTCCTAATTGCATCTTCATCCTTCCCCGAGCTGGAGATCTGCCTATATTTTATTATATATTCAAGCCTATTACATAAAGAAACTGAGTTTCACTCACAGACATCCTTCTATCTAACCTATCTAAAGAGGCCAGAGAGAAGCAGAGTGGAGAACTCTCCTCAAACGCATCCAGGGTGGGACGGGAGCGCTTGAGAACAGGAAATCAACTTTTTTTTTTTTTTTTGCCTTGTTGGGGTGACGGCAGGACAGAGATGCGGAGAAGTGAGAGGATCCAGTTTTAACGACGCCGAGCAAAGCTTCCCCGAGCCAAGTTCACCTCAAACCGCTGGAGATCGTCTAAAAGCGCCGACGCTTTGACCAGAAAGCGACGAAAGGGAACCAAGCCGCGAAGTAAGCGAAGCCTGGGCGCGAGCCAGCAAGCGAGTGAGGGAAGGCGCGCGCAAGGGCGCGCGCGCGTGATCCCTACGTCGCCTCCTTTCCTCGGCCCCGCCCGCTTTCGCTCTTGACAAAGCGGCTGCCAAACTCCGCCTCCCCAGTCGCTTCCTCCGGCGCCCAGGCCCAAGACTCTTCCCTCCGTCAAGGCTTCCAACTCCGGCAGCTTCGGATTGGCCGAAGGGCTGACAGGAGGCGGAGCGTGAAGTAACCGGCGCAGCCCGCCCTCCGCTATAAGCCTCTTTGCGGCTTTCCCACTCAAGCTCCCTCGCGCTCCTGTTTCCTGAGTGTCCTTGTACAACCGAAGGATGAAATCTGCTCCAAACAGGCACAACTGTCGTGTGAACACGCACAGGCTCTACCGTCCGTAGCCTCCTCTGCTTCTTTTCGGTGGCTTGGCTTTTTTATTATTCCTTCCTTCTTTCCTTCCTTCGTTCCAAAAAGCGTGTTTCGTCTGATTTGTTTTTTTTTCTCCCTCATAACCATTCATCCGACAAGTCCCCCTTCCCCCGCTCCTGCCGCCGCAGCCGCAGCCGCTCTCCAGGCCGCGGGAATCACAAAAGAAAGCTTTGGCAAGTCGGGTTGTGCGGACTTGAAAAGCCCAGGCAAGAAGGACCGAGCGAGCGCGGAAGGCCAGGCTAGGACCAGGAAGACGGCCGATCCCGCACGAGTCACCCAGAGACACTTTTTTTGAAAGCGTATTGGCGTGTGAGGCGACCGAAAGAGAGACAGAGACGGAGAGATTATTATAAGCCCCTGACGAAATAGAAAAAAAAGAGAGAGAGAGAAAAGTTAAAAGGAGCGGGAAGAAAAGGAAGAGCACCTTGTGGGAGGAATGGTTGCCGCAGCGGGACAGGCTCGCCCCAGCCGCCGTCTTCGCTCTTGCTGAGGCGGGGATTTAAGTTGAGCGCTACATGACCGCGCCGAGCGGGGACTCACCAGCACCATGCGAGGTAAAGGGCGGGACGGTGTCCTCGGCGTGGCCGGGGAGGGAGGGAGGGAGGGAACGAAGGGCCGGGCGAGCCAACCTTAGGAACTGCTTCTGAAGGGAACTGGAGAGGGTTAGAGATGGAGAGGCAGTGGATGTTGTCACGTTAACAGAAAGTTCTCCCCCCCCTTTTGGGGGGGGGGCAGGTGTGCTCTATGTCTTCTCTCCTATACCATGCCTTCTCCATTTTGGGGGGCGGGAGAGGGGTGAGGGTCTCTTTGAAGATCCTCCGGAGGTGGTCCCTCTCCTTTCTACAAGCAGAAGTTTTGCTACTTGCGCTTCTGAGCGAAACGCTGGTGAGCAGAGATGCTCCCTTTGAATGGGAGTGGGAAATCTGAGACGGAGAAAAAGATAGCGGCTGCTAGGCCTAGAGGAGGAAGGGGAGGAGGAGGAGGAGGAGGAGGAGGAGGAGGGCAAACTACACAGAAATGCATAGTTTCTACTGGAAACTTAGACCAGCCTATCCCAAACTGGTATGCCATCCAGATATATTGGGACTATAACACAATGGAGGCACCAAGTTGGGTTAAACAAAGTGCATGGCCTGTAAGCAGTAATACAGAAAGGGCTCTGGAGAGAAGTGGGTCTAGACTACTATTTTGTCTAAAGGATGCTTGGCAAACAGGACGATGAGGCTTCTTTTTAGGCAAGTTTCTAAGTTCCCCATCCCTGTTCCAAATACTTTAGATGCAACATCTTCCTAAAGAAAATGCAAATTGGCAGTGTTGGAGTTGTAGTCTGGCATTCGCCAGAACTGAAGAAAAAGTTCTGATGGAATCAGTTGCAGTGGGCAATGGATCAGCTCACTCTTTCCAGTGTGCACAGCTTTGGACAACATTCAGTAATGTTGGTCCATCTAGACACACATTTGTCTTCTTGCATCCAGTTCCTCTCCTTTGCGATGCTTATTCATCTATTTTTTCATGACTCCATGACCCATTGAATGGCACTCTTTGTGGCTTTGCAGGTTTGTTGTACAGTATGCCAAACTTGGGGTGTTGAAGAGCATGGCTGCAAGGGGTTACTAAAATATTTGAAGGAAAGGCTAATCAAGTGGGAAACCTACTTCACTAGCAGCAGCAGTATACATACTTGTCATCCTTCCCTGTTTCTGTCTTCCAAATATATTTCTTGAACATCAACTTTTCTGCTGGCCTTGAGATACTTTTCACTGATTCAAGTCTCTGAACTTACTTCTCATATATAAGCATGTTTCCCTGTGGACTGATTAGGACATGATACATTGAATAGCAAGGGGAGAGCTGGCACAGAGAAAGACAGAGAATCCAAAGATAGCATATTGATCATAATTCACGGAGCACTCCTATCAGTACAGCACTCCTACCGGTATCAGCACTCAAATCACAAAAGGAAGTTGGATGACCTCTCCCACCTTCTCACTCTCAAATTCACATCCTCAACAAAATACAAACCCAGATCCTCATTCATTCCTTCAGCGCGTTATCCCTTATTGTGTCTCAGGTATAAAAGTGGCCTTGGGGTTGTTTTCAGGTTAAATTGCACAATCCTGTTGAAATTGGCCTCCCGCTTATCCAGCGGTTGGTGGTAGATCGGGCTGTTTGTGTTGGAGAGACGCTCCTAGATCCGCTCTCTCTCTCTCCGAAGACGCGGATCTACTTTTAAATCTCGCAACTTTCCAGATTTATGCAGTTCTCGTTTCCAATCGCTATTCATTAAAATAACGGGACTGGAAGCATAAAAGGTCTCTTATTTTATGCCTCTTACTTATTTTTTAAAGATCGCTATTCCCCCCCTTTCCACGTCGCTTTAAAAAAAACAAACAAACAACAACACCTCACTCTAGTTACAGACTAAACAGAGGTGAACTTTCTTCTCTGGCGGCAGGTTCATTCCTGCTTAGTTAACAAGACCGAAAAGAGACAGACGTCCACTTGAATGACTGGAATAAATACGGGGGACGGAAAGGACCCTGTTAATTGGGATATCCTATGTCACTTTCTTTTTTAAAGCACTTGAAGTGCAGTTAAAGTAGAAAATACACTACTTGGTGGGTGATTCCGCAAAGCAAGCGCGGAATTTAAGTCTATTTGTTGACCCCTTCCCCATCTAAAACGGGGAGATCCTGGTTAAAAAAAACACCTTTCTAAATCGGAGAATAAATGCCGAAAAAAGGGTTAGTAGTGCAAAGAGACTTACAACACTTGTAGGTTACGGTGACTGGGGGAGGGTGGCTGTAAAACGACCCAGCAGTCTCGAATGTCCTTACTCAGGGGTCTAATGAAGGGATGCGCAGCTTCTCCCGGATTATTGCTAGGACTCGCCGAGGGATAGACCGCCTCCAAGGATCTGACCTCGCTTGTAACTAGGGCATTTGGGAAGAAACTAGGCTTTTAAGTTCTCAGATTGAGGAAGCTCCTGCTTCGTGAGCTATAAGAACCCCTCCCGATCTTGAAATTCCTCCACCGTAACTGCTGAAGATCTAAGCAATTATACACCCTCTTAAAGCCCCTTTTTACGCAGTGAACGTCCGCTTTGCCTTTGGCCCTTGGGGAGGGGTCTAAAAATGATTGGTAAATAAGATACCATAAAATTAGGCCTCCAATTTGACAGGTTCTGTCAAATACACCGAGCACTACTTTACTACAAGTGAACTCAACCGCATTCAATGAAATGTACTTCGAAGCAGGCGTTGGTAGTACCACCCCTCTCCCGTGCAGGCTTACTTGGGAATACCTCCCATAGAGTTCGCCCGCGGTTAAGATTCTGTAAAGACGGCTGTGCGCGCCTTTTGGAAATGAATCCCTTTGGTTGGCTGGGGTGTGTGTGTGTGTGTGTGTGTGTGTGTGTGTGTGTGTGTGTGTGTGTGTGTGTGACTCTTGAATCCAACCCCGCGCTAAACAGTTGCGTCCAACTGGTCCAGGTAGATAGGAACAAAACTCTGCTGAAGAAGTAGCACTAATGGGCGGAGGGGCAGGTAAGTGAAAAAGCATAGGACCAAGATCGCCCAAAGTGATTGGCATACTGCTGCTTCTAGATAAAACAGCCCCTCGATTTCCCTCCACGAGAGCCTTGTCTGCAACCTTTTAAGGCACAGCTGGTTGGTTCGTCCGTGGCCAGGGACACATGCAGTCAGGCGCTCCATATATTGTTCTCATCAGCGGTTGCAACCCAGAAGTGGCTTCGGGCTATCTGGCACTCGCAACTCGCAAGTTGTGTAGGGGGTCAGTTGGGCGAATTCGGAATTCATCTGCCAAAGCTTCGTTTCGCGTAATCTGCTCTGCGGCCGCCTCTGCTTGGGGTTGGCCTGGGCCTTTGTCATGTGCTCCACTGACCTACTTCTCTCGGCTGAGAAAATAGGTCCTAAGACCAGAGCAGGACCATCCCAGCCTCCAGCGCTTGACAGGCGGAGATTATTCAGCGAAAATTGTCGGAATCTGCTCTTCGTTCTTATCCCACGAAGTCTAAGCGCCCTGTTGACCAGCGCTCCGGCTTTCCTAAAGGACAAGCACAGACCTAATTTCTGTATTTTACTTAAAAAAAAAAGTTAATTTGAAAATAAATTGGCAGCCTGCATCTAAATATTTGACCCCATTTTTAGCCCCAATCTAGTTCCATTGTATAATAATTGTGCCCTACTTTATATTTTCCAATCCATCAGATCGTCTCAGTTTCCATATGCTACGTGGCTAATTCGATTTAGAAACCTCATCAACTCAGGTGCTCGTGTAGCTTATAAAACGGGCTGATTTTTTTTCCCCGAGAGCCTCTCCTGTTACTTTTAAAGAAGCGGTTGGCAACTCCTGCTGAAGTCCGGAGTAAAGAGTGCGCCCTTTGCAAATGGAATGAGACTGGCCACTCTAAGGCGAATCGGGAAATAAGTTCCAATGGTTTCAGCGGCTTTTACCTCAGAGGAAATATCAAAACGCTTTCCGACGTCTTTAGCCTGCTTTCCTTTGAAATCAATGAACTGGGTAGGCCTGGCGTCTTAGTCTGTGTTGATCTCAGCTGTGTAATTAAGGTATCCACCAAACGTACCCATCCTACATGTCCAGTCTTTTACCCCTTCAATCTAAACTCCTGGGCGACGGAAAATCCTCCTTGTCTCACTTGATTCTCACAGTCGCGCCAGACCCATTTCTTTGCAAACCGTTAAAAGTCCGGCCAAGGGAGGGAGGGAAGGAGGGAGAGGGAGGGAGGGAGATCAGAGATCTGGACAAAATAGTTAGGTCGATCCTGGCGCTTGTCACGCACTTCTCTTGTTTGTCGTTTTTAATATTGTTATCACGAAGGAGGAAATGCGGGGAAGACCACAGGACTCGACAGCGATCCGCACTGGAAATCAACACCCCACCCCCACCCCTCCTTATTTTCTGGGATCCCGCCTCTCCATTTGGAGAGCATTCGGAGATCGGAGGCCTGAACTTTTCCCTTAAAGGAACTGCCTTTTAGAGGCGTTTAGCTTTGGGAGATTTGGGGAGCGGATATCTCGGGCCAACCGGTGCTATTTTAGACCAAACTGGGACCGAGAAGCTGGTCTCCTATTGAATTTCCTCTTGCTGGGCCAGCACTTCAAAACGTCTCTCCCCCCCCCCCACATCTTGTTTTAAAAAGCCAATTGCGGGAATCCCCGACTTTCAGTCGGACCAGTCTCCAGCTGTAGTGATTCGTTCGATTGGGAACCGATTTTGGTGGTTTCTGGAATATTAATCTCTCCATTTTTTTAAAAAAAGTTTTTGTCCCGAAGAGGAAAGTCCCGGGCAGTCAATAGTCTATTGGCTTTCAGTAAAATCAAATCACGACTTTCCGAAGTTAGGGCAAAACTTCAGCTCACATAAACGAAGCCGGGAGGTTTCGGTATGTAATAAGCTGCGTTTCTTTTCTTTTGGAAGTATAATTGTGACCTTAATAATACACAGAACTTTTCTGGAACCTTTTCAGAATCTTTTCCATCCCCTCAAATCCCAAACTTCGCACAGCTTACTGATTTCACCCTACTCGGAACAAGCCGGAGGTCTTATCTGCCGCCTCAAGTCCGAAGGGGTCGCGGGGAGTCCAGCCAAGGTCCGCGGTGCTCCGAGAAAAAAAGAGAGGAGGGGCTGGATCCTGTCCTCGCGGCGGCTGGCTGGCTGGCTGGCTGGCTGGCTGGCTGGCTGGCTGGCTTACGTCGCAACCCAACAAGAGTGGGTTGAAGTGAGTTGAAACTTACCCTGTTTTCCTGCGGTTTAGAAACTGTCCTGAAGCCTCAACAAGATGAAACTTGATTTATAATTGCGCTATTACAATACTTCAAAGATAGATGAGAAGTGGTTGGACATCCTATTCTTGCTGTAGGCTGTAGTTTGAAACTAGTTTTGCTTTAAGGACACTTCTCTTTCAGATTAGTTGGCATAGTGGGATGGGGAGGAAATATGAAAAGAAACAGAGTGGTACTACTTATGTTATTGAATTAAGATGTCCATTTGTCCTGGAAAATCAAGCACAATTCTAGGATACTTAGGTTAAAAATATAAACACCAGATGATTAAAATACTGTACTGTCCAAATGAAAATGCACAGCCAGATTGTGATTCCTCTTTAAAAAAAATATATACATCTATTGGAACATTTCAAGAGTCATTTTTACTTTTATTTTTGTTGTTATTTAAAGATTTATCTTTGTATGTAAAATCATAAAAAGCAGTTTTTGAAAACTCAGAGTACAGTAGTCTGAATCATTCTTATCACTGTTATATATATATATATATTGAAAAATAAATGTATAAAATAATATCCAAACTGTACTCCCTAAACTTCGTAATCACATCTTTCAGCAGTTTGTTCACCTGTGGTATTTCAGTTCCCTTCCCCATCAACAATTTAGGCAGTTTCACTGATTCATTAAAGAGCCTTCCAAATACATGTTTTCTCTTCAACATTGAAATACAGGTAATGTCATCTTCTTATTAACTTAAATAAACTTATCCTTTAATTATTGCTAATGATGTGTTTTTGAAACATTATGGTGACTTATCATCATATTATCAATTGTAAATAATGTTTACATTAGAATACTACTGACTTACATCATCATGGTCATAGGCCTGCCAAGAATGGATAATTCTGTTTAAGTGCATCATTGTGAACTTAGTTATTATTTAATGGACCAATTCAAAAGAAGATAAAAATGATCTGGAGAACCACTGATTTTTAAAAGGATGATGCCGTATGACAGAAATTGAAGTTTATATCTTTACTAGAAAGAACTATAACCAATAGGCCTTCACTGAAATTCAAGCATAAAGTCAAATTTGTCACAAGTTGCAAACCCAAAGATACATTACAATTTATACATCTGCTTTAATGTTTTTTGAGATATGATTTCCATTAGCACAAGTTCCTTTCTAATCAAATTTTAAATTTTAAATTAAAAATTCATCAGTCTTTTATGAATCCTGTAGATTTGCACTTTTCCTGGTATTTTATTTGGCAGTTTTATTCAAAGGTATACACTAGGTATCAAAAAATCATTTTATAGATTTTAGCCAGTTCTCTCAAACGGTTCCTTATAGAGCAGTCTGTTTCTTTGTTTGCTTCATTCAGGAGCTCCAGTGGTATATGTAGTGCTCTATCCTGCAATTTTTGCCACAAGAACAACTTTGTAAGGTAAATTGGACTAGGAGTGAATGAATGGGCAAAGTAGCACAGCCCATGGCAGATGGTGGACAGAAAACAGGTTTTCTGCAGTGCTGGTCAACACCTTAATTACTGCACCCCAATATAATGTATGTATATTCAGAAGTAAACTGTAGTTGTTTCAGCAGGGCTTTCTCCCAAGTAAATATACATAACTTTTTGGCAATCCCTGTGTAAGTAAATTTCAAATCTAATTTGATCAAAGCCCCAAAGTCTCTCTGATATACTTTTCTCCCAATACTTTATTCATTATTTAAATATAGTATTAGGACAAAGAGCTATACTTTAGGAAAAATTAGTTTCAAATATTATAAGAAACAAACTTAGTGATAGAAATTGATCAAAATGTGAATGTGATATTCATATTGAAATATGTATTGTCATAAATATATAATCCAAGGCTTAGTTTTAAACAGGCACCATTAATGTAAATAACATTCAGCAGTTTATAGCTGTTGCCATTATTTTTGCAATGGTTACCTGGTTGTAAAAAGCCAGCTCAGGACTTATTGAACATATATTTTGTCACCTTTTCAGTTGATGTAGAAACTTCTCAGATAGCTAGCATTACTTCTATGAAATTGATGCATATATGTTTTTTTTAATTAAGGCAATAAAAAGTTGAAGATAACATAATGATTGATCAAATCACGAATGACATTTGCTACTAACTTATAAGTCAAGTTAGCTCTTTCATAGCCTATTAGTTGTTGCTTCAGTTTTAACAAAGAAATTCATAAGTGTATAATGACATGCTATACTGTGGAAGTGTGACTGTTAGTAGAATTTCTTGTGAGTTGTTATATAGCAACAACAACCCTGACAACCCTTTAAACAGGAGAATAATAAAAAATAAAAGAGCATTCAAATAAGAATTTAATAATATCATAGTATCTTGTTGGGTAAACTTTCTCTTAACATTTATTTGTATGTTTCAAACTAAATTCAAATTCTAAGTTCACCTGAACTGAGCTTTGTATAATTGCACAAAGTCCTTAGAGGGTAATGTCAAATAGAAAAACTATCTGATTAGAATGTTAGCTTAATTTTACACTGTATTTTTGAATCCATCCTCATTAACATGCGTACCCACATGTAGCATAGTTGAAGACTATAATTTTCTCTTGATTTTCTCTTTCATGTATGCCTACCAAACTATGTGTTTCTTACCATGATGACACCTTCATAATCTCCAATCTATCATTCTCACAGATTTCAACAGGTAGTGCAATCCTATATATTTGTTTCCAGGAATAAACTCTTTTGAGTGTCTGAATAAGAACAGAGAATGCTGCAGCATTGTTTGATTAACTAGGGTTTCATACAGTGTTCATAATTCAGCCAAAAGAATAATTTCAAAACTTCGTTAGATGTTAACACACTTAATATTTCCCTCATTGAAAATAAGGGAGCTTGGTATCTTAATTATATGTTTGGAGTATATTGATTATTGTACTTTATTAGAATACGTAGTGAGGACTCTGTTGTTTGGTAATTGATCTCAGTATGCTACCTCATTTTCTTGTGATTGAATTATGCTGAGAAGCTGACAACATCCATAATCATTTTAAGAAATGGTATGAAAATGTCTAGGTCAAAAAAAAGTGAAATTATCTCTGAATTCAAAGCAGTGAAAACAAAGTACTCTTTCAACTAAAGGTCAAATAACAGTGGTTACTTGCCAGATGAACTCATTATTTGAGAATTATTTCATAGACTGCAGGGAAATGTTGCTATCCTGAGGCTACTCCCATGAACAAAGCAAATCAAATTTGAAAATGTATATTGTACAACCATGTGATATCTAATAGCTTGAGGTTGTATGAAATGCAAGATTAAACAGTCTCTGTAGTCATCAAAGCCGTACACATTTATTTAACATTAACAAAGGATATAATCCTGCTCCTACTGAATTTTGTAATAAATTTGGGTAAATGGATTACTGTTGTAGGCGTAGAACTATACATACTAAAGTTACTAAAGCTACTATTGGAGACCTGAAACAGATGTGGGGTTTGGAATACTCAGCTCATTGCTACTATTGACTTCTCTGGGTGGGACTGTTTAGCGGAAAGCACTTCCTTTCCTGAAATAAATGCTCCTCTGAATTTAATAGTGCAATTATATATACAAGTCACAGAAAGGAAGCAAACCTGCTTAATGAATTAGTATTTTTCTAACATTGATAATAAATTGCTAAGTATAATCATTACTTCTGATAATGCAAAGTTGGTCAAATAAAAATAATTATGGCTGAAACTAAACAACATAATTACATTATAAATATATTACTCTTTTTTATGTCAGAATGCCTTCTGTTATCTTTCATACCTATAGATACACTCAAAATTTCAATTGCTCCTTTAGCTCTGGTCTCTTTGATCACTCCAGCTCCTGATCAAATGCCCATCACTCTCTGTATTTTTGTTTTGTTTTTAAATAGAAAGTTGTACATGAATATTCCTTGGGGCATATGAATGATACAATCTAAAATGAATATTTTCATATGCAACTTATTAAACTAAGCCAAATTGGTTCAACTGCAGTCTGTACTTGCGTTACCTAAAACTAAAAAAATTAACAACATTAAAACCAACATATGAGGATATTAAATGAAATAGATTTATCATTTAAGAGACTTCCAAGTCTGAATAAATTATTTGGCATTAAAGAGAAAGTGTAAACTACTGTATTCTGTAACTTACATATATGAAATAAATATACGTGTAGTACTGTCATAATTATATTTACTGAGAAGTAAATTTAGTGAGACTTCTTTATGGTTTGATATGTTCTGGACGGGATGTTATTTCTTGATTGTACATATAATATGTTATAAGCTAACAGTACAATCTTTGGCATGTTTGCTCAGGAATAGTATCTAATGCATCTTGGTCTGTAATAATTTTGGGGAATGAATTTACCCTTGTTGTATAAAATGACCTCTTATAAATTCTTCTCAATCTATGCCTTAAATTTTCTTAAAATATCCATCAATCTGGAACCAATCTGAGAAATAAGTGAAATTCTGTGCTAATTAAATTCTATTTTCAATTATAATAGTATCCCTTAGCAGAATGACAGCATTGAATTCAGTGGTTTTCGGACTCACACAAGACACCCCCACTAGTTCACTGGAATTACTGCATTAAAGTTTTTTTTTCTTGTAATCATTTTTAATGAATTGCTTCATTTTACTTCTGCATATTCTCAAAATAATGGACTTTCAACAATGTTGAATAGAATATTAGGAAAAGTTAAACTTTATTCCCATGAAAATTCTCCATAAAAGTAGAAAGAAATTGTATTAAAAATAAGTCATTTTGTCATGCAGAATATGAAAATTGGAGATTAATTAGTACATGATTTTTTCCCATTTACAAAAATAAAATTATACATAAACTAGGATTTGTGTAAATTAAATATGAAAAGCTAAGCTTGAAATCAGTCTAAAATCTATATTCAGTAAGCTCATTCTAAGATTTTTTTCCAATTACAATGCTGAGTTTGAATCATGCACTATTGAAAGATAGGACAATAAAATACAAGAGCATTTTAACATGTATTCATTGCTTTGTTTTATATATCTGTCTTATGCAATTTGTAGAAGATGTCTATTTTTTAAAGGCTTGTTACTGTAATATGTTATAATTATGTATATGTGTTGTGTGTGGATACACATATTTAGTTTTACATGTGTTAGAAAGAATAAACACCAGCAGTCTTCCATTTTACAATTGCTTGTTTTTAGATTGAAGAAAACGCTTTGCTGCATCTATATCATGTTATAATGGTATGTGAAATTATGTAAAATAAATTCTAGTGAATATAGTGCAATTTAAATAGAGTTAAATATGAGTCATATGACAAATATTACAATTTTTTTAGATTGCTGAACTTCTAGTTTAAGCTGTCCTCTTTTTCTGTCCATTCATGTTAGAACTACATGCATTTAATCTTAATACTATTAGTAATTATGTGAACCTCAATATCCAAAATGTCGGCTTAAAAAAATAACTGAAAAAACAGGGCAACTTAAAATATTTTCGCAGCATATGAAGAGTTTAATAAATTATGGATTTAATCCATTTCAACATCTTACTTACAATTTTTTTATCATCTAAATAGTTATCCACAAATTTTAGCAGTTTTTATAAATAGCATATGTGTTTCCATATCTGAATATAAAGACATTTCTTTGCCCCAAAATTCACAGTGCTAGATTGTAGACTATTGATAAATTTTCCAGATTAGATAAATACATTTTATCTGCCCCAAATAATGTATATGAGATGGACAATCTATAACTTTATTAAATAAATAACATGTTGCCATGTCCGTTTCAGCATTAAGTTTGGACTCATGTCCTAATGTTGGTGTTGGTGTTCTCTTTTTATTTCTTGATAACATTTTCAAGCTTCCATGTTAACTCTCAGATCAACATTATGTTTTTACAGTCTGAGATAAAATATAACATTTTGGAAATATCTCTGGATATTCAAGCAAAAGAAGGTATAAAGTGCAGTCACCTAAGAAATATTAATATTTTAATGAACTGTCAATATCCTCAAAATAGCCAAATTAGAAACATCCATTGATAGCTCTGGAGAACAGTATGTGTTTAGAAGTCAGGGAAGCAGCATTGGTGATAAACATATCTGTAGTTGCCATGAGTACTGGATTCAGTTTCACATATCTATGAATACATGCAAAATAACTCAATTCTGATTTTTTTTGTTTTTTTTTAACAAATTTATTTTGTAATGAACATTTATTTGCAACCATAACTTTTAGTAGACTTCATATAACATTACAGAAATCCATATCAGTTCAATACCTTCTCTCTAACATACTCACTATTTATCAGTATGTGCTTTCATATCTTCCTTGAGGCCATTGCAAACAATGCAAGTTTATCAGGAACCTAGAGCTAGATTCATTATGCCCTTGTTAATCCAACTGAATCAGTCTAACTTAGAAGAAGAAAATGTCTGTTCTGTAACATGTAATAACACCAATTTTATTAAATTTCAAACAAAGATAAAATGCAAAGTAAAAAAGCAAAAAAGATTTAAAAGGGGGAAACAGGAATTAGAGAGGGGATGGATTGAAGTGTGGATACTGCAAATAGGTTATAGAAATAATTTATTGTGTAAACCTACGGAATAAGATTCATTATTTTCGCATCTAACATGCTGTATACTGTATTTCACTTTACTCATTTCTAGCTGTGCAGGCTAGCAAAACACATTAATCCAGGCATTATATAACATAACATTAAGGTGGAAACTTAGTAGAATTGATTGGCTTAAATAAGAGTTGTATGGTAAAATCGATCTTATTAGCCCTTAAAACAAAATTAAAAAAATATTCTGCAGCAGAATTCTTGTCATATATTTAATGTATCCAGATTTATCCTAAAATATCTTGCTGTCCACTGAAAAAAAGGAAAACTCCACCAAAACATTGAAACATCAGACTTTTGGATTAACTGATCGTAAAATATTTGCCCAATCTTCCCAGCTGCCATTCCTGAATTGCTTGAATTTATTGTTCAGTGGACTGATTTTGAATTCACTGACACTACTAATTCTGGGTGATTTTAATCTTCTTTGAAGGCAGCTCAATAATTTAAGGCTATCATGGCAACTACAGGTTTATCCCAAGTCAGTTCTGGTTTGACCCCTGTTGCAAATGAGTCAATCTGATTAATTTCTTCTTGTGGACAAATCACTTTTTCAAAACCAAGGGGTTGACTTGCAATGTCAACCTTTACTTGGAGAGCGGACCAATTTAGGATGGTCTGCTTTACAGGTTTCATATTTCAAATGGCATTTGTGGTATTTCCCAGGGACCAGCGGGTCTTACCTAATTATGCCTCACTCTTATCATTGGAAATATGGAAGCAATGAGATACTAGACAGAATTTCTTGATTGTTCTCCCTGCCTACTAATCAAGGAAGGTCCTTGACATACTGAGGAGCTGTCAGAGATTTAACAAGTGAAAACATACCTGATTCTGGATGAGAACAACGGCCAGTGATTATCAAATATGGGTATGAGCTCAAGTTCAAGCTTCTAATGTGGCAGTAAGGTTGCTAAAAATTAATTATTCTGCCTGTTAATTATTTAATCTAAAAATGTTTAATCTAGACCCTTTTAGAGAAGGATGACCCAAAGAATATACCTATCTTTTGGATCTAGGACATTTAATGGGGCATCTGTAAGTAAAAGGTCTCATATTTGCCTCCACATCAGAAGCCTAATAACCCTGAGGAAGTGACAGAGATGAAACTTTATTATTTTATTTTGTAGGTTTTTCAGTCTGTGATCATGAGGAATTTGAGACATTTCTCCATAGGGCGAGCTCTATCATGTGTAGATCTACCTTGTTTGGTTAAATTTTCAAGATAGAGGACAGGAAGGTTGGTCCAGGCAATAAACAATGCCTCACTGCAGAAGATGAAGTTCCCAGCAGCCAGAAAAAGATGGGTTTGCCTACTACTAAAGAAGTTTACATACCCTGAGAGGAATGTATTTGTTTGATTAGTTTATTATTTAGTAATTAATAGTTACAGTTCATTAATATCCCCAGATAATAGTTAGTTGTAATTGTCACTAAGGAGGAAAAAGCAGATTACCTGGGTCCCTGGCAACCTGGAAGCAGGCCTAGTTATGGAAACCACACATTCTTTTTCTTGTGGAAGGAGATTGATGCAGGAAATGTCAGCATCACTGTCCTCCTAGAACTGTCAGTTGTTTGATTTTTGATTGGAGGTTCATCTAGTCTCTGTTTCTATTGGTAGAGAATATTTTCTGCTTGGCCCCAGATGTTCCCCAGAGATCATCCCCCAGAGATCAGCTTGACTCCAACTCTACCACATTTTTACAATACTTTAAGAACTTGATGTGCTACCAAATGTGGGGATCTAGAAGTGTAGCGGAGCCTATACAGTGGCTATTTTGAATGTAGACTGCTTTTAAACGCTAGTTGTGGAATTTGTTAATTTAATTTGCGTTGGTTTCATATGTCTTTAAGTTGTTGAAGTCGTCCAGTGTCATACAGTTGAGCTATATAAATCAAATTAATAAATAATAATTACTGGAATAATAAGTAGAAACCTTTTGTACGATAGCTTTTGTCCAATTTCCCCGTGCAACAGCATTTCAAAGAGTGAAGAAAGTTCTTTCCTTCATGATCTTCTGGATGACTGAAAATCTGGTTGTTTCAGAAGGTCTTTAAGGAACAGAATAACAGTTGTCTGAGTAAGTTGTGGTGCCATCTAGTGTATTATGGTGCTTATTGTATTGCATGATTATACTAAATTTGTTAGATTATTATGTAGATTATATATTAGTATATTATCACATTGTATACTTCTTAAATCTAATATGATTAATGTAGCATATAAAATTCATAAATAAATATATATATTGTATTTATATGATATATTCATATAAATACCCTGGGTCCTAGGAGAAGGGCGGCATACAAGTTCGACAAATAAATAAATAAATAAATAAATAAATAAATAAATAAATAAATAAATAAATAAATAAATAAATAAATAAATAAATAAATAAATAAATAAATAAATAAATAATATTCATCCTGAAAGAGTTTGTGCAAGCTTTGTTGGCAGTTTTTCATCTAGCCACTATTCAAATCTGCTACTTCGGCCAGGAAATTGCTGCATCCAGTATTTTCACTGTCTAAAAACCGAATAATATTTATGATTAAAATTAAAATATATTTATTTGTTGGTGACCACCTAGAATAAAATGGGAAGAATTATGTTTAGGAATGTTGCATAAGCCTTTGAGGGACGCTTGGTGAAAGGAGGAAGAGGAGGTAGATACTGTAAATAGCCAAATAGGAGAACGATTGGTACAAAAAAGATGAAGAAAGATATTGTATAATGTGTATCGGGAGGCAAGGCAGTTGCAGACAATGTACTCAAGAAAAACTTGGTTGAAACTAAAAGCGACAAAAAACGCAGAAGTATTTTGGGGGATTTTTTTTTAATTGAAAGTGGGGGAAAAGGACTAAATAAGGAGCCTCAAACGCAGTAAATTGAATGAGAAATAAAATGATGCATTTATTTGGGGTGAAACTGAAGCGGGGAATGCTAAAAATAATATTTCAGAGATTCCTGCAAGAACCCAAAATAAAGAAATCCTGTGAGAATGTTGAAAAACAGTAACGTTTGCTGGTGATAAGTAGTGGAAAAATGTTGAATCTGGATGTGATTTTCTTGCAAAGTGCCTTGACTTGATTAATGTGTGTGACAAATTGACATGTGTACCTAATGACTTGAGGTATACTTTTGCTATTCCCCTATACAATGGGAAAGGTTGCAAGAAAAAGCACTAAACCTATAATGCAACTGAGAAAGTGTTTGATAGAATTTTTATTAAAAAAACAGAAACAAGAGGTAACAATGAGTAAAATTGTTAACTGAAGTACACCTTTTTTATTCTTCTGCAGGTCAATGAGAAAGACATACACATGAGAAAAAAATATTAAAATTTTGTCAGAGGAAGCATGCAATAAATTAAATGTGTTTGGATTGTGACAGATTTTGCACAAATATTTAAATTGAAGTTCCTAAATGCTATAATGGTGTGATTGAATGCTGTGAATGGACTAAAGAAATGGATGATAATGTCCTCTTGATTGTGTTAATGTATTTAAATGTATGTACCTAATGTGTTGATGGATAAATTATAAAGAATGCTTATGTTGAGGTTAGAAGTGTGTTGTTTGGGGATGTGCATATGTATTAAATGCCAAGTTGTTGGCTGAGAACTAAAATGATCTAAAAATGAGGTTCTCTTCATTATCCAAGGATTGCTACACACAGAGGGATATATATATATATATATATATATATATATATATATATATATATATATATATATATATATATATATATATATGCTTCACTGCTAATGATTTCTTGAATCTGTTGCATAGAAATCAGAGTGGGGAGAAACATATGGTTCCATGTGCATGATTGCCAGAGCCAGAAACAGTGGTCATCTTGCTTGACCGCATCAGCCTTTTTGTGCTTGCAACAGTTGATGTTCCCAAGAGAAGCTGCTTGGGGATCATTCCTTTTGATTAGGATGATATTGTTTCAATAATGATTCGAAATCCAAATCTCTGCCTTGTAGCTCAAATATCCAAACTTACTGAGTCCAGTACAGTTTGTTCCTAAGCATGGTGCCATCTGCTTAAAAGCATGCTCAGTTTTCCTCGGCATTTGCTTTGTACGCTGAGCTTCTGATTGCCATCTTCGAAAGACAAAGAGATGAGTGCCAGATTGTTAGATCAAAATAAATTCATGAACTATTACCTTCATTGCCATAGGCTAAAATGTCCAGATTCTCATATCTTCATCATGTTAGGAGAACTGTACCTTGGGTAAGTATCTTCCTTCTTTCTTAGGCTAGTAGATCTAAGCTGCAAAAAAACCCCCAAAACCTTATCACAAGTTAAGAGACTTCAATGGCTCTTCTGCCGTCAAGTTGCCATCTGGCTTTTTTTGAAGTTTAGATACTGTAGCCAATAACTCTTCTCCCTCCTTTGCACCATTCTCTATTTATTTTGTTTGTCCTTTCAAGCTTAATGAGCAAATTTGCAGCTTTGTTACTTATAGCAATATTTTTATAAAATAACAATTAATTAATGAGAAAAACAGTCATATCTCTTACTGACATTTGCAATTTCCAAAATAGAAATTGGGTAGTCTCTCATAAACAAAAGTTGAAGGAATGAGTGCCTTTTTCAAAAGTCTGTATTCAACATAAAATAAAGTTTTAAAATTAAAAGTGTAAAATTAAAAAAGTGGTATTTGTTTCCAATTCATTCATTTGTTAGGAAGTCTTGCTCATTTTTTTGCCTTCAATTACATCTTGAAGTAGCCCAACTGACTGTGTAGCATCACTGTATCAGCATGATTGCTTTATATTCCAGGTTGATATATTTCATGCATAAGATTGATTCAGGTAGTATTCTACTTATTCCAAATGGGCTTCATTGCCTGCATAGCATATTAATTATTACCAGGTTGACTTTTTAATATAAATCAATACTGGAAATGATATTTATTTTATAAATAAAAAAAGCTTTTTATAATATGTAAAGAAATCATCAGTTGGAAATTGACATATAGCTAAGTATTTTAAAAATTATTTCAACATATTTTTATGTTGGTTGATTGATTTGATTTCATGCCACCCAAGTCCAGAAAACTATTCTTGTTAATAGTTAACAAAAATCAGACAACTGCAAGACAAAAATATCTTCACTGAAGGTTATTGTCCATGATCTACCATCACAGATCGAGTATGGTTTAGTGAATATATACTTGTCAATTTCCCAGTCCAACTCCAAAATCATTCAGGCACCTATACGAAGGGAACAGTTGAACCTCAATCTGTCTGCTTCTGATCCAGCACGTTTAACATTATACCACATTGGCTTTCAAATTTTTCTATATATTTTCATCCATTTTTAATTTATATAGACATCTACCGGTATATTCCACTTTTTCCAAAATATTATCAACACACCTTCCCTGCAGACACCACAAAGTTAAACCTTCAGGGGGAGAAGAAAAACAAAGAAGAAGGGCTCAAATAACTGCTTATTAGTCAGATTTGCTCCACCTAATATGATTTTGCTTTGCACACACATACACAAAAATTAAATTTCTTTGAGACTTAATAATTTGACAAAAGGCGTGTAGTTCTGCACTTCATGTAAAAATCATCAATTCCCCTCCCCCCAAGATCTAAAACATTTGAACCAGTATCCACAATGAACCACAGTTGAAGATTTGGAAGCTTTTTCAAATCATGGTTAATCTTAATGATAAAATAAGCTTACTCCATGCCTTAATTTTTGAAGTTAGCTTATTTCAATAAATTATAGTTAACTATTGTTTATATGTTTGATGCAATGTTAAATTGTAGTAAAGTAAAACTGGAATTAAAAGCTTCTTCCCACAGACAGCCTCCCCTACCACCTTGATGACTTTATATTCACGGTAAACTGTTCCAATTTGGGCTACCAGAATAGCAGTTCTTTAACACTTCTTCTCTCAACTACCTCCATGGCTAGAAATGGACCATTTGTTTGTTGTCACAGAAAATTCTAGTACATTAGATGGATACCTCATTGTGTCAAGCTAGCAAAAAATGATAGAGCAAAAATAAATTTCAGTTAATTTAATCTAATAAATTAGAAGTAAAATCTTCCTTTTGTTTTTACTTTTCAAGTCCTCTTAGCTTTTACTATAACAATGTGAACAATGTGAATGAAATTTTTAACATACTATGGAGAAAACTGCTGATGGAGCTGAAAGAGGCCCCTGCTTTGAAAGGGTCTTCAAACCTACTTATCCAGTGATGAGTTTAAAAGGCCACTGATTTTTATTTATTTAAGCATGTTTGCCATCTTTTCTCAACTTTTTTTTAATCTGAGAAGAAATTTTAAAATAATTTTAGGCCTCAAGGAAGCCCTGCATAAAAAAATAATTTAAAAAACCACACTTATCCAATTTGCAATTTATCACATTTACAGCTAGAACAAAGTAGCCAGTGGATAGGTAGTCATAGCATATAAAAAATGCTAGCACAAAGTTAAAAAACAAACAAACCTCTGTTTGTTTATAATCATGATCTCTTGCAGAACCCCTCATGACCTCTAGTGGAACTCCAAGTGAGAAAGGCTAATGTATGCCTTTGTCTTTCCTTAGCATTCCAAATAGCTTGTTATCTAAACAATGCTTTTTAAAATGAATCAACATCTATCTAGGTATCCCATGTTTTCACCCCCATGTTCAAACATGCATGTGGCTAGCAATACTCCAACTTATTTCAGCCTTAAAGAATCTGAATCAGACTGATCCCTGCAGTTAAAAGATGCCTCTTTGCTGGTGTTTGTTCTGGACGTTGGTGGCCTCTTTCAAATGAACTTTCTTCATCAACTAAAAAAAAACAAAAGGTGTGTGTGTGTGTGTGTGTGTGTGTGTGTGTGTGTGTGTGTGTGTGAGAGAGAGAGAGAGAGAGAGAGAGAGAGAGAGAGAGAGAGAGAGAGAGAGAGAGAGATGCCGCACTGTGGTAAGCACTAATTGAAATTCCTGATCGCAGCCTCAGCAGTTAAGGCCAGCGTTCAAAGGCCCTGGCAAGAGAGGAGTTCTCTCCCCAGCACCTTTGCTAGTTTTAGGGGATACAGTAGTGGGAGAAGCTTATGCCACTGTGCTTAAGAGTCCTTTCAGCCCTGTTTTTAGTTTGCATCATAGTAATTTGACAAGTCTTCAAGACTGCTGACATCAAAAGAACATGTTATAGGGGAGGTAAACGTGCTGAGATTGTTGTACAATCCAAAGGCAGTTATCCTGGCTTCAGTCCTGCATTTCAACACTGTGTATTTCAAATGCCGACCAGCATTTCAATGAGATAGGAGCAAATGTTTGCTTAACTATGTACTTATTTGCAGCTCTGCTTATAATATAGGGTAAAAATAAATGCTTCAGCAGGTTTATAGCAGTGACCCTCTGTACAGCTTCATTTAAAAGAAAGGCAGCATTATGTATTTGGACCATGCATTCATCTAGGGAATAAGTTCATATGATGCCAACAGATTCAAATTTGCAGAAAGACACCAGATACAAAGGGACAGGCTGGACTGCATTTACAGTACTACAGGAGGAACATTCATAGCTAGAAATTTCACAAGTGCATTCTGACCAAGATCTGTTAAATTTTGAGTTCTTTGTTAAGATAACCAAAATAAATAATAGATGGCGATATTCTAAACATGATAAATATGGTGCAATCAGTTGCTTCTCAATGCTGGATGTACATTTGAATTTTAATAATTACCATAACATATATTTAGACTGTTTAAGAAACAGCACCAATCTTTCAGGAAAAATGTATTAGACCCTCCCCAGTGAATTAAATGGATGAAGCCCAGCATTGGAGTGGTTGCTGCTTATCTGCCCAGTGTGATAAGCTAAAAAAAAGTATATAACTGAGCTTGTGCTGTATATGGGCAGCCTTTAGCGTCTTTTGTTGCAATTGCTCAAATTTCTTGGATTTCTACAATGCCAGAGTATGAAAAGAAATAGGTTCGTGGCAGTTTTCTTTGGAAACTGTTTCGAAATATTGTCAAAACACTCAGAATTGCCAAAATTGTTAGGCTGTCAAAAACCAAACTGTCTCCTCAACAGAATATCCTGTTCTGAAGCTCATGATACATAATTTTCATGGTTCTCTCTTTTGTAATTCTCATCATGTATAAACTCATGAAATGATTCCATTCATAATTGCATTGGATTAATCTGCCAAAATCTTCACCTGACATATATTTACTTTCAATTAAAGTATTATTTTGACTTACTGTTTTTAGTGGAACTTAGTTACATACAATAGTTATGATAATTAACATTTCACAGTAATAAGTTTGCAGGTAATTCAGTGAGCAGAGTGATATTTCCAAATGCGCTCAGTATTGTGGCTAAAATGCATTTTCCAATGAATGGTGGTTTCCATTCAGCAGAAGATCAAAAGATAATATGCAGCAAAATTATTTGGAAATTAGGTGAACATGTTTCTGAAGCAGGCTGTTCTGATCTGCTTAGGGTTAGGGTTCCAAATTGAAATCTTGTTGAAATCTAGGCCTGCTGGAACACAGAAGTCAGTGTGGAGTCTGACTCAGGCAAGGACTGCTTGAGCAAAATACCCTTTCAGATCTTATTTTAAATAAGCCTACTGCCACAACTCCCTCAAAGGGTGTTTTCTCTCCCTCAATATTATTATAAGAAAGCCACACTCCTACAATAGTTATGAATGTTCTAAAATGTTATCTTTGGCATTAAAGAACAGACACATAAACAGGATCACATAAGTACACTAATAACACTAAACTCTTGCTATCTCCTTCACATAATAGAGCAGAGGTCCCCAACTTTTTGGACACCAGGGACCGGTTCTGTGGAGAGAGTTTTTTCCTCAGATCAGAGGGTGAGTAGTTTTGTGTGCTGCCTGCATCCAGTGGATGGGGCTTTACTTGTTTGTGCAGACTGGTTGCTGGCATGCCGAAGCCCGGTACTGGTCCATGGATTGGATTTGGGGAACCCTGTAATAGAGCAAGCAGTCTCCTTAAAGTTGCAGGATATTTCTAAACTAATGTACATATTCAAACAATCTATTCCTCCCCCCCCCGGCAAACATAATAACTGTAACAACCACCTTTGTATAGTAGCTTTGATCACGCTCTTCCTAGCTCCTTAACTTCTCATTTTTGATTAGGTCTCTAATAGATTCTCCACTTTTTCAGGCTCTTCACAATCCAGTCCTTCCTCAGCCAATCAATTTCTATCTCACTGATAGAAATTATTGGCATCTCTCCATTCACATTGGCTTAGTTGCCAAGGAATGCCCCTGAATTCTTTGCGTCTTCCATTCTGTAAGGAATGGAATCCCAGGTGGGCAGAAGGGCGACTCTCATGTCTTCTCCCTACATTTCTTATTTATAAATAGTCATTTCTTCCCACAAAAGTGCAAACACCTTTCCTCTTTTCTTTTCCTGTATTCTACTTTGCCTTGTCAGATTCAGACCTGGCACTTTGATAGTGCTCTGATTTAACTCTCCATCTAGTGCCCAAATTATCTTTTTCCCCCCAGCATTTTACTCCCATCCCCACCACTGGACATATTTATATAACTTACCGGTACTTAGAAACAGTAAAGTTTGGCAGGTCTAGCAAGTCAGCTTCTACGTTATGAGATTTAGCTTAACGTTTTTACTTTCCCTACTCACATTAACTTTTCTGCAGTCATTGCACTGTTTTTTTTCCTTGAAACATTTTAATGGGAGTGCACTTCTAGTGAAATTTGGATCTTTTTTTTTAAATGCAAAACAACAGTTTTGATCTCATAACAAGGAATTTTCAAGCCCAAATATTTTTTTAAAAAGTATTGCACATCTATTTTTAAACATTGTAAATAATTGTTTGAAGGGAGAAAAATTATAGGGAGAATATTAGAAATTAAATCATAGAGTATAGGGAGAGAGTTTAACTCTTTTGCCTTGCTGTAAATTCAGCAAAAATTCTTTCTGTACCCAAGAGGTTTTCTCCTGATCTTGATCTAACACTTCAGTGCTTATTTCTTTTTAAAAAATGCATACATAATGCATAAAGTTATGCAGTAAGACATATCATAAATCTATCTGATATGGCAGAATGAGGATTGTGTTTTCATTCTTCATACTATATTTTCTGCAATTATTTTGTCCTTCAATATTTGAAGTTGTCAGTTATATATGCTAATCAGAAAAAACACAAAAACCCACATGAATGTTTCTCTTGTGGTTAAAAAGGAAATATATTTTTTTATCAAAGGCATTTCAATAGCAATATCTTGCTTTAAAAGGTTTTCTTTTAAAAATAGAAGAATTGTAATTATAACATTTTATTTTTTAAAAATCTTGGCACAGAGAATCATGCTAATCACATTGCTTGACTATTCATTTCTCATTTATTTCATTGTTACTTTCAAAAGAATTTTTAGCAACCTTATGACTAGCATTATCAGATATAGACAATAATGTATTACTTATGTAATGAATGAATTCCACTTTAGGAACAAAATACTATTTTTGAAAACATTTTTTTCAAAAAAACTTCTATGTTGGTACAAAGGAAAAAATGAACTGGGCAGTAACTTCATTATATCCCATCAAAATACCACTAGGTTAAGTTCCTAAGTTGTCCTAAACTCTTTAGTAAGACAGCTGGCACAGAAATATCCTGCAGAGCCAGATCAATTTCAAGTATAGCATTATCATGTTTATTTATAAAGCTTGTTGTCAGTAAAACATGCATAAAGTTATTTTAAAGTTAATATCTTCTAAAAAAATTTAAATCTTATTATTCATGCAGTGCCTGAAGTAAAAGAAAATCAAATATTCTCCTAATGGTGGTTTGTTAAATACTAAAGGTGGTACAGTCTCAATTATTTGTACATGGAAATAACACAAGTAGTTACCAAATATTAAGAATCAAATATTAAATATATCAATCAGCTGCAATTATAGATGTTCTCATTTTCGCATATCATAGAGATCAGTTATGAAATATAAACTAATAATAATGCCAAAGATATTTTATAGCTGGAATCTTAGAACAATGGACTTGAAAATGTCTTCCTTCCTGAGCCCATTAAAAATGTGATTTATACTCTGAAATCTCAATTTGTCTTAAAATGTTTTTGAATTTATATTTTTTTAAAAATAATTTTATTAACACTTTTAAATAAAGCTTGTGTGACTTTCTTGTGCAATGGTCTGAGTAGAGAGTATCAAAGTGCAATTCAGTTTTGACTTTTTATAATTTCTAATTGTAGTTATGAAACAAATAAAAAAAGCTAAAAAGCAGACTGGAAACTTGTGGACAAATTATCAAATATTCTCAAAAGTTTGTTGATTAGAATGCCCCAATGTTCTAGTGAAGAAACCTGAGGAGAATAGAGGGAGACTGTCCCATGCAAGAAAAAATTAAAAAAATACCCTTTTTTATATTATCTCCTTCAGAGCCTGCAAACAGAATCAGTTTCCAATTTTGAAAAAAAATATTTCCCTGAAAAAGAAGGATTTATTTTCTTTTTGTTCCCATTTCTTATTTTTAGAGTTAAGTAGAATTTAAATTTGAATTTGTGTAGATACTTATCTGTCTGTCTCCCTGTGTGTGAATAGCATAGTATGCATTTTTGGGTATATCTGCATATATATGCAAAACATCAGGCCAAGTCTGAAATAACCATACCTAGATCTCTACAAGCCTATGCACAAAAATTGAGTTAAGTGTAACAACTGAATATGTATTTGCCAAAAAGGGAAAGTAAGAAATGCATAAAATAGGTCATACCTGCTTGATCATTAGTCATGTGCAGAGTAATGTAGCTGGCATGAACAACTTGGCAAAATAAATAGTACAATAAAACATATATTAAAGTTTCAACTTTCCTATGCTATAAATCAAGTTCAAATCTTTACAGGAATATTGTAATATCTGTCTTCTAAGAATGCAACTGGTAATGGATCATATAGTATTTTTTCTACCTGCCCTCCTTTCCAAAAATGATGATCTAAAATTAAAAAAAAAATGACAGAAAAGCAATGAACATCTGGATATCAGAAATTTCCAGAATTGACTTGCAAATGGTTTTAGTCTGATTTAGTAAATGTTTGGAATGAGGGCTAAGAGACCCTTTTTTTCTGTTGTCCCCCACCCCACTCCCTACCCCCACCTGTTTTGGAAAGGGAAATAAGTAAGACGGTTTAAAGACTGAAAAACTTGATAAGACACTTAACCCTGTTGCCCAAATCACTCTATATTTCTCAAGTATATTTTATAGGAAATTCAAAGTGATAGAATGAGCAAGATGGAACAGAATAAACATTGGGTTGGAAAGGGAATATTGACATTTATTAATTGCTTCTCTAAAATCTTTAAAAGGGATTCTGTTTAAATAATGCTGACTTGAATTTTCTGGCAAATTGATTACTGAATTTAATTTATTTAATTTTTCCTAGTATTTTCCCCAAAAATGCAGGGTCCATTTTGGAGAGGGGGGGTATCAAATGAGTATTGATCCATTGGTTGTGAAGGAATTGACTAGCTTATTGCCTAAGCCTGAGATTATGGGTTGAGAGAAAGTGAGTGGCCGATGGCCACCCAGCTGGCTTTCATGCCTAAAGCAGGATTAGAACTAACACTTCCTTTCTAGCCTGGTGCTTTAACCACCATACCAAACTGCACTTGGATACCGTAACTATATTTAACTGCTGAGTTTGAAAATATTCTGGAGTCAGGCTAAATTCAGAAGTCATATCTCAATTCAACTATTTTGCCCACTATTCAACATACATCTTCACACATTAGCTTGTATGTGTTATATTGATAACACTAACAATATCATTGTCATCGTCAGCCGTTCAGTTGTGTCTGACCCTGGGCCTATGGATCAGCACTCTCCATGCCCCTTTGTCTCACACTGCATCCTTCAGATCTGCCATGGTCATCTCAGTGTCATTTTTATAGTGTCCAGCTAGTGGGCGGCCCCTTCTTCTTTTTCACTCCCAATATGATTAACTTTTCAACTAACAATATGCTTTGTTTTAATTTTGATATTTGCACACAAGACACTAGAAAAAAATGAATATAAGAATATCATATTGTGGACAATTCCTTTTGTTTCTTTTCAGTTTCAAATAAGTGAGTGAAGTTCTTTCATGAATATCCAGTCATCTAGATACCAAAAAAAAAAAAAAAATCAAAATTAAATGAGCAATAACACCAAGAGTTTTTCATGTTAACTCACATTAATTTAATCCAAGAGGATTTATTCAATTTTGTTTTATCCGTCCTTTGTAATACTTATTACATAAGCTTCCCCTTGGAACCTCAGCATCATTGTTCTGGAAACACACCATGAAGCTGTTGTGCACATTCGGATAATATTTAGAGAGAATCAATCAATTAAACTCCTGTGAAAAGAAGTCGCTGGGATACATTGTGTCATTCTGAACTTCATCCACAGCACCATGAGTGATTCATTAATATGCTCTGGGCAGTTATAAAATGTGTTTTCATTAGCAGAACGAAACCAGGTGAACTGTCTTTAGGTCATTCTCTTTGCGTGCATATTTGTGTGCACATTGAAATATGCACACAAATTGCTAGTTCAAAAGCATATTTACCATTATCCAATTTTTAATAATTACATTATTTATTTATAACATAATATTTATAATTACATTCATTTATAAATATTATAAATATATAATATATTGCATTTGTTATTTAATTATTTATTTATAAAGACAAATTTTATCAATTTTAATAATTGGCTAAGTACATGAAAATTGTAATATACTTAAATACGTACAGAAACAGAAATATTTTTAGTATCGAGAAGACTAAGGTGCAAGAATGTTGGACTTGTTTCTGTTCAACTATCCAAATCCAACTATCCTTCCAACCTTACAAAGCTCTACATTTTAAAACATTTTCTTTCCATTTCCCAGTATCTAGACTTCATAGCTTTTCATTTTTCTTTTCATAAATGCATATTTTCTGCCATTATATGGAAAAGTATAAGGAATTAAAAATTTTCCAGTAATGTCCATATTTGTTTCGGTTTTATCAGCTAATTCTGTCTAAGTAACTTTTCTCACTTCAATGAAACAAAGTAGCTGAGAAATAGACTTGCTGCAGGAACCATTATCAGGAGTGCTAGTTTGTACCATACTTTGTATCATATTGCTCCGCTGAAAGAATTGTTGCTCTTGTTGCTAAGCAGCTAGATTTATAGACACTGATAGAATTATGCCATTTATCCCACAAGGTTCAAATGAAAGGTCAGCCATTTATCATTATAGTAGCTGAGTCAAATGAAGTAAAATAAAATGGCATATTTCTAAATAACAGTGCTTTTACTAATGCAAGAAGCACAGGTGTATTGAACCCCTGTTATGCAACTGGATTAGACATGTGTGATTCTTTTTCATTTCATCTGATAACTATTGTAAAACTACAGAAACTTCATTATTCCCATTTTGCGTTTGTTTTGATTATAAAATCATATACAGGTAGTCCTCGGCTTAACAATAATTCATTTGGTGAGTTTTTGAAATTACAACAGCACTGAAAATAGGGACTTATGACCATTTTTCACACTTATGATCAGTACAACATACCCATGGCCACATGATCAAAATCTGAGTATTTGGCAACGGAATCAAATGTCATAGCTGCTTTAAAGGACCATCTAGTACAGGGGTGTCAAACTGGTGGCCCGCGGGCTGGATGTGTCATGTGCGGGCCACACCCACTCTGGAGCTGCAAAGGCAAAAAAAAGTCACAATCCATCACAATATGTCACATGACATGATCGAGTGACATCCATGATCTAGTAGGAACCCTTTCACTATGTCTGCATCCATGTCATGTAGAGCAGAGTTACACAATCTTAGCAACGCTAAGATTCTGACTGAGGAATTCTGGGAGTTAAAGTCTACATTTCTTAGGATTGCTAAGGCTGAAAAACACTGATGTAATATTTAATGTTTAACAGGAAAAACTCTTGCATGCAGAGTCAAAAATTGTTATTTTTCTGACTTCCAGTATCATTTTCACAGGGATTCATTCAATTCAGTAACATCATGAAGAAGTATTCATTCATTCAATTCAGTAACATCATGAAGAAGTATTTTGTAACACTTTTATTCTGAAAGAGTTACAGAGCTGGTCCTGCAATCTGGCAGAGTATGGCAGTTTGGCTCAGCTGATATGTGATATCATGAAAGGATAGAAAATGCAACTTGTTCTTGTTTAATTTTGATTATCATAGAGAAAAACTATTTTTCTACCCCCATGTTTCTCAGTAAATTCAATAGACTTGCACATAATGTTCCATTACTGCCTCAGGAAACAGTCTTGGGTTGACCACCCTAGTTCCATAATTCGAGATTTTCAAATTAAATACTAATAAATATAACTAATATACCAATGATATTCAGCCTTGTACTAAGGGCAAGAATGTGCTTACAGAAATTTCTCTTGGCGCCTGCCAGGCTTCCTGCCTCCAAATGAATTTTTTAGAAAAATTCTGATCAGCAGGGTGTTTTATGAATATAATTAACAAACCATCTCTTCTACTCAGTGCTGCATTATTTATTTTGTTCACTTGGTGAAGAGTGAGGAAGAGTTCTGGAAAATTTGAAACTGTATGATATTTTGTGATATTTGGTTTGGCCTAATAAAAGGTAAAACCATCATAATTGTGTACAGCGTTTTTTAATTGCCATCTTGGGGCATTATTTTAGCGCATGCAAATAATTTAGTCCTGTAAACCTTTCAATCTGTCATAGACAAGATGATACCTGTGGTGCTCATGAACCTGCTCCAAGTTTCTTAGTATGTTTAACAATTTTAATTATTACTTCAATTGAAAAATATGGAAAGGGGAAAGCTGGCACAATGGAATGCGCCACATAAGAACATAAGAACATAAGAAGAGCCATGCTGAATCAGGCCAAAGCCCATCGAGTCCAGCATTCTGTGTCACACAGTGGCCCACCAAATGTACATGGGGATCTTGAGCAGAAAGAGAAGGCAAAACCCTCCCTTTCCCTTGACCCCCAAACAAATGGTACTCAAGGGAATCCTGCCTGCCTCAACCAACATAGAGGCGGCACATGGACATCTGTTTTAATAACCACCAATACACTTTGCATCCATGAATCTATCTAGCCCTGCCTTGAAGCTGTCAAGGCTGACAGCTGTCACGACCCCTTCAGGAAGTGAATTCCATAAATCAATGACCCTCTGGGTGAAGAAATATTTCCCTTTATTTGTCCTCACTTTCTTAGCTATGAGCTTTAGGGAGTGCCCCCTTGTCCTGGTATTGTGTGATAGAGAAAAGAATTTTTCTCTATCCACATTTTCTATCCCATGCATGATTTTATACACTTCGATCAAGTCACCCCTTAAACGCCGTCTTTCAAGGCTGAAGAGACCAAGGCGTTGCAATCTGGTTTCATAAGGGAGGCGCTCCATTTCCTTGATCATTCTTGTTGCCCTTTTTTGCACCTTTTCCAGTTCCATTATATCCTTCTTGAGGTGCGGTGACCAGAACTGTACACAGTACTCCAACTGTGGTCTCACCATCGATTTGTACAGAGGCAATACAACACTTGCTGACTTATTTTCGATTCCTTCCTAATCATGCCAAGCATCTAGCATAACCTTTATTTACAAGAACTTACATAAAGATTGGTTTATGTAAGCCCAGTAGTTATGAGGATGAGTATGTACTAGGAGACAGAGAATGGGGGGGGGGTTGGGTGCTACCAAAGACTCTGGGAGGAGAGTCCATGATCATGAGCATTCTCGTGCATTCACCTCCTTGTAAATGGATCTTTTTGTATCTTCCTGCTGAGCACAGCAGCTACTTTATGTGACTGATCACTATACGCTCGGTTTCAGAAGAACTAAGTTTCAACTAATTCATAAAGCTTGCTTGTTTTATTGGTAGTCCTTCAGTAATATAGTAGAAAAGATTGTACACATAGCCACATTTCTATAGGTTACAGAATATAAGCAATACAGTTGTAAACAAAAAAGAAAATACAAATAATAAAAGAGATAAGTAAATCAGGAATAAATATAAGAAAAGAAGGAGGAAAGAGAGAAAAGAAATAAAAAGAAAAGATATTAAGAAGTGGCTTCCAAACTTCTTTCACAGGAGTTATAAATGAATGTATTTATTTATTTATTATAAATGATTCTAAAATAATGATTTTTAGAGTGTACATTGACCTTAAATGTTTATTTATTTATTTATTAAATTTATATGCCCCCCATCTCTTTATCCTCTCTCTCAAAGGTTATATCATGATTTTGTTCTTTTCAATTCTACTAATCCTCAAACCCATAGGTTACAAGATCATTTTTTTTTGTTTTCAGCAAAAAGTCCATAAATGGTTTTCAGTCACTAATAAATGTAAATATTGCCTTTTTCCTAATGAAACAAGTCAATTTTGTTGTCTCCACAAATTCTGTCCTCTTCATCAATCACTCCTCCTTTGTAGGTCTTTTCATCTTTGTACCTAGTCTTGCTGCAGTTATCATGTACAAAAACAATGTTCCATAAGTCTTTCCAAGTTGTCTGTCCATTAGTCCCAGCACAGTTGAATAGTAGACTTATATATTATTTTGTTTCACTATATATTATTTTGTTTCACTATATATATAGGTCTTTGGTTGTTCGGGTTTTCTCCTGCGTAGAATCTGAGGTGTCTTGGCGACGTTTCGACGAAGTCCCATTCGTCATCTTCAGGCTGGTGCTTTCGGCTTCGTGCTTCTAGGAGCACAAAGCCGAAAGCACCAGCCTGAAGATGACGAATGGGACTTCGTCGAAACGTCGCCAAGACACCTCAGATTCTACGTGGGAGAAAACCCGAACAACCAAAGACCTACATACAAACACCCACAAAAACCTCAGAAAACAAATATATATATATATATATATATATATATATATATATATATATATATATATATATATATATATATATATATATATATATATATATATATATATATATATATATATATATATATATATATATATATATAGAATTGAAGCAACTTTATACAGTCTATACAGTTTTTCTAATGTCATGTACCAAGGGTACATCATTTTATTAAAAAATTCTCTTTCAAATTGTAACACAATATGAATTTCAGTCCTTTCAGCCACATATTTTGCCATTGTTCCATCTATATATTATAATCAACATTCTCAGCACATTTTATCATAGTCTTTAATTTGTTCTTCCATTTCAAATTTAAGTAAAAACTTTTATGTTTCAGCAATTACAAATTCATTATTTGCACATAACTCAGTTTCAATTCTGTCTTATGTTCAGTTACAAATATCCTTTTATCTACTTTAAATCTTTCTCTTAACTGAACTTATGAAAACAGTTGAAAACTAAATCCTTTGACAATCAGTTGATCTTCTGACTTCATCTTGTATTCTCCATGTTCTTGTTTTTACTCTTGGTATATTAACCATTTCCCTTTGCCTGCTGTTTCATTTCTATAAAATATTTCCTGTGCTGAGATGCACAAAGGCATTTTAAGCACAGCCTGCATTTGTCTGTATTTCATATTCTCAAAATGACACTTCTAAAATAATGGTTTTTAAAGTGTACATTGACCTTAGCTTTGGGGAAGCATAAATGCCATCCAAACCTCAGGCCGTGCTCTTCGACTTCTAAAATTCTTTTATTTCTCAGTAACTCTTTCATCCAAATCAAACAGCAGGCTGCAAAGTACAATTTCCAATACAATTTCCAATCAGACAATTCCAACCCTCCTCGTTCCTTTACCTCTTGAAGAATTTCAGATTTAACTCTTGTTTCTTTCCCTTGTCATATAAACCTAGATAAATCTTTTTGGCACTGTTAAATGGTGCCTTAGTAATCAAAATAGGTACTGTTTGAAACAGAAGCATCATTCTAATACTTTTTTTTTAAATCACAGAAATTCTCCCCAACAATAACAATGATAATTTTTCCCATCTTATCATGTATCCATTTTATTCCATACTTAACATTATTATTTTGAAAGGAACGCTGCCATTCCAGGCCTGGTGAAATTTTGATTTTCCTTGTGTCATTTTCACAAGATTTCCATCCATAGCACAAAGCACCTTTTACAGTAGGGAAACTAAAATGAGAAAAATCTTTAAAATATCTGAATTGTTGCTGTTTCCTCCCTTGTTTCAGTTACTTTGCATTGAGCAGAAACAAGAAGAAATCCCATATTGAGTTTGTTATGTACAATTCAGCCTTACATATGTTCACTCAAATTAACTCACTGTGGTCAATTAGTCTATTCTAATTTCAACTAATGCATATTAACATGTGTAATTTTTCCTGTTTCCGTGACTTCCCAATTGTTTTTCTTTCTCCCATCTCCTTCTATGTGTGTATCCTTCACTATATTTTTCTCATTTTGTTATATTTTCTTCTAATTTTGTTATTTCTTATCCTATCACTGTTATTTTCTTCTTTTGTAACTTGAATTAATCATTGGTCACAGCATTAAAAATTAATAATTTCAAGTTTCTGCAGCCATACCTTATAAGAATTAAAAAGAAAAAGGAAACATCTTGCTTCAATCACAGGATCAAATATAGGATCATTTTTTGTGACAAAACAAAAACATCTAATATCATCTCCTTACCTCCTTTCCAAAGTCTGCACTCCCTAGAGTACATACAGACTCTCAAACATTTTGTTTTTGAAAGCTTTCAGATTCTTTTTCAGAATTTATATTATTACTAATAGCAAAGAACAAAAATGCTGAATTTAGAATTTTTGTTTTTCTCAGGGACCCAATAACAACCTTTATTTTCCACCCCATATAATACGTTTTTCACTGTTCTTCTCATAAATTAATTTTTTAAAAAAGTTGCAAAATTCAGGTTTATCATTTATGTTTTATCTATATTTTAAATTATTAGATTGCAAATAGTACTTTACATTTGCAAAAGAGCTTCATATCAAGATTAATAACACATATTAAAATATTGCTCCCGACAGATGTTATCTTGCCTCACAGAGATAATTTTCTATTACCATTCCCCCTGTTTTTTAAGGAACACAACTGAACATTCAGTAGTATCTCAAATCATAACAGAATCAGGATTTCCCTTCCATTTTTGGTTTTAAATAATTTAGTTTTTAAAGTTTCTATAATTCTTTTAAAAAGAAATGGAAAATGTTTTACTCCAAAACTGTATTGCAATATTCAAATGAATAGATAATACTTTTAAAAATATTTGAGTTGCCTTGAAAACACATAACAGAGATTTTACTGATTTTTTTTTGCAAAAAGAGAAATAAAAGTGTGAATAGATCAACAAGATGTGCCCAGCCTCTCTTTAATACCTACTGTGCACTATTAAACCCTTGACAATGTAAAATGCAGGCATTATAACAGGATGGAGTGTATATTGATTTTTTTTCATTATTAGTTACAGGTTTGCAAGCAGGATAAATCCTATTCAAACACCACAGCAGCAAGCAGTAATGTTTCTGAGATTCTTTTGTAGACTGCAGCAGGGGACCAAAAGAGCACTTTGCTTTAGTTAAGTCAATCATAGTTTTATGCTCTTTAAAAAATAAGAATAAGAAGACCGAGGTTTGACTTTTTTTTGTTTTGTTTTTAAATGACACTTGGTGCTAAAAAAATTTTTAAACAGGCTTGCCTTTTGGTCTGCTTTTAAATATGATAAAGCCAAGATGTTTTGTTATCTCCTCCCCTTCTTCTGTGAGAACAAGAAGGATTGCCCTTCCTTTACTCCATCTGCGATGAACCGTAAATATTCAGAAAATAAAAATAGGAGGTGGCCAAAAGAAATAGGATATTGAAATGAAACTAACTCTGTATTTGTCTATGGCTGGACTCAGGCTTGGAAGTAGAAGTTAAGGCAGGAAAGAAGACTCCCTTCTTGGAGATTATTGTCATATGTTCCTATTTCTGTGTTTTGTACCTGCCCCGATGTTGGAATCAATCATGATAAAGTTTTCATGATATCCTCATTAATAAAATGGGGAAACATTGGCTAGATAATAACCATTATATCAGTGGATTCATAATTTGCTGAACTATGTCTGCATCCAGATTATAAGGTGACCAACATTTTTACAATGAAAAGGAGGACACAAATAAATTTAAGAAAAAAAATATCGTAAATAAAAGAAACATTTTATTCATTGCAACAATAATACAGAATGCGCTATAATATGATAAATGCATAATAAAAAAACATTTGTAACAATAACATTTTATATTGTAATTATGCTTACATGTCACGCCCCCGCCCACAGCTGCCCTGCCAGCACTGCTGCCCCGCCATGTAGAGCAGGCCCCACAGCTCCCAAAGCACCAGCTGCGTGGCTCCGGCCCCAGGGGGCAGCCTGCCATTGACACACCCTGCCTGCAGCCACCCCACCAGCACCACCGCCCACCCTGCGCAGCCCCATGTAGAGCAGGCCCCGCGGCTCACACAGCACGGGGGGCAGCCGGCCACTGCCGCCCCTCACACCCCCACTCACAGCAGCCCTGGTTCCCCTGCCTCTTGCGCCTGTAGCCATTATTGCCCTAGCAGGGCCGAAGATCAAGAGAAAGTTACTGTGGCATCGCCGCTCCAGTCTCCTCCAGGTATCTTTGGGATTGACTAGGAGATGGTGTAGTTGGGTAGCAGGGAGGGGTGCAAAGTTCTTGCCAATTTGCCTTCGCTGCAGACAACTTACATGTGCAAAGTTTGCCGGCTGGGTGTTTTGGCGCGCTCAGCAGCAATTCCTATTGGCTTTCGAAAGCCAATAGGGGGAGTAACACAGCTCATGCAAAAGTTGAAAGAAACCATCAAAAAAGGTGCCGGAACGTCGTTCTGAGCGTTCAATGAGAAAAAAAAAGCCCTGCAGATTAGTCTTCAAATATCGAAAAGGAAGACATATAGGAGGACACTTTTTGAGGAAGGACAGAACTTAAAAAAGGAGGACTGTCCTCCCTAAAGGAGGACGGTTGGTCACCTTACCAGATAGCACTCAGAAATAGCTCAACATGAAACTGGAATGCACTGCTGCAGGAATCTATCCTTAGCTCTATTCTGTTCATAGTGTTTCTTATTATTATTATTTGAATAAGAGGTACAAGTGATTATTAAATATGCAGCTGACCAAAGCAAGGATTGTGTGGTAGAATGTGGGCCAGAATTGCAGGAGGAAGGGCCTCTTTAATTTGGCAAGATTTGTATCTATAGGTGAGTGACAATTAAAAAAAACTACTCTGAAGTAATTCCCTGGGTCTTCATGGTTCTTTGGCCCTAACAGACTTACACTTTAAAAGAAAAATAAATATTTTAAAACAACTAGACAGCATGCTTAAATGAACAGGACTGTATGGAACATGGAAAAAAATTAAACCTGGTGCCGGCATTTATTTCCTTGTGGCTATTTCATCTTCACAATGCATGTTAAGAATATTGAAATGTAGCAGTAACCCTAATCCTAGCTAAATTTTGTAAGAACACCTTTTTTTTGCTGAAATTTTTAAAAATGGTGACTATGCTTATTGATAGTTTCAAAGAGTTTCTAAAAGACACCTTTGAATACGGAGGTTGTGTCATTATCTTCACTTATTCAGCTTTTTCCTCTTCCTTGCTGACAATAATTCCCACCCTCCTCCCCAACCTTTGTGCTAGAATTTGTTTATTCCTACTGAATGGAGCAAATCCTTCTTAGTACATGGGTATGAACAGTTTGTACTAGAAAGAAAACAGTTTTCTGTTTGATCACAGAGAACAGCAGGATACTTAATCCACTAAAAGTAAGATTTGATCAGAAACTTATGAAAGCGCACATGTCTCCTGAAATTGGTAAAAGAGATGTGAACGCTTGTTCCCATTATTACCACAATGAGTGTACTTGTGATCAATTCAAAACTGTCTCCACAAAGAAATTACTGATTAATGTGGCTGACAAGTCCTTTTTTTCATATTAACAGTGCCAGAAGTGCAGCTGCTGATTTGGTATTATTACAAACTTTTTAGTAGTATTAGACCTGAATCAAATGAAAGAACCATTAAATACAATAGACACCCGCATAAATTGATCTATTTATCCGAGTTATTCAGACTTACTCCACAGTAACCATCTTGCTACATCTTGCTTGTATAGATAGCACACAAAAATTTGGTAGGTGAATTTATCCTCTAGCAAATAATTTACATAAAATCTATCCAAAAGCTTACTTGGCATGGCATGATAGCAGCCATGCAAGAGAAAATTTCTACATAGAAACATTTTTCAGACTTTTCACATGAAAATATAATATTCAACTAAGTATTTACTTTGTAATAATTCATTCATCCTATTGATAATGTGTGTGTTCTATTAAATATATTGTACTTTTATTTCTCTATTATATAGTTCCATTACCCACATTAAAAGCTCATCTGATTTCAGCCATATATTTGGCCTCATTTGCATGTGACAGCAAAGATGTTAAATATAATATTTGTGTTGTCACAGAGCACAAAAATAATCTAAATGGAATATGGATATTTGAAAAGACAATTTGAATATTCAGAAATCCAGCCTCTAGTTTTAATCTAGCCTTTACTTTTAATATCATTCCTTAATTTTTAACAGCCTGAATAATCATTATTCAGACATAGACATGTTTTGCTCCTAATATTGGATGGGTTTCCTCTGTCCTCCGTACAAACACCCGCGAAAACCTCAGGAATATATATATATATATATGTCTCTGGTAATTCGGGTTTTCTCCCACGTAAAATTTGAAGTGTCTTGGCGACGTTTTGACGAAGTCCCATTTGTCATCTTCATGCTGGTGCTTTCGGCTTCATGCTTCTAGAACATTGCTCCTAGAAGCATGAAGCCGAAAGCACCAGCCTGAAGATGACGAATGAGACTTCGTCGAAATGTCGCCAAGACACTTCAAATTCTACGTGGGAGAAAACCCGAAGAACCAAAGACCTACATACAAACACCCACGAAAACCTCAGAAAACATATATAACCAACCTACTCCAAGACTCCACATACAAACCCCTAAACACAGATCCCACCACCTACCTGGAAAAAACCACTAGATCCAAAATAAAAGCCTCCCCCATTAGCGAAGAGATCCAGCAAAGAATCATTCCCAGAGAGAAATCATCCAGATGCCCTAAGCTCTATGGTCTCCCCAAGATACACAAAGAAGGAACCCCACTTAGACCCATAGTCAGCTCCATAGGCTCACCTCTACAAAACCTAGCCAAATTTCTCACCAAACAACTACAGCCCTATGCAGAATCCATCACCTCACACGTAAAAAACTCATTCCAGTTCATAGAGATCATAAAGAAGCAAAACTTACAGCCCAGCGACCTACTCGTTAGCTTCGATGTCATATCCCTCTTCACTCAAGTGCCAATCAAAGAAGCCTTAACAGCTATCCAAAACAAATATAACCCCCCCAAACACATCCTAGATCTGACCTACCACTGTCTATCCAACACATACTTCATCTATAATGGACAAAAATACAAACAAATAGAAGGAGCACCCATGGGATCACCCCTCTCACCTGTCATTGCAAACCTCTACATGGAACACTTTGAAACCCAAGCCCTAGAAAAATCTGATCACAAACCCAAACTCTGGCTCAGATACGTAGATGACACCTTCGTAATCTGGCCACATGGGAAAGAAAAATTGGACAACTTCCTCACACACCTCAACAGCCTACACCCCAAAATACAGTTCACCATGGAAACAGAAGCTAATAACCAACTTCCCTTCCTGGATGTCTTAGTCTACAAGAAATCCAATGGCTCCCTAGGACACACCATCTACCAGAAGAAAACACACACAAACCGCTATCTGCACGCACTCTCACACCACCACCCAGCACAGATCACCTCCGTAGCCAAGACACTCATCTCAAGAACCAAATGCCTAGCTGACGAACAAGACCTAAAAACCGAACTACACACTCTCACTAATGTACTTACATCCAACGGATTCCAAAGAAATAAGATTTCCAACTTAATCCAAAAAGAAACTCCCACTAAAATCCAAGACAGAGAACAAGAAAACGGCAAAGCCCTCCTCCCATACATAAAAGGCACCACAGACAGGATCAGCAAGATCCTTCATAAACATAATATCAAAACAGCATTCTGCACAAACAGAAAAACATCCACCATCCTAAGAAACCCTAAAGACAAAATTGAATTAGAAAATCAAGGAGTATATGAAATCCCATGTACTGCCTGCTCCACCACATACATTGGACAAACCAACAGAAGAATAAGTGCACGCATTGAAGAACACAAAAACTCAGTCAAAAAAGAGGAACCAATTTCTTCCCTGGTCCAACACCTCAAAGACACAGGACATGAAATTGATTTCAAAAAGACCAGAACTATCGCCAAAACTGAACACTTTAATAACAGAATAATCAGAGAAGCCATCGAGATAGAAAAACGCCCACACAGCATGAACAAACGAGATGATACCTCCCGCCTACCAGCCATTTGGAAACCCGCCCTTATTGACAGACGAGTCCATAGCACGGGGAATGACACCAGACCTACACTCACAAAAACCACACAGGATGTCACCACCACACATCCAGGCAAAAAGCAAACCCAAACCCACACTGATGAGGAGGCACGACCACAAACCAGAAGCCAGACCACAGCTGCATCATTAGCCACCTTAAACCCCTCCAATCCATACACAAAGCAAACTGACACCCACCATGAAGATGAGGCATGACCACGAACGCAAAGCCAAAGCGCTATACAGTTCACCATCTCTAATCCCCTTGTAACACTGACTAACCTGAGCACAACAAAGCCCCCACCCAAACAGAACACTCCCCCATCCAATCAGAGCACAGCCAACCCCCCATCCAATCAGAGCACAGCCAAGCCCCTAACCAATCAGAACACACCTCCACCCAATCAGAACACAGCTGAGCTCCCAGCCAATCAGTTCAAACCCCCACTGGCAGTTAAAAGGAAGAAACAGCTAAAATCTCACATTGCTCCTAGAAGCAGAAGCCGAAAGCACCAGCCTGAAGATGACGAATGAGACTTCGTCGAAACGTCGCCAAGACACTTCAAATTCTACGTGGGAGAAAACCCGAAGAACCAAAGACCTACATACAAACACCCGCGAAAACCTCAGAAAACATATATATAACCCGAAGAACCAAAGACCTATATATATATATATATATATATATATATATATATATATATATATATATATATATATATATATATATATATATATATATATATATATATATATATATATATATATATATATATATATATATATATATATATACATACATACATATAATATGTATGTATGTATGTATGTAATTTGAATTTTATCACTTATGTATCACTTTTATCACTTACAAAAAAGAACAATAGAAGATTAACTGTCATATAACTATCCAATAATAAGTTGCAATTGATAAACTAATGGGTAAATAAAGTGATTATTTACCATAAATAATCTGTCAATTAATCAAATACTAATAAAAGGTATATCTCATGTAATGGTTGTAATGTTTTGTTGTTTTCTGATGAAGATTAGGAACCACTCAGTTTGGTATAAGATGGATGGTTATATAGTTTTTAAAAAATAAAATACATAAAAATAAATAAGATTTATTCTTGAAAACTGGAAAACAATGACTAATTTTGTTTTTCTCTTTAAACTATTTATTTCCACTGAAATATACATATTCTGATAATCTCTCCTTACATATAGCAAGATTGTGGAAAATATCGTGCAATCAGAATTTGTGTATATACTTTTAGATATTAGAACAATTCAGTATTCTAATATTTCTAGTAAATAAATTAAATTTTCATTAAGAAAAAATTACTGTAAATAAATTAAACAGTAATTTTTTCTTAATGAAAATTTAGTCGCTTGCAAGTAACAGCATTTACAATTTATGGTGTAAATTGTAATGTGAAATATGATGTATATTATAATGCCTGTTGCCTATTTATAAATATGCAGGAAATGCAGAGGCATACTACCTCGGCTATTCACAGTAATTACAAAAGTATACAATTGTTTTGTAGAGTTTTACACTACATTATAATTAGACAGAAGCAATAAACAATTGGTAATCAGTAGGGCTATGAAGATCTTCAAGAGGCTGCTTTGTTTCAGTCAGGGAAGCACCCCTTTAAGCTGCTTCACTTCTACAAGGGAAGAGTGAGAGTCGTACTGCTACACTTCAATTGCTGCTTCAAATAACATTTGCAAATAACTGGAAGAATCTGTGACAGTCTAGCTAGTATGAATTAGCGAATAAAATTGTGTTGTCTCTGACTCACATGTCTTCCCATGGAAGAAAATTATAGCTATCTTGCACTATGATAAAGCTTAAATAAAGAACAGTCTTACTTCATGTGCGATAGTTTCCAGAACAGCAAAAGCATTCGCTTTGATTAGTTGCAATACAATTAGAGAGAGTTACAAAACAAATTGATATTTGTGAGGATACAAGTTTTTAGGAATACAAGAAATATAGATTACTCCTTCTGATGAATGAAGCCTTATTCTAAATTCAAAGATATACATACACATGAAAATCGGTTTAACTAATCTACTGGTAATAAGATTAGTTCATGATAGTGAATAGTTACCATCATGCTTTTAATATATTTAAGCTTCAATGTAATTATTCCAATGTGTTCTGTTGATATTTTATTTCTTTTTAATACTCAGTTTTTCAAATTGTGTCCTTGTCTTCTCTAAAACCAGTTTTTAGGAGTGTGTGAAGCAGCCCAGATATAATTTCAACTCGAGATTCAGAGGTGGTAAGTTTCAAGACTGATGCTCGGAGACAAAGAAAATTCAATCTAATATGTGATTTGATAAAGTTAGCCAATGGCTACAATGGGAAAATGTCAAAATGGCTCCCGTTGCTTCACTTTTGGCAGACTGGAGTTGAAAATAGCAATGATGAAAGAGTCGTCAGAATAATTAACCCTGCCAAGTTTCAGCTAGATACCTTCAATGAATTCACTGCAATTCTTTTTTAAAATCTTCCTTTCACAACTTGTTTAATGCAGAGAGAGAATGGATGAGGAAAGGATAGCATTTCAGCTTTCCATTGTTCACTGACAAGTTTATGGAAGACTTGTACCGAACCAAATGATAAAATGATCCTTTGCTATTAAAACAAAAACACCCTTTTGAAGACTTGATTAAACAGTATGTTCTTACTAAAGGTCAAAGACATTCCTACTGCTTGTCCATTTCCTTTTCTGAGCTGGCAGCCTTTGGGACATATTTCATTGATATTAGTCTCTTTTGGATATATGAAACACTGCTTGAGCAACAATTGTTTTTTAAAAAAAGTCTTGAAAATGTGTACATATCATTATTTGTCGACAACATTTCTCACAATACAAAGAAATACACTGAATTATACGTAACACTCTGACTGCAAGCTCATTATCTCAGACTCATAGAATGAATTTTCAAAATAAGATAGAGACAGGAAAGAAACAAAAAGAAAACAGAGGGGTGCAGGGGGGACCTGCTTTACAATATTGGGGAAATGGAGAAAATGTCAAGAAGTTGAGCTGTCAACAAATTACATACAGAGTTTCAGAGGTACCACAAATAACACCAGAAAGCTTAAAGGTAAGGAAGGGTAAAGCTAAATGGGTACAAATTGGCAGAAAGGCAGACTATCCCTAAAGGGAAAAAAAGATTTTCTTTCTTTTCCTGCACCCTTTCCAACAAACCTGTTTAACCAGGTCCACTAGAAGAATGAAACACAATCACAGAACTGCATTCATCCTAATGTTATGAGAAGCAAAACTTATGGAGGTGATAACACTTCTATTGAGTTTCTATCAGAAAGTCCACCGTACCACTCAATTCCTGTCTAGTTTTGTTCAAATAAGAAGAGAAAGCTGCAACAATGTTTGAGACCATGCAAAGCATCAGAAAATTAACTTAATCTCTGAATCAAACCAATGGCACATAGTTAATTTGATGCACTCAGTTGCTTTAAAAATTTGATTGAAAGATTCAATTCTTTGAAGATTCATTTGAACAAATCTGGTCCAAGGGACTTATTAATAATATTTGAAATGATTCTGATTCTCTAGATTTTTTGTTATCATACTTTGAGCATCTTCCTCTTCTTCTATTGAAATTTTTATCTAATTCTTACACTGGAACATATAGTGCATTTATAGGGCCTGGAACCCTATAATAAGGATTATATGATAAGTTACCATATAGATGTAAAGCTCTAGTAAGCAATGTGACTGGGCAGACTTGGGATGTGGAATTTAACTTTTAAATGATTGCCTAGTTCAGTGGTGGCGAACCTATGGCATGTGTGCCAGAGGCGGCACGCATAGCCCTCTCTGTGAGCACATGCACCGTCGCCCCAGCCCTGCCTCTTCCCACGGTCCCCTCCTCACCAGTAGCCCTCTGGAGGAGAGTCGACCCCGGGCACAGCCCACGCAATGCTGCGCAGCCAAGGACATGGTAGCCAGACAGCGGGGACAAGACTCCGCCCTTGCAGGGTACGGGTGGAGGGCTTGGCCACCATGACGCTGCTGGGCTGCCTGGGTGATCTGTGGCGGGCCGTGGAGGTGGTGGGTGATCCAGCGGGCACGGCAGAGCGGGGACAGGGGTGGGGGGTGGTTTTTGGGCTCTCAGTCTCTAAAAGGTTCGCCATCACTGGCCTAGTTCATTTGGGTATGAAGTCAAATACAGGATAAAGCTGACCACTAGTGGCTACTATTCTATACATCCAGTCTTAAATATTATAGATGAAAAGGAGCTGCTGCCTCACATTCTGTAGGAATTTTCTATTTGCAGGTTGCAGCTGGTAGAAAAGTCTGGGTTAAGGAGGTTTTTGTTTTCGAGCTCTTATGAAATGGGGAAATAGTTCATCATAACAGAGAACAAAAGAGCCATATTCTAAATAAAACAGAACAAACACCTTTACATCCAATTATGTTCTACAACTGTAATATGATGATTTCATTGTTAGAATATGTAGCATTGTGTAAAACTACCTGTGGTATATTATTCAATACATGATTATCTGCTATAGCTTAAAGCAGCCACTCATTGTCTCATTTACTAACTGCTGAAGCTCACCCATATTCCAAAAGCTGGAGGCAGAATTCAAAGTTGCATTCAACTTGATATGTAACACTGTGTAGCTTATAACACTGTGTAGCTTGTACCATTGTTGCCTTTTCTTATATTATAGCATAGAAGGAGATATAGACCATATATCCAAGCAGAAATTGTGCTGGATTGTATTGCACTACATTGTAAGTTAATACTTTCAAGATAGCATAATCATACAGTTAAGGCATAGCAGTAGCAATATTTGCGAAGTGTAGTAAGGATGAGGTTCAAGTAGTCCTCAGTCACTTAATGACAATTCAAAGTTATGATGACCCCCCCCAAAGTTACTTAGGACCACCATCCTTGAATTGCTGCACTTACCCCCTGCCCCCACTATCATGTGATAGCATTTCCCGTTCCTCATTTATGATCAATGGCAGTGGCCTGTGGTCACGTGATTGTTATGCATGACATTTTTTGTCAGTTCCTGGTGTTTTTTTGCTAGCAAAAAGCATCCTTTTGGGACAATGGATTTGCTTAACAATCACGTGATTCACATGATTCATTTAACAACTATGGTGACTTTCTATATGTGCATCATAAAAACAGTCATAAAATGAAGTCATCTTAAATCAATTCAATTAACCACAGCCATGTGTTATGATGAAATTCTGGGCTCAAATAGTGATTGTTAAGTGAGGACTACCTGCATTTTGTGCTTTTCACAAAATTTCAATGAAACTAGTAACCAGAAGAATTTAGCCTGGAGGGTTTTCTATCATATTCAGTCAGTCAAACAAAGTGCATGCACTTATCTGTGGCTTATTAAATTAAAAAAAAAATAACATTCAATTTGGGAAAAATGGATTTCTATGGCAGATTTGGAAAGTGGTGACTGCATAGGATACTTTGCACAGTAGAAAGTTTAAAATATCATTATTTCTACAATTGAAGTGGTTCCATCATGACATCACTGCTGTTTTTTCTTTTTTGCTAACCACAAACCCAGGCACAGAATTTGATTTGGCAGCTGCTGAGTCTCCTTAATATAGCAACAGATGAACCCGGGCAAGGAACAGATCTATCATTTTATCTAACTGATCTTTCTGCTTATGCACAGTGAGAAATTCTCACCTCTTCATATAGATCAGCAACTATAACCAGCTAGTCACGCATAAGTTGTGACAGCACATCACATGCTTGGCAATTTGAAGCCCTGGAGAACAAGGTGAAACATGTATTTGTTTTACATGCAAACAGCAGCCTTTTCCATAACAGTTGCCTTCTATGCACCCATAGAACTGTTTTAAAATGCAGGCATAAAAGAATCCAGAAGGAAGAAGAAGCTTGAATCATATATTTCTGTAGGATACCATTTGATCTTTGGGGAACCCAAAATTACCATTAATGCATAAATCAAGTAAGGGAGGCTAAGAACCTGTGGCTTTCCTTTGACACAAAATGCTTATCTCTGCTTCTTAGTTTGGAATAAATTCAAAAGAGTAAACGACTGGAAGAAATTAACTGATGTCCTATACAATTAAGGGTTTTTTTATTTGTTTTTTATAATGCTGGACTTCTGCAGCCCCTTGGCTTCTCCAGAATGTCAGAATGACCCTCCAAATATAGTGGGTACTTACTCCAGCAAGAGTGGGAATAGGAGCTATTTTACTTACTGACTCTATTGTAGGTGGAGAACTGTATTAGTTTATAATAACCACAAACGTGAAGGAGTCAGCACCTTTTAGGACTATAGTAGTTCTCTGGCTATGGCAATTGAGATTGGAATTTCAGTTGCTTAGCCACATGATTGTAAAGTGTGAGATCATATTATCGTATCATTTAGTGATAGCAGTTCTGGCACTTCTTGGTTGCCATCATTAAATTAATCTTGCACTGTTTTAAGAGAGAACATGACATGGTTGTCATCTGCAACCTCCTGCCGGCTTGCTTCCCCGTTGACTTTGCTTGGAGGAAATCAGCAAACAAGGTCACAAATGGCAACTATGTGGTTGTGTGACCATGTGTTGGCCAGACCTCCAAGAACCAATCTTTAAGTACCACTTATCAGCATTGTCATAAGTTCAAACAGTCACTGAACAAATAGTTAAAGACTTAAGCTTTTGTGGCGTGTAGCTCACTTCATAAGATTCTGTTGAAGGGAACTGTAGCTCACATATGGCTATACCTTTTAATCATATGGATTAATCTGAAAGTGTGTTATCTGACTCCTTAATATTTTTGCTTAAGTGATGCACATTTAATTACCTGTCTCCTATGTAGGGTGATTTTTCTCTCAGAGGAAGAGAACAATCTGTTTCACATATTTTCTATCCTTTTATACAAAATCTACATTCCCCTCTAATCCACTATGTGATTTTGCACAGATTTCTGTTTTTCTCAAAACCATTTGGGCTTCATTTGAAAATGAGTGCCAGCTATTAGGGAGGGCCATTTTGGGAGGAATAAAAGCATAAAACTGCTTTGCCTTTTTATACATTTTATCTGTGGTGATATCAAGGTAACTTTTTTTGAGAGGGAAAACTCTTTGAGGCTAGAAAAGAACAGTTACTGTTAGATTACATGGAACCCCCCCTGAGGTTTTATTATCTACTTGCAATACATCAAACTCTTAAAAAACCTCCCATCCCATAATATGGATAAATTCCATTAGACAGACCTTTATAGATGACAGAGTCCTTTTATATACTGAGACATAGCCAAGGACAAAGCTAGTTTAAAACTCTGAACTACTTCATAATCCTGCTCTGAAAAGAATTTCAAAATCATTTAGCATTACTTTAAAGCACAGTAAGCAAGAGTCGTGTTTTCTTTAAAAACAGCAGTCTCAGGATTTTAAGAAAAGATCTTGTGATGTACCAAAAAAGTAACCTGCTAAAAAAAAAAGATTTGTTAAAATTTGCCAAATAAGGAACAAAGCCATTTGACACTTGAGATGCATTTAGTTTCCATGTAATATGACATATTTTGCTCTCATCAACTTGCTAAAATATTAAAGATTCTTTAAATAGCTGTTTATCCTGCAAATCTATAGTTCAGTTTAGATTTAAACTGATGGGCCTGCACATAGATTTAATTACTGACAAAATTCAAAATATTCGGCAGGCTAAGTAAGAGTAGGAGAGGGAGCAAAGAGAGTTTGCTGTGTCTTTTCACTGCTTTCAAATGAATATCTAGATTTCTGCATCTCACATCTAATATCCAGATTCCAAGTCATGATTCTAGTCAATTTTACAGCTTTTCCATTTTAGTTATAGTTTCAAGATTGAAGCGATTTAGATAATGCATTGAGCCAAGGTATGTTTGCCTTTTCATGTCACATACTGTAGCCATGATCATTAAGGAGTATTTGAAAAAATATTTAAAGAAACCAGTGCAATTCTACATGTGCTGATCCAGAAATAAACTTCATACTATTACAGGTCTGTCCGTGTTACAAAAATGATTCAGAAAAAATGATTCAATTATGCAGAATCACACAATTACTCTTTAATGCTGCCATGTCATTTTTCCACAGAAACCTGAAAATAGACACAGTTGAAACTTGATCATGATCATCATCATCATTATTCAATGCAGCTCAACAAAGTAGCCTTGTTTTTTTAAGGCCCACAGAGAACTCCCCCCCTCCAAAAAAAGAAGTAACTTCATTAAAGATATGCTGAATTTGCACTCCAGCAGTTTCCTAAGTACATCTTCTAATTCATTTTTGAAAGCATGCCCCAGTTTTATCAAGTAATACAAACAGGTTAAAAAGGTTAAGCTGCAGGGCACAATCACACAATGAAATCTTTACTTCTTTTATTAGGTATTGACACATAGCCATTAAGGATTGGGGCTTTAATGACACGGTTGTACCTGCCGTCCTCAGATACTCCTGAATTCAGGCTTCAGGTTGCAACAGTTCTATGCTTGCTCATTACACTCAATGATATTTTTCCAAGTATAGGGCAATGCTGTCACTTACCTGATTTATTGGTTTCATTTGATAGATGTGTATTCATATAAAACCATACCTTTGGGGGGGAAAGTCTATTTGTACTAGGCATGCCTTTCTTCCATGGAAGGAAAGGTTCTGTATACTACAAAAAGACATTTCATCTCACAATTCGGTAAAGTCAGATTATGAGAACCTTATACTATAATGACTCTCATTATCAGTATTGTTTATTTCACCTGGCAGTAATTCACGTATGAGGGGATTAGTTGTGGATCCATCAGGGCCTATTTTACTTAATATATAATGTATTGCTGGAATTTATAATTTATGACCATTATTGTAATGCATTAATGTTTTGTTTACTATGTTTTTAACTGCCTAGAGACCCTTCTAACTGAGGTGAGATGTACCTATAAATAAATGGCTATATTTGTGTGCTGAAAGTAAGTTTTATGAATAGTTTGAAATTTAAGCTTGAGAATTTCAGGATCCTGAAGGAATGAATTTCAGTACCTCTAGGACTCTTGCTTGCTTTCTAGAATAGTATCCTCCAAAAAGTCATGTTCAGACATGACTGTCCTTTAATCATCAATGTAGAATCATCTTTGTTCCCCAAGCTTTGGTTCAGGTTGGGTTGTGTGTCCACCTGGATTGCATTATGTTTGTAGAATGTCTACTCCCTCAATTATGGCAGTCTCCTTCCTTCTTTCCTTCCTTCCTTCCTTCCTTCCTTCCTTCCTTCCTTCCTTCCTTCCTTCCTTCCTTCCTTCCTTCCTTCCTTCCTTCCTTCCTTCCTTCCTTCCAGCTAGCATATTTGAGTTGCAAAAATTTGGATGACTAATAGATGGCAGCAAAGAGATGCAGAAACAACCATTTGTTGCCAAATAGTGATCCCTTATGTTTGATTATAAGTGATAGGCATATTCTTTCACTATGCAGAATTAATTTCTAATAGTGTCTGCTGTTCCACAGAAAATAAAAAAATAAACAAACAAACAAGCACATATTGCAGACAAAGTTTTAAGAGGTAGAAAAGAGATGTCTAATTCCTTTAGAAAATGTAACAGCAGTAACAATTCTTTGACAAGTGTTTTTCTTTTGTGATACTTCCTAAAAGAACTCAAACCTGCCAACATACTAGGATTGTAAATGTTGACTACATCTTACTGCTTCTAATGTAAGTACTATACAATGCCATCTGCTTCTGGCTCTACTCTGTCAATCTGATTTAAAATAGAATATCGGATTTGAAATTTGCTGGATCAGAAATATATCCTTAAAGGCAGTGTTACTTTGCCTGCTAATCCCTGCTTCCCCGTCTAGATGTGCTTGCAGCCAAAATTTTAGTTTGTTAACTTCTACCATTGCTTGCTATTTTTCCTTCTGGCATAATTAATTAAAGGCAGTAGGCAAGGGTACCTCCATGAGGTAAACCTGAGAAGTGCCAGATTGAGTTTCTGCAGAAACCTATTGTTTACTTCTTCTTTAAGAGTGAAAGACTGGTGCCCTTTTCCATTACTCATGTGTTGTTTTTGAGACAAGCCAATTTCTGTCAAAGAAAGTGTTAATACAGTGAGGGCAAAGGAAGACAAAAAGAAAGTAGTCTTGAAACAGCAATAATCCAGACTTATCTGGAAGCCCCCACTCAGCATTTTCCTGATGTAGTTCTTCTCTGCTCTTCTTCTTTCTTCCCACCTCCACAAAGCAGCATAACTAGCAGTCCTAGGATGTTTAAAATGGAAATTGTGTCTTCCTGCCATTCTCATATTGTCTCTACCATTGCATTTCTGAAAGCAAAGAAGAAAATGCAAACTGGCACGTGCTAAAACCTGTGAATACTGCATATCATACACCGCTAATTAAAAGCAAGTGGTACCCTGTCTTCTCAGCTGCTTCTCTCATCTCTCCCTGCTTTCTTGACAGCTAAAGCAGGATCAATAGGTTTACATTCAAATATGCCTACAATTCTGCATCAGTCTGTCACACATGTAATATATTCTACTTCATTCAGGAAGGTTGTTCAGCTTTCTGCATAGCATATGACTCTAAATCTTTTTCTTTAAACTACAGTAGCAGCCTTTGTCTGGCTGCAGTTTAGGTTCTTTTATTAGACCTTGACAGGGCTGGGATCCAAGAACTGAGAAAATCACTAATCTCAAGGCAAGCAAATAACACTAACTGGACACCTTAAAAAAAACATTTTGTTTTGTGAAAACCACCAATAAAATACAGTTTAGCTTGTATGTTTGATTTAATTATATTCTGTAATTACAAACTTTATGGAAGACAAATCTCCGACTTTTTATTTTTGTGGCAGGGTTCCAGATTGCTATAAAAAGCAAGCTGTTTGACTCAGGGAAATCTTTTCAGTGTTCTTACTTGCAGTTAGAGCCTATTCAGATATAAGTTCCATTGTTCCCAATCCAAATAGGAATGGCTATATGATTATTTTCATTCTTTAGCAAGTTTGATCCAAAAATTCCCCTCCTTATGTCACAAGAATCCAAAGAAAAAAGAAAAACAGAGTCTCCAATAGTTGATTCAAGGCTCCTTTTCTGCTTGAAAAAGGAAAAAAAAATCCTGTTTGTGAATTCAAAGTGGTATCATTAAGGATTAGGTCATGTGCACTTACCCAGAAGTAAATATATCATAGAAACATTATAGATAGACAAGACAGATGATAGATAGATAGATAGATAGATAGATAGATAGATAGATAGATAGATAGATAGACAGACAGACAGACAGACAGACAGACAGACAGACAGACAGACAGACAGACAGACAGACAGATGGAATGCACTTATGGGAGTAATAGCTTTATTCTGCAATAATTAACTCAAAATCCAATAGAAAGAAGACACATACAGAAGCATGAATATTTGTAGACCTACAAGTATGAATGTATGTTCTCTTCTCAATGGATTTCTGATGTCAGTGCCGAGGAAGTGAAGGAATGAGTAGGAGGAAGGGTAAGTGATTGATTCAGTATCGTCTGAGGAGGCTCATATAAAACTATTCCATATATTAATTATATTTTTATAGAGAAGCATTTAATGGTCTGCGTGAAAACATTAGCTTTTTCTGCAGGCGACTTCTGCTGCAAACTTCAATTTGCCAATTAAAAAATAAAAAACAAGTACTATGAAAGATTTTTGCAAGGCATAATTCTGTGATTTAGAAATCAAGAATAATGGAAACAATCACTCAGACATGGGGAGTTCCTCTTGTATAAATAATGATATGGATTCCTGCATAGAGCAGCTCATTGGACTTGTTGGCCTAAATGTTCCTTTCAGTTTAGACTTTTTTTATATAATATATTTTATTTATTTTGTCTTGTAAGTTTACATTTCATAAGTGCTTAACAAACAACATATTGTCTAGATGTTATTTTAATAACATGTAATAAAATCCTAATCTCTACACCGTTTTTCCAGCCATTGGTAAAATAGGTCCCATATTTGATAATACTCTGTTTTCCTTTTCTTTAAACTTCAATGTAAGTCTGTTCATTTCTGCACATTCCAGTATTTTCTTGATTATGTCATCTTCAGAAGGTGTTTCTTCATTTTTCCAGTTCTGCGCAAAAACAATTCTTGCTGCTGTTAATACATGTACTATTAAATATACATTTTCTTTTTTATATTTTCCTGAAATTATAACTAATAAAAATAGTTGTGGTTTAAAGTCTATATGCTTTCTTAGCATTTTTTCTCACCAAGTATGAATTTTTGTCCAAATTTTTTTTGGACAAATTTTTTTTGACAAAATGATAGTACATGCCTGGTTTTTGCCTACATTTCCAACAATTGCTAGACACATTTTTAAACATTTTTGCTAGTCTGGCTGGTGATAAGTACCATCTATAAAACATTTTATACAGATTTTCTTTATATGCAATTGCCATTGTTATTTTATAGTTTCTTTCCCAAAGATTTTGCCAGTTTTCTAACTCTAGTATTGTGCCCAAAGTTTTTAGCCCATGTTATCATTGTTTCTTTCACTTGTTCATCTCCCATTTTTAAGCTTAACAAACAATTATCAGTTTCTTAATCAGTTTTTTGTCTGATGTTAATAGTACCTGATCAAACATTATCTGCTCTTTATACAAACCATATATTTTGTTATCTTTCTCATATCTTGTTTGTATTAGTTAATGAGGCCACCAGGATAAGTCGATGTCCTGTTTTTCTAACTCTTGTTTGGTTTTTAAGTTCCCTTCGAAATATTCAAGATATCTTTGTATGTTAAAATTTTCTCAGGATTAATTAAATTTGGGTGAGTGAATGCTTCCATTGTTGAAAGCCACCCTGGAATTTTCATATATATGTAGGTCTTTGGTTGTTCGGGTTTTCTCCCGCGTAGAATCTGAGGTGTCTTGGTGACGTTTCGACGAAGTCTAGGAGCACGAAGCCGAAAGCACCAGCCTGAAGATGACGAATGGGACTTCGTCAAAACGTCGCCAAGACACCTCAGATTCTACGCGGGAGAAAACCCGAACAACCAAAGACCTATATATATATTCACTTTTATCTTTTTCCATATTAAAAATAAAGCATTTCTTCTATAATGATTGTTATGGTTCTTTCAAAGCTGAAGAAAATTGATTCTCGTGAATAGAATGTGATACATATATTTAGTTAAGAGATGATCACAAAATGAATGGCCTGTGATCATCTCTAAGTCTGCAGATATATAAGGGACCTCCTGCTGCTGGACATTTCCAATAGCAGTGTTGTTATCACTAAGGAATATTATTGCTATTGAGAAATTGTTGCTTAATTTCTTTTTTCTCTCGAAGAATTCAGACAAATCATTCATATAATTCTTTTGCTCACAATTTTAGTGAAGAAGTTTGAAAAACATTTGTGCCCAGTTCTTCTGTGGAACAGTACTTTTAGTCAGAACTCACTGTATAGTGATAGCATTAGCTAGCGTTCTCCAAGGATTCAAGTCAGGGGTATTCCAACCTTGGCAACTTTAACTTCAACTCCCGGAATTCCCCAGCCAGCCATGGTCTTGAATCTACTGAGAGAAGATTATTCTGCCTACTGCTACTGGTTAAATATTTTAAACTTCAGGAAGTAAGGACAACCAAACATTTACTGCTAAAGAGTTCCAATTAAAGTTTTTTTAGAAGCAGCTGCAAACAGAAGTGTGCAGCCCTGTCTTTGATCATTTTGAAAAGCAGAGATGATGTGGCAGTTTGTGTAAACAGTGTAGAAGAATGAAGAAGAAACACTATATGCCTATCAGAAGTTTTCCATTAAAAGAACGTATTAAGTACTCACTGTTGAACGCACAATTCCAACCCTTTGAGGCACACGTAGATTGAAGCCTTAAAATCACATCACTTGCAGCTACTGTGCCAGCTCATAGTCTCTAAAGTAAAATGTTACATAACAGTGCCAGTTGTCTTCTTCTTTTGTTACTGTTTCGTGACAATTCTCTTTCTCTCTCTCCCCCTCCTTCCTTCCCTCCCCCCTCTATCTCTAATTCAAGATGGATGTTACAGCATTAACTTTTCCTATTTCTGACCACCTAAAACAGGGGTAGGCAACCTTGGCTTTTTTATGACTCGTGGACTTCAACTCCCAGAATTCCTGAGCCAGCCACGCTGAGGGGAAAGGGAATGGTTTCAATGCTGAGCCATGGTGGCTCAGGAAATTCTGGGAGTTGAAGTCCACGAGTCATAAAAGAGCCAAGGTTGCCTACCTCTGACCTAGAAACTGGGAGCATCTTGGCCAGTAATATCTGAAGAAAGCCTTTACTCCTAGTGTACAAACAGAAGATCGGAATAGAATCAGTCTTCTCTAAAAATTTCAGAAATTAACTGCATTTAATCAATCCAGCCTGTTCCTAATAATATTTTACTTTTAAGTATTCATCTGATCTAAGTTTATCTTAGCTCCACCTTCTTTTGTTCTATGCTGCTTATTAAGTTATTCTCAAAGTCTATAAGTATGATCTATCAAAGTTCCTTGCTTGCTTGTTGCTGATCAGCAAGGAACTACACTTAGGTTTATGGATTAGAGCGTTTTCCTGAGTTTGTAATTAGCATCTTGGACCATAGTGGCTTGTAATCCTTTACTGAACACAGTGTTGTTGATTCAGAAATAAAAAAAAAGGTGAAGGGTGCAAAATTTTAATTTTTGGCATTGGCAGAGTTTACCTTTTATAAAATATCTTCTGCCAAACAAACTGGTCATGATTTGGAGATGCTTATGTATGGCAGGGGACAGTGCACAAGTAAGTGCATGTTGATCCTTATCAAAAGCTACTAAGGCAACCTTAAACCAAAATGCAGATTTGTTATAAAGGCTGCATACAAACTCTCTGTAGGTACAAGGAACATAGGTGCATAAATCATTTTATGGTGTATTTTAAAATGTGAACAGGAACTGATCAGGAGATCATTGGAGACAATGTATAACATACCTAATTTCCTTCCATTCCTAGTGAGATTGTAGAACACCTTTTATATTGCAGTGCATAATTATGTAATTTAGAATTATATGCAAACTTTATACAATTAGGAAGACGCCATGGTAAATCATGCTGGAAATCTGCATGGATTTCAAGACAAAAAGGTAGTTTGAAGCACACAAAAAAAAAGAAAAAGAAAAATGCACAATAACTATCAGTTTTAAAAGAAAGAAAAACTTCATTGATTTCAATGATGACTAACTTTATACTTAGCATTAACTTAATGCTTAAATTAGGTTTTTCTGTATTCCTGAGTTCAGCGGACCTTATTCCATTGTGTGCATAATATTATAGGTTCAGTAGTTTGAATACAGTCTCCAGAAGTTTAACTTTGGCTAGTACTCAGTTTCTCAAACTCTGTTACATTGAATAAAGCCGTTGATCATTTATACACCATACAATTAACTGTTTTAAATGATTGTCACTGCCAATGTCTGGGAAATCTGGCAGTTGAAGTCCAGATGCCTTGGAGTTGCCAAGTTCAAGAAGGATGGTAAGAATACCTTTTATAGCCAAGAGAGCTCCTGTATTGCTCACGCTACTCAGTATCACGCTCAGCTGAAGTCGTGACTCAGCTTGGAAATTCACTACATTGTTTAGTACAATCATACAAAGGTGATATCATAATGAAATTTATGGATGGGGTGGTGGTGGAATGGTCTCTTTTATGCTGTCTTAATCCATAACAAAGATGCTTGTCCATTTCCAATCCATCTTATTTACAATTGCTACTATTGGGTCAGTGTGATTCTATTGTCTTAAAAAGTGAGTTCGTTTCATTTTGCCATTTGCAAAATATGCCATACTTTGATCACATCAGTTTTATCATTATTAAGTTTGAACAGTTTGAGTTTGGTTTTCATGTGCTGTCTCAGAATTTGGTCTCTTTTTGATTTTGAATTGGCTAGTGACTGTAATAAAGATTACTATTATTACTCCTCTTACTTTTTGTATTTCTGCCCTATGAAACTTTCCCCAAAGTTCAACATTATATTCCATACAGTTCAGTTTTAACATATGAATAAACGTTCAGCCCTGTACAGGGCTTTGTGTCAGACAAGTTTTTTTTATTGTTGAATATACCTGCCTTATGTATTTTCCAGAACCAAAAATAAATTTATTTATTCAGGTTACTCGTTTATTCATTGTAGAAGCAAAATAACAGAAGCATTTTGAGCTGCATGTATTAAAATCCCCGCCTCTCTCTTTCTCTTTTTCTCTCTCTTTCTCCTTCTCTCTTTTTTCTTTCCCTCTCCTTCTCTCTCTCTCTCTTCCTTCCCCTCCTCTTTCTGATACGCACAGAGAAATTTTCCATAATATTTTGTCTTTATATTATATAGTTATGAATGTTGATAACATTATATTGTTTCAATGCAGTGATAGTAATTAAAGATTATAAACATTCTATTATTTAGATAACTTACCATTGAAAATAAAAAAGAGGAAAAAGCATTCAAGTAATTACAATTTAGGATATCAATATTAAGCATTAAACTATTTGACTTTTTCATCTAAAGTTGAGTATTAGTGGAAAAAAACCTGCAAATTGCATCATAGTATTTATTTACATTAAAGGTTTTGATATTAAGCTGATGACTTAATATTAAATGTCCACTGTAGTGTGTGTGTGTGTGTGTGTGTGTGTGTGTGTAAAATAAAAGTAAAAAACTAAATAAATGAAGCAAATTTAACAAGGTTTAAAATATCAGAAAAGAAAAGAAAATGAAGAAAATAAAAAAGAATTACTGGGTTTTTTTCTTTCTTCTTTATATGCATCTGCTAATTTACAATATTTATAGACATTTATGTCCTTTTAGAAACCAGACTTCAAGTGACTATATTTGCCATGCTTACAATAAATGTTTTACAGGTTTTCAGTCCATAGCTGAAGAAACCCGAAATGCCAAACCTAATTAAGGCCTTAATAAATGCACAAGAGGCAGAGCTCACTGAGCCAAATAAAGCTACCTAAATCTCCATTCAAAAGGTTCACCTATTTGCTGTGCATGTAGAGGCATAAAAGTAGCTATTCACAACTTTTAGCATAGTACTCTTCAAGAAAAGATCCTTACATGATAGGATTACCGGTTTCTGGCAGGTTACAGTAATCTGCAGTAGACCAGCCTGCGAAGCCGTAGTTTGAAGAAAGTGAACCTGGCAAAATACAGCAGTCAGAGAATCAGTTACATATAACTGATATAGTTTATCACCAGACTATATCAAAATTACAGTGGCATTAGACAAATAATATGTGTTTGTTTCTTAGATTTGTATCCTCCCTGTCCCTGATGAATTTAAAGCTATTTGCGTGAAAATCTGCCAACATTTTTATGTCCAAAATTCTTCAAGCTGAGAAAGAATGAATGGTCAGAAATCAGACAGTGAGTTTCCGTGATTGAAAATAGACTTGAACCTGGTCCTAGACAAATAGTTTGCTGCACATAAATGAACTATTTGGTCATATTAAGAATTGGGAGAACAGAAAACATCTGCTTAATTAGGATTTTATTACCACTGCCACAAAAAAAGTGGAACTACAATGGGCAAGATGTCTTTGCTCTAGCAATGACTTTTGGTAATGAGGTCCTGATGATGTTACCTAGTTTGGTAATGAAACGTTTACAAAAAAACCCACCAAGCTCAGAGAGCACCAAGGACCCTACAGCTCAACCCTGAGTACAAATATTCTCTTCTATCGGGTACTCTTTGTACTCTTAAATCATCTGCTTTGCAAGACAACTCAAGTGTTGTTGCTGCTTTTGCACATGTTGCTACCTTTTTTTCAGAGTCCCCAAAGAGCTTCAGCAACAGCAGCAACAGCATTTTGGGGGAAAACAGCTTGCGCCCTTTCCACCTCTTTTGCTAAACAGATGTTCTGATAATTTACAGTTTGGATTTCAGAACTCCATTTTATATGCATTGACCTAATTCTCTTCCTGCTGCTGATAGCTGGATTTTGCAACAGTTTAGTGAACCATCACTATTGTGCTGCCAGGTTTTACTGAATCAAAGTGTGACTCAAGTGTAAAGCCTTAATATTATCTGTAAACATGTATAAAGAAAGAGAGTTTGCTGTTGTTTTTATTCTGAACTTTGTTAGCATTAGTAGAAAGTGGGCTGGGATTCATTTCCATACCTGACCGTGATCTGAAATCTTTGCTAGGGATTTTGATGGTTCTGAAATTCCTTCCCAAGGTCAAGCAAGTGTGTAATTTTAAAAGGAAGAGATCCTTTTACCATTTGCTATTCAACCTTGTTCAACCTTGCATGTTATTTTAACAAATCCTGTTTGGTATAAGACCTCAAAGGGGCTTCATTTATTTTATTTATTTATTTTTTGCTATTTTCATGCTTGTTCTAATATTAAAGGGGAAAATGTTTGACTCTTTGTGCTACAGTAGTTTTTTTTTTTTTTTTGCTGCAACAGATTAATATGGTTACATCTCTGGATTCTAGTTATTCATTTATTTGGTTGTTTAATACCACTATAATCTCTGTTAGCATTTTGCAATAAAAGCATTTAAAAAAACCTAGGGTGGGGGTAGGTGTGAAGAGGGGGCTAGCTTAGAGTCCTTGCACAGTGGAAAGTGGCACAGACCTTACCTCCCTCAGAATTCCTCAGGCCTGATCTCACTGTTCCCAAGAAAATGTAGTCAGTCTGGCAAGACTCTTGTAAATAGGCATTGCAACAATAAATAAGTAAATTGGTCAGTTCACAGTGTAGGTTTGGTTCCTTGCACCTGACTCTTATGCTGCAATCTTTAGCCATTAGGGTTCTGTGTTTTAAAGACTATTTGAGAATCCAACGAATTTGGCCAGGGTCCTCATCTTGGCAGAGAACTGGCCAGTTGTGGAAAAGGTTTACTGCTGTGGTCATTGTTAGCAAATGTCCCTCAAACAATCTCAATGAGATAAGAAGGAAATCATATTGGAAAAAAGATTTCCTGAGCCATATTTTTGGACTACCCTTGTACAATTTCTGGTGTATCTGCCAACATGTAGATATTTTTATAAGCAATTGAATGAACATCAGATAAAGCTTGTGCATGGAGAAATGTTGCTTATAATGTCTTTGATGCAATGTTATTCAGGCGTATAAATTAATTTCAAGAAGTAATAACGTAGCAATATTTATAATACAGGCAATATATTCAATACATAAATAAAATGATGAATTTTATTTATATATCCCTAAGAATGAAGACACATACATCATAAACATATATCCTAATTGCAAATATACTTCGACTCATTCAAAAGGCGCAGTTTATGATCACTTCCTTTGAAACCCTCTGCGAAGCTGGTAAGTTCTGCATCAAGGAAGTCAGCATAAAACCTGAATAATTACCTTTCTGAGTCATTATGGAAATAGAAAGGCAGTCCGTCATCATGATCCCAATGTCCCAAGATTTTCTGAACAGGAAAGTTTTCAAAAAGTTACTTTAGGTAAGCTTCTGAATACTAATTTTAAACCTTGGTATCCAGAAGCAAGCAAAGCCGAGGTTTGTGTCAAAACATAATACCACAAGACTTGATTATGTTTCCCTCATCATGGTTTATAACAAGATTATGTCTCCATGCCACAACATTTGCTTGGGTTATGTCCTTTCCACACTCTTTCTCCACTCCCCCACCCCCTTAATTTTAGATTGTAGAATTTCCATGGCAGGAATTTATCATTTTTTTTTATTTTAGAAAATATCATATAGATTTTTCCACTGAAAGCATTAATTTTGACCTCCTACTTAGGAGTAAAATACTTGGCTTAAACAGGCCTAACAATGATGAGAAGTTATTTAAGCAGATGAAATGAAATGAACTCAGTTATGGAAAGAAAAACCAAATGTACAGGTATAGTATAGGGGGTACTTTGCTCAATAGTAGTAACTGTGAGAGGGACCTTGGAGTCCTAGTGGACAATCATCTAAATATGAGCCAGCAGTGTGCTGCAGCTGCCAAAAAAGCCAACACAGTGCTAGGCTGCATTAACAGAGGGATAGAATCAAGATCACGTGAAGTATTAATACCACTTTACAATGCCTTGGTAAGGCCTCACTTGGAATACTGCATCAAGTTTTGGTCATCGTGCTGTAAAAAAGATGTTGAGACTCTAGAAAGAGTACAGAGAAGAGCAACAAAGATGATTAGGGGACTGGAGGCTAAAGCATATAAGGAATGGCTGCTGGAATTGGGTATGTCTAGTTTAATGAAGAGAAGGACGAAGGGGAACATGATAACAGTGTTCCAATATGGGGGCGGGGCCAGTTTTTAGGCACTCAGTCTCTAAAAGGTTCACCATCACTGGCTTATAAAGAAGGGATGCTGAATAGGGATCTTTTTATCGGTGGAATGCAATCTTCTCAGTGGTGGGATTCAAATATATGAACAACCAGTTCTCTGTGTGGATGCCGCTTCCGGAAGTCCATTTTGGGCCGGGGCAACAAAAAATTAGCTACCGGTTCTGCCAAAGTGGTGCGAACTGGCTGAATCCCACTACTGAATCTGCTGAAATAATAGAGAAGGAACAGCTTTTTTCTAATTTCTTACTATTGCCTTCTATGTCATCTTGTGTAATGTCCCAGATATCCCTCTCTTGTAGTTTATGGTAGGAAAAATGTAAAGCAAAGATACATAACCCAATCCAGAATCCTGAACTGAATTAATCCATATTGATTAAATTGGATTACTATTTAAACTTCCTTGTTAATCAATAAGACACAAGCAACTATTACCAACTACAGTTATGAAAAATGCAATGTCATAAACCTGGATGTAAGCACCTAATCATAGGTATGCATTCATCACTTACTCCCTTTGCTCCTTACTGTGACTGGTTCTGTAGAGCTCTAGATAATTCTTATAAAAATTCTTTTTATATTTTCCTGCATATCATAACACAGAAAGGGCCAATTTAGATTATACTGTATTAAAATATAGTGCAAACTGTTTTATATTATCTTATAAATGGAATGCTGTCCATGCCATTTTTTTTCACTCAAAGCAATATTAATTAATTCAATTTATTAGTTACCAGAGTAAATTTTTATTTATTTATATTTCACATTTCTGAACTGCCCATCTCCCTCAAAGAAGGACTGTGGGTGGTGTATAATAAAACATCAAAATATAGAAACAGTATATCAGCGGTTCTCAACCTGTGGGTCGTGACCCCATTTGGGGTCGAACGACCATTTCACGGGGGTCGCCAAACAACGCAGTCCACCATTTTTTCCCCTTTTCCCCTCGGCCGGCGCAGGGGGCAGCACCGCGCATGCACGGGGTAGCCCCGCGCATGTGCGATGCGGGCCGTCACGCTGCACATGCGCGATGCGGGCTGCCGTGCCGCACATGCGCGATGCAGGCCGCCACGCATGCGCGATATGCGGGGCGCCGCACTGCGCATGTGCGCCGCAGGTCGGGGTCGCGCCGCGCATGCATGCCGCAGGTCGGGGTCGCGGCCTGAAAAAGGTTGAGAACCGCTGCAGTATATAAATATTAAAATGTTGGAGTTAAAATTTTAAAATTAGAAATGTGAAAATAATAAAATATTTAATGAGGCAAGAATAATTAAACCCTGTTCAAAATTAGTTGACAAAGGCAAAGGAAAAGTCTCTAGTTATCTAAGAATATTCTGGATATCTAAGGAAGGTTTGAGCAGGCATAGCTCAAATGATTTCCTGTCCTTTCAGGTAGACAAAATTCAAAGATTTAAAAAGTGCCAATATTGTAAAAAGTAACTAAAATATTTGGAGACTAAAGAATCTTTACTTGGTGCCCCAGAGGTAAAAAAAATTAGGAAGCCTCTCTTGAGAGACATTCCATTTTCTACATTCTACCCCAGTATATTAAAACATATTAATTACCATTTTACAATGTCTTGGTAAGGCCACACTTGGAATACTGCATCCAGTTTTGGTCACCACGATGTAAAAAAGATGTTGAGACTCTAGAAAGAGTACAGAGAAGAGCAACAAAGATGATTAGGGGACTGGAGGCTAAAACATATAAGGAACGGTTGCTGGAATTGGGTATGTGTAGTTTAATGAAGAGAAGGACAAGGGGGGACATGATAGCAGTATTCCAATATCTCAGGGGTTGCCACAAAGAAGAGGGAGTCAAGCTATTCTCCAAAGCATCTGAAGGCAGGACAAGAAGCAACGGGTGGAAACTAATCAAGGAAAGAAGCAACCTAGAACTAAGGAGAAACTTCCTGTCAGTTAGAACAATTAACCGGTGGAACAACCTGCCTCCAGAAGCAGTGAATACTCCAACACTGGAAGTTTTTAAGAAGAGACTGGACAGCCATTTGTCCGAAATGGTATAGGGTTTCCTGCCTGAGCAGGGGGTTGGACTAGATGACCTCCAAGATCTCGTCCAACTTTACTACTACTACTACTACTACTACTACTACTACTATTATTATAATATCAAAAATTCTTCCATTTTTCAGAAGTGAAAACCAGCATTGACTGTCCTTTCAGTATTAACAAAGAGCAACTTTGCATTGACTCTAGAAAAAAAGCAATAAAAATACTGATTCCAATCAATTGATAATCACACTTTGCTATGATACCATAAACCCAGGTAGTTTATTAGAAACATTTCCTAAAATAGGACATTTTCATCTTCAAGTGTAGCCTTGTTGTTCAAAAAGGCCAATGAGGAGACTGTTTCTCCAAATGATAAAATGATTACATACCTTCCTCACAAGCTTTTTGAAAAAGCAGCTACCGCGATGTTGCATTTAATTTAATTTCTGAGAAAATATCAGCAAGGTATACAAATGATAGTAATTTTTAAAAGTTGATTCTTGGATAGGGTTGTTGTTATTGTTGTTATTTCTTTTTAAGTTGCCTGGTGAATAAGCTCTTAGGATATGGGTAATTGAATCTCATATAAAAATCAATAAATTGAAGAACATAGCAATTTCTTCATGCTGCTTTTTAAATAAGAACTTTATGCTTTAGCTAGTGCAGCTTTTCAAATAAACTTTAATTTGCAAATGTTTGGGTACCCAATAATCATCCAGAGCAGCATTTGTGCATGCCATATTTGAACAGATCCATTTCTCTGTTTGTTTCAGAACTGGTTGCATAGAATTTCTGGAAACCTGATCTAACCAAGTTCAGCACCAAGCAGAAACAACTAACAATCAGGTTTAATGTGTAGGATTTATATTTTTATTGGTGCTCACACCCAACTGTAGCACACTAATATTAAATCAAAAACAATTAGCAAAGGCCCACTAATGAGGTATACAACTTCATGAGGCAGAAAGGAAAACATTGTTTGCTTTTGTCAGAATGGAATTGAGCTGCTGAACTGGGGTTAACAGTAAAAACATAAAGTTACCCAAGATTTTCTCCTGAGGCTGCTGTGGGGGTTGGGGGCAGCTTTCGTAATGAATATTTTAACAACCATGTTGGCTGTGCTCTTAAAGAATGTAACAGTGGGAGAGAACATGCAAGGTGCTTTGTAGTCATCACAAGCCTTTAGAATTATTTTTAAATGTGCATGCCATGACACATAATTCTCCTCTGTCTGGGGGAATTATGAATATTAAAGCACAGTGGTTTCCAAAATACTCAGTCATCTTTGGTGTAGCAGATGAATTTGGGTGTATAATTGTGAGGGGATGGTAGTCTCACTATAGTTGTCCTCCAAAGCAAGCATAAATACTTGGACTTTGTTTCAGGTCCATAACTGATAATCATCAATAGAAATTCAAATGAAATTCGATAAGCTCCTAAGTTCTAGGGCAGGGTTTTCTTGCTTAGCATCCTCCAGTTGTGTAAGGTCTACAGCTGGCAATTTTGTGAAGTAACATGCCTCCTTTGTGGCTGTGAGAACTTTGAAGAGAGAGTTGGGGCTAACACAAATCTTTGAGCTGGCAGTGGCAGACTAAGCCAACTGTGCTGTGTTAGTTCAGCCAAGAGAGAATATTGGTGATTCTTTTCCTTCCTTGGGGATCATTTCAATCTGATGCTGATTAGAAGTGAGAGATCACTCCTTCAGTACCATCTTGGTGGATTTGAGCTTCTCTGCCCTTTTATTCAACATTTATATGAAATTGCCGTGTGAAGGCACTCTCTATGTGTCTTCCCTTGAAGACCACTTTACCCAGAAACTTCAATTGTTCAACATGCAGTTCTGTGAGAAATGCCCGTATGACATTCCTGCTTCAAGAGCTACAGTAGTTGCCAGTTTACTTTTGGGTGCCATTCAAAGTGCTTACTTGAGGAACTGATTATCTCCCATATTAGCTTGACCAGTTCAATGTGACAGCATTGGCGTGCTCTCAGTTCCTTCAATCAAGCAGTGCCATCTATTGGGAGAGTGTAAACATGCCTTCTCTGCCATGGTCCCTGCCCTCTGGAATGAAGGTTCCCCTACGATCTACATGGCTCCCACCCGGATGGTCTTCTAGAGGGCCTTAAAGATGTGCCTCTTCTTCCAGGCTTTGGGCTAGGATGGTTGCAGCCCTTGTAAGTTGCAAATATGCTGCTGTTGGCCAGATTCATCAACTGGCTCATTCTTTTTTTAAAATCTGGATTTTGTACAGTATTGTTATATTTACTGTATATCTATTGATATTGTTTTTATTCTGTGAGTTTTCTGGAATTAGTCTGAATTAAGCAGTGCCCAAATTAACAAATACAGTAAATAAATAAGTGAATATATCAAATCTATCTCCCTGATCAGTTCAGAAATCATTTTGAGAAAAATGGTAAAGCTATACTAAGATGTTCCTTAAAGAGATATGAGATGCTTGCAGTGGTGGGATTCAAATATGTGAACAACTGGTTCTCTGTGTGGATGCCGCTTCCGGAAGTCCATTCTGGGTCTGGGTAACAAAAAATTAGCTACTGATTCTGCCAAAGCGGTGCAAACTGGCTGAATCCCGCCACTGGATGCTTGATATACATAATTTAGACCAGTGATGGTGAACCTTTTAGAGACCAAGTGCCCAAAAACTGGCCCCGCCCCTGCTCTACCCTTGCCCCACCCCTGCCCCTCCCCCGTTCCTGCCCACCCTGCCTGCCCGCAGAGCCACTCACTGCCTCCAGGGCCCGCCGCAGATTGTCCAGGCAGCCCAGCAGCGCCACGGTGGCCAAGCCCTCTGCCCACGCCCCGCAGTATCAACTGTGCACGTTGGGGCATGAGGGCAGAGTCTTGTCAATGCTGCCTGAGCTTCCTGTGCTGCTCCACGTAGGTCACACTCAGGGGTGACTCTCCTCCAGGGAGGCTGCTGGTGAGGAGGGAGTCCTGGGCGGAGGCAAGGCTGGAGCAATGGCATGTGTGCACACAGAGAAGGCTCCGAGTGCCACCTCTGGCACCCATGCCATAGTTTCGCCACCACTGGTTTAGACCAACCTTCCCAAACTGGAAATGTTCTAAAATGTCCAATATGATTCTGTTGCCAGGGTATTATGGGAATTGTAGTCCCTATACATATAGTGAGCTTCTGCTTAGGAAGGCTGATTTAAATGATTTCATGCAACATCTCTAATGCAGGGCCACAAAAGAGAATCAGTGTAGGCAGGGCAGGAAAAAAAGAGTGCATTTTAACAGCACATCTTCTGTGACTCTTAAAAGAAATAAAACTGTAAGTGCAAGCTTTCAGATTCCATTATCTTGGGAAACACTATTTTCTTCAACCAAATTATAATCTGCTTTGACTCTTTCAGTAAGGAAAAGTCAGTAGAGAAATTTCAAAAATTAATGAATTGTTTCTTGTTAAACACACACACACAATGAAACACTTCAGTTTGGTGACCGATCAAGCTGTGTCCCTCAAGCACCATAGGAGGGCTGAGTAATGAAGATTTTGACACTGATGTTTCCTTTGTCCACTGTTACATAAAGCTTTTGTAACGTTACTGAACTCGAGCTTCTATTTATACAGGAACTTTCCCATCCCTCCACTTTGCACTACAGAAATGTGTGTGTTTTTTTTCCATTGAGAAAGAATTTCAAGGCTATAATGTTACATTAAATAAGCTCTCTACTGTTAAGAAGATTCTTCTAGCTGGCTAAATAGCAGCAGTGTAAGAGGAGCAATTTGATCTATAATCATAGTGGTGGGGCATCTTTTTCATATTGTTTCTGCCGTTGATAATGAGGCTGACAAAAGGATTGCTTTTTCTTAATGCTTGTTATGCTTGGGTTGTAGTTGCTGCTATACCTCTTATATTTGCAGATTCTCATCTCTTTGATTCATCTTGTCAAATAAGTTGTAGGACAATATCACAATTCAGTAGAAGGGCAGAGAAATAAGATTAATAAAATGAATTAAGATATAAACATTATGCTTCTTAATGGTTGATGGTTGCATATGTTAACGATGGCTACACATATTAATTTGCCGTAGAATATAGCAACATTTTCTGCACCAATCTTTGACTACTTGGTACCACCCAGATGTAGTAGGATGAGAACTCCAGGAAATTCTGGGAGTTACATGAGAACATGTGGATTGCAGAAAGCTCTTTTATATCCAAGGGTTCTTCACTGATCTTGTTTCACATTAAAATTTAAACTATGATGTAGATTTAGTGTAGCTCATGTAGGAAGCGGGAACAAAAAAACGTGTGATCTGGCCATATCTGTCATAGAAATCCTTGAATAGCACAGCATGGTTACTTTATTGTTACATGCATCTGATGGGGCATTGTTCAGTAAAGGAGTATGTAATTTACATACAGAAGGGATAGTCTCAGTTCTGGGCATCCCTGAAGGAGACTAAACAAAGAAATCTTGCCTGACATGTAAGATTTGTAATGAAGCCAATGCTTAATTCAGCATTTTACTACTAATTTTTAAAGACCTGAACAACTGATCTCAAAGATCACCCCTTTCCTTGGGTCAGCTTTTCTTTTTTTTTTAAATAAATTTTATTAGTTTTTTTAATTATTAAAACAAAGTACTCAGGATACACTGTGGTGTTAGGGTGATCAAACACCCAAAAGCAAAACATATATACATCGTTCAATCAATACATCAAATATTCCCTCTCTTTTCCCCTCAAGTAGCATATTATATTTAAAATAATCCAATTCTAGCTTAAATTTATTCAACCTAGATCTGTTTTCAAGCTTTATAAATTTACAGTACCATAATCAAATTAACTTTAAATAAAAACATGATCAATTCAGGTATCCCTTCCAAATATATTCTAATTCCTTAATTTTGTCATAAATCTCATTTATTTCTTCTTCCACTACTATCCCCTATTTAAAATAAACTATTAATCTGTCCTATACATATCTAATCCATCAATTAATCAATCTCTTTAAGCTAACAAAATAATATCAGACTTTAAAACATTTCAATCCATTAGACAAAATTCAAATTTCATCCAATTCATTATCATAACTAATAACATACATGTCATCAAACAAAACACATCATCTTATTAAATTAACTCAATTAGGTATTAATTCAGTCCAAATCTAAAACATATTTTCAATTTTCTTCATTCCATTACATAATAATGTTCATACAAATAAACCTATTGTTCTAAAAAATACATTCTTGATATTCTAGATTACCTTTAATCCATTATTAATTAAGGTAACACAATAATATTAAGCTTTAAATCATTTCAGTTCATTAAGCAAATTTCAAATTTCATTCAGTTAATTATCATACCTTATCACATCTATATTATCATACAAAAGCATCATCCACTGATTTAAAACAGTCAATTAATTATTAAAACAATCCAAATCTAAAAAAACCATCATTTTTTCCATTCCAATACATAATTTTCATCAAAATAAACCTATTATTCCACCCATAACATTCTTAATCTATTTTAAAATATCTATTTTTTTCTTTCTTATTTCTAAGTCTGAATCTTAATCCTTGAAACAGTCCATAAATCAACAGTGCCTTTTAATCCATTACACATCATTTTAAATTTATCTTTTCAGTCTTATTCTGACCTTTCTTCTATGCCAAGCAGGTTTCCATATCCAAGTTTCCCTTTCCACCAATAAGTCTCTCTTTATTGCTTGCAGTGTCCTTTGAAATGATAGAAATCCCATTCTCTGTATTAGGCCTCTGTTTCTCTTATCCTTAAAGCTTCGTTGCTTTAAAGTCTCAAGTCTTAATCTTTGGTTCTTCTGATCCTCAAAACTATAAATGACATGTTTATAAGATGAAATCTCTTTTATCTCAGTTGTTTCCTCTTCTAGTAAGTTTTGATTTGTAGAATGGTCAGATATGGTCTAGAGATCAGTTTGAAGGTTTGAGATGGAACTTCTGGTTCTTAACTCTGTAGTAAACTCTTTTATTGTAGCACATATTTCTGCAGTGGCTTCATAAATCTTTTCCAATATAAATTTGCAGTTTAATTGTAACTGAACTTTCTCCATATTGATAGTGATTAAAGAGAGTCTCTTTTTTTCCTTTTTTAATCCTTTTTTGTGGAGACTGTATTTAATAAAAGTTGAGCAGTATCCACCTCCACAATTCCCACTGCTACATCAGCTTATCTTTTCTCTTGAAAAAATTTGAAGGTCAGGTCTAACCCACCAAGAGAAATCAGAGGTTGCAGTATTAGGTTTTCACCACTAGATGTCCTCAATAAATTAAAAGAAAATCTTTTCCAGACACCATTTTTTCCTCTTTTTTCCAATCTTTTAACATATAATGTGAAAAAAGAAATAATCTTCCAGCATAAAGTGATAATACTACTCTTAAAAAAGAGTTTTTTCTGTACCCCAAAAAGAGATGAAGTAAAATATAGTCTCTAAAATTTTATTTTATTCTTTTGTTCCATGCCTTTCTTCCCAAACATATAGAAGCTGCTTTTCCAAGACAGGGAAATAATTCTGACAAAACTCTTACAGGAAAAAAAAAAGCAAAGTAGAGTAAAGAGAGGAGCCAAAAAAAAAGAGTCACCCGGATTCACCACAGTGGTTCTCAATGCTTAGATGTTCTTTGACTTGTGGTTTGAAGCAGCTGGGTGATCGGCCATTTTACTGGCCGATCTTCCTTTTTCGTTGGCCCTCAGAGAAAGTTTGGACAGCTGGAGGAGCTGCTGCTCCTCCGCAGTGGAGCAAAGCCTCGTTGACAGAAGTCGCACCCTCCAGGGCAACTTTCAACCTGCATAAGGGTCTACTGGCGGAGGGGAAACTAGCCGACGAGGAGAGAAGTTTCTCCGTGCGACTAGGGATGCCGTGAACCATAACCGGAAGTCCTTGGGTCAGCTTTTCAATCATCCTTTGGGATCTCCATCCTTTGATGTCCATGAAGTCAAGTAAAGATAGTAGGTTTCTACAGGGGAAAAGTCATCTTCGGCTATAAATTTGCCTTAGAGAAAGGTCTACCCATTTAGCAGGAAACATTTCTCTCCTTCTTCCAGGATTTCTGTTTCTGTTTCAGTTTTAAGGTTAATTTTAAATTGAAATATCCTGTTTTCATTAGAATGGTATATATATCTTTCCTATGCTGGTATGTATTAATTGTGCTGTGTTGTTTTTATGGTTTTCTTTTTTGATGCATTTTCTATAGATTTAGAAATCTTTAATAGTTTAGGCAGTTTTGTAATCTTCTCGGAGAACTTTAGAAAAACAAGAAGACAAACAAATAGTTTATGTCAACCAACAGTGTGCTTGTATTTGGTAATTCCATATATGCAATTGACCAAATATCGGGATGAAATAAAATCAGATTCCTAAAAGGAAAATACATTTCCAACAGTGAACTCTTCAGTTCTTGTGGAAGTCTTCATGTTCTTTTAGTCTTTTCAAGACTGAACTTTATATTCGATTGCCTGTCATAAAGAACCATCGGTATTTTAGAGAGGGAGAACTTTACAGAATTCCTGCAGTTTCAAACCACTAAAGGAACAATACCAGAAATAGAACTTGCACTTAGAATCCAGTTTTTCTGTTCTAGAGATTAAATTGAGTGTTGGCTTTTTGCCAGATGATAGCTTTAGATTCGTCCAGGACAGGTTATTTTTAGCTACTTTTATTGGTACTTGTTTTATTTCAAGTACATTCTAATTTTTCAGTATCCACATATACACCATGTAAACAAAGATCTATTGATAGCTATCTAGCTGTTTTGTACCAAATGAGCAAGAGTTACTAATACCTCATTGTGTGGAATATCAAGGCTTTTTATCCCTGATCTTTTGGCAATTGCCCACTTGGTTTTTATGTTATTTACTGAAAAGTGTTTAATTTTATTCCAGATTGCAATGTACAATAAGGGAGACTGAACTATAATCATAACCCTAACCCTAAATGCATCAAAATGAACATACGAGGCAGTAACCTCTATGTCAAGAAATATGCTCAAGGCTGACCAAGGTATTGGAAAACTTGTATATATTATAATAATATTTTACAAAGCATTTAGCAATGCATGAAGAGAAAAAAATCTAAACAATCAGGGTTCAGATAAAACAGAGGAATATGATACCAAATTGTTAGATAAAATAGATAATGGAAAAAACAAAACAATACAAGGAATTTACCTTTGTTTTATTGACAGCTAGGCCTTTAAACTTAGATCATGTAAGAATGTGGAATATATTAAGACTAGTGTAAGCCATAATCCCTGATTACTATTTAGAATAATTTTTATAATGAGCAAGAACTGAGTTTGGAGAAATAGAATGGTTCAGAATAGGGAAGGGAATAAGACAAATATGCATATTACCTCTCTATTTGTTTATACAGCATAAATACCAAGTCTGATAGGACAACAGGAATCAAAACTAGGTTTTAAAGTACTAGTAAGTTTGAGAATGCAGAAGGCTGATTCAGAAGAACCTATTATGAAAGTAAAATGAAAACTGAAAAATCTGAAGAATCAACCCATTGTATTTAAACCAAATAAAGGATGACTCTTTTCTTAAGTAATGACAGCAAACAGAATTTTATATACTTTGGGTATGTGCTGCAATCAGATCATGGACTTGAAAATGATTATGCTCCACAAGATTATGAGAAGTTTATCTGATGAGAAGATAGCAGATAAAATGGATGGAATTAAAGAGATGCACTCTAATATCTGGATTTATTGGTCAGGACTGTTCTACGTACATATTATTTGTTCATGCAGTTATCAATCACTCCTGGAAAAATGCAGGATATAAATCTCACCAATAAATAATAAAAAAATTTGACTTGTAATTTAGTATTTTTATATACTAAACACCAGTACTGCTGCTATTGTTACTATAGGTATTTATTGGGTGAATGTGTTAATAATAAATAAATATAATAAATTTTATATCCTAAAATTTACAGTAGATATAAGAGTTAGAATTATCATTTATTCTCTTGATTTAACTGTAGAGTAGGCTTAATGGTTCTCACAGATTTACAAGACAAAGTCTACAAAAGAGAGCTCCTTGACACAGGTGTATACTTTTAAAATTTCCTTTTGCAACAAATAAAGACGATGTCATATTTTAAAGAGCTAGGACTAAAGTCCTTTTCTAATCTTTCAATAGGGATGGACAATTTCCAAATCTTAAGTTTTTCTAAATCATTTTCTGTACTCTTAAGTGCATCTGAAATGAAAAATATAGATCAAAATGTACATACTTACACCTTTGCACAATTGCCTTACAATATACACCTTTAGGAATGGAACTTCCTAATGGAAATCCATTTTTCTAAGATTGTTATTCAATACAATGCATTTCTGCAGGAACTTTCCACTATGTTTTTTCCCTAATTGATTCATCTTTGTGCATGTTTTTGATTGACAGATGCACGGCAGACTATGGATAGATGAGAGCCTCAGAATACAGATGCATCTCTATTTATAGTTGAGAAGATAGAAATTAAACAAACGTCCATAAAATGCAAATCAGAATTTTACAGAATTTAAAAAGAGTAACAGAGTTGTTAGGGACCTCCTCAAGGAGACCCTACACCATCCTGTACAAATGGAGCATTCTGTACGAATGGCTGTCCAATCTCTTCTTGAAAACGTCCAGTGATGCAGCATTCACAACATCTGAAGGCAAGGCATTCCACTGATTAATTGGTCTAACTGGCTAACCAAATTACTTCTTATATATTCCTGGCTTTAACTGGATTTTACGAACTCTAAAATACCTATAGAGCAGGGGTCCTCAACTTTGTCAACTTTAAGGCTTGTGGACTTCAATTCCCAGAATTCTGGGAGTTGAAGTCCACAAGCCTTAAAGTTGACAAAGTTGTGGACCCCTGCTACAGAGTACTATATAATGGGCGTATTTATCCCTTTTTTGTTAACAATACTGTTTTGTTTTCCTTGAAGTATATAACCTGACCTGTTTTGATTTTTTTTAAAATATTATTTTGTAAAATTACCTGCTAGGATAACACTAGGAATTATATGTATGAGGTTTCATTAACCCTTATATAACTTCTTTGTGGCTGTTTGCTTAACTAGCACTGCTGGGGCAACCATTAATTGTCAACGTTACAGTTTTATGTACAGTATAGATTTTTTGAGCTTTAGTATATAGGGTCTCCCGCTTGAGCAGGCAGTTGGACTAGAAGACCTCCAGTGTCCCTTCCAGCTGCATTCTGCTTTCTCTTGTTGTCTTATCAATTCTGGCATTGCCTGCATTTGTTCTTAAGGCTTGATCTTGTGCAGCCATAATAAGACTCTCTGCCTCTTTCTTCTATTTTTCTACTTTAGCCATTGCTGGTTGTTAATTTCTTTTCCTTTTAGTTTTTTTTTTTATGTACTGGCCATGTAATACTTTTCTTTCCCATGCCTCTTTTCTATTCTTTATTTGGTCTTTCTTATAGGCCAGTTTGGTCTCTTTATTTATTTATTTATTTATCAGACTTATATGCCGCCCTTCTCCGAAGACCCAGGGCGGCTCACAACAAGAATACAATAAAAAACTTTTAAAATTAACCACACTCACACCACATACAAACACAATCAGCTCGCAGTCGCTGATGGAGGGACACTCTTTGGTATTAAAAAACAACAACACCTTAATGGTGTACTAGATTCGGTGCATCTTCTTCACTCTCTTTCAGGTATTCTTCCAATGGCCTTTTTTTCTTCTTCAACTATCTGGTATACTCACAATATTTTATGCCCTCCCGCGCTCCTTTCTAACAGAGTCTGTCAACATTGCTGATGCATGAAAGACGTGTTTCATTGTTATTCTTTTTCTAGTCTACCTATTCAGGGCCTCTACTTCAGCCTAAATCCAGTCCATAATTCCACTTACATATCTAATGACCAGAATTGCCCAGGTATGAATTTCCTTGATGGTATTTCTGCCCCTGAGTTTAGACTTTAAGATCTTCACTCTCTTGAGATGCTCATTTACAACATCATCTTTGCAGTGATTTTCTTCATCTAGACTCTTGATGTTATTTCAACAGGGCATTTTGAGTCCTTCAGTTTTCACTATTTTTTTTCCCTGTTGGTGGTGAGGGTGACATATTTGTCTATTTCAAAGTCCATTGTAATGTCTTGGTTGTTTTATTCAGATAATGTTGAGCAGCAATTTCATTTTCAGATGGTGTTTTGCCATATAGGTTCAGATCGTATGTGTAAAGGAGGTGAGAGAGTTTGGCAGATGATTTCAATATTTCATAGCCATGGCCTGTGCAGTATTGTTGGCAGAGGAACCTCTGATATAGCTCTCATCTTCCTCTCATCTTCCTCAGAGCACTGGGGACTGTAATTATTGTTCTAATTATGATGATTCTTCCCTTCTTTTCTTTAACAAAGGGATTCAGACTTATAAAGAAGATTTTTTTTTTTTAAGTTTGGCTACAAATCTTGTGCAGGAAAAAGATACTGTCTGAATTAACTTTTAAGTCCACTTCACTTAGTATCAAAGCAGTGGAAAAATCTTTTATTTTAATCCACGTAACACATCTAGAAAAGGCACAACTGAATAACCCTTCTCTTCTTTAGCAAAGTCTCATCCAGGTTATGTCTATCACATTTGTCATCAGTCCTTAAATATTCATTTATACACTTGTTAAATGTGTAAACATTTAGTTTTTCTCGTATTACATAAATCTGCCAAAGGTGTTATCAGTAACCTTAACACCTTCATTAACCCAAATGACAAAGGAAAGATGAGGTGTCACAATTACACCCATCTATGTGTACATTTGAATTTGTATTTGTTCAGAATCACAAAGAAGGATGGATATGGACAGGGATCTATTCACAGTTCTGTTTCTTTTTAAGGGAAACCATAATCTGGATCCTAGACAAGATTTTACCTCTTTTGCCATAATTGTTAACTGAATCACTGCAGTTGTTAAGTGAATCATGCAGCAAATCTGACTTGCCCCATTGATTTTGTTTGGTGGAAGCTGACTGGGAAGGTTACAAATCCAAAAAGTTGTAAATACATGCCAATTGCCGAAACAAGCAAATTATGATCATGTGACCATGGAGATGCCACCGTGGCTGTAAGTGCAATGACCAATTGTAAGTCACTTTTTTCAGTGCCGTTGTAACTTCAAACAGTTGTTAAACAGATGGTGGTAAGTCAAGGACTACCTGTAATGGGATGGGGATGGGAAGGCAAGAAAGATTGATAGAAATAGGGAGCTGAAAAGACACAACAGTTGTATAAACTGAATGTAAAAACCACTTTTGTATGAAATGGAAAAAACCCAAAGTTATACCTGATTCCCTAGCTGCTGCTAAAACTAGTGGTGTAGCTGATCTGACCTGACAGCAAGGCTAGAAATAGGAAACCCTGTCGTGCTGTATTTAAAGATTCATTTGTACTAAGTGCAATAGCTTGTTGATAAAAATTGGTGTATCGATGTTAGTAAGGGCCCACAATTTCAGTTTGCTTTCCTTTTGCAGTATATTTTTGTCACCATTAGCATAAAATAAATAGACCTCTCCAAATTATAGGTTTAAAATCTTTTAACAAACAAAAGAATATGCTAATTGTAAAATGACATCTTTTTCTTTAATTAATCTATTTCTCAAATTTATATTTCCTAGATCAAAGCCCAGCACAGATAGAACAACAGTGAAAAATCATTACAGCTGTCACATACAATTACAATGTTGACATTAATAATAATTATAATCATAAAGCAAAAAATTAAAAACAAGAATAAGCAATTGAAAGTATAGAAACCCACAATTCAATATCTTTTGAAGGGAATTTTGAAAGACATTTTTTTTCTAAAGAAGAGGAAGCTCTTTAGCTTCTGATAAACAGAATAATTTCTACATGCTTCATAAGCCAAAAGGCTAGCCGTGGATTATAGGAACCTTATTTCTTTTAATACATACAGGACAGCATTTGTGACTATTACACATCAGATATTAAAAAAAGCAGTATTTTTTTAAAAAAAATACAAACAAGCAAACATAAGTATTTAATTTATATGGCAAAATCATTAAATAGTTCTTTGCAATTTATTTAAATTAGATACGGTTTAAAGTTACGGCCTTGTGACAGCTAAACTACTTCTATAGTTTACAATAAAATAGTAGACTAAAATGCCCATCTTCTGTTCTTCTATCCTAAATAGGAGTTTAAATGGAGTGTGAAATGTACCTTTGCACTCAAAACAATTCCTCTTAGCAAGATCTCCAATTTAGTTTTTCCTTCCTTCCTTCCTTCCTTCCTTCCTTCCTTCCTTCCTTCCTTCCTTCCTTCCTTCCTTCCTTCCTCCCTCCCTCCCTCCTCCCTCCCTTCTTTTGCAAATGACCTGGTAAAAGAAAAACAAATTGCTACCTCTGCCTGGTGCATAAAATCATTATAAGTTAAACTGGCTCTCTAGCTAGAGGATTTCAGTCTAAGGATCATGCTTGAAAAACATCTATGGTTTCATCTTTATAAGGACCATATTCCAGGCCTGGTTAACACGGAAAAGTATTTTTGAGAGGAGTCTAGGAATCCCCTAATCAGAATCAACGGCTCTTATCTTTGTGTAACAATTTGTATTTTTATCGGCACATATAAAGAATGTTATGAATTATTATTCTATAACAAGAATTTCATCTAGAGAAACAATAAATTGTTTGGAGAAGTTTCTGTCCTAGGAATCTGATGTAAACCATAAGGATGTCACAAATAAATATTTATGTGATTATACACTTCATATCATTTGTGCTATTTCTCCATAGGATGGGAAATTGAACTAGAACAAGGATAGATAGATAGATAGATAGATAGATAGATAGATAGATAGATAGATAGATAGATAGATAGATAGATAATTAAAAATAATATAAGAAAATAAAGGGATATTTTTAGGTGCTAAGAGGTAGTTCTAGGTTTGATTTTTCTTAAATGCTCTTTTTTCAAATCCTTTCTCTCAGAGCAGGAGGTTTTTCTATTTTCTATTATTAAGCAACATTTCACAGACACTATTGCAGAATGGCCTTTGCGTTACTTCCTTCAAATTTACACCTTAGCTAAAAGCACAGTATTTCCAATTTGCTTCTATGGAGTGAAAATGTGTAAAGAGAAAACAATTCAGATGACAAAAGCAGCAGGAGGTACACTTCCGTTCCTGGGTTTGGGACAAAGAGGTGCCTCTAATGCAGGCCCAACCAAGGGATCGGTTTTGCTTGAGCTGAGTACTAGCTGTAGATGTAATTCAATGGTGTAGTATGCTCACTTGTGCTAGGTCTTGCTTTATGAATGGGCAGTTGTATCAACACATTTTTATTCAGACCCAAATCCCATTGAATTCAGTGGATCTTTCACCCAAGGCAGCTGAACAGAGGTTCTGCCCCTTTACTTGTCATGATAGCCACTCTACTAGTTCTTCAGCTCTTGTGAATTATTTAGATCAAGCTAAAAGTGTTCTGTCACAGAAGGAAGGAAGGAAGGAAGGAAGGGAGGGAGGGAGGGAGGGAGGGAGGGAGGAGCCATAGTGGAGGGAGTAGACATATTACAAACACTACAAAAGGAAGATGAACATGGAGATGGAAAGATACCAAATACAAGTATACAGATTGTGTATCTAATTATATACTAATGCTTGCTGTGATTATGAACTAGATTGTTTTCTTCTTCCACTCTGAATTTACATTAGATACCCATAGAAATCATGTGAATCATTTTGACTCTATTACCTGGATGTCTCTAAAATGGATGGTTTCACTGAGTAAAAAAGATAAACCTTATATAGCTTCTTGATTCCTAAGTCAGAGCATATTTATTATGCTTAAAAATATAGCAGTTTATATTTTAAAAAGAAATATTTATTTAAAATCACAGAAAACAGAATAAATATAAAAGTGCACATACACACATATTTCTCTGTAAATTATAGATACAAGTGATAGATATATGTGGTAAATATGATTTCTGCAAAAATGAGACTTCTATAAAAACTATTTGTCTACCCAAGATCTCAATGAAATATTTACCCCAAGCAAACTCATTATTTATTGAAGTAGTTTTGTGCAACCAAACAACTGGTTCTTCAAGACTCTTTCTTGTATGCTGTGGAAAAATTCATTTGTGGCTGAGCTTGATGTTCATATTGTGTTTGGAAGTCCAATGAGTTCAGAGGCCAGATTGCCTAGGCAAGACCACAGTCCATCAGTTAATATAAGCTGCTAGTTGTCTGTCAATTGTTTACTAACAGACATGGTTAAAAAAATTCCAACCCCCTTTTTATGCAACGAAATAAAGACAATTGACTTATCATGACAATTGACATGATAATTCATTTTTATGTTAGAAGTCCTTATGAGACCGAATATACAGCATTTATATTTAATCCATTACATTTCATTTGAGTTTGATGCAAATTACAAAATAGAACATATATGACATAATATGTTTTTTATGCAATGGCATGATTAGCATGTTCCACGACTTGATATTAGGGAATGTTAGTATTTTAGTGGTAAGTTTCCCAATTAAAGCAGTGTACATATTTAGTTGTGCTACCTGACAATCAAGATGATTAAGCAACAAGGATTTTGTGCATGTATTCCCTAAGCAAATGCCCCATGTCTATAGATTGAGAGATAGATGTTACTTCTTCCTTTCCCCAGACTGCAGATTGATTTAGCAATAGTTCACCATCAGCATGAGCAAGTAAAAAGGGCTGCTGTAAGTATCATTTTTTTCCCTTTGGAACCACCGTTGATTATGGATCTTAAAGGAATAGAATTCAGCAGATTCATGGTACAAACGGTTTCCATAACTGAACTGCATGATGAATGCAGCCCTCTATTCTTTTAAAATCTAAGAATTGCCTACTTCCCACTGTGCAATAACCCTAAATGCCATCCATTGCCTTAGAAATTAGAAACTGCAGCATGAACTTAAAGTGCCTCTGATTATAATACAATGAGAATGTGATTTTTCCCAAAGTCTCAAAATCTAAACTCTAGCCAATCTTGTTCAGAGATTTTCAATAAATACTAAATGCAGCCAGTTTTCTCTTCTTATAGCTGCAATTCTTAGTTATTTGTTGTTATAAATGTAAGGTTCAAAAGGATTTTTTCACCAAAAAAGATAGGCTAAGGTTTAAATTATGTTAGTTTATCTGGAATTATATTTGTCTTAGTCTCTATGTAAGTTCTCAGTCATCCATGTCATGGTTGTCCCAAAGGTGCTTTTTCAAAAGGCAACTGGACTGTCTTTGTTTTTCCTTGAAGACGTTTGGCTTCTCACCCAAGAAGGTTCTTCAGTTCTGACTGAATGGCAGAGAATGGATTTATATTTCTTACAATCATCTTGTTAGCACTCTTTCTGAGAGTCGTTGAGGCCACTTGGAGGTTGATCTGGGCCCTCATGGGTGTGGAAGCTTCTTGGAACTGCTGAAAGGACTGTGATGCAAACAGGAAATAGGTAGTGTCGTATCCATAAAATATTTGTCTTAGTTACTTTTTTCCATGTTGCGGCTGACAGTGATAAGAAGGCACATTTAAATGAATCTAATGTATATTGTATATTTCCCATATTTGCAGATCCTAGTTGTTTAGAGAATATGAGATATCTATGTGACAAGTTAAAACAGGATATTTTTATATTTGGCTATCACGTTAGCTGAAAAATCTGTATGATTTTATATCAACTGGCAGTTCTCTATTCAGAATACAGTTGATGGAATAAGTATATAAACTTTAACGCCATTCAGGCATCTATTAATAACACAGTAATTTAAAAAGACAATAGTTAGATACACAGTAGTTCATTTACTGTATCTCTTCCAAGACATCAGCAACACACCTGCAGTTTTTGCCTAATATCCCTTTATAAGTGAAGAAATATGCCTCTACTTAACCTGTCATATGGACACATTATAGTGCAAGTTTGGCATATTTGTGTTCATCAGCTAGAAAAATAAGGTTTAAAGACTGTCTGTCTATTCCAGGGGTTCTCAACCTTGGCAACTTTAAGACTTGTGGACTTCAACTCCCAGAATTCCTCAGCCAGCAAAGCTGGCTGAGGAATTCTGGGAGTTGAAGTCCACAAGTCTTAAAGTTGCCAAGGTTGAGAACCCCTGGTCTATTCAGTGTGTCATCCTTGTGGTTGGATGCAATCCTGTAACTACTTATCAAACAATAAGCCCCTTGAGCTGAAAATAAACGTTGTCAACGAATGTCCCATTATGGAGCTAAAAATATAATGACATCAGTGGAATAGCTTAAATTTTATTAATTTTTAAATGACTGATTAAAAAGTATAACAATGCAGTTTAAAACACATAGCTTCGTAAATAAGGTAGGGAAGACACAAATAACATGCTTTCTGAAATGCTTTTCATTCCCTTAACAGCATCCCTGCTCTGGGTCATGTGACCAGGAAAGATGCAGGCTTAAAATTGAGAAATCAGCAACATTCTGAGTTGGTGGGGTTAAGAGATTGTTTATTTTCCTCTTTATCTGGTCCTTTTGTAAACTTTTTTTTTTTTGCCAGCTTCATGCACCACAGCTAATTTGGCCCCACTTTTTTTCAATTAAAGAGAGCAAAAAGAATCTCAGCCTCTTTATATAATCTCTTTTCAACATCCTGTTGACTTGGAAAGAACACAAAAGAGTAATAAACTTCCTTTGGGGTATAAGTTAAAAATTGCAGCAAAAATCTAACTGTGAGGTATATACAGTTTTTGAAACTGAATTTAAACCATATTCCTTCTCTGTTAATAGTTGAAGACCTGCTGTCCTCCTCAATGAATTTTAAAGATAATTTCTAATTCTTCATTTTATCAAAACTTCTAGAACTGCCCCAATTTTGGTAATAGTTGCATTTTGGGAGATTGCACAGTTTCTTCCCAGATGTATAAATGTGCAGATAGATCGCACCTTCACGTTTTCTAAAGCATGCTGAGTGGGGAGCAAGAAGGAGCATCCTCTGGAGTGTATTTTTACACACTTTGGAGTCCCTCTGTTTATAGGAGCTTGTTGTGCAAGGTTGAACCTTAGACAATCATTTCTTGCAGTGAGATGTGTGCATATTGTTATTGTGAACATTTGCCAATATCCACTTCCAGTGTCCACAGTTTTTCTCACTTAGCATGGATCTCTACAACTTTGGGGGCTTCAGTTTTTACATAGTTTTTTTTTAATTATTATTTTCCTTTGGACCTTGTGCTGTTTTTCTATAGCCAATGACTCCATCTCTGAATTTTATCTCTGGTTTGTTGCAGTCTTAAAAGTCAGTTCTTAGATGAAAACTGTGGCCTCAAATTCTTTATCTTTCTTTTTTTTTTTTGCTGTCACCAATAGGACTCCATTTCTTCCTACAATGCTTCCAGCCAGTGGTGGGATTCAGTCAGTTCGCACCCCTTCAGCAGAATCGGTAGTTCCTTTTTTGTTACCCAGGCCCAGAATAGACTTCCGGAAGCGGCATCCACACAGAGGACCAGTTGTTCACATATTTGAGTCCCACCACTGCTTCCAGCCATTCTTTTCTCTCACTTTTCATCATTTTATGATGTTAGTTTAACGTAAAGCAAATGGTATTACAAAGCCAAATGGCCTTAATTCATGTCACTCATGTTCTTATGCAAAAGAAGATTTTGCAATTTCCATTTTGTATATACAGCAAGCCTAATGCTATGGCCTTGTATGTCTAGCCTCTGAAAGTATTACTGCATTCTTTGTGAATTTCAATGGTTCTGTTTGGTGAAAAAAATGTCAAAGTGAAGAGTCAATATGAAGTATCCAGTTTTCTAAAGGCTATACATTTCCAGGTTGTAAAGTAAAATTTCACAGGTTTTAAAGCACTATACATGGATGTTTAATAACTATCTAGTGCAACGTATTTCAGAGTGTGGGCAAACATAATGAAATGATCCAAAATAAAATAATTGAATTTCTTTAAAAAAATGCATTAAAACTTGCAAAGCTTATTTATGAGAATATCTCATAAGTACCTTTGATGCATCAATGGTTAGCGAGGTAATGTCAGATCTCATTTATATGTAGACAGTTGAACCGTGGTGGCAAGTTGAAACATTTGCCTATTGACTCCTATTGAAAAGAAAATTTATAATGCCTTGTGTTAAGTACTTCGTTCGCTTGCGAATGATGAAGACACATGGCGATGTTAAACAGCAACTTCACAAATTCTCTAAGATGTTTGGGTGGGCACTTGGCCCGTTGTGACCTTCTAAGGCCAGGAGAGATTGCCTGGCCCACCTGCTTGCCTACCAGGTGAGGCAGGCCAGGGCGTTGCTGCCTTAAATCCCCAGGTGACACCGGTGAGGGTGCCTGGCCTACCTGCTCGCTTACCAGGCTAGGCAGGCCAGGACTTTGCTGCCCCAAATACCCGGTTGACCCGCCCATCTTCTGGCTGGCTGGACCCTCTAAGTCCACGCCAGCATACCTTGGAGGGGGGGAAGTCCCCGGGTCCACAATGGACCCTTCTTGGGAACACTGTCCCTCAAACCCCAGGCAGATGGAGAGTGCTGGGTAGCGGAAGTGCCCCAGTACTCTGTGGCCCCCAAGCACATGCCCAAGGTTCCAGAGTCAGGAGTCGCCTCCATGGCAACCCCCTTTGCTGGTGACCTTCTTTTGGGAGCAATTGCGGAATTGGGCAAGTGCCCCTGCTGGAATTCTTTTTCTCTTGCTGCTTGTGATGTGTGTGGATACCCCCGGTCAGTCTCCCTGTCTGGAGCACTATCTGACATATATGAATACTGTGGATTCCCCCAGTGTGACTCCCTGTCTGGAGTAATTATGGATGTGTGGGATGACCCCCACCCAGTGAATTCCTGTTAGGAGCAGTTGCGGAACTTTGGGATGAATCCCCAATAGCCTCAGTAGCAGCTAGTGATGGCCTATTAGGCCTGGGAAACTGTGACCCAGAATGCCTATTATGATCCTCCTCCCCCCTCCAGAGCAGAGCCAGGAGCGGAAGGGTGAGAGTCCAGTCTCCAATGCAGTTGGTCTATATGTCTGCGAAGAACGCGGCCGTCCCCCAATGCAACTTCATGTGACAATGGCCCAGAGACCTTGCAGACCACAGCTGTGACCCAGAGATTACCAGGCCCATAGTTTCTTGCCCAAACCAGATCGCCCACCTGGAGTCTCCTAGGTGCCCATGGTTGTGACACCAGTGAAGTCACCCGGTCAGGGTGCAACCTGTCCAGTTTAGTGATGAGGTGGCGGCCCCATCGGAGTTCAGCAGGGCTCTTCCCTGTGGCTGTGCATGGTGTGGTGCGGTGTGCAAGAAGGAAATCTGCTAACCTGTGATGCCAGTTACCGTAAGTCAGTTTCTTGAGGGCATCTTTGGTAGTTCGCACCATCCTCTCTGCCATTCCGTTGGAGGATGGATGGAAGGGAGCTGAAGTTGCATGGTGGATCAGGTTGGCCTGAAGAAAAGCCTGGAACTCGGAAGAGGTAAATTGAGGGCCATTATCTGAAACCAAAACATCTGGAAGACCATGTGATGCAAAAATTCCTCTCAACACCTGGATGGTCCTGGCAGTAGTAGTGGAGGAAACAGGAACAACCTCTAGCCACTTAGAATGGCTATCAACAACAACCAGGAAGAATTGCCCCTGAAAGGGCCCAACATAATCTATATGCACCCTAGACCATGGGGTTTGAGTTTCCTCCCACCTATGTATTGGGGCCTGAAGCATTTCAGGCTGAGACTGTTGGCATACTTGGCACCCATGCACCTGGGCCTCGATGGCTTTATCGAACCCAGGCCACCAAAGATGGCTGCGTGCAAGCGCTTTCATCCTGACTATACCAGGATTTCCCTCATGCAGAGAGATCAAGATTCTAGACCTCAATGAGGCTGGGATCACTACCCTGTTACCCCATAACAGGCAACCCTTGAAAGTGGAAAACTCATGCTTCTTGTGCCAGAAGCTTTGGAACTCAGTATCTGGGCACTTGTCAGGCCATCCTGACAACACCCATGTCAGCATGCGTGTAAGCGTGTGATCAGTGGCAGTTTCTGCAGCCACATCCCTAGCATTGAGGGGAGACTCAGGCAATTCTTGAATGGACAGAATATTAATAGCTGAAGCAGGATCTGGCTCTAATTGGTCCAGGGGTAAACTGCTCAGGCCATCTGCATGACTCATTTCTTTTCCTGGTTTGTGAACTAATGTATATTCATATGCTGACAGGAAAATGGACCATCTCAGCATACGATGAGAAATGATATGGGGGTCTGTTTGTTAGTGGTAAACAAACCCAGCAGAGGCTTATGGTCAGTATAGACCGTGAAATGGTGGCCATATAAGAAATCATGAAATTTCTTAATGCCAGCCATTATGGTCAATGCTTCTCTGTCAATTTGAGCATAATTCCGCTCTGCAGAAGACAGAATCCTTGAATAACAGGCCATAGGGACCTGTGTCCCATCAGCCTTCAGATGGCTAAGTACAGCTCCCACCCCATAAGGAGATGCATCACATGCAATGCAAACAGGCAGTTGCTCATTGAAATGCACTAAAACAGCATTAGAAGTGAGCAAGGCCTTAACCTCATTGAAGCTCTTGTCATGGACTTTAGTCCACTGCCAAGGAGCCTGCTTGTCTAAGAGCCTGTGTAATGGCTCTGCCACTGCAGCTTTATGTGGGAGAAATGCATGATAAAAAGTTAATAGCCCCAAGAAGGCTTGCAGTTCACTCTTAGATTTAGGGCTTGTGGCCTGCTGGATAGCTTACAATTTAGTTTCAGCAGGGTGAATGCCCTGAGCATCTAGCCTGAATCCTAAGAAGTCAGTAGAAGTGACTCCTATCTTACATTTATCCTTCTTTAGTTTAAGGCCTGCGTTTCGAAAACGAAGCAAGACAGCCCTTAATCTCTCTGCTAAATTTTGAGATGACTCCCCAGCAATGAGGACATCATCAGCCTTGCATCTGGATTTTTCAGTTCTGAATAGGGTGCAACCAGGGAGTGAGGAAACCTGGGCTATAAATCTGCAAAAAAAAAATGCTATAAGCTGCCAGTTATCTCTGCAAAGAAAGTGGCTCATATAACAATAGGGATGAGCTCAAATATAAGATACTTAAATGTGTTGATGCTATTAATTAAATAAAAAGCATGGATATTATAAGAGACACAGGTGGTTTGAATAAGCCACAAAATAATTTTTTTGCAGCAAAGCATTTATTAATCTGGTTAATAAATAGGTGGAATGTGAAGCAGAAGTGATGGAAGTGATGCACTTTGAACATCACATTTTGCAAACCTTATCGGAAAAAAAATACATTTGCTTATAAAGACAGAAGAATTTTTTAGAGGAGAGGAGTGACATCATTACAAAAAAAATCTAGATCTGAAATTTTCTCTTATGCTTCTAGGTTAGAAAAATACACTGCATAGCAAGGAAAAATAATCAATAATCAAAAAATAATCAAAAAATGCAGTTGTGCATATTCTGCACAATTGTTCAGATGATTAAAAATTGGTGCCTTTCAAACATATTGTCCCAGAACATGTGAAGGGAACTAAGTGGGACAGTTTGCTGGATCTGATCTATCAAGCCCTACAGGGATGTCTTCCCTAAAGGGAATTTGTCCCATGCTTTCTTGTCAAGACAGGGATGCTTTGGATCTTCTCCCTCCCAAAAAGTATGTGGCAGATCTTCTGGGCTGCTGCCCCATTCTTATAGAACAGTCTGTCCCCAGTGGTTCAGGCTGCCCACATGAATAGTCCTCAAGAAGGGCAGTTGAAACTGTCCTGTTCCTCTGTGACTTTGGGATGGAAGGCTTGTTCCTTTTGTTGTTGCTGTTCCTTGGAATTTTGAGGACTCATATTGTTTTGAGATTCCTTTTCATTTGTTTTTAATATGAGTGCCCTTGCTGTGGGTTGATGGAATGGTTTTCTTATTATTATGTTGATTCAGTTTTATAACTATCACCATAAAATAATGACAGAATAAGCACTGTAATAAAGAAAGACAGAAATCAAGTCTGTAATAGGGATATCAGAAAATTGCAAAAACAGACTAGACTGTTAAGACATTGGTTAAAGAGCTGAAAGGTTTCTTTTTCTTTTCCATCGATTTGCCTGATGCAATTGGCTGTGTTCCCTTTGAAAATGTGAAACTCATTTTTCATGTGAAAACTTTATTTCTAATGAAGCAGACAAATATTTCTTCTCTTCTACTTTTCAGGATCCCCCCCCCAAATCACTACCCAGTGGGAGGAATGTTCCAGGAATTGAATTAATGGACATTTGTATATAAAGCTCAGAGGATTTTTTGGGATGTAAATCATTATGCACAAATTTGGAGATCTGTGTAAAGAACAGAAGCGAAAAGACCAACAGAGAATCTGTTGAGCTGTGGCAAGCACTATATCAATCACAAAGGTTTGACAATTCCACCTTTTATAGTGAAGGTGACTTATAAATGAAGATTCCTTCACTTGAAGTTGAAGAGAGTTAAATATATCATTACTTTTCTGAGCACCCATCTTTGAATTTGGGCAAGATGTTACTTATCATCACTCATCTTTTATATAAAGTAGCATGTACAAGAGCTTGCACATTCAGCCCCTGATCATTTTTCTCTGACATAAGAAGAGTCCAGGATATTTGTCTGTGGCAGCAGGACTATAAATATCTATGTCAGAAATTGAATCTTGCAGATGACCACAACCTTGCTATCATAAGCCAGTAATTTTGTCATCAGCAGTATATCATCTTCTGGGCAAGTGCCTGAAGAATCCCCCTGAACAGAATGATCCAATGTAACAATTCCCATGTTTTCCTCTTATTTTATTTTGTTGGTGTCTCTGTGCTTTCTCATATATTGTAAAGCATGGCAGCTAAAATTGGCTTTTCAGACAGAACTATTTCCCAAGCCGGCAAATTTTCATCCTGGGTTGCTAACACTTGAGAGTGACGGGCAAAAGGGAAATCTTTAAATCCACACTAACTAGCATGTTAGTGGTGGCATTTGAGATACATTCCAAGTAAAAAACGCTGCTGTTCCTAGTAATAATCCCTTTTTGCCGGGATGGAGAAACAGATTCACTTGAAGTCGACAATTTTCTTACTGACATATCCTTTTTCTGTACACACACTTTAAAGATTACACTGTATAAAGCAGAACTGACATGATATCATTACTTGGCTCTTACACTGTGCTAACTTAATTTGCTTTTCATTTCCAGGTATTTAAAAGACTATTATTTTCACTTCAGACTTTACTAACCGCCAATTAAATGATTAGATTGTAGAAACAGAGATAGAAAAGAGAGAATCTTGTTATAAGGTTTCCAGGTAATTGCAGTATGGGGGTGGGGGAGGAGGAATTCTGCCTTGTGCAACTACATACACACACACACACACACACACACACACACACATTTATTTCATAAATATATATTCCACATCACCAAAATAAAATGTTTCCTTTGGATACTATGTTGTCCAGCTCTTATTAATGGAAAAGGAGGAAGAACTGAGTCAAATAGCTATGGATATTTTTAAAAGTTCCCTTGCCCTTTTGGATGTATCAGTAAAAGTTGCACTAAATAAGATTGCATTATCGCATACGGCCAAAATGCCACTGCTTGACATGGGTTCAGTGGTAATCTTGAATTTACAGTGGCTGCTGAAGTTATTCTTACAAGGACACCTATTATCAAAGCCTCTGAATCTTTTCAGCTGCTTGATAAGAAATCATTAGGTCCAAGGAAATATGAGGCTGCGAATAGATAGTAAGCTAAAGTATAGCCATGCCTGATGAACATGCAGCCACTGTCTCTTTCCGTCCACTAATATTTTAAGTAATAATATAGACATAAGTATTAAAATCTGCCTGTATAGGATTTTGGATTAAGGTTCTTCCATCCCATTTCAGTGAATACTTGATATGGAAGAGGTTTGCATTTCAGAGATGCAGAAAGCTAGGAACTGCACTGAGATCTTGGGGTTTCTTTTATCCCCCGGCACTAAAGGTCATTACAAGAAGAGCACTAAGCCATTTCACTGCATGTTATATTTTTGAAAAAGCTAATGGGGAGCATAAACTAAGTTTCCAGAATCTTTTTTTTATCCAAGTTTTTTTATTAATTTTCCAATATTGCATTTACATATTTGAAAAGTAGCGTGGCGGTTGAGCATCGTGATTCCATTACATTTAAATATCATCAGTACAAATCTCAAAGTATTTCAACAACAAAATTCCCTCTCTTTCCCCCATAAGATCTACTGTCATATTCAGATCAATACAGTTCTTATTCTATCAATCAAACAAAAAATACCTTTCTAATATTCATTAATAATCTTCAGTCTATACATATCTTGATTAATTTGACATTCCATCTTTTAGACAACAACCTAATAAGTTTTTCTTAACTTTAATTTTGCATTAATATTTAAATTTAACGTTTAATCTTTATCATTTCCAGATTTTAAATGATCCCAGATTCTCAGTCTTCTCTCTCATATTTACGGCTAATAATTTTCTTTTCATTTTTTCTACTTCTTTCCTTTCTTCCTTTCCAGAAAAAGAGAAAGCTAATATACAAATTTAATTATTAGTATTTATACTTCTAAGTTTTATTTAACCTGTATCTCAACTCATGACAATATCTTAAATTCAAATCTTAATTATCTATAAACATTCGAACTTTTAGCAGCTCAGTAACCTGGTAATTGATTTTCCCTTAATATTTTAATTTAACATTTAATATTTATCTTTTTTCCAAATTTTAATTAAACACGATTCCTTTGTCAAATTCCACATATGATCTAATATTTAAAATACAGACCTTATATGTAAAATCTATCATATATCTTAACAAACTAATAAGACAATATAATATTCTTATTTCGATATTTATATTTCTAAATTTTATGAAACCAATTTTTTTAATCTCAAATCATTACAATATCTTATATTCAAAATACATATTCTATCCATTTAAATATATTCTATTTTAGATCTCTTATATAGATTAAAACCCCAATCCCTTTCAGTCTAATTCTAGCTTTTTTCCTCTGCCAAATCATCTTTCGTATCTTCGCTTTTAAATCATCAAAAAGATCTCCTTGTATTGTTGTAACTATTGTTTGATATTGATAAAGGCGTTCAGTTGCTGTTTTCTTAAGAGGGCTAGCTGGTTTGACAGGTCGTCTCTTTATTTTTCCAGTTTGATGCAGTTGTCCCAAAGTATTTATCTTATCTTTCATCTGTTTTTCTTTTTTGTCTTCAAATTCCTTCTGGTTATAAGAAAAGTCCTTTCCTTGTTCTCTATTATCAGTTTCCTTCCCGTGTTTTCCACAGTTTGTATTTGTTGAGTATCTAAGTCTTCTGTCATAACATTTGATTGTTTCCCCTTTTCTATAGAATTCTGTATAGATGATTCTTTAGTTGAAGTCATAGTTTGAGCTTGCATACGGAGAGTTTGGATAATTGCTTTTAACATATAAAGAGTTTGTTCCTGTACCTCCTCTGTGTGAGAAATCCATTCCTGTTCTTCTTCCATTGTCATATATTAGACTAAACAAAGAACTTACAATCAGAAAGTCCACCAAGTAAAAAGCTGCGCTGAGTTTCTTGCAGCTGGTGCTTCAAGGTTACTTTGAATCTTACCTGTTTTTAAGGTAATCAACAAAGCTTTCTTTAAGAATAGCAGGTTACAGTCTCAAATTTAGCCAGCAAATGTCATTCAGAGTTAGTTGAATCTTTTCAATTTTCTTTTCCCCCTCTATTGTAAGGGGGAAAAAAAGAACCCAAATCTTCAATAATAGTTAGAGTAAAAATCAGAGAAGAAGAAAAAATAGAGAACATAAAGTTACAAATCTTATAATCCAACAGTTTTAAAAAATAGAATTCCAATTAGTATCCCAGTATTTTTCCCAACATTTTAAACTCCCAAGTGGTTGATAGCCGCTGTTTCTGGAGGGAGGGCTAAAATCCCCCTTCCCTCACCACAGGGGGGAAAGTACTTTAGCGGCTTATGCAGGTAATTAAGTAATTAGGATATAAGAGAGGCAGTTCTCACCCAATCCTTTCCACACTGCTTTGAAATTGCCAGATGTTAATGTGACTTCGGCTGTTAGCAGCCTAGGGACGAGCTATATTTCTATGGGTGGTCCTTTTGTCCGCCGGTTTGGAGGAAAAATGCCAGGTCTTCAGGAAAATTGTTGCTCTCCTTCGATCCAGCAAAAGCCCCTCCTTGCTGGTCGCCTCTCTGGGGCGATTTTTGGCCCTTTTCAGGGCCCCCCAGCGATGCAAAACTGAACGGGGGAGAAAGAGCAGATCTCCCAACCGTCCATGGCGGCTGTGTGATGAAACCGGAAGTCCTAAGTTTCCAGAATCTTGACAGTAGCCTCCAGAATCTTCCATAAATTGTCATCAAATTACTGTTTATAATATGCAGAAGAAGAAAATTAATAAACATGCAACGGATAATCCTGAGAGCAAGTTTGATGTAGTGGTTAAGGCACAGGGTTAGAAAATAGGAGATTGTGAATTCTAGTGCCACCTTAGGCACAAAGCCAGCTGGGTGACCTTGGGCCAGTCATTCAGTCTCACCTCTGAGGCAGTGGCAAAACACTTCAAAAAATGTTGCCAAGAAAACTTCAGAGACTGGTCTAAGTAGTTACATCAGAACATAGAATCATAGGGATGGAAAGGGATCTTGGAGGTCTTCTAGTCCAGGGCTTTTCAACCAGTGGTACATGTACCATCAGTGGTACTTTAGCACCTGGCTGGTGGTATGTGAGCCCTAGCTAATTGTAGTGGGGGAGGGAACCAGTTAAAGCGGAGCTGCACAGACTTGGAGATCAGCTGGAGCTGCAGAGCTTGGCAGAATCCCCATGATCTGCCACGTGGCAACATGATAATTGGAGCTTCCGGTGCACCCAGAAGAGAAAAGGAGGAGTAGGGCAGAGAGAAGAGAAGGTATAAAAGGGGCAGACAAAGAAGAGAAGAGGCTTTTTCTTACTGAAGCAGTGAGGAGAGACAGAGCGAGTGGCCTGTTTTCGGAGGAAGGGTGAGTGAGCAAGCAGCGTGTTTTTTGGGGAAGGGCGAGCAAGAGAATGGTGTGTTTACCAAGCACATGTTTTCAGGTTGAGTTAGCCAGCGAGTGAGCTGGGCAGGAGCCCAGGAGCTATAGCCAGGCACTGCTAAATTAGAAAGCAGCATGTTTTCCAGCGAAGCGCAAGCAAGTGAGCTGTATAGGAGCCCAGGATGGGCATGCACAGCTACAGCCAATCAGCTGGAAAACCACATTTCTGGAATTCGGGTTAGTTTGGGGCAGCCACAGTATATTTTCCAAATCTGGATGAGGGAAGTTTAGAAAGCTTCAAATGGGAGGGCTTCCTTGTTCCCAGATATCAAGCTGAGGAGGGATAGGAAAATCTTTTTTTTGTTTGGGGGACAGAGGGGCTTCATTGGATGTGGTTTTTGGTGGCCTTTTATGGGGGGAAGAGTGGAGGTTCTAAGGATTAAAATGGGGAAAATAGGCTGCTAATCTCCTGGGAATGCAAACAAAGGTGCTGGGAGTCATCTCTAATTATGGACTGGTCATTTTTGTCTTGAAAAATGGTCTTGTAGAAACCCTGGAAAGATATCTGGATTCTTCAAAAGGACCCTGTTGCCTTTCCTGTTTTATTAACTATTGCTGAGTTATTGATAAGGCTGAGTTTGCTCATTGGTCAAGAATTTTTTATTTCACTAAAACAGTATGTTTTATTCTTTTTTTATTGTTGCCTTAAGATGAATTGAGAATCTCTGCCCGATCATATTTGCTGGGGTATATTTCTCCTCAATCTACCCAGTATGGTCCTACCTGTGGCTGTGATATTTGAGTTCAGCAACAAAAAATCACATTAATTTGAGAAGGTTGCATCCAGCCTATCTGTGAGAATTGATCCTCTCTAGGAACTTCTTCTCTCTGACAAAAGCAGGGAAGGATAGGGAGCCCTGAATGATTTCTATGTAAATCAGGTGGTTTTGAAGAAGAATATCCATTGCTTTCTGAAAAGTACTTAGAAAGGTGCTCTCAACTTGAATAAAATATATAAAATTCTTCAGTACAGTTTTGTGGGTGGGAGAAGAGGCTCTTGTGTAGCTAGGCAGCCACATCAGTAAAAGGTATGAAGCAGCAGTGCTTTAATTGAAAAATGAGCTCTGGCTGGTAGGCAGCTCACTGAACACCTTGTGCATGGAAGTAGGTTGCACAACAGCTAAATTATTAATCATATGAATATTTCTGTGATAAGATAATCATTACTAGAAAAGGGATTAAGTATAAATTACTGATAAAAGTAGCCATCATTTAGTGACTGCCTCATTTAGCAACTATTCAGAGTTAAAAACTGATGGAAAAAATAACTGGGAAACCTATCCTTGCATTTAGAATCTTTGCAGGTCTGTAAAGCTGAACAGAGTTCGTAAGTACAGCAGTGGCATCTCTTAGCTACCACCTTATTTAATGACCAAGTAACCAGTTCCAAATGTGGATGGTAATTGAGGATATCTGTATTGTCAAAACCCAAAGTGCAGCTATTTTCAGAATGAGTGACCAGGTACAGTAAATCTATCTGAAAAGCTTCTCAAATGTGGAGCATCTGGGTTTGTGTACTTTATCATTTTTTTCCTTTTTTGTCGTTAAGTTTTTTACACCTTGCTAAGCCACTGGTGGTACTCAAATATTGTCATATCCTATGTAAAAAGGTTGAAAAACACTGTTCTAGTCCATCTCCCTGGCGAAAGCAGAAGACTCTTTGAAGTGTTTTCACACGCACACATCATGTGAAACAGATTAACTATTTACAGTGTAACTGAAACTGTTGTTATTTTGAGTAATCTACAGTTAGATTCACAATCTAAGGATTTCTTTTTCCATAAATGCCCAACTTTCATCTGCAAGTTCAGAATTTTTTTCCAGTTGTTTTCCATTAATGCTAGCATCACATGGAATAGCAACATCAGACTTGCTTCTTTTCAATGACTGTTATATCAGGTGTGTTGTAAACAAAGTGCCTGTCTGGATTTTAAAGTCTCATAAGATCTTAACTTGCCTCATTTTCCAAAACCTTCTCTACTTGATGTTCCCTGAAGTTTTTGTAAGATTTAAATTCAACTTCCAATAAAGTTTCCAATGAATAATTTTGGCAACTTGGTCATGACACTGCTTATAGTTAGTTTGTGAAATTTAACTACAGCCATTGATAAAATGATCAATTGTTTCATTCTTTTCTCTATGAAGGCAACATTTCCTGTAATTTGTTATATGCTGAACTTTCATGCAATTAGTTGGCAAATCTTGTTCTTGAGCCGCTAAAATAAAGCCTTCCATTTCTTTTTTTTAACACCTCTGATCTTAACTAATTGGCTTTCCGTTCTATATCCTTAAAGTATTTCATTATGCATTGGCTTGTTCTTCCAATTTACAAATCAGTTTTAAATTGTTTCTTGTCTATCCACAGCCTTCAACATTGTTGAGTTATTATTATGGTTTATAGAATAGTCAGGCAGTTGTTTGGACTGTATTTGGCACTTTTGTCCATCTGTCGAGTACTTCCCAACAACCTGGGACAGACTGATATTGTTGTCTGATGGTGTTAAAGGTACTGTTGCAGGATGTAAGCTGTTCCATGCAATGCTGCCTTTTGCAATTGACTGATATTGATTTTTGTCAATGCCAGTGGTATACAAGCAGTACTCCAAATGTTTTGGGATCGCACCAAGTTGCCTGCTTGGTGCCTGCTTCTTTTTGCAGGTCTTTGTATTATTATTATTATTATTATTATTATTATTATTATTATTATTATTATTATTATTATTATTATTACTCTTTACCTTTCTATACATTATATCCCGTAAGTTTGTTATTAAACAGGCCAGGTATTTTTTCACACATTCTGATAGATATTAATTTTATCACCTATAACCAAATGAAATCCTGCCAATATAATGCATGCTTTCCTTAAGGTTAAATTAAATTTATTTCAATTTGCTTTGTTTTGCTTTTTTCTGGCTGAGCATTCTTTTTGGAGTGTGGCCCCTGGCCATTCAAAGGCTAAGCACAGCCTTTGGCCTTAAGAAAACTGCACCCTTGGTCTGGATCCAAAGAAATACAATAGATCCCAGTTTCAGATTGACAAGTTGCTTTAAAGCAATTTTAATGTGACTTGGACTGTGCCATCCAAAGGAAGAAGAAAAGCTCTTTGAATTTTGGTCTTTTCTTCTTACCTGTCATATTTTATTTCAGCAGCACTTCACCAGCTGTCATTCTCTTATATTTTGATCTGTTTTTCAAAACAATGATATAAATAATGATCCTACAAGATGCTGTTTTCCAGTATGTTTATGTTGTGCACTGGATGCTACAAAGAAAGGATTATTATATGAGTTATGGATGCATTTTCAAAAGGATTTCAATGGACCCAAATATAACTATCATAGCGTGGTAAATATGAGCCTAAGAAGTATTGCCATTTATTACTCCAAACACATGAGATCAGATAAGGTTCTATAAATAGAAGTGTATTCTCTATAGTTTTTGTCCAAGGGGATATATTCTCTTTCATGCTGGAAGCTATTATTCAGTTTCACTTGCAAAAAAAAAAAATCCAATTCCAAACTAAAAACTGTATACAGAACTCTCCACAGAATGATTATTTTTGTGATGCAAAAGTGAGCTGTTCTTTTAAATAAACAATGTCTTCAATGTTACACTACAGTTTAATTCCAATTGAATCTACAATGACCATTTTAAATACACAGATATTAGAATTCCTGCATGACATATTGTCAGCCATTCTGTTTCCTTTCTGCTTTATAAAATGTCTTATATAAAGCCCATTGCAGACTTTTCATAAAAAAATCAAACAACATTATTACTGATACCTGGTTTTTCCCCCTTTTTCTTTGTTTATTTTCTTTAGAATTCTGTATCACATTTAGCAATGGATTAATTTGAAATCTTGGAATTGTAAGCCATTATCAGACAAACTCCCAAAGAAGGCCTGATAATCAGTGTCATGGATGGTGATTATTGCTTCTACACTCAGTTCTGCCTGTCCTGTAGAAAAGTATAAATATCCTCACAATTCTGCAAAGTTCCTTTGGTTTCACTGGGTTAAGAACATAAATAGAGCCCATTTGATTAAACCAGCAACTACTAACCAAATATCTGCTCAAAGCGGGTATGAAATAAGGTCTATGTTACCTTTGAACCTATTGGTAACATCATTATAAGCAGCTGTGGATAACATTGTGTTCCATAAATCTACCAAATATCATTTATTGCCCATCATTCACTTTGTCTCGGATTCTAGAATTCTGTGAAAGGAAAAAAGCCCTTTTCATATACATTCTCCATACCATGCATAATCTTATATATTTATTATATTAACTTTTATTTGCCATTTTTTTAAACAAAATATTGCAACCTTTTCTTGTAGGGCAGATTTTCTGGTATCTTTTCTAGTCTCTACTTTTCTTCCTGAGGTAAAGTGACTACAACTAAGCCTGCTACATAAAAAGACTTTGCAAGGAAGACAGTCTCCCACAGTGATAACAAATGCTGAAGGAAAATCACCCCATTACAAGCTAAATGTGGTATAAAGATGGTTCCTGGTGTGTGTATCAAAATACTATGAGCTATCTTGTCATGATATTTTCAAAATCTGCATTTTTACCAAGCAATCAGTATTTCTGACAGGAAGACTTGAATTAAAAGGGCTTGAATTCTCTTGAATCTTATTTTTTAAGGACAGATATTCTAAGAATTGATTGGGAGGCCCACTGATGTTATCATATCCAAACCTCGGCCATTTTGCTAGACCAAAAGATGAAGTGCATTTGGGTCATACGTGGGCCAGAGGTATATTGAAAATGAATAGAATTATTAAAACTCTTTGCTGAATGCAGGTATCCGTCAGTATCCTTGAAGCAAATAAGATCAACAAGGCACTGGGACATCCTAATTCAGCCCATGATAGAGCTGATCAGTATACAGTGAATGATCTTTAGGCCAGTCTTTCTCAATGTGTTGTCCTTCAGATGTGATGGGAGTATGTGCTGAGACTTTAGAAACAGAAGCTCCAATACTTCTGGAAGTGGTGAATTGCAGAAAAATGGTATAGGTCTTTGGTCTTCATGGGAAACTAAGGCAAAATTGTTTCTGCCAGTTGTTCTATTTAACATTCTGTTCTTTCATCTTAGAAATAATTTTCCCTTATTATATTCCAGAACTGAGGCACTAGGATTGCACAAGTTTGATCATGGAGATGTGATGAGCTAGAGATTGAAAATATAAATGATGTTGATCAGGTTCCAGACTGGTTCAAAGACTGAGATTTAACATATTGTGAAACAGTCATACTCCTAAAAGATTTTGAGCTTGGAAGTACTACCTGATCCCATACTGGTTCTGGATTGTTAATAGTCATGATGGCGAGGATTATATTTGTACAGCTATATTTTGTTCTGCATAGTTTTGATTTATTACACGTAATTATATCCTGTTTAGATATTACAATGATTGTCTATACTCCTGAATAAATAATAAATTTCTATTGATGCAAAAAGTAGCAATTAGGTTACTAATTACTGGATGTTAGATCATATTTTACCAATTCTGAGGGGTGAGCATTAATAACTTACTTTTCAAGATGAATTTAAGATGTAGATTTTGGTATCAAAATGCTGCAATTCCTACACTGAGAAATATTGTAACAAAATGTGAATTTATATTAGGAATTCATAGAACTAGTCTACATAAGGGAATTGACAAGCTGCACAATCATAAGTTAGTCACATTTAGGAACAATCAGTTTCAGAAGAAGAAACGTAACAATATATGTTTAATTGTTCAAATAAAACCAGCAACAGTAGGTGGTAATAAACTTTATTGTTGTTGACCAATATAATAAAGCCAATATTATTTTACATGATTACAGCAGAAATTAGTCTCTGAAACTCTGGAAAAAAATAGCTCATTTCAAACCATTTCCTGTTATAAAATGTATCCAAAGTATCACAGAGCATATTAGCTCAGTTTTGATAAGCATTTAAATTGCAACTACATATAAGTGTAAGAGCATTCTGCAATCCTATCCTTGTTTACTTGAAAATAAATCTTTCTGTGTTTAATAGAGCTTGCTCCTAGGAAGCAGAATGTTCAGGATTGCAGCTTAGGGCTGTTTGAATAAAACAAAAATTTCTGGCAGAACCATTTAATCCCAAACAGTTAACATCTGCTTGTCTGCAAACAGTTCTGGTTAGATTTCCCTCTTCCCGCCTCCCTGAACAAATCATACTATGTTAAATGACCAAAAAAAAAAAAAAAGATGTACCAAAAACATTTAAAGTGCTGCTTGTGAACAATTCTGCTGCTCACATATGTTCAGCAGACTCCAGCAGTGGGTGTGTTTTTCTCCTTTTGCTTCTTCATTTTACAAAATGTGATAGGCCAGAGGTCTCCAACCTTTTGGGCTCCAGGGACTGGTTCCATGGAGAGAGGTTTTTCTGCAGACCGGAGAGTGAGTGGTTTTGTGTGCTGCCTGCATCCCACGGATGGGGCTTTACTTGTTTGTGTAGACCGGTTGCTGGCATGCCGCAGCCTGGTACTGGTCCATGAACCGGAGGTTGAGAACCCCTGTGATAGGCCACCATATCCACTTTTACTTTGTAATTTGTCAGTGAAGACTCCTATCAAAACATCTTTACAGGAAACCTTAAATGGCGATAAATTGTGTCAAACAGCGTTCTATTTTTGTTCATACTTATTTCTCTTCCATTTTGATGTCTCTAAAGTCTGCTATTACAATTGTATTCTAACAATTCAGAATATGGAAAGTGCTTAGTTTGATTCAAGAAACTGTTTGTTTTATACTTGAACCCTTGTTATTTGATTGCCCTAGCTTGCAAACAAAGACTTAATTAATGAGAATTTGCTACTGCATTTTGAAATGACAAATCAGCTCTACCTTTCCCAAAATTAGGATAAAAATCTTTCTCGAATTAAAAAAAAAAGCATACTAGTCTGATCTGGAATAAAAGAAAACTGTCAAAGAATTAAGAGAAATGGCATAAGAGAAACACATACAGTATAAGATTTTCAAAAGTCTTTTATATTTTAAATAAATAGATAAAGTAAGTTTTGAGGGAAGAGACACTTTGTTCTGCTATCCACAAGGGCTTATGCATGGTGATATATCACTTTCTTATTTAATGAAATTGACCATCTACTTAATCTTAGTGTAATCTAATAAAATGCCAGATTTGGATCAGTTCAGGTGAAGCTTCCCATAAAAGGTTCAAGAATAGGAAAAGGGGGAAAAAAAGTCTTCTTATTCCAGAGTTCATTTTTCAAATAAACTTTTCATTTTGTGGAAATCTGTGAAAATCAACTGTGCCAAAAACAAAGGCAAGTGCTGAGTTCGCATTTTCCTCCCATTATTTTATACTATAGATTTGTCATCAACAGAAGAAAATATATGTAGCTCAGGGTTAAACCCTGCGGTCCTTCGTGCTCTCTGAGCTTGGTGGTTTTCTTGCAGATGTTTCATTGTCAAACTAGGTATCATCAGTATTTTTTCATATGCAAAATAATATTTATATGTAGGTTATGTCTGTGAGAATACTGTATATATACAATGTTTGCTGTATATTGTACCCAAAAAAAGGAAATAAGGTTTCCTGTAAATAAAAAATGAAAATATTTTGCATTTAGTGAAAATGTTTTCATTTAATTTTCAGTTATGTAAAAACAAATTAATATGTTTTAATATACTGGGGTAGAATGTAGAAAGTGGAATGTCTCTCAACAGAGGCTTCCTAATTTTTTTATCTTTGGGACACCAAGTAAAGATTCTTTAGTCTCCAAATATTTTAGCCTGTTACTTTTTACAATATTGGCACTTTTTAAATCTTTGAATTTTGTCTACCTGAAAGGACAGGAAATATCATTTGAGCTGTGCCTGCTCAAATCCTTCTTAGATATCCAAAATATCCTTAGTTAACTAGAGACTTTCCCTATGCCTTTGTCAACTAATTTTGAACAGGGTTTAATTATTCTTGCCTCATTAAATATTTTATTATTTTCACATTTTTAATTTTAAAATTTTAACTCCAACATTTTAATATTTATATACTGTTTCTATATTTTGATGTTTTATTATACACCACCCACAGTCCTTCTTTGAGGGAGATGGGCAGTTCAGAAATGTGAAATATAAATAAACAAAAAATTACTCTGGTAACTAATAAATTGAATTAATTAATATTGCTTTGAATGAAAAAAAATGGCATGGACAGCATTCCATTTATAAGATAATATAGAACAGTTTGCACTATATTTTAATACAGTATAATCTAAATTGGCCCTTTCTGTGTTATGATATGCAGGAAAATATAAAAAGAATTTTTATAAGAATTATCTAGAGCTCTACAGAACCAGTCACAGTAAGGAGCAAAGGGAGTAAGTGATGAATGCATACCTATGATTAGGTGCTTACATCCAGGTTTATGACATTGCATTTTTCATAACTGTAGTTGGTAATAGTTGCTTGTGTCTTATTGATTGACAAGAAAGTTTAAATAGTAATCCAATTTAATCAGTATGGTTTAATTCAGTTCAGGATTCTGGATTGGGTTATGTATCTTTGCTTTACATTTTTCCTACCATAAACTACAAGACAGGGTATCTGGGACATTACATAAGATGACATAGAAGGCAACAGTAAGAAAACTAGAAAAATGTTGTTCCTTCTCTATTATTTCAGCAGATTCAGTGGTGGGATTCAGCCAGTTCGCACCACTTTGGCAGAGCTGGTAGCTAATTTTTTGTTGCCCAGGCCCAGAATGGACTTCCGGAAGCGGCATCCACACAGAGAACTGGTTGTTCACATATTTGAATCCCACCACTGAGCAGATTGCATTCCACCGATAAAAAGATCCGTATTCAGCATCCCTTCTTTATAAGCCAAGCCATCGTTGCACAAAACTTGTACAAAATTTCAAATGTGCCTGCTAGAATAAATTTGGAAGAGGGGATTTTCCTTTCATTTCCACTGAATGGAAAGAAGCATAGACTAAACTAATTGATCAATTATTTGCCTACCTCCATGGGGGAAAGCTGAGTTGGAGGGACACCTCGTTCTCAATTGTCAAACAAAGCTGCAATGTCCACAAGATGTAGGAGATGCTGGCCATCATTAAATCTGCAAAGGAAACCTAGTACCCTGTGTGTTAATTACAGTAATTCAAGACGTTTCAGGAATATAGTCACTTCTTTTTCTTTCAGCCATTAATTGATTCAAGTTTCTGTTACAAGGCCTTAAACTGTGTTGCAGTCTTCTAGGGGGGAAAAAAAGGCTAATGCTGCTGTCTGCATTTCCTAGCATATGTTTGTGATTGCAAAACATGAAGCCTTCCTGTTTCTCTTTTCTCTGTTGCGTTAGTTGTCCCTATAATAATAGAGATATGCTGCAAAGCTGCAGACATGACTATAGTGATGTTTCCTGTCAAGAGCAATATAAGACATTTCAGCCAACTATTTGGCTCTTCATTCATGGGACTCTCTGGGTTGAGCCTTGAAGATAATGAAGTTCAGATGTTATGGTGTCTCAAAGAAAGAGAGAATCGGTCTGATGGCACCAATGTGATCAGAGCATACTGTATATCTAATGTAGGAGCTGGAGATAAGAGACTCTCAAGAGAGAACTTTTTAGTTCCTCTCTGGAGGAAATAAGGCTTGGTATTTATGGATCTCCATACATTAGGAGTTATCTCAAGAAAATTCACAATACTCTGTAAAACCTACATAGTGCTTTGAATATGTATTGTACACAAAAGTGTACTTTTGTGCAATACAAAATAACACAACTGACTTACAGAATAACAGAGTTATAAGGGACCTCGGAGGTCTTCTAGTCCAACCCCCTGCTCAAGCATTATTTCAGATAAATGGTTGTTCAATCACTTCTTAAAACTCTTCCTGGTAAACCTCTTTCTTGTTATATTCCAGATTCCAGTGTGTAATTCATTTGTTCATAATGAATGCATTCGTGCATATACAATGGGTGCATATAAATCATTTGTGACTCTTGCTTATGCATTAGTCCAAAAGCAATCATTGCTATACTGTAACATTTTATATAGTAATAGACCTTCCCCATACATCCTGATTGTCAGGCAATGTACTTGCATAATTACAGGATTTTTTTTTAATAGGCATTATTTCTTGAGTAGTCTATTAGGTGAAGCGTGGCATCAGGAGATTTCTTCTTTATATAGCATGTACACAAAGGGCCTTGATCCATATTACCTTTGAATGTCTTTGATTGAAGTCCTTAGGGCTGACGCATAAATGACTTTTTAACAGGGTAGAATTCTCATGTGATGAGCTTTATCGTCTAATTATGCCTGTTTGTACAAAATAGTCCCCAAATGGAAAAAAAAATCAAAAGTTAACAGCCGAAAATCTAGCTTCCAGCTATTTTCTGTAACACATTATTTAATTTTTCTTATCGGAAACCATTTCAGATAGGGATGCACAAATCACTTGAAATCCAGCTGATTATTATATACCTTCTGAAAAATATTCATTTGTTATTGTTCAAAACTTTCACTAATATAGAATGTTTTGCGCACATGGGTTCTTAATATATGGAGCTTTGCGTACAATTTTCTGAATTCAAGTTGCATGGATAATGTCTTCTGTAATGCATATACAAGTAGTCCTTGACTTACAATAGTTTGTTTAGTGACCTCTCAAAGTTACAACGGCATTGAAAAAAGTGATTTATAACCATTTTTCCACTCGATCATTGCAGCTGCTTAGAAACTGACTAGTGTCCTGGGATCATGTGATCACCTTTTGCGACATTCTGACAAGCAAAGTCAATGGGGAAGCAAGATTTACTTAACAACCATATTACTAACTTAACAACTGCAGTGAATCGCTTAATAACCGTGGCAAGAAAAATTGTAAAATGGGGCAAAATTCACTTAGTAAAATTCACTTAGCAACAGAAACTTTGGGCTCAATTGTGGTCATAAATCGAGGATTACCTGTATACATTTCTTCTTCTTCTTCTTGTGCCATATCCGTGAAGAAGGATGAATATGCTATTCATTATTGCCTCATAAATCACATATTTCTTTAATATCCTTAACTCTATTCAGATGCCTCATAAAAGTGTCCTGAACCAACTTTAGAGTAAATACGTTGTTGTTGCCATGGCTTTTAAGTTTCTATGAGTAATTTTATGTCAGCATGGACAATACTATGATACTAGTATAAAGATTTCTTTTCCATTAAAACCAATGCAGTCACAAAATGTCTTAGGTCAATCTTACATGGAAAGAGGTTTAGGCTTAGTTTTTGGTGGCCTCTTCAGGTTTCTAAACTTTTCTATGGGTCTCAGACCAGTCATGGGGTGGTTTGGACTGAAAACAAGTGACTTGCCTGTAGTCCTTCAGTGAGACCCATAGAAAAGTTCAGGAACCAGAAATGGCCACCAAAAACCAAACCTAACAATATAATGGTTACATCTTTATATATCACATTATACTGAAATTTATACCAAATTGGCAAATTATTATAGGCTGGTTTTAATGCAAACCTTATCCCTTTTCTTGATAATGGTTAGATGGTCATTTTAATGCACACTGATATATAAGAAAAAAAGAAAATGTGGGCAAAATAGAATTTCACTAATTTCCCATATACAAAGCATTGCAGTTAGACTAAAAGTTCATAGAAGCTTATAAATAGATTGATGTCTTTTCTGACCTGGTATCTCTATTATAATAGTTTATGGGGAAATTGTAGATCAATATTGTGATCGTGATATGAACTGTACCGTGCCAGGTGCAAATGAAAAGAGTTGTTGTTTCTCTGCATGTCATCCAGGGCTGTAGGAAAAGTCTAGATTTCTGCCTGAAAAATTATTAGAAGAGGCAAGAGGCTAATTTATAGAGAAGAATAGATTTTCATGACATGTAATTATGAAAAGAAGAATTTAGACTTATCAGCAAGACAAGTAAATGCAGGATGAAATCTATGGAGCACGCTGCCTAGAGAGATAAGAGTAGCTTGAAAGAAGAAATTGGAATAAGCCTACATTATTTACAGTGAAATTGTGTTTGAGAATTCACAGCACTATAGGATAGAATTCCGTAGTGACCGGCTGGGCTTCCTCAGCTATCTATTTCATGATGAAAAATTAAGGAAAAGAGAGAACCGCAGAAACATGCACCAACACTTTCTTTCTTTTCCAGCACAAATTGAAGTGATACCATGCAAAATTTGTGGTGACAAATCCTCTGGAATACACTATGGGGTCATCACCTGTGAAGGCTGCAAGGTATGTAATGTTTATGTGTCTGTGTTGTCACTGCATTCTGTGGCAGCTTCCATCATATTTGGATTAAACGAGAGTCGTTTCAACAAGGATTTTCAAAATGGTGCAAAAATGTCAGCCATTCTCCCTGATCTCAGGACTATACATGTGATTTTTCCAAAATGTTTGAGGGCATGTACAAGTAACACAAAAAGAACATGTACTCTGTAAATATAAAACAGTCTCTCAACAAATATAAATGCACACATCTCTTTAGCTCAAGTCTTGCTTCTAGCTCCTATTTCAAATGGTGAGAAAAAAACTATGACATTTGAATGAAAAAGACTTGAGTTCCCCTCTGTTTGGCTTAGTCAGGGGAAATAAAAACTGCCAGTACAGCAGGATATTTCAGTTTGCCATACCAGATTGCTGGGTGGGGGGGGGGCGGGGAGAACAAATGTGTTGAATAAAATTGGAGCAGAAACATCTATTTAAGAAGGCATTGCATAGTCCAGTGATAGCAAACCTTTTAGAAACCGAGTGCCCAAAAACTGGCCCCGCCCCTGCCCCATCCCTGCCCCACCCCCTGCCCTGCCCCTGCCCCTTCCCCTGCCACCACTCCACCCCACCCTGCCTGCCCACAAGGCCACTCACCACCTCCAGTCACCGCCGCATATCGCCCAGGCAGCCCAGCAGCGCCACAGGGGCCACGCCCTCTGCCCACACCCCGCAGCATCAACTGTGCATGTTGGGGCAGTGAGGGCAGAGTCTTGTATATGCTGCCTGGCTGCCATGTCCTTGGCTGCACTGCTCCACGTGGGCCACGCTCAGGGGCGACTCTCCTCCAGGGAGGCTGCTGGTGAGGGGGTCGCAGGCGGAGGCAAGGCTGGGGCAATGACATGTGTGCCCAATAGGTTCGCCACCACTGGCATAGTCTATACTATTGAACAGAGTTTACTCCCAGGTAAGCATATGTAAGATTGCAAAATTTTAGCAACTTATATTATTCAACTCTGAATAATAAGAGTTAAGATTTGAACAGTACTTCACAAAGTTTTTAAAAAACCATCCCCTCGTTCATAATCCCCTTGTTCATAATATTTGTTCCTTTCTTCTTCTTTTTTCTAAGGATATCAAGTTTTCCAGAAACTCTGAAGATATGGTTAATAAAAGTATTCCTTTTATTTACAATAGTAGCTTCATTGTTTTTATAGATTGTATAACTGAGCACTGCCAGTCAAGAGATTTTGGAGATAACTCTTGATTTAAACCTGTTACTCTACATTAGTGTTTCTCAACTTTGCTGTGTGGATTTCAACTCCATGCTGGCTGGGGAATTCTGGGAGTTGAAGTCCACACCTCTTAACCTATAGTTGAGAAACCCTTTTCTATTAATTTCTCACTTTTGTATCCTGACAATCCTTCCAAAACCTTTGGAACTTCTGGGGGAAAGTGTGTGTATAAAATTATCCTAATTTAACCTTTGCAACAACTGTGAGAGAAACGTTAAGTTGAGAATGCAGGCAGACTAGCATTATTCAGAGTATCGTAGCTAAGTATGGACTTGTGTTCGAGCACTAAGGCTGACATTCATTATTATCCCAACTTTATCTGTACCCGGCAAAATTTCAAAAATTATGCCACATCCAGACACTATTTTAATTGCAAGGATGGTTCTGAGATGCTGCCTTAAATACAGAGATCTAGCTGTCTTTCTTTTTCTCCTCACTAGGGATTCTTCAGGAGGAGTCAGCAAAACAATGCTTCATATTCCTGCCCAAGGCAGAGAAACTGTTTAATTGACAGAACCAACAGAAATCGCTGCCAACACTGCCGACTGCAGAAGTGTCTTGCCCTGGGAATGTCTCGAGATGGTAAAGCCCTGGCTTTCTGATTCACAGATCAGTCTTTGGAACTGTTCTTCCTTGCAGTCTGTTTTCCCTTTCCCAAAGTAAAGGCATCTTTCTGTTCGGTGACATGGATCCCTGCTGTTCCCCAAACAGAAGGCTTTGTAACTAGAGGGGTTATGATGTCAAACAGAGAGTAAAATTAATCCAAGTACAAGATGTCACAATGGAAATTTGGAACAGAATTGCTGATAAGCATTAAGCTAAATTTCTCAACAACTGTAATGGGATTTGCCAGACCTTGGTTTAAGTAGACTTTGGAATGCAGCATTTGCTATTTTATGCATATGGCATTATGCATTTAACAGGTCCCTTCCCATGCCCCCCCCCATTTGTCTATTAAACTGAGGGAATGCTTTAATCTCAAAACACAAACATTGCTCACAGCAGGCCCCAGAGCAGCCTATTATGATGAAAGCTTTATTTATTTTATTATTTATTATTTTATTATTTATTTTTATCTATTATTTAGAGTCCACAAAGTCCCTATGTGGCCGAGATGGGCAGCTTAAACTTTCCATAGATAGATAGATAGATAGATAGATAGATAGATAGATAGATAGATAGATAGATAGATAGATAGATAGATAGATAGATAGATAGATAGATAGATATGGATGGATGGATGGATGGATGGATGGATGGATGGATGGATGGATGGATGGAAGGCCACTGAGTCAAAAAAAAGCTCAAGGTAGCCTACAGAATTGAAATTACTGTAAGGAAATACGGCTAGAAACAAAATACTAGTGCATTGAGTAAATGTACAAAAAAGAAAATTTCAGCCACCAATTATAACCTATAATTGATAACATGAGCAAATTATTGTATTGTCTGTGCATGTTTTAGGGACAATTGCTGGAAATATTATTGGGGAGATGGGCGGCATATAAATGTAATGAATAAATAAAAATATTTGTTTATTTGCTTCTGGTTTTTATGAAGCAAAGGAGAAAGAAATATTACTAACTGGGAGACAGGGCATTTAGCAACTGGCAAATTTAAAGAGGAGAAAGCAAGCCTGGATTGGTTGCATTTTCTGCTCTTGGCTATTCACTAGCACAGGCTGAGCAACAAGTGGCTGAAAGTGCTGTCAATCAGAAGCATTTTTCAGAACTCCTCTACACTGATTGGTAAATCATAATCAACTTGGACATTATGGAAGGAAGCAAAAGCAACTTTATGTGAGACCGCCTTGAAGAACATGCAAAGGTGCAGCTGTTCCACAGTGCAGTAGTGCCAGCAATAACGGACATTCCTCCATATGCCCAGGCAACTCCTCTTTTTCACAGGCTGCCCTTGTTGCCAGAAAGATGATGCCTGCTTGAATAGTGGTCAGCACAGATATGTATGTGTCGAGTCAATCCACGCAGTTTTCTTAGCAAGATTTTTGCAAGTGGTTTGCCATTGCCTTCTTCTTTTTAGAACTGAGAGAGAGAGACTAGCCTAAGGTCACCCAGTTGGTTTGATGCCTAAGTCAGAACTAGAACTCAGTATGCCCACCTAGTGCCTTAGCCGCAGACCAAACTGGCTGCTTGTCTTCCAGCCTGTCTATTCAGACAGAATCAACATGCTCCTGGTCCATCCATTAACCATCTCGTGGAATCACGAAAGTGTGCTTTTTCTGTCATTTGGAACAGCATTCCCACAGAGATTTGAACAGTCCCAGGTTTGATCTTCTTCAGAGAAGCCTGAAAGACTCAGCTATTCCCCTAGGCCTTGGACTAGAGTGAAAGGAGGACTACTTTGTGAAACTGGATGCACAAGGCAGATAGTGGATTGTCTCTTCCTGGTTAACCATTGTTTTTTCATTGATTAATTGTTTCCATGATTTGATTTTATTGTTGTTCACCAGAGTCAGTCTTACAAATATGGAGGAAGAAGAAAGATATTGAATTATGTTCCAATATAGCTGAAAACGAAATGATATGAAAATTGGTGTGGTTAAATGCACATTGTAAAAGCAACTTAGGTGAACTTACCAGCTTGTTTGGGGGCTTTCTTTTTTTAAGGAGACAGGGGACTGAACTAGAATGCAATGCATAGGACAGGAGAGTCTACTACAGTTAATATATTTTGCCTTGAAAATGAATGCAATTTCTTGAATATTTTAAATAATCCTTTAGGAAGAATGAAGCCTAATATTGAGTAATGTTAATATACAGGAAGCTGCATTTATTTTTTTATAGAAATTATGTTACGTTAAAGGTTAGCTCCATTATGTTCTTAAGGGTTTCAACGCAGTAAATATCGAAAGTTCTTGAGGGATGTGTCCTTGCTCTGCTCCATTTTTTTTCACAAGTCTAAAAACATTTTTCCTGCATATTTTATTCTTTTATTTTTCATTAAGAAGACCAAATCTCTTACCCTGCAATACTTTCCTCCTAATGGCAGCGGGTCAAATAGTGATAATGAAATGAAAAATCCCAGAATGTCTGAAATATTCCCTTTTCAGTAGTAGCATGCTACTTCCTGAGTATTCCCCAGAGAAAGAACACGTACCTATGCAGCACATTTCAGACAACCATGGCCTGGATGATTTCAATAGACGACAATATCATGTCACTTTTTTGGCCAAATATTACCTCAATCTAGAAAGAAATGTCTATTCGTACAGGTGTCTTTTATAGTGTCTATTGTGGAGCTGAAGTGATGCTGCCAGATGTTTTTGGATTGCAAATCAAATGAATCCCAGGCAAGATAGCTCAAGGTTTGGGTTGATAGGAGTTTCAGTCTAGCAATTTCTATAGGGCTACATTTTCCCTGGTCAACATCAGAGCGTGCATTTGTGTGTGTGCGTGTGTGTGTGTGTGTGTGTGTGCGTGCGTGAGAGAGAGAGAGAGAGAGAGAGAGAGAGAGAGAGAGAGAGAGAGAGAACAAAGGGGGTCAGAATAATAAAAGTAACATTGAGGCACACAACATGAGCTCTGCCTCTTTGGAATGCGGTCATGATGTCACTCACATGTCGGAAGGCAGAAGAGCTTGCAATGCTTGACCCTGCTTTCATCATTCTGACAAAAACAGCAAGGATTCCTGCATGGTGCTGTCCCCAGCTCTGTACCAACCTATTGAAAAAAAACAGCTAATGAAGATGACAATCTTGCTTTGCATTATGACTGGCAGTTTTCTCCCTTTTCTTGTCAGAAGAAATGAACCCTTTCATTACTTTAAAGTTATACCGGTATGTGACAAATCTTTTCTGAGATGTAACCTACAAATTGTGCTTCTTTAGAGGAAGTGTGATTCCTGTAGAGTGTTTCCCTTAGTCTGTTATTTCTCTTCATTGTAACCTGTATAACATTCTCCCCCACTTCCCCAAAAAGTGTGTGTGAAGATAATAGCCCCGTTGACAGATTGTGATAATAGGGAGTTGGGGTTTGTTACCTTCCAGGAGTACTAATCCTGTTAGTGCACAGATTAAAGGTTTGGAGAAAATTAATAAATCACACAGGATACAAATCTGAGAACAATATTTTTAGAGCCCTGGTTTGCTGCACAGTGAACATGGGGAGATGAAAAAGCAGTTGCGAGGCTGCTCGTTATGCACAGCGGGATGGTGGTTGCTTGGCACTCTAGGAAGAATATTCTCTTGATTTCAATCGAACTTTGGCTAGGGTGAGCAATTGGAGTGAGTGAGCCCGGGAGACTAGACCCTACAGCTCCCTTGTCAGGAAAAGGCAACCAGCAAAAGAGTATACATAAAACGACAAAAAGTTGTCACTTTGGGTGACAATATCCTATGGTCACTGTCAAGACTCTATGTGTTTTTTAAAAGAAAACAATTAAAATATTCTTCATTTCCTTCAGAAATCTCAAGTTCAATTAAAAAGAATGCTTAACTCAAAGGACATCCTTTCGGCCTTTACATAATTTGGAATTATTTAAATTCCAAATTTGCAGAGGACTATATCACATCATTTTCTTCCACTCTATTAGTGAGTTAAAAATTAAAATACTCTCTCTTTACAATGACCAACATTAACTGTTATTCTAAACATTATAAAACAATGAACAGGCTGGTTTATTTTTTAAAAAACATCATCATTATTTTATACTAAACCGTTTTTTTTTAATGAATGTATATCTCAACTACCAAATAGATTTCTGGAAGGAGCAGACAGGGCAGACTATTTTGACTGAAATTTACAGGACATTGAAGAAGAAATCAACTGTAAAATAATCCTGATAAACCCGATAAGTGAATCTATGACAATAATGAAGATGGAGGGTCATCTGTTAAATACAAATATCCATTAAATCCAAATTACATAATTTGCATCCATTTATATCCGTAATTATGTAATTGACATAAATGGCATATGCAGTAAAATTTCTATTTACTGTAATGGAAAGACCATTAATTTAACTAACAAACTATTTATTAAATGGAATGAAGTTAAAGCTAAACATTTATCGTTGTATCTGGAGTCTTTACTTTAGGTCCATTACTTTCTAGTAGATTAATCTCATGTTTACTGTTCTTAAGGTAAAGTTGCTGAGATTTCCAAGGGAATGATGCAGAAACAGCTTAATTCTTACTTTAACAAGTATATATAAGCAAAGCTTTTCTCACCATGAAGTTAAACAGGTGGAAACAAAACTGAATTGCTTGAACTATTATATGAACAAATGTTTTCTCCCATTAAAAATGGATAAGTTCACAGTTGCTCAATATTAATTCTCTTTAAGTTCCTGTACAGGTTATTTCAGCCTCTGCACAGTAAGGATCAAATATATACATCTATATTTCTCTGTTGGCCTAATTGAGACAAAATAAGAGATTTATATGCAAAGATTTTCAAGCAGATTGCATACTGAAAGCAATCTCCCAGATGGCATGGTGCTTCTTATACTGAATGAATGAATGAATGAATAGTTCCAGTGATGGACATCTTATACCATATAAAAAAATATCTCAACAAATGTGGTTTCTTAAACTCCTTCACTGCCTTATATGTGATATAAATCCATTTAGTTGTGCTTTATCTAATAACCATTATTAAATCACAAATTGGCATAGCCTTTAAAGATTAATGATCTCTAATCAGTTTGAAGCGCTTAGTACCCTGCACCTGGTCAAAGTGATATTTTAAAAATAAGAATACCAATGTATTTTTGAAATTGTTCTTGTTTCAGCTGTAAAGTTTGGAAGAATGTCCAAGAAGCAGAGGGACAGCCTCTATGCTGAGGTACAGAAGCATCAGCAGCGGCTGCAGGAGCAGCGCCAGCAACAGAGCGGCGAGGCTGAAGCCTTGGCCCGAGTCTACAGCAGTAGCATCAGCAATGGCTTAAGCAACCTGAACAATGAAACGGATGGCACTTATTCAAATGGGCACGTCATTGACCTGCCGAAGTCAGAGGGTTATTACAGTGTGGATTCTGCTCAGCCCTCCCCAGATCAGTCTGGCTTAGACATGACCGGAATCAAACAGATCAAGCAAGAACCTATTTATGACCTCACTTCTGTACCAAACTTGTTTACCTATAGCTTTTGCAACAATGGACAATTAGCTCCAGGGATAACCATGGCAGAAATAGGTAAGACAATCTTGTCTTTGGTGGTCAGTGTAATTTTCACAATGGTTGTGTGTCCATCTCTCAAGCTGCAAGGTTGCATTTGAAACGGGTTGATCCTGTCTGATTAGATTTGTTTTAGAGTCAGTTTACGGAATTCTAAAATGTTTACATTATTTAAATGGAGCAATTCATGATCTGTTTATGAAGCTGAATGCCACAGTCAGTGATAAATCAATCAAATGATAATTACTGAATAGAAAGTTTCTATCAAAAGAGCTCATTATCATGAGGGTTTAATGATCTTTTCGACAACTATACACATTCTTGTCAACAAATCGCTCTGAAAGTGGATCATTAATAGGACTGGCATGAAAATTAATTATAATGCAAAACTTAGTGGTCTTGCATTGAAGACTCAAGATTTACATCCGCATTTGGCATAAATCACTTCACACTCTCCCTGTTAATTCATTGGAGAATTTTATTTCAACTGTTAGGCATAATTTCTTCTGTTATGACTCTGATAATTGGCAGTGTAACCTCATTGTTAGGTGTCTTGTATAGGGAGGAAGGAGATGTCTTTATGATGACCAATATTTTCTATTCACAGTTATGTTAAAAGACATAATTAGTTTTCAACCAATGATTGTTATATTTGTTATAACAATAATTTATTAATCTTGTATGCCATTCAGTGGAATGTGCTTTCTAAAAAATCTTCTTCTCAGACCAAAGTTGACTTTCTAGCTATAAAAATACAGCCATAAATATCTGTTCTGCTAGCATTTAAATTTATGCAGAGGAATAAAAATAAGCTACTTCTGGGCAATTAGTCTTGGTTGAATTTGGAGATGTACATTTGCAAGTTGAATAAGTATGATCCAAGCTACTTCAAAATTCAATTCAAAACAGATTTGTGCATATTCAGTAATGGGCAAGTTTCAAAATGCCTGCAGCCACTTTTGTTCCTTCCTTTCTTTGGCAGACTAAAATGGCAGACTTTTTAAAAGGAATTGACCCTGCCATGTTTCAGCCAGGTGCAGTGAAGGACTCCACTAAATGTTTGAAATATTTCCCTGATGCCTCTTTTAAGGCAGAGATTAACAAGGATGGAAAAAGGACAACACAGCAAACTCCAAATTGTTCCCCCAAAGGGCCTACAGAGATAAGTTGAATCAATGGTGAAAGTATCCTCCCTCCAAATGAAATGTATTATTTTTCAAAAACCATTTAAACATTAGGCCCTTCATTTTCTGAGATCCTGAGATTCACATTGTAGTGAAGAATTCCCATTCACTTGGCCTTCTAATTAATACAATTTCTATATCAGGTGTATTGGGATAGCTGGATGGCAAACATGGCTGCTCCTAAAAGAAACCTCTCAGAATGCGATAAGGCTGGAAAAGCCCATTGATAAATTTCACCTCATAGAGCTTGGCTGCCACTCTATTGGTTCATTAGGCTGGTGCACTGTGGTAAAAGGTCATAGATATGCAGGCTGTGAACAGGTTGGCCCAAAGAAAATGGCATTGGTAGGCTTGCGGTCCTCTTATTCTTAAAAGCAGTGAACATTTCAGCCAGCCCTTATAAATTCCTCTCTCTTCCTTGATTTTAAATTGATATTCTGCCCATAGTCACTGAAAGAAGCTGGGCAGCTTTAGAAATGGGAAGAAAATATATAAATAAATGTTAATCCATTCACTCATAATTGAGAAACTTACGCGAGCATGGATCAAGCAGAATTTAAAAGTAAGATATGGCTCCAAAGGGCTGCTGGACTGGTCAGCTGTGAAACCATATTCAAAATGCTAAGAAATGAAGAGGGCTCTAAATTGGCTGACAGGATCATCACAAACATGTATAATTCTGTTTGCACAGGAGAAAGCAAAGTTAAGCCTTTTAGCTGGCCACATTAATGAGCACTGAGTACTAAGAAAATGAAGGAAGCCTGAAGCAGTGCCACCCTTACCACCCCAAGAGAGCTCTGATAGGCAGAGAACTCAATGAAGCGATAAACTCATTGGCCAGTCACTTACTAAATGTCAGGGGAAATACTTGACAACACCCCCGTCCCCGTCCGCCCCCCAGTCTTCTCCATATATGGAAGTGAAAAGGCAAAATTACATTTTGTCTGCAAAAAGCCTACAAAACAGCAGAAAAGCCATGGAGTCTGTAACCACTTTGGAGCCATCTGATTCAGTCTGCTACATCAAAGCAGGTCCCTACTTCATTTTGTGAATCTGTTCCATGGGAATTGAACTGAATCTTTGTTGGAGTGAAGCACCCCTTTGAAGCGTTGCATAGCCTTGAGCTCCAGAGCTTTCCTAAAACCACAGACTAATTAGAACAAAGCCATAACTCTTTGGGGGCTGTCTTCTCAAATCTGCTGGATCTTGGCTGATTACACTACACAGACTATACCTACCAAACTAAGCCAAAATATAATTGATTTGCTCTTAGCTTCACATGTGGATATCATAACTGGGCTGCAAAAATCTAGATGACCGCTAGCTGGCATCAAAAGGATGTTTAACGCTTTTAGTCTTTGCTGCCTAGTTGGGATCATCTGGATTTTTTGTCACCTGGATCTGGAGGTGCTACAAAAATCCTTAAGCTAACATTTCCCTTGCTTCCATCTCTTGAAACACAGGAGTCAAAAGTAGGGATGTGACAGAGCAGCCCCAACATATCAAGGCTGCTATTCTAGTGGTCAGCTGGAACTTTGCAACCCAGATATGGTAGATCAAGTTTAGCAGTGATGTGATAATCCAGTCTTCATAGTTTATAAATATATTCTTTAGTGTGGGGTGGCTGTAGTAAATTTTATAAATATATACATAAATATAGCATGTTGTGTGAATTCAACTAATTTTCTTGTATTTCCCATCATATTATAGGTTAATGCAGTGTTTTTCAAACTTGGTATCTTTAAGATGTGTGGACTTCAACTCCCAGAATTTTGATAATTGAAGTTACACAACTTAAAGTGGCCATGTTTGAAAAACACTGGATTGGTGCAACGTACAAATTGAATTGATGAATAAGACATTGTACAGTCATCCATAAGAATTGCTAGTATGGAGACAGAGGAAGATTCAATCTCTGTCAACAGTATTTTTCTTAATGGAATGTTGTTTTTTCCATATACCCCAACATCCTAGATCTTCTACTCTCTCACCTAAAGATCCTTTAACATAGGACCAATGTAAATAAACATATAGATATGTAGACTCTGCTTTAGTGGTACTACCTTAGGTGTACATTTTTTTCAGAAGCATTGTTTCTTGGTTACTATATAAGATTGTAGTATAACTTCGTTACATAAAGCAAGGGGTTTGATGATTAAAAAAAGTGACTTCAGGTTGTAGATGTAAGCCTGATTCAGATTCTAATGGCTAAACTATAGTTTGATTAACATGATTTACTGAATAAACCATGCCTCTTCACTTGTAGAATTAATTAGCTGAGGTCTATAGCAAAGGTTAAATTTCATTTAAGTAACTGATACCAAGAAATGATATCTGAATTTAGTCATTAAATATTTTTCTTTTGTGTAACACCCAACTTAATGAAGAATTTTGGACAACTCAAATATTGCACCAGAGATGTTTTCTTAGTCCCAATAAAATTTCTGGCAAAAGAAAATATCCATTGGGGAAATGGATTTGCTTAATAATCATGGTGTTCACTTAAAAACAGTCATAACTTTGAACGCAACACCTTGCCTTCTGACTGCAATGACTTACAGTCATAAGTCCAGGACTACCTGTATTCCATTCCTTAACAACGTATCAGAATAAGAATTAGAATCAAAATGTTTCAAGAAAGATGATCAATCTTTAACTTATCATTAGCACTGTACTCATAAAAAGCTAGAGGAAGCCAAGCATTGCACTATTTTTCAATCTTATGTTTTCACAGCAGCTTAGAATGGGAAAAAAGTTAAGTAGGAAAGATGGTTCCAGCATGGAGACAGAGTCACTGAGAATGCTTTTCATGTATTGAATTCCTCTTTGTCCAGCGGTTTGTTAAAACCTCACAACGGGACCAACATTTTTTTTTAAAAAAGTAGTGAAACTGGTAGAAAACTCTGCAGAGAAACTACAGTTCTAAACAGAGTATGAAAGAAGGGCAAGCTTCTTAAAATGCTATAGTTATATTAATTTTTTTTTGTTTCTGGCCTTAAAAGAGATAAACAGAGAATGATTCAGTAATTAAGGGAAGAGTGGGTACACAATGACAACCTTGTTAGCTTGAAGGGTATCCCATGAGAAAGACACTATCAAGGGCTGAATAGGTTCTAACCACATTTTCCAGATTGGGATCACAGCACTCAGATCCTTACAGATCGAAACAAAGCTTCCTTATGCTTTAAAACTGTGGAACAGCCTTGAATGCTCAGCTCACAATGCAAATTACTGCTTTTTAAGCAAACCCGCCAAGCGAAGAATGGGCTACAGGGTTGCCAAAATGCAGAGCAAACAAGAGCCCTGTGCCTGGCTTTGTTATCCTTCTGTGTTTGCAGGTACACTTTTAAAAGAATGGTAAGAAACGTGGTTTAGCTGTGTGTGTATTTTTGCTGAACCTAAGTTATTTTTCAAATTCTCCTGAATGATAAAAATATATATATATTCAACACACCTAACATCACTTAGGCTATTTTCATTTTTCCTGTGTGTCTGTTCACCCTGGCTGGGGAAATGTACTAACAACAAAACCAGAGCATTTTGTTAGCTTCCTAAAATGACAACATTAGAGATCCTGTAGCTGTTCACAGAAACAGAGCTGGATTCCCATAGGAGAGAGATATGAAGGGGAAATAGAGTCAAGAGTTTTCACCCTTTGCATTTGTTGAACACGGAACAGAGAATCTTCTGGAAAACTGTTCTGATGTCAACATACCAGGCTGGGCATTCTCTGATTCATGGTCCTTTACAGAACTTTCCCAAGGGGCAATGTGTTCCAACTTTGGAGTTTATTTACTAATTATCATTGAACTCCAAAATCTCTCTCTCTCCCTCCCTTTCTCTCCCTGTCTCTCTCACACACATTTACTTTTATCCTAAACCTCTTCCTCATACACAAAATTATTTGCCTGGAGACTTCTTATGGCTCTGTCCTCTTTTATCTTCCTTGCCCACAACTAATTTTAAGATCCCTCTTAGAGAATCATATTTAATTATTCCGGCTTTAAAGATTGCCTGGGTATATCTCAGTTATAGTTCTGTAGATCAAGATTGCCATCTAGTGAGTATTGAAGTCATCAGATTCTTAGAGGTGCAGTTAAAACACTGTTTAATATGTGGACTACATTGTGCAGGGTGAATATTATTCAGTGGTGAATACAGCATAATGGCTGAATCCAGTGGTGGGATTCAAATATGTGAACAACCGGTTCTCTGTGTGGATGCCGCTTCTGGAAGTCCATTCTGGGCCTGGACAACAAAAAATTAGCTACCAGTTCTGCCGAAGTGGTACGAACTGGCTGAATCCCACCACTGGCTGAATCTGATATTGAGGACAGATGGGCAACAGATGAAAATCCTATTGACTGCTCCAGATTGAGTTCTCCTTTCTCCCAGTCACTTGGCTTCTGGTCCAAAGATTGCAACCTGCCCAGTGCACACATATGCAAACACGTAGAGGCACAAGACAAAGAGACACTGAAGCACACAGAGATATAGTATAATACTTCACCATGCCTAAGAAAATGAGAAACTTCCTATGGCCACTCCTGGTCAAAGATTGGAAAGAATTCCCAAAGCCATGTTATCTCTACCTTGTTTTAAATAGGTGTTTTAATTAAATAATCTTAATAGAAGAGATGTTTACATTTTAAAACACTGTGCATAGGGCTCCAGCACCATTTCTTATTTATAAAAATACTTCTGAGCCTCTCAATCCTTTAGACATTATTTATTCATTTTTTATTCCAGTTTATATAGTCACCCATCTCAAAAACAAAGTTTTGGGTAGTGTTTAGAAAATGCAGCCTAGTTTCATCATAGTTATATCCTCCCTGGTTTCAAATAGCAAAGAGTCAGAATACATAGAAGAGAGAGGAGAAAAGTTACTTTGTGAATTTATCTTCTGGTAAACTTGTTAGTGATGGGGTTTAATATGACTATTTTTGAAAGGGACCACAAACAAGGTTAACATCTCTATGCATATCTTCTCAAAAATAAATCTCAAGAGTTCAGTGGAATTTATTATTAGGTAAGCAAGCTGAGGATTGTGGGTTAGTGAATCATAGAAAATTAGTACATTGGCAGTTGAAGTCACCATAAGTGCCTTGAACTTTGTTTGAAGGCTTACAAAATAAAGTTATTTTAAAAAGTACTTCACTGCTTTTCTGTTTTCACTAATTAGTGTTATTTTATATATTAAAAAGTTGCTTAAAACTTTATTTATGTACATAGCTATAAATGTAGGGGAAAACTCCTTCAAATATTATGATAATCTTAACTGACTATTTAAAATAGTGAGATGAATAACTATTTTGACTTTTGAGAAGAAGATATTTTATATAACCTGCAATTTTAGCCCTTTTTGTTGTTGTTTTAGTTTTCTTTTTATTTGTTTTTATATCACATATCAGGGCCATCATATCTGAGCTGAAAAAAAATTCAGGTGACCATTACGTGACAACAAACAAATACTCATGTGTATGAGACACACACACACATATAATTAAAGAATTTTTTGCATAAAATTTTATTGAATTAAAAAAATATAAATTATAAATTAATAAAGAAATGGAAAGAGAAAAGGTGGGGGAGAAGGGAAGAAAACAAAAATGCAAACAGGAAAGGAAAATTACAGAAAAGAATAACTTCTGACTTTGTTCAGATACAATGACCCTTTGAACTAGAATAAATTAAATTTTAAAAAGAATAAAAACAATACAAATTTTGGAAAAAAGTAAATAAAAGAAATAAAACTAGTAAGTAAATTTTAACATGTACAAAGAAAGACATAGAGATATTAAACAGATACTCTAGAGCAGGGGTGTCAAACATGTAACGTCATGCAACGTGTCGTGACATATCCTGACTTTTTCCCCATTGCCGGCAATGGGGTGGGTGTGGTTTCAGTGTGATTCATCCGGCCCGCGGGCTGGCAGTTTGACAGCCCTGCTCTAGAGGAAGTAGAGTATCTACTTCCTGCCATCTAGTGCTTGTGCAGAAAGTTGCAGTCAGTTATCAGTCCTGCCCTGTCTATTATTCCTGGTCATAGGTGAAATGTGCACTTGAGAAATAAGAGAGACATATTAGAAATTCATAAAGACTCTTGACATGCAAAAAGGAAAAAAAAGAAAACTCTTGGAAGAAAATGAATTTGCTTAAATTCTTACATATTTGAAAACAGGGATTTCCTTCCTTCCTTCCTTCCTTTCTTCCTAGAAATAGCAATAGCACTTAGACTTATATATCGCTTCACAGTGCTTTACAGCCCTCTCGAAGCAGTTTACAGAGTCAGCATATTGCCCCCAACAATCTGGGTCCTCATTGTACTGACCTCAGAAGGATGGAAGGCTGAGTAAATCAGGAGCCGGTGGGAATCGAACTGTCAAAGTGCTGGTGGCTGGCAGTCAGCAGAAGTGGCCTGCAGTACTGCATTCTAACCACTGCGCCACCACAGCTCTATGCAGAAGTAATAAACCTTCTCCAATCAAGGCCCATTTTCCCCACAGTGACTCAGCTAGAGCATTGAGCATCAGTACTGACATAGCAATGGATGTGAGGAACAAAGAAGTTTTTTCCTCTCCCCAAACTAAAATGGAGAAGGGGGAGAAAATAAAATTTTGATCATGAGCATTCTCAGCACAATTCCCCCTCTGTATGTTTGTAATGTCTCAGTATTTGAGTATTTTTTTAGGTGGGGATGGGGAAAAGACTGTTTTAAGGAGAATCAACAACAGTAGGTGATCATGCAGAAGCATAGCTAGGAGTAATAGATTGATCGTACTTCTTCTCTAACATAAGATCCTTATAAAGTTTAGTTACACATGTACATAGTCAAGACCAATTTATGGCAGATGCTAGCCCTGCATGAGTTACAATCCTAGGCGCTCCCAAGTAAATATAGAGAAATACTGCCTACCCTTCAGAGGTTTATTCTGGCAGTGACAGGCATGTTCAGAAAAATCTGTGCAGGAGAAATTATCCAAAAGAAATCAGTTTTAAATTCCTTCCTTTATTTACACAATGGAATTATAAATTGCTAAGGCTATGCAAGCTACAAGGGAGCTTCATTCGATTAAAACTAAATGTACCTTCAAAGCAACTTCATGAAGGAATATAATCTTTATCTATCTATCTATCTATCTATCTATCTATCTATCTATCTATCTATCTATCTATCTATCTATCTATCTATCTATCTATCAATCAATCAAATTTCTATACTGCCTTAAATGACTTTGGGCAGTTTATAAGTAAAAATTAAAAAACAAACAAACATAGAAAAACAATAGTAAAAATGGAGTTTAAAAAAGAATTAAGGATTACAAAAGTTTCAAAAGTGAAGAGACTTCCTCCAAGTCACCAACCAACTTTACTCTTAGACATCTACCCCATGCCAGCCACAATCTGATACTTTTTTGGAAGCCCATAAGACTGGGGACCCACCTCATCTCCAGGGGCCAGACAATCCTTTCTGTATGCCCTGAGGACACTTCAAGCCAGTTCTGTGGTCCACACCAAAGGACTTGGAAGCAGCGCAGGAAGCATTTCAGGAAAGGAGCCTTCTCTACAGCACTAGTCCAAAGTTGTCTATGGCCCCATGAATTGCTTTATGAAGGTAAAAATCACCTCATGTTTTCACTTAAATCACAGGTGTCAAATCTTGGCAATTTTAAGATTTGTGGACTTCAATTCCCAGAATTCCTTAAAGTCGTCATGATTGGACACCCCCAATTTAAATGAAGCATCACCTCCAGGGGCCTACACACTACTTCACGTGAAAGCCATTCTCACATATTTTTTTTGGCAATGTGAAACACTGGTGATAGGGCAAGGAAAATATATATTTCCATAGGGTCAGAAAGAGAAGAAGAAAACTGAAGATGAGGGGAAACATATAACAGGGCAGAGAAGAAAAAAATGTTGTTTAATCATTATTATGAATAAAATTCAACAGACAAGCAACCTTTCAGAGACACTTCTTTATGCTTAGATCAGTTGTCAAATCCTTTTGTTATAACAGACACACTGTTTTATTTATTTATTTACTTACTTACTTGTTTCCCGCCTTTCTTATTTTTACAAACACTTCAAGGCAGAAAGCCTATCCAAAAGACCTTCTCCCTCTTCCTATTTTCCCCAATAATAACAACCCTGTGAGGTGGGTTGAACTGAGAGAGTGACTAGCCCAAGATGACCCACCTAACATGGAACTAGAACTCACAGTTTCCCGCTTTCTAGCCTAGTGCCATAACCACTAGATTAAACTGGCTCTGTATGACATACAGCCTTGTCAAATATTTACAGAATTCGTTAGATCAAGAAAAAGGGCAACACTAAGTCAGGTGGTTGATTGCTTGAAGCCTGTGCATATAGAGTGGACCTGAAAGTACTCCTTGCTCCATTCTTGATCATCTGGGGTCCATACTGGATTACTACAGCTTGGGAGGGCAACTACGTTTTGACCTCTCCCACCATTGGGAGGGTCATCTAAAATGTTTGGTAGGTTTTCAGAGTACTCTGCTTACACTCCTGATCAAGAAAAAATCCTCAATTCAATCTTGCTTCTTCTAACTTATTGATTTCTTAACTGTTGTAGGTGTAAGCATCTAATTCTTTAGAGGGAGGCTAAAGAATTAGATGGCTCAAAGGGGAAGGTTGGAAAAGGCAAAATGGCAAAAAACCCTGGGAGAATTGATTTTTTTTTTTTGACACTTTTCTCCATCCCCATCCTTACGCTGCAGAGATCCATGAAAAGTTTTCAGGCACTTTACATGCAAAATCCCAAGGTCAGCAAAAAGAACCATATTGGAGAAGCTGAATTAAAAATGAACTTAATTAAAATACCCTAAAAATAGTCAGAAAAAATATTAAGCCCCAAAGACATGATGAAAAAATTAGTTTCCTAAAAGTCACTAGGACCTCAGGGGACAAAATATTCCATAGAGATGGGGGCAGCCACAGACATTAACTTGCAATGAAACTGAAAGAGAAAAATGCCTATGTTGCTATATCGGAATTTTCCTCTTATCTTGAATTCAGCAATGCATGATCCAGTTCTTCCACATGACCAATTGCTGACATGGTCTTGTGATGTCTAACCATCCTTTACTGGCAGGAATCATTGGGAAAAGTGAAAAACCTATAAAGCTTTTCTTAAACTGATACTTGAATCAAAAGCCTGAAAAGCGGAGATTAAATGCCACAATTTTGATTTTTAACAAATACTAGAAAAGCTAATTAAAAAGAAGAAAAATGAAAGGCATATAAACAGAAGAGAAGAGAGACTCTTGAGTGGAGAACTTCATTGCAATTTCAGCCTAAGCTATGGTTTGTAGGTGTTATTTATTTATTTAGTTAGTTAGTTCATGTTACATCAAGTGGACTTATCCAGATTGTCTGGAGTGCTTACTTCTATACAGACTTTGTAGAGAAAGAAATACCCCATTGACTGAAGTCCTTTTCTTTACTATCTGTAGTATAATTGCATTAAGAATGTATGTGTATGTGTGTGTATATCTAACTTATATAAATTTATATGAATGTAGTTTATAATATAAGATTGAATCCTTCAGAAACAATGTTAAATTAGATGTTACACCCCCAAAAAATAAAGAATTGAAATTGGGTGCAGGGCAAACTCTAAGTAGTGAAAGGAGATTGGTACAGAGAGGTGCCTATAAAACTATTTGGCCTTGGGGCACAAAGAGAAAAATAAAATTAGCAGATGAGTTTAAAAATAATGCAGTTAAAATTTTAGTAACATTACTTCTACATGGTTAATAATGCAATGCCCATTATTATGTAGATAAAATTTCAAAAAATGTTATGCAGAGAGAATATATAGAGTGAATTTAAATTGTGTATACTTGCTATAGAAAAATCCAGTTCATTATATCCCATGGGCATCAAATAAGGTCAATGTAAAATTGGCAAATAATGACTTTTGGTAGTATTCCTAATTGAGGGCTTACCATTTTATGCTAGCATCAAAGCCCTTCAAATATCCCCCTTTTTCATTTTGAACAATAATGACTATTCCAAAAAGTGGATCAGCCATATCCTTATTGTGAGCTGGATTTATTTTTCCCTTAATAGTTTTGTATTTTTTTGTGCTGAATCACCCTGAGGGCAAAACATTTAGGGGGAAAAATCTTATGACCAGTATTTTTTGGAAAGCAATCAGAATAATTCCCCATTATTTGGCATGATGTGTATGTGAGTCTGTGTCTCTCTGTGTCTGTATCAGTGTTCTATACACATACTCCTACCCTACTGAAATAAAAATTACTTCTCAGCAGAGTTCTCATAGAATAAAAGTAGAACAACTGAAAACATCCACCGTCAGATATAAAACAAACCAAAGCCCCCAAAAAATCATAATGCTTAAAAACCACAATCAGCACAAAAGCAAAAATAAAACCAAAACTGCTATTCCAAAACTGTTCCTTCTTTGAAGCCTGATAAAAATCCTCTTAGGCTGGCCTAGGAGGTTTAAAAGAAGATGTCACTACAAAATCAGTACATTTTCAGCAGCACCGTTAAATTTTGGCTACAGGTTTGGTGCTAGAGTGTTTAACAACTGGCAGAATGCAGTGCAGTGCTAATTTCTGAAATCTATACTTTGTCAAATGGCTGCATTTATTTTTGATACCTGGTGGCTTTTGCAATAATTTATTTCCCTTGCTAGCTCTCAGTAATTGATATTTACTCTCCATAGTATATACTACTTGATTTTCAGTGCTTTCTAGCAATCAGTATCTGTTGCTTCAAAGACACTGTAATAACAGTAGGATGGGATATATGTGGCCTTCAACCAGCTTTTGATTTCAATTCCTATCACCTCCAGCTAGCATGATACGATGATGGGATCTGCAGTCCAACAAAAGCTGTAAATCTGCATGCTGCCATCCCTATCCTATTGCATGAAATCAATACAAAACTGGATTTTGATAAATTGCAAGACAATCCTTCTTTTCTAGATATATAAGATTGGGAGTGTAGCTGAAAATAAAATTAGCTATATAGATGGAACCCCACATTACACTGAAGTGTAAAACTACCCAAGCAAAGTTAGGCAGATAAGTACTCTAGTCTCTGAAATTTGTACTTCTAGGACCATCCCAAAGATGCTCTTTCAAGAGGCAACTAGACTTCCTTGTTTTTCTTTGAAAACGTTTCGCTTCTCATCCAAGAAGCTTCTTCAGCTCTGACTGGATGGTGGGGGGAATGGAAGGATTTATATTGACAGTTGTTCATTTGCATTCTTTTAGAGAATTGTTGAGGCCACTTGGGAGTTTGTCTGTGTCCTCAGGGTCACCTAAGTAGTGCACATGGGTATGGAGCCTTCTTGGAACTGCTGACTTGAACTGATTTTCAGCAGTTCCAAGAAGGCTCCACACCCATTTGCACTACTCAGGTGACCTTAGAACACAGATAAACTTCCAAGTGCCTCTCTAAAAGAACGCAAATGACCAGCTGTCTGCAAGGAATATAAATCCTTCCATTCTCCACCATCCAGTCAGAGCTGAAGAAGCTTCTTTGATGACAACAAAACGTCTTCAAAGAAAAATAAGAAAGGCCAGTTGCCTCTTGAAAAAGCACCTTTGGGACAACCATGACCTGGATGACTGACAATCTCCATAGACTTCTAGGACCATCATTTCAAAGAAACTGATTAAAACTGATATATGAACAGCAAGCACAAATGTTGGCAACCTTTTGTAGGCAGTATCCTTAGAAAGTTTGCTCAAAATTACATGAAATGTCAGTAAAGATGGATAAATAAACCAAAATGAACACTATCACACTAGATTCAGTTCTGATACATAATTGGTGAGCTATGCTAAGATAAGCAAATAGCAAGTTGTCATATGATCTGTTGAAGAAAATTACCCTAAAGTTGTTTAGGATACTTTACAACAGGATGCAGATTTTTAGATCTAGCACCATCAAAATCACTTTCCCCCCCGTTCTAAACAAAATGAAAACATGATTCTTAATTTCCTGCATAATCTGATACATTTTGAACAACAGGTCCTTTATCAAAGGCATTATAAATCACACTTGAAAACAGAAACATTATATTTCTAAACAAAGCAATCAAAAGTTATTTACATTCCAAGACCACATGCACTAAAAGACCAGCATACAATGCAATATCTATAAAAAGAAATTTTAAAAATTTAGAGAAAATCCTAAAACAATTAATAGCTAACAATTAATAGCACAAGAAAGGAACCAGACAGATTTCTACAGGTATCGCTATTGGTAAGAATTTGGTAAACCTCTTAGAGGGTTTTGAAGATTTCACTCAGAAGAAGGATAATAGCCTCTTGGTCACAAAGGCAATTAGAATTATTAACAATTGCAAGTATTAAAGTTGATCACTAATGAGTACACAATGGCTGCTTTATTAACACATGTAAGACTGAACTGAAAGAAGTATGACTTTCATATGGGAGGCTTATAAATCTACTGATTGTTGCCCTATACCACAGGTGTCAAACTGGCCATGTCACGTGACATATCGCGACTCTTTTTGCCTTGCCGGCAATGGGGTGGGCGTGGCTTCAGTATGATGAAACCAGCCTGCAGGCCAGCAGTTTAACACCTCTGCCCTATAGGTAGTGCCCCAAAACATAGATCATCTTGTTACACTGCAGAGAAAATCGAAACAGTGTAATATGTTTTATAGATTTCATGGTCTGCGTAGAAATGGAATGTTTTATGTTTGGTTAAACATTTTTCTTTTAAATCATTTAGAGTGCAGTGCCACTACCAATGGTTAGAATGTCATAAATACTTCTGATGGATTATTATATTCTTATTCATTCACCTGTAATGCTCACCCAAACTGATTCAGAAAATAGAGGGAATCATGTCCAAACATAGTATATCAAACTTTGAAATCCTGACTGATTGGTTATGTGCCGCCATGCTGTATCAACTCTTAGTGCCCAGTTAGATATCTTGTCCAGGAGGATCTCCTTCACATCTTCCAAAATGCACCTATCACTTTAGTAATTAAACTCACCCACTTGGCTGTTGATTCTCCTCTTTCTCTTTTTTCTCCTTCCTTAAATTCTAATTCTGTAAATAAGTGCAGGGTTTTAAACAACTAAAAAAACATCTGTCCATATAATGTTATTATTAAGATTGTAATTGTCTATATGGAATTGGTTCCCTGAATAAGTGAGAGGCAGAATATAATCATTCCCCCTAATCACCTTAGCTGCCAAGCCCAATTCTAGGTTTTCATTCTGGGTGATGAGATTGTAAAATATTTATTTACCCTGGAAACAGAAAATTCTGTCATGCCTCTTTATTGCAGCTGTTGTGGCTGACATCATTTCATAAACATTGATACATAAGAAAATATTTATAAACAGTTACTGGACTTTGTGAGAAAATGTGGAACATAATCTTTACAGTAAATTGATTTTTTTTGGATACTGTAAAATGGATACTGTGATTATATTGAAGTACCTAGAATAGTGGCAGAAGTAAATACAAGGTTTGCCAAGATGATTAGGAGTTAAAAGTTGGGAAAATATCAAAACAATTTTTAATTGTAAGCTGCCTAGAGTCATTGACTAAAATGGGTGGCTATTGAAATTGAATAAGTAAAACAAATGAATAAATAGATTTTAATTTTTACTTAGCTCCCTTGGATGTTAGGAAATCCCGAAATTTCAATTTTTTTGTTTCAAAAAGAAAAAACTTTTCAATTTTTAAGAATTTTTTTAAAAAAGATGATTGTTTTGCAAATCCAGGATAAAGAAGAATATATTTTTGGATGGTTAAATTGGGAGACATTCTTTACCCTAAAATGTGAACTTAGAAAATTTTGAGAGGAAAAAAATAACAAATATAACCTGTGAATTTTATAACAAAGCCAGTTTTATTGGAAAGATAAAGGAAATTTGTCTAAGGAATTAGATTGTTTGGCATGAAGCATAGAAGCATAATCTCAGAAGAAAAGAGAACCACCCTGGATGATCAAGAGGAAGGATATGAGTTGCTTCACTCTATATGAAAATATTTAACAGAATTCAAGTAGTCATGACGGGAATGTGATGTTCTTGCACTCAGTAAGCAAGTGGCTAAGTGATAAACGTAGCATTTAATACTTCAGACATAAACTCCCAAGAGAAGACATCATCATGAGGATCGTCCTCTTATGGGATTTTCAGTTTGGGAAATGAAAGGAGGAAACTTCAAAGTGATGGAAGGATGTGTAGTAGAAAGTAACATAGCAGCAGCATATACATCATCATTTGTAAGAATAAAATAGTTCAAACTACCACCAGAAGAAACTCTTAAATAATCAAATAGAAAAACAGAAGTTCATTCAACAGGGCAGAATACGTCTAAGAGACAGTAAAAAAGGTTTTATTAAAATATTGATTTAAAAAACATTTGAAGAGATTCTGCATGTAAGAGGTTTAAACAAGTGTACTTTTTGAAAGTACATTTATGTGCAGTCCTTGATGATGTCTGAGCTTGGTTGTTTGTTTGCAAACATTAATGAATTGACTAAAACAAGCTCAGAGAAAAACCAAGGACTCCACAGTTCAACCCTGAGTTACATTTAGAAATGGTTTGAGAGGACTGAATAATTGGCCCAAAGTCATCCAGCTAGCTTTGTCTTTAAGGCAGAAGTAGAACTCACAAACTCCCAGTTTCTAGCCTGATGCCTTTAACTACTGCACCAACCTGATTCTACTTTTAGAAAATTTGATTCTCAGAATAGCATTTTTTTGACCAAATCTTAAAATAATAGTGTTGGTGGTAACCAACATACACACATATAAACATTCAGAACTGGACTAAATGGAGTGGTGTAGACATACCATACTTCTTTAGAGTGTTCCCAAAAAAATAAATAAATTCAAGAGATAATCCTGAACTGTCTATCTCAAGGCAAACTGAAAGCTCTAGAAATGTATATTAAATTGCATGGAATTTTGGATGACTTCTTTTAATCTAAGGCACAGGTGTCAAACTGGCGGCCCATGGGCTGGATGCAACACACTCAAGCCATGCCCACCCCGGCTCCGCAAAGGCATAAAGTGTCACAATACGTCATAATACGTCACATGATGTGATCGAATATGACACCCATGATCTAAGGCAGGGCTTTTCAACCAGTGGTATGCATACCACCAGTAGTACATTAGCACCTGGCAAGTGGTTCATGGCCCTGCCTAACCCAGCCAAGCATAGCAGCATAAGGGAAGGAGCAAAAGCAGCGAAGCGCAGGACTTGCCAGAGAGAGAGTCCTCCGGAGCTGTAGGGCTGCTGGGGCGAGACAAAGGCCTCGGGACCGGCACTTCTGGCTCACCCAGAAGAGAAAGGAGGAGCGGGGCAGAGACAGGAAGGGATATAAAAGGAGGCAGTTTTGGCGGGAGAGGGAGAGGGAAAAAAAGACATCGGAGAAAGAGTCAGAAGAGAAAAGGCTTTTATCAGAGAAAAAGTGAAGAGAGAGAGAGAGAGAGAGAGAGAGAGAGAGAGAGAGAGAGAGAGAGAGAGAGAAGGCTTGTGGGGAAGGCTGTGTGTGTGAGAGGGGGGGCAGAGACGAAAGGCTTCTGGGGAGGTGTGTGTGTGAGAAAGAGGGGGGGCTTTTGTGAGCGAAGACTGAGGAGAAAGAAAGAGAAGAGGGAGAGAGGAAGCAGGGCCGACCAAACACCTGACTATCAAGGTAGCGATGCATATTAATAAATATGGAGAAATTCATCATGCATTTCCCTTGCAAAGGGAAAGTGATTCAGCAAAGGAACCACCAGCAAAGAAATTAAAACTGGTACTTTTTCCTTTTTTTTTTTTTTACAATTTTTAACATTTTATTACTTCAATAAAATACAAAAGCAAATAGTAGGATACAGTAAGGAAGAAAAAGGGGGAGAAAGTGAGGGGGAGAAAGGAAAAAGAAAAGCCACTGACTTCCGACTTCCTCTGTTGCAGTAGAAGGAAGCATTAACATTGAACCTCAACTTTTTACTTTTCCATAATAGTATAAAGTAGCCATTTCTATAAGAACAAATGAATCTAACCAGTAAAACCCAAAATCCCCCCCTTTTTTTCTTTAATCATCAAGTTTTTGACACCTTGCTAAGCACTGGTGGTATTTGAATATTGTCATGTCCTAAAAGTGGTACAATCTGTGAAAAGGTTGAAAAGCCCTGATCTAAGGCATGCATATGGGATAAATTTTATTTTAAAAAGACATTATTTATTGAGAAAACCCTTTGAAAACCAAGGAAGGTAGATGTACATGTATATAAAACAATTTAGATTATTATTTAGAGGAAAAAGGGGGAAGAAAAAGAAACAATCATATGCACAAATGAATTAAATCATAAAAAAGATTTTTTTTAAAAAACTTTATTCACCATAATCTCAGATATATGTGCATTATTCTTTCTGGAGAAGTGAAACTAAGAAAAAGCATCCTCAAATTTTTTGAAACAAAATGCTAAATTGATACTCTGGCTATTTATGGGAATTTCAAATTAAGTAGTATCTGTGCTTTTAATAGGCATTGTTTATTACTTTGTTAAAGCAGCTAGATTTCTGATATCCTTGAGACAGAATGACAATCTAAAATCTTAATTTTGACTTTCTGTTTTTATCTTCCCATGAATTTTAGAGTTGTATTACAAAATTATATGCCAGCTTCAACAAACAGATGTATTCTAAAGAAACAAACTAAGCATATATAGATTTTCTCTTTCTTTCTTTCTTTCTTTCTTTCTTTCTTTCTTTCTTTCTTTTATGTGTATCTCTCTCACACACTCCCTCTCTCATACTCATCTGCCAGACACACCCACAAACCTTGAAAATTTGAAAAGCATTAAAGACTGTTTTTCCCAAACAAAGAATGGGACCTGTATTCACATTATGCTATTTGCATCTTTCCAGAAGAGCTCCATTGTAATGACATTTTTATTTGTTTGTTTGTTAAATTTATTTGCCACCCATCTCACTGTGAGACTGCTTTGGGTGGCTTACAACAGTAAAATGGGGGGGGGGGAATGATAAAGAATGTAAACATAACAAAAGCAAAGCAATGAAACAATAAAAGTAAGCAATAAAACTATAATAATATGGTGGGTGAAAAGGGAGCAGGAAGAGCAAGCAGGTGGTGGGGTCAGCTAGTTAGTCCAGTGACCATCTCCAGTGTGGTACTTCCCTTTTGGATCTCCAGGCCAATTGGCAGAGTCAGGTCTTCAGGCTCTTTCCAAAGGGTAGAAAGATGTGGGGGAAATTTCACCCCAGGGAGCAGGATAGTCCAGAGAGCCAGCATTACAGCAGAGAAGGCTCATCTTCTGGATCCCACCAGCCAGAGTTCCTTGACTGACAGGATCTTCAGGAGGCCTCCACAGAGTAGGGTGCCTTCTTGACGCCAAGGATGGGGTTTCTCAGCCTTGGCAATTTTAAGATGTCTGGACTTCAATTCTGAACATATTGGCTAGGGAATTCTGGGAGTTGAAGTCCATTGCTTAGTCCTTTGCTAAGGTTGAGAAATACTGGGTTAGCTATACAGATAGTCCTCGATTTGCAATAGTTCTTTTAGTGACCATTCAAAATTGCAGCGTCATGGAAAAAGTGACTTATGACCATTTTGCACACTTACAACCATTGCAGCATCCCCATGGTCACATGATCAAAATTCAGATGCTTGGCAACTGGTTCATGTTTATGATGGTGGCAGGGAATCAATGTCATGTGATCAACTTTTGTAAACTTCTGACAAGCAAAGTCAATGGGGAAACCAGATTCATTTAACAACCATGTTACTAATTTGTTAACTGCAGCAATTCACTTAACAACTGTGGCAAGAAAAGTTGTAAAATGGGGCAACACTCACTTAACAAATGTTTGCTTAGCAACTGAAATTTTGGGCTCAATTTTGGTGGTAAGTGGAGGAGTATCTGGATGCTGAAGTGAGCTCTTTGCAATGTAATTCTATCCTATGGGTAAGTAGTCAATTAAAATTCATTACTAATTTTAACTAAGATGATTATCCGCATTTTTAGTGCCCTACTTCAAACTTCTGCTCTTCCCTGTGGATATGAAGTGGATGCTAAGAAGCCAAGGTTCTCGCAAGAGGAAAACAAAACCGATTAAAGAGAAGATGCTTCAGAGGAGCATTTAGCTTACTACTAACAGTATCTATTTATTCTTTAGTTGGACAAAAACAATAATTAAAAGATATCCTGATCCTAGGGTGAACTACATTATGAGAGAAATTTATCCTCTCTGTACCACTCTTAGAGTCAGTTTTCTCCTGAAGGTCCTACTAGTGACCTGTGAAAGGAAAACAAAGGGCTCTTACACATTTTATGGATACAGAAATGATACAGGATCCACCCTGTATTTTGCACCAGAAAGGAGCCAATTTGCTGCACAGGAAGGATGTGTCCTTCCTGTACATCAAATTGGTTCCTTTCTGGTGCAAAATACAGGGTGGATCCTGTATCCTTTCTATTCAGCTACTATTACATACATACAAGAGTTAAGACTAGAATAACTGAAGGCCAGCCCCTTGGGGAATCTCCATGTTTCCAGTAGTTCTGGAAAGTTCTGTATCTTTTGAAATAGATATAGATACAGCTATAGATGTAAAATAATGTTGTTCATGTTTCCTTTCTACCTGATTCTTGTTCACCTTCTGTCCTGTTTTGCCAATTAACTGAGTTTGATGTTAATAAATAACATCAAGCTGTATATTTGCTAGTTGATAGGAGGGACATGTGTGCTTGCTCTGATCTGGAGATATGGATTAATTGGGAGTGTGCTGCAATTGAAAACTGTCCCTAGTAATTTTCCAGCAAAATAGCTATGGGTAGTGGTGGGATTCAAATATGTGAACAACTGGTTCTCGTGTGGATGCCAATTCCAGAAGTCCATTCTGGGCCTGGGCAACAAAACATTAACTACCAGTTCTGCCAAAGTGGTGTGAATCCCACCACTGGCTATGGGCCCAACAGGGAGATGGAATACCCAGAGACTCTAGGTTAAAAAAAAATCTCAATTTATGTTCAGACATTTCACAAAGCATACCAGTGGATCAACATTCAAAGGTTAGACATTATGGATACTCCTTAAACCATCCTAATTGAAAAGCAATTGGTTCACACCTACAAGGCTGGCATAAAGTGCTTGAAAAGGGCAATGACATTGGAACCAGAAAATCTTGGGAAAGAATAATAGCATCTGAAACTTGAAGTTGAAAGCACTGTTTGAAAAATGTGTCCTTTCAATTTCAGAGATGCTACATCTAGAGGAAGCCCAAACCAGGATAGCTTAGATGAATCAGAATAAATTACATAATATGAAATAATTCTGCAGTTGGACTTGACAAACTATTCATTGATTCAAAATTGTGTTTTAGGTGGAAAAATATCAAAAATATGCTAAGACAGACATGCTCACTCAGGAATGAACTTGGTTCTGGAAAGTTCTGTGCTTTTTAACAGATCTAGATGTTAATTTTTGCAAGCTGTCTTTCTCCCTTCTTTAGCATGTCTTCTATCTTTTATTCCAGTTTTGCCAGCTAGTTGTTTTGACATTTACTGGTGTGGAATAAATAAATATCAGCTACATTTTTGCTAAAACTGAACTGAAGGGATATGTGTGCACACTGTGATCTGTATATAATAATTGTCTGCTATTATAAAGACTGCAAAATGCAGCTGCGCGAGCGGTTGTGGGCTTGCCCCGTCATGCCCACATTTCGTCAACTCTCCGCATGCTGCATTGGCTGCCTATTGGTCTCCGAGCGCAATTCAAAGTGTTGGTTATTACCTATAAAGCCCTTTATGGCATGGGACCAGGATACTTACGGGACCATCTTCTGCCACATACTTCCCTACGGCCGGTGAGAGCACACAGGGTCGGCCTCCTCCGGGTCCCGTCAGTGAAACAATGTCGGCTGGCGGGCCCTAGGGGGAGGGCTTTCTCTGTTGTGGCGCCCGCCCTCTGGAACAAACTGCCTCCTGAAGTCCGCGTTTCTCCCACGCTCCTGGCCTTCCATAAAAACCTTAAAACTTACCTCTGCCGGCAGGCCTGGGGATGATTGTGGATTGAATGGTGAACATGAGTGGGTGTTAGTTTGTTTTTAGATATTTTTGTTTGGACTTGTATTGAAATTTGATGTTTTATATACAGGTTGTTAGCCGCTCCGAGTCTCCGGAGAGGAGCGGCATATAAGCCCGAATAAAATAAAATAAATAAATAAATAAATATACAAGTCTCTTTCGAACAACATTCTGTTCTGAACTATTTTAATCTTAAACTATTTTCACAATCTAAAGCTCAGGCTATATACCAGTGGTGGCGAACCTATGGCACGCGTACCAGAGGTGGCACTCAGAGCCCTCTCTGTGGGCACACGAGCTGTTGCCCCAGCAGAGTTCGCCAGAGTAGCGAGCACGTGGCTTTTGGAACCAACAGGGCAGAAAATGAGCGAGCAAGCAGCGTTTGACCCTGGGATGCCCCGGAGATGGCGAGAGATTGGCCCCGGCCACACTCACCCAATCTGCCATGACCACTGCAGCCATGCCCACCCAGTGCGCCATGACTCCCTCCCCTCCCCCTGAGGGCACCACAATGCTGATGCAGCCCTGGCACTTTGTGATAAACCCTCCCCCTGAGGGCACCACAATGCTGATGCAGCCCTGGCACTTTGTGATAAATAAGTGGGTTTTGGGTTGTAGTTTGGGCATTCGATCTCTAAAAGGTTCGCCATCACTGCTATATACTGTATAAACCACATATATTCTGAGATCAGTCAAGACAGGGTGATAATCAGCAAGGCAGAAAGCAGATAATGAGAGATATGGCTTTTTTTTTCTATATTCATTTTCAGTTGGATTTTTTTTTTATCTCTGTAGCTCAATTCCTTGCATTCTTACAGCCACCAGCAAAAAATCAAATAAATGTAGGGAAGAAGGAATTCTGTATCCTTCCTTTCTCCATTCAGTCTCTTTCTTCCCATTTCAAAGTCTGCCTAGGCTGGTGTTGTTTTAAATAAATATAAAAAAAGACATACGGAACTCTATTTAATGTGGATTTTCCATCCATGCCTGTGTGCTCATATTGGTTCCTAGTTTAAGATTGTAAAAGAGGTATTATTGCTTATATAAGAAAAGCATCTCAGTTACTTCCTAGTCTTGTAAAAAGTAAACTATCTTTGGCAAAATCATTCACACTTCCCAAGAGTTAAAAAAATTATAGAGTTGAGAAATGAGCAGCTGGTACTTCATAAAGCCAATAAAGTAGAAAAGTGAATATAAATAAGGAATATTATGGCTCAAGATTCCCCCACTGAACAACGCAATATTCTATTTTACAATACCTTAAAGTCTAATTGGTTCTACTTTTTCAATATTTCCAAGTATTTATTTAAAACTCCAGCAATATTCATAACTTAGCCATAAATTATTTATGAGAATACTCTTATTTTGAAAAGTATGCCATAGCTTAAAAATAAGGTGTTGCAGTATCAGAAAAAGAAAATATGGAAATCAGAGGACAGATGAGTTGTTATTTTGAAACGTATGTGCTCCCTAATTCCATCTTTGTGATGCCCTTTTCCCTAGCAAATCATTTTATTATTAATGAAGCCACCCTTATAAAATAAAGCGCAGATTTTAATGGTCATGGGAAATGTAATATATCACAAAGTGAATTGGACAATAGACAACTTTTTAATATTATAAAGTGACATTTGCTATATGATTACATTGCATAATCCCTGTTAAACTGAAAGAGAACAATTTTCAGGGAAGTCATTTCTATGACAAGTAGGATATATGTTAAATCCACTGGCAGTTCAAACAACAGCCAGTGTCTCAAGTAAGAGGTCTATGAAAAGCCCTAGATAACCCCTACTCCTATTACAAAACAGATATCTAGTTAATATGTATTCACACGACATAGAAACGCTCCTTGCGAATGTATATATTCTTGATGTCACTTATCTGAGAAACTTTCTTATAATGACTGTGCAGACACTTAAATGAGAAACTTCCTTTCTTTGTGGACTATACATCATTATGTACATGTACTTTAAGCACTGAGAACCAGTTGGGTATAGTGGTTAAGGCATAAAATAGAAATTTAGGATATTGGGTTCTAGGCATGAAGCTAGCTTGATGATTTTGAGTCAATAACTCTGTTTAAATCCTAAGAAGAAGGCAATAACAAACCACTTCCCAATATGTTGCTGAGAAAATCAGTGGAACAACCTGCCTCCAGAAGCAGTGAATGCTTCAACACTGGAAGTTTTTAAGAAGAGACTGGACAGCCATTTGTCTGAAATGGTATAGCGTTTCCTGCCTGAGCAGGGGGTTGGACTAGATGACCTCCAAGGTCCCTTCCAACTTTATTATTATTATAAAACTGCAGGGACTTGTCCAGGAAGTTGCACAGAATCAAGACTGACCTGTATAAACAAACAAACAAACAAAACCCCTTTAATCATCGGCTACATGCTAACCACAACAGCTCAAATGAAAAGTAGATGGAAGTACTAACTATTATACCTTTTATTTAACATGTAAACCTCTAAAGAGAAATCCTAATAAAGGATTAATGGTTATACTGACATCTGTCTTGAGCAAAGTCATGTTTTACCTTGCAGAGATTGACCGATTTATTGTTCCTGGATTACGTGTCTCACATTATTGTCCTATAAAGACTTTTCTAATTCTGTAATTGTATGTTGAATGCACAGCATACATTTCTAAAGGGTCGATTCACTGTCACCTGTTTTGCCAAGTTTAATAAAAAAAAAGAAGTAAATTGTTTATCAAATCCAGATGAAAAGACACCAAATTTATCTTTTTGGCCCCAAATTCTTTTATCATGAATAGTAAAAATTCAGTAATAGCAGCAAAATTCAGTAACTCACCATGCAAAGGAGTGGAATATTGTCACATCTACGCCATCTATCCATGGTCTGGTAAGAATGAAAATTAATGGATCATTTTTAAATCATTGCTGCTGCAATCCAATATTCAGTAGAGACTATTGCATGACTTTCGTCATATTTTACTTCTTACTTATCAGTACCAATACTTAACATAGGAAAAAGATATTCTTCCATAATTCAAAATGGCTGAAAAGTAACATTATGTAATAGGCAACTCAGCATCCCAAGTCCTCGTACATGTGTGCAGTAGTAGCTTTCTGTATCTCTGATTGGGGCAAAGGTTTGTTGCAATGCTCATTCCTCTCATAATCCCTGAATTTATGATCTGAGTCCGAAGAAATTTCAAAGGTGAAATGATCACATTTTCCATTGATTGTAAAATTGTACATTTATAACTTAAATGCCTCCCCAAAACTTATAAATGAATGGACAACACAATGAATCAACTTCAAGGTCTTATATCACTTTGGACTGTCAGTGTAACATTTCACTAAATGAAGTCATTACAATGAACTACTGCTAGAAATGTTGAGGTGAAAGACAGTGATTCTAGCCATCAGTTTTTGGGGCAGCCTATAGATTTCATAAAATTATTATTTAATAATCTTATTTGATTTTTATCCTGTCTTTCTAACCAAAAAGTGTATATTATGACATGATTAAAGTATGTGTATGTGTATGTATGTGTAGGTCTTTGGTTATTTGGGTTTTCTCCTGTGTAAAATTGGAAGTGTCTTGGCGACGTGGCGACGAAGTCCCATTCATCATCTTCAGGATGGTGTTTTTGGCTTCGTGCTTCAAGGAGCAATGAAGCCGAAAACCCCAGCCTAAAGATGACGAATGGGACTTCGTCGCAATGTCGCCAAGACACTTCCAATTTTACGCAGGAGAAAACCCAAATAACCAAAGACCTACATACAAACACCCGCAAAAACCTCAGAAAACAAATATGATTGTGTGTGTATACGTATGTGTGTAAATTCCTTCCTCACCTTTATGGGTGGTCTGTGTCTTCCTCAATCTCAGGTCCTCTACCAGAGGCCTAGGAGTTTGAGGATTCCACACAGGATCTTAACTTTTCCTAGCAATACACTCTTCTGGACAAAGACTTAATTTTGTCCCTGGGATCTGTTGGAGCCACTGTCCCAGCTCAGGAGGCCCAGCCCCATGTGCTCTTACCATTTACTGGTCTTTATTTTCCACATCCTCTCTGGTTCCTCTTTCAGGCCCCCAGTACTTCTTCTGCTTTTCATATGCCTTTTTCCTGATGGTATATATATGTATATGTATATGTATATGTATATGTATATGTATATGTATATGTATATGTATATGTATATGTATATGTATATGTATATGTATATGTATATGTATATGTATATGTATATGTATATGTATATGTATATGTATATGTATATGTATATGTATATGTATATGTATATGTATATGTATATGTATATGTATATGTATATGTATATGTATATGTATATGTATATGTATGTATGTATAATTATTTGTAAATCAAATGTTTTGTTTTTGTTCCTATCTCTTAGATCGAATTGCACAGAATATAATTAAATCCCATTTGGAGACATGTCAGTATACAATGGAGGAACTACACCAGCTAGCCTGGCAAACCCACACGTATGAAGAAATCAAAATATACCAGAGCAAGGTAGAAAAACATTTCAATAAAATGTCTTGTTTCTTTCTTCCACAAAGAACTATTCTCTGCATTGCCTCTCTAAATTCATGATCGTAACTACATCAATTGCAAAATTAAATAAGGATGTTTTAAAAGATGGAGCAATCGTCCCAATCTCCATCTAATTTTTTGTACTAACCTGTTGTGTCTATCACTTTAAGTACCTACCCTCAGTTGTGTTCCTGCCTTTTACTTATGCTCTGTAGGGGAAAAAAATTAAATCCTGAATTTAATTTACTGGATAATCTGAGGTGCTGACACTATTTTCTTTACACAATGCATATTGTAGCTACAGTAATCATCCCTTTCTTACTCAGCTTTTATTGTAAGGGAGAAGATTAAAACCCCAACTACTACAGTTCTTTCTTATAATAGAGTTACCTCTTTCCCTTCTCTGAAAATACACCTGCTATAAGCAAATGCGGAGAAAAAGGTCTTCCAACAAACCTAATAACCTGTCATATTGTTATAACCTAAGTCATTCTATGAGTTGTTGAAAGCACTGTCATTTATTTGTGTTAGTACAAGATTTCTGAACACAATTTGTATGTTTAGTTGCCAAGTATTTAATTGTGCAAGTTTCCAGATGAATGTGCACTTAGAACAATGAATGAAACATGCCCAACTGATCTTCTAATTCCCTGTTTTTTTGTGATTTCCTCTTGTAATTTCCTCATTAGATAAATATCAAAAGTGGAGTCATATAATTTGATTGTGTTAAGAACTTGGCAGAACTAATGTATTATCCAGACTTGTTCAAAAACCATTCCTGGATTTAAATAAGGAGGGGTATTCCTGATACCGGTCTTTTTTTGTTATGGGTCTACCCTCCTAGAGAAGTTGGTGATTGGAATCAAAGTGCTAGGAATATAAGCATAATGACAGTGAAGCAGAAACCTTTATTAAAGAAAACCAGGGATTTATTTAACATCCAGAAGGCCAAATCATTTCATGATGATCATAATCTAATTCAAGAGTGGACAAATTTTATGGGGAATGAGAATATTTTTTAAATGAATAAGAGCTGCAATGAATGGGACAATTACATTATACAGATGGGTAAACAGATTCATGAAGGAGGGGAACTCAGTTTTAGAAAAAAAAAAACCTTAGCCAGATACATTAAACATTAGATGTTTGGCAATCTGCTACCAATTTTCAACAGCATAATCTCTGCTCATCTCTGACCTAAAGAACATTCTCTGTCTGGTTTCCTTCTTTTTCATGTGATTTCTTCTTGAAGTCAAGAGAAGCATTATGGCAGCAGTGCGCAATCCAGATCACACACGCGATTCAGTATGTGGTGGAATTTGCAAAACGGATAGCGGGCTTCATGGAACTCTGTCAAAATGATCAGATTCTACTTCTCAAATCAGGTTTGTGGAGGAGATTATAATAAATATTTAATACTTAAGTACAATATTTAATCAGCATCAATAAAATTTGATCAATTTGTTGTTGTTATTTATTGTTGATTAATAAAAGAAGATAAAGATACAGGACCTGTTATGCTTAGTAAAAATTACAAATTCTTAACATTATTTTTTTTCTATTCCAGAATGCAGAATAGAAAATTGCACAGTGTCTATCATGTGGAAACACCAATGTTATAGATTTAACTGCACATAAAAGTGATTGAAAGCATGATGTTGTAAGCTGCCCCCCCCAGTCAATTGACAGTGAGATGGGCAGTATATAAATTATTAAATAGATAGATAGATAGATAGATAGATAGATAGATAGATAGATAGATAGATAGACAGACAGACAGACAGACAGACAGACAGACAGACAGACAGACAGACAGATAGATAGATATGGTGGAACAAAGTTTAAAAAAATTAATGATCTTCTAGAATAAAGCTTTAATATATCTTTTCTTACAACATTCATGAAATACCAGAGATGGTACTTTTACAATACAGAACTGGCTATACCATCTTGTTGGGATATTTCTATGTAATATCTCAGGACCTTTGTTATCATTTCAGGCTGCTTGGAAGTTGTTCTAGTGAGAATGTGTCGTGCCTTCAATCCACTCAACAACACCGTCTTGTTTGAAGGAAAATATGGAGGAATGCAAATGTTCAAGGCTTTGGGTAGGCAGGCTGTTTTGTTTATTCAAACTGAGGGCTTTGTAAGTAATTGGGATAAAAATATATATTTCAGTTCATCACCATTTGCAGTATTTAGGGGACCAAGAATCTGCTAGATCTGTTTCCTTGAAAGAGAATTAAAATCCAGTTCTTATCAGGATATTCTGCTTATGTCCCATATAGTAGCAACAAACCAACTTTCTTGTTTTTTAATCTCTGTTTATTCAGTAATTATTTTACATGCTTTTGCCATGTCACCTGGGTAAGCAGAACTGAAATTCATTTCTCCCATAGATTTATGAGCTACTACCAAATTATTAAAAAAAATACAGGCTGAAAACTTTTACTAGATTTAGAAAAGGTACAAGTTTGGATTTTGTATCAGAAGAAGATTAAGGTATAAGGTAGTACACATACATACTGATGAAGGAATCCAAAGATTTAGAGTGAGAGAGCCTAGGCATTCATAGCAGGAAAGAGGAGGGCAGGTTGGTCAGACAGACATCGTAACATCCTGAGGCAGCTTTTATGTCTGACCTCAGGATACAAATATGAAAGGGCAGAGGTTATTTTGTGAGATCACAAATTATAGTGTGTTCAGAAAGTTTTAAAAAGTAACTTCAGGTTTTTTGTTTGCTTTTTTTTCTTTTGTGGATCGCTAACCTGAAAGGGGAAATTACTTCTACATAGATTATATGAAGTGAATGAGCACATTACATTTATAATAAGAAATTAAGTGACAGGTCACAATTTGTCTTTATAGTCCTAAGTGGTTTCGATCAGGTCCATGGACTGGTACTGGGCCGCAGCATGCCAGCAACCGGGCTGCACAAACAAGCAAAGCCGCATCCACAGGATGCAGGCAACACACAAAACCATGCCCCCTCTGGTCTGTGGAAAAACCTCTCACCACATAACCGGTCCCTGGTGCTCAAAGGGTTGGGAACCTCTGATTTAGATAGGTGAATGACTGGCTGCTCCATTACAAACCTGATAACTCAGCGGTTCTCAACCTGTGGGTCGCAACCCCATTTGGGGTTGAACGAACATTTCACGGGGGTCGCCAAACAATGCAGTCCGCCATTTTTTTCCCCTTTTCCCCTCGGCCGGCGCAGGGGGCAGCACCGTGCATGCGCAGGGTAGCACCGCGCATGCGCGATGCAGGCCGTCATGCCGCGCATGTGTGATGCGGGCTGCCGTGCATGTGCAATGCGGGCCGTTGCGCCGCACATGCGTGGTGCAGGTCGGGGTTGCGCCACGCATGTGCGGCGCAGGTCGGGGTCGCGGCCTGAAAAAGGTTGAGAACCGCTGTGATAACTGTTCACTAGTTCCTCTTTCATGTATTCCATCTCTAAAGTTGAGGTGAGTATTTAAGACAGCAGCATGCAGAATTGATGGGCAAATGAAAGGAAAGCCCACCAGTATTATTCTCATGGATCATGTGACTCCCTTGAGTGGACCCAGGACTGAGAATGATTGGGCTGTTTATAGGGCTGAATGGAAAACTAGATCTCTTCAACCATAAAGTATACAAGCTTAACTAACTGAAGCATGTGAGTGTGAGATTCATTCCCGCTATTTTCAAACCCATGCCCAGAAACTTCATGTAGGAGGTAATAACTTGACAACAGTGCTTAAGAGTTGAGCTGTATAAATCCTATAGCCACTGCCTAAGCAGGGGGTTGGACTGGCTTTTATTTTCTTGCACTGCTTCAGACATAGAAGGAACATGAAGTTCTCCGCTTTTCCAGTTGAAAAGATCACTGCATTTACAAAGTTTCTCGCTCAGAAGATATTTCCAGAACTTGACTTGGTTATCTGTGTTGCCTGTAGGTTCTGACGACCTTGTGAATGAAGCATTTGACTTTGCAAAGAATTTGTGTACATTGCAGCTGACCGAGGAAGAAATTGCCTTGTTTTCATCTGCTGTTCTGATATCACCAGGTAGTTTTCTGCAACTGGTTTTCCTTTTTTTACATTCCACCGCTGTCAATTGATGGAATCCGTTTTGTGTTTTGTTTTTAATGGGGTGTGAGTTATAGATTCAGAAGTTAGGCCCAGAAAAAAAAGTCATTGCCGAGCACTCCACAGATATCATTTCTTGTAGTTCAGAAATCCTCAACATCAGATCAACGGAGATGAATGAACAGGACAAATTGATTGTTACTTGGAGGTAGTTTGCAAGTACTTCCACTTTCTTGGAAAATTCTTTAAATTCAATGCCCTTTAAATTTATAGAACATCTTCTGAATCGTAAACTATGTTCCTGTGGAATTGATAACACTGCATGGCACAACCATGGCATTAATAGATTGATCTGTTAGAGAAGTGCATTGAGGATTTCACAGCAAAGTGGAAAGCCATTGTTTGCTTAGTTCAAAGTAATTAGATTTTGATTTGAAACTATAATAGTGAACTTCCTTCACAAACTAGAGATATTACATTGCTGAAAATTAAACCAATTACCATGAATCTCCTTTCCACCTACTAATGACTTATGTTTATGCTTATTTAAATTTTTTGTTGTCTTCTTTGACCAGATCGAGCTTGGCTCTTAGAACCAAGGAAGGTCCAGAAACTTCAGGAAAAGATTTATTTTGCACTTCAACATGTGATTCAGAAGAATCATCTTGATGATGAGACTTTGGCAAAGGTAGAGCATCAATACAGAGAACCCAATGTCTAGAAATACAACTATACTAGGATATTTGTTTGTAATGGCAGTTTTCCCCAGTAAAGACAGCAATTACTCAGATCTAATGATTCCCAGGCTTACTTGGAAAAGCTTTGTCAATGACATCAAAGGAAAGTACAGACCTACAGGTATATAGACTTCCATGGGGAAGCTTGCTTAAACAGCAGGTTAATTTAGACATAATACCCTAATTGGTTTTGGGGTCCAATTCTGGCTGAAGCTAGTTGTTCCTGGAACACTGTTCCTCACCAATAACAGGCTATTTCCCACCATATTTATGGACCTCCAGTAGGTTCATGCGGAAGAGCAAATGACATAGCTGGAAATGTGTTGCTGGAATTCTTCTGTAGCTCAGAAGCACCTACTGGAGTCAAACCACGAGTTGCAGAGGATCTTCTCTGCAAGGCCCTTCTGTAACCAATGCCCTAATTGGCTCCCTTGTACAAGAAGCAGCGTTTGATTGGCTAGGCTTACTACTAAACTACATTTGAAGGGAATGTTACTTTGAAAAGCTGCTTGAAGAAGTAGCCTTGACTACAGTGTAAGTATATTCTTCTAAAGTCAGATGAGCTGATAGGTTTTACCTCACCTCCTTGACAGGTATCAGGGGGTGAGGTATACAAAGAGGAAGAGGAGGAGATTATATAAGTGGGGGGGGAGGAAACCAAAGTATTGAAAGTTGAATAAGCATATTGCTGGCCCAGTCAGGCAAGGGACTCCCCAAAAGTCATCTTGCCTCTGGCTCCCCTCAGAATGGATGATGTCACTGCTGCAAATTTTCTCCTACTGAATGGAAGCATGCAAAGCTATGTTTCTCATGAGAGAAACAGACATTTACTATAAAATGAGGTGCTTCCCTTTGAGTTTTCCGGCTTAAGCCTCTCAAGTGTATTAAGAAGGCCTTATCAGATTAACCTAATTGACAGGATGCCTGTCACAGAAGTTCTGATTTTGTCTTTCTAGCAAGTCATTTTTTTCTTTCCTAAAATTGACTTTAGCTAGTCTTTGGTTCCCTAAACTTTATTTGAGTGATTTAAACCTCTTTAAGCAGTGTGTATTTTGTTTATGAACTGTTTAATGCCCAGCCTTAGCTTTAGTTGGCATAGAAAAGTCAGCAATTTTATTAAGCAGCACCGTATTAAATTCTACTGCAATATTTTTAAAAGTAAAAAAAATAAATAACAATGTTGGAAGAATTTGAAAGTATGCCTTTACGCACTCTTTGATATGGAATAAAAAAAATTCTTGGTTTATTTTTCTCTGTCTGCCTTCCAGTTAGTAGCCAAGATACCAACCATTACTGCACTTTGCAACCTGCATGGAGAAAAATTGCAGGTATTTAAACAATCTCATCCTGATATTGTGAACACACTTTTTCCTCCATTATACAAGGAACTGTTCAATCCAGATTCTACCACTGGTTGCAAGTGAAGGGAAAGCTACAGCTCCTGGAATGCATCACTGATCAGACAAAAGAATTGTTGTCATGAAGACTTTCTTTAAAACTTGTCACTACTGCAAACCTAGGAATGTCCTGCACTTAATAGAAATATTTTTCACCGCTACAGTTTGAAGAATGTAAATATGCACTCCTGACTGGAGCCTCTATGGTTTCTCTCCTTTTGGTTAATTTTGTTTTCCGTTTTAATTTTTAACTGACCAGAAAATTGCAACTATAGAATACTGGGTGTTATCTTTATTTTTTATTTTATTTTATTTTATTTTATTGGAGCTACGTTCTGGGAGACCACTGTTTATAGATGTTTATTGTAGATATAAAAGAAAGCAGAGGAGTAATTTGCAACATTACTCTGTTTAGTCAAATATAATTTAAGGAAAATCCACTAAACTAGGCTTACCTATTTCTATGTTTTAGCTAGTTAAATGCATGTAGCCATTTGTAGCTGTCTTGGAAACAGGTGTGTATGTGTATGCAAAAAGTCATGGACTTTCCCTTTGTGGGTGCAGCATCAATGCATTGAGGGCTTCATACTGATTTTAAAAGGCTCTGCTTTCCCTGAATTCTTGGCACAAGAGTGAGCAAAGCACATTTCAAAGCAGTAGAGTGAGTATACCATGATTGCCCTATCGCTTTTCCCTACTCAGTATACAAAGGTTGTTGGGGACTGTCCATTACCTTATGTGTTATCCTGGGGGGGGGGGATAAGGCAACAGCTGGAGTACTGAAGTCCCATATGGATTCTCTGACACATGGGGAAACTTCATGTCCTGTCTGTCTATGAGCAGTATATATCAGGGAGGGCCAACGTTCACACTCTTGAACCTGATCTATCCTTTAGACCATGTTTGTAACCAGGAAAATATTTTTATGCACCATTCAATCACCTCTCCGTTATAAATTCTAATAAAACAAAATCATCCAGGGCATTTCTAGGTATGTGGACTTCAACTCCCAGAATTCCCCTGCCAGCATGGCCATTGATAAGAATTCTGGCAGTTGGAAATGCCCAAGGTTGAGAAACACTAATCTAGGACCTTAGAGAAAGAGATGCAATATTAAATCTCTCATACACAGAGGAACACAACCTAAACATCATTTGAAAAACATTTTTTTCCTTTTTGAATAAAATTGCAGGAAATGTTTTGATCAAGATTTAATTCACATTTGACAATACCATCGGAGAGAGGATAAAATTGGTTTATGAGTCAACTGTTAGCCATCCCTGAAATGTACCAAATACTATACACTTATATACATATATGCATAAGGAATGTACACACACACACACACACACACACATGCACACTTGTAGCATAAAATAAGATCCCTGTTTTTAAGGATGTTCTCCTGCATTTTTAAATTTCTCTTTGTAATGTGTTAGGTTTATGTTGGGCAAGTAGAATTTTGCTCTGCCATCTATATATAATGACAAGATGGTACCATTTCTGATCAATTTGTATATAATGTTTATGAGTACTCAGCCAGTGAATGAAAAGTCAGATTTGTGTAATTGGTGCCAAAGCCTTGTCTGGATAATTCAAATGGACAGAGAGAAAATTAATGGGAGATTTTTCTTTTCATCAGTGTTAGCGCTGAAGTCTATACTAAACTATACTATTATCAAATATATTACCAATCAACTGTTTAAATTGCAGAGTACAACATACAGCATTCAACGCAGTACATTTGTTTTGTGTGGACCAGATAATTTATTTTATTAATCTTTCCTGAAACAAGAACAATTAGAGATTCAGTTTGCTCTGGCATCCTTCAAGGGCCATCAGAGCAGGTCCAGTAAGAGACAGCTTTGAAGAATGAAGTAAAAGTCACAAGGCCATCCAGTCATCAGCTAGGATCTTTTGTAAGAGTGCAGACTTCCTATATGCATCACCATTATATAACTATACTGCAGCTTTGGGATCAACAGCTTTTTCATTGGTTCATTTCATATCCAGAGCTCTAGTTGAGTAGTTTCTAATGTGCAATAAAGTTGAAGCTCTGTCTTTAGATCTATTTTTCCTACAAATGACTCAATTAATAGGAAAATAGTTATTCTACAAAATTTTATTCCCTATTTCCAGGATACTTTCTATTAAAATTTTCTTAGTCTCCCACGAATTATAAAGTGGAATTCATAAACAGGCACAATACAATTGTCTTCTCCCTACCATCACTCTCTTTCTCTTGAGTTTCTCAAACTATACTTTTGAATTAGTCCTTTAGGATTGTGTGATTCAGATTCACTCTTCAGAGGTATGCACGTACAGTAATTAAAGGTCTTATAAAGACACATCCTTCATAATTGGGCCTTCATTATTGCTCTGTCTTACCGTCTTAGAAATTGAAAAAAATATAGAATACTTTCATTATTTTGCATTACACCTGCATTCAGATGTCTGCCACCCCATAAAGTCATTCTTTTGAGCTTCTGATATTAACATTCTTTACAGATTACAATGTTCAATGCTATTCTTTTAAAATTGCTTTATTCACACAGTGTTCTGCACTCCAGGTTTTCCTATAGAAATATATAGCAGAGCTGTGGTACAAATAGTGTTTTTTTGAAAGGTATTCAACATCTCTACCTCTGATTTTCCAAACCAGAAATACATTATCTTACAGTCCTCTTGAAGCAACCCTTTCCTAAACTGTTAAATTAATCCATTGAGCTCTGAACAATGTAATGAGAGATCTAAAGAAGATGAAACTTGGAAGTACATAAGCAGACTCCCACTCATATAATACAGCTTCTATCTCATATACAATCCCTTGGAATTTGCTAGTTAGTCCCTAAATCATCAATTACAGGTTTTGAAAGTAAACATCAGTGGGGATTGAAAATTGGAATTTTTGTTTCTGCTAACAGAAGCTTTTTGCTGGAAGGGATTAATTAGCTACTTCTCTTAATTTAGAGGTACCTGTTACAAAAGGATGAAATGAAGAGCAACATAACATTTTCTTCTCCTGTCTGTCTGTCTGTCTGTCCGTCCGTCCGTCCGTCCCTCTCTCTCTCTCTCTCTCTCTCTCTCTCTCTCTCTCTCTCTCTCTCTCTCTCTCTCTCTCTCTCTCTCTCTCAAAAACACACACATACAAATATCACTACCATAATAAATTTCCAACTGTTTAGTTCTGACATTTGTATCTTTTTCTTGTAAGGCTCCAGAGCAGTGGTTCTCAACCTTGGGGTCGCGACCCCATTTGGGGTCGCGAGACCATTTCGCGGGGGTCGCCGGGCACTGCTGGCCGCCATTTTGTTTTTTTTTATTTTTATTTTTTTAATTTTTTTTAAATTTTTTTAATTTTTTTTTAATTTTTTTTATTTTTTTGGGCGCGCGCGTGCCGCGCACGCTCAGATCCGCCCATCGCGCCAGAAATTTTTTAAAAAAAAATTAAAAAAAAATAAAAAAAATTTAAAAAAATTAAAAAAAACAAAATGGCGGCCGCGATGGGCGGATCTGTGCATGTGCGGATCGGCCCGTCGCACGCGCCATGCATGCACGCATCCGCCCGTCGCGGCCGCCATTTTGTTTTTTTTTTAATTTTTTTAAAAAAAATTTTTAATAAAAAAAAACAAAATGGCAGCCAGTGACGGGCGGATGTGCGCATGCGTGGCGCATGCGATGGGCCGATCCGCGCATGCGCAGATCCGCCCGTCGTGGCCGCCATTTTGTTTTTGTTTGTTTTTTTATTTTTCTAAAAAAATTAAAAAAAAATTTTTTTGCGCGCGCATGGGCGGGGCAAGTGGGGTCTCAACCTCAGAAAGGTTGAGAACCACTGCTCCAGAGCCTTTTGGAGATAGACAGAAGATGCACCTTAGCCACACCACAGTATTGTTTTGCAGCAATATTTCAATTCTTACAAAAAGAAGTGTGTGAGGTGCAGCTATATCAAAATATCTTTCTTGGCTCAATGTGTGCTACATCCTATTTTATTTTGTTTAAAACTTTTCCTCTACAAGGAATGGGATTGACAAGAGACACTGTCCCAGTAAATGATATCCTTCTTGTCTTTAGTTGATTTTTCTGTTCTGGAACCAACACAGCAATAACACTTTATATTGTATTCTGATAATGTACAAGCACTGAGCCACTTTATTCTCAGTGTCTGAGCAGACAGATGTAGACTGCTTATTACACTTCTACAGGGACTTAATTTTGTATAAATGTCACTCCTGCTGGCTCTCTGTATAAAGAATTAATTCCAAGAGTCATATTTCCTTCTAATGGAAAGATTACTTTACCGATTGCTAGGAAAACAGGGTAATAGAAGACACTCAATTAAACCAGGCTGTTTCCAAATGCAATATATATTTGATGATTGTTTGCATTAGGGACCTTGCAGGACTTGAGGCTGGGAGGTCCTGAGCTCTTCCAACTCTCATATAATACAGTCTTCTTGATTTCCTTCTTTTTACTCCATCTTGATTCTATATTGGGGGGAAATTGGGAAGCTTCCCTTAAATTTATTTTATTCTGAGAGCTACGCATACACAAATAGCTGTCCAAGTTGATCATTCCTTTAATTCCATTTCTCTGCACTCTGCCAATATGTTGGAAGGAAGGCAGGAAGGAAGGAAGGAAGGATTTTTTTAAAATTAGTAAAATTAATTAATTGGTAAAATTGGAGAATGCCTGTGGCCCAGATCAAGTATAGGGTCCATTAAATGTTTGCCTTTTTTAGCAAATCTTTAGGGAAAATCAGACTGATGACATAAAAGTAAATTCATCTAGTGATTCCTTCACATTAAAGGATTTGTTCTCTCCTCTCCATTTTGAAATAACAGGAGAGCCCATCCAGCTAAGGAGCCCATGTACACCATGGAGCAAATGTGGAACTGTAGATTGGGTTCAGTTATTGTCCCAACATGGCAATATGGAAGCAGTGGTGAAATGCATATGGACTTGAAACATTGAAAACTGAGACTTCCAGATTTTTCTTGACACTTAATTGTATGTCTGACTGTGATGACCCAGCCATTTTGCCTCATGTCTATAAGCTAATCAATACCTGATGTACCACAAACACTATAGCGCCATCTTCTTCTTTTGTGTGAAACCTTCACTCTTTGTAATTGACAATCACTGCTTAAAGCAGATGTTGCACTGTATGCCACTCAGGGATATTATTACCTTATTAAAAATAATATATAATGACATTAATATGAAAGAAAAAACTATTAGAAATGTGTTGAAAGGCACAAATTGAGATGCCAAAATGTGGAAAACCCAGACAAGGCTTTCAAGCCAGCTTTAGAAATGAATGGTTAGAAACTGAATTCACTGTTGTTCTTCTTGAGCATCATTCACCACTGGTGGTACATTTTCATTTGGAGCACAAAATCCATATTTTAAACTTAACATACATCCATTGGAATCAAATTGTTGCGCATATAGGCAAACATTTCAAACCATTTGGCAAAAAATATTGATTTGAAAGATTGAAGATGGTGGATTTATTGCACAGCTATTGTATATGCACTTACTTGAATATATATCTATAAATCAGTGAGACTTGGGATTTAATCTAGATAAATGATTTAGAATCAATGTCTTGGACTCCGAACATTTCAATGTATTAACAGTTAACCACTGATTTACCACATGGAGAAATATATAGGACAATGCTAGAAAAAGTGGGAACAGATCATATCCATAGTTTCTTTTTATTTTAAAAGAGCCCTTTCGTGGAGTCTGTGTGTTGGCAATCAAAATTTTTCCATGATCTTAACAATTCACACCAAATATTTTCTGTCCTAACTATAATAATATGAATTACTGGCATATTTTGGCACAATTCATATGTGTGTAAGAGAGAGAGAGAGAGAGAGAGAGAGAGAGAGAGAGAGAGAGAGAGAGAGAGAGAGAGAGAGAGAGAGAGAGAGAGAGAGAGAGAGAGAGAGAGAGAGAGAGAGAGAGAGAGAGAGAGAGGTGTATGTGTGTGTGTTCCAAGACTAAACACCTCATAGGATTCGTCTAGGAGAAATTGAAAAACTGTTGTCTATAGCCATAAAGACTACTATAAAAGCCAGTGAAGTTGATAATGCTGGGACAAATTAATCAGTGATCTCCCTCCTAACTTCCTATATTCCAGGATATTCCCTTTTCCTTTCTGCATCACATAATTTAATCTAGGTTGGATCACAAACAACTATTGCTATATTTACTCATCAACATCCTTTAAAGTATCTTGTCTTTGGGAAGTTTTGCCAACAGCCTGTGAATGATGAAAGATGAATGTGCCTTTAGTATTGATTGGGTATCCTATACGATTCACCCACTATTTTAACTTGCCAGTTAATTAATAACTTTCAAGAGTATAGCTTGCATGATACACTCATTAATTTGTTGGACTACAATCAAACAAACCCAACTTCAAATATATCCTGGGTATTGGAAATTCATTGGGCTAATCTCTTGGTTTGGCCAAGCTCATTGGTTCAGTTTGACCTGCTGGAGAAAATGTGGGGTATAAATCTAACAAACAAAATAAATGACAATACCTTTTAAAACAAGTGACATAATCTCAATTGGGAAACAAACGGTATCTTAAATTGGAATTTCACATAGCATATAAAAATATTCTAAATGTAATACCATTCATTATTTTAAAATGTCCTCCTTATTTTAATAGCTTACCATGGCTTTTATGTGAATAAAATAAAAATAAAAACACCCCCTTCCTCGAATCCACTTAGTAATTCCTTGCAAACTAAAGCTGTTCTAAAAAACTAAATTCGACATAAAGGGAAGATGAGGGGCAAACAAATCGATTCAGTTGCTATTAGTCAGTTTGGTATTTAAATGATGCAAATATAGACCAAGAGGGACTTTGCGTTATTAAGTATTTTTGAAGTCCTTGGCTGCATTTCCATCACCTGTCATCCTCAATTGCATTCTTTTTCGATTTTTTTTGGTCCAATTCGATCAACAATCCACAAGTCCTTTAGCACTTTCTTTAGCAAAGTCCTATAATAGCAAGGTTAAAATGGTGTTGATCTAATCCACTGAAATGACTGGCAGGTAAGACAGGGCAGACAGAAACAGCATTCTACTAGCCCAATACTAGTCTTGGTCTGATTGCAGTGGCCAGTCTGTGCTGTGACAAACTTGTCCTACCATGAATTTTCCCAATGGCATTTGATGCATTTTTTCCCTTTCCTATCATGCTTGTTGTAGAACCATGCTTCAGCAAATTGAATAAGGAAAAACAAGGTCTAGCAGGATCTTGAAACAGGACAAGGTTGGTGAAGGGAGCTTGTCCTGAACTGCATTTGTCCGCTTCAACATTCACACTTACTCTGAATTTGCCGTATGCCTCTTTTTGCATCACATGAAAATATTAGGATTGGGCAAAGCATTTTAGGTGCTCCCAAAGCAATTTTTCACAAGTAGGAAGATTATACCACAGTTTCATGAGTCATCTGCCTATGCATATGTGTACATAGCAATTTCACTTCTGGCAGTCCTCTAAGGGCAGGGTTTTTTCAGCTGCAGCAAAAGCCATCCAAAAGACACACGGTAGCTACTTTAACATTTCAAGCTGGGATGTTCAGCTTGTGAACGTGCTTTGCGGGACCACCTCCTCCCAAAGCTTCACACAACTGTAAATCTATTCACAAAGTGGCACACCAGAGATTCATGTCTTATAAAAAGAATTTGAATTTTATGTATATAATCTAATCTTCAGCCCTGACCACACTAAGAATATGAAAGGATTCTGCTAGATTCTTGAAGAAACTGTTTCATTATTCAAATATTCTTACACTTGGAAAACTCTTCCATATATCTAATTCTGGACCACGTTTTATCCTCAAAATTTATTTTTATTTATTTTATTTTATTCGGATTTGTATGCCACTCCTCTCCGAAGACTCGGAGCGGCTCACAACATATATATAAAACAATTTAATCTAAATCCGAACAAAAAAACATTAAAAATAAAACCCCACACATACTCATCAGTCACACCACAATCAACAATCATCCCCAGGCCTGCCGGCAGAGGTAGGTTTTTAAATTCTTTCGGAAGGCCGGGAGAGTCGGAGAAACGCGGACTTCAGGAGGCAGTTGGTTCCAGAGGGCGGGCGCCACAACAGAGAAAGTCCTCCCCCTAGGGCCCGCCAGACGACAGAAAATAGTTGTTTCCCCTTATTTAAAAGATTTCTAATAATATTTCTCCAGTGGTAACTTCCAGAACTTTCTTTTAAAACAGCAATTTGAATGTATAGTGACATGGACTGATTGTGCTCATACATTAATTTTAAAAGAAACAAAAAATATTCCATCCTTTCAGTTTACATAAAAAAAATAAAGAAACGCACAAATATTTTGGAGGACTATAATGTGGTGATCCAAAAAATGTTTCCAGCATAATCACAGACCATGAGGCTAGAACTGCATACAGTGAATTTAGTACCCTAAATGTAATACTTTGTTTATTTTCCTCATCCCAGTGGTACCATCACTCATAGGATGAGCAAAAAATTGGATATAGCAGCAATAAAATCTGAAAATTCTTTTTTGTAAGCATATTTGCAGAAAATGTTTGTTTTGCACGTTGTCTTCTGTAAACTTTCAGCGAGAAAAAAAAATCTTCTACTGTAATTATATCCGTATTGGTTTATTGTTATTTTGGCATTCTGTTAGGTCATTTTTGAAAGATGGAACTATTAATATGACTGAAGATACTGCTGTTGGTTTAGGGGGAATGTATGCTTCTTTCTAGAAAGACAGAGAAGTTTTATGTAAGTAAAAAATGGCAATTCAAACATGTTCAGCAGGAAAAGAATAACTTAAGAAGTTATTATCTTGGATATTTTAAAATTATATTGCCCCATTGGATTCTTTGTTATTCCAGAAGCAGAAATCCAAATGGTTAATAAACTTAGGTTGGTGTAAAGAACAGATTTTATCCTGAAGATAAAATTCAAAGATTTTATCTTATTAAAACAGCTTATTTTTAAAAAAAAAGCACTTATATTTGTCTTTGATTAAATTCCTGATCTAAAGAATCAAAGCAAAATAGATTAGTATGCCACCTTCTAAGGCTCATATGCACTATGATTGTGTCTTTTCAATGTATTACTTCAATGTCTGAATCAGGCAAAACCTGTGTCATATGATGTTCTACAAACTTTTGAAGTTCCCTCAAGCACTCCTCTTTTGGCGTCGAGAATCCTGCACTTATTCTGGAAAGCCATCAAATGGCATAGCAGATATATTTCTCTTTATCTCATAGCATGACCTATAAGTCTACACGAGACATAGAGATACAATGATTGCACTTGTGGCCATTATAAATAAAGCACAACTGAAATATATTGAGCTTTCTGAACCCCATTTAAAACACTGGGTAGGAAAGGTGTGATGCTTTTTTCCTAGGACTACTTTTTGCATTATTTTTCTGAGGTATTCATATTTGCCCTAAGCCATCTCCTCTATTGCGCAGAAAAGGCATAATTAACAATATTCTGCTAGCAATGGACTCTGCCAGGGCTAATAAGCATAGTGGGTTTGGGTTCCTTCTCCAGGTTAGATGGATTCAGAAGTCATGCAATATTTTAAAAAACTTAGTTGTTTTACTAGTTTGATAGCCTTGCATCAGACACATGCCTAAGTCTGAAGGTTATATCTGTTTCTTTTTGAAAAGCCATGCATTCTTTCAATGCATACTAAAACACAAATGGAGATGGTTAACAAAAGGAAGCTATTATGGTTACATTTTGCTCTGTAAAATAGACTTGAATCCACAGGGCTGAGAGAATTCACTATTGCTTAGAGCCCTATTAGGATCTCTGTGATCTATCAAAGAAACTACTTAATGAATACATATTGGGTTCAGGCCTCATTGATAGTCCTGAAGTGGTGAAACCCATTTTTTTTTCCTAATTCAGATTATGTAATATCATTCAGGGACAATTTATTTTATTGATTTTGGCAGTGATAGTATGCCATCTCTTCTTTCAAGTCAGGCTCTGCCTTTTGACAGTCATAAAACATGACAAGTCATTACTGGATTTCCTTTGAAATGTGGCTGAACCAGGACTTATGAAAGCACGTGAGAGCATTCACATGAAAACCATTGATCTCCAAATTTTTTCCATGATAGCTTTGCCATGTCATGATAGCTTTGCCATGTCATGATAGCTTTGCTATGTTTTTTTTTGTTGTTTTTTTAATTGAGCTTTTCCTTAAAAAAAATTTTTCAGGCATGGACATCACCTGGAAAGGAACTGCTGAAAAAAATAATGCAAAAAGCTATTTTTATTTGACTACCTTTAAAGAAATATTTTATTCTGGCTATACATGAGAGGCAATTTACATACATCAGGAATTTAAATATCTGCAGAAACTCTGTCCTTATCATCCAACTTTCTAATATCTGCCTCATTTGTTTGACACTGAAAAAAAAATCACACACATATACAACAATAAAGCCTGAGTATGTATTGTAGAAATGTAGAAGACAAATACAATATTTTTTCAAATGGAATTACTTTTAATATATACTGGCAGAAGATCTAATACTATGTATGCTGTCTCTGTAAATTTTTTTCCTGTAAATAATCTTTGGGACAGTTAAATACACTGTTGGTTTTTTTTTTCCTATGTCTGTGTTTAAGCATAAGACTTTGTAATGCTTTTTTAAGGAGAAAATAACATCAAAGAGCAAATTATGTACTTGCTTCCTATGAGTGTAATGTATTTCTCAGTTTTTTTATGGAAACTGATTGTAATAGATAAAGCCTTTTGAACAGTCTTGGTGTTTAGTGTCATATTCCTGTTTTATAACAGGGAGGGAGGGGAAGAGTTGTCAGTAAATCCTATTTCAAGTAAGAATGCAAATTGGAAAATACCTAGTGGAATAGAAAATTCCATTTGCAAAATAATTGCTGACTTATATTTCTAGACAAATCCTTTGGGAAGTTTTCCTACAGAAATCCAGCTGACACAAAAGGAGTTTGAACACCCAATTCCTGGACTGATCTATATTCAGTTCGGGGAGATTTGGACAGGAAAACCTTCTCACGGATGACATTTCCTGTCTTCCCACAAACCCTTCCAGTGTAAATTAGCCGAAATGAAGTTTTCTGTCAAATGAACTAAGATATTTTTGTACATTTTTCATTTGTTATTTCAGTCCGAGGTCAGATCACTCTGTAGCTGCAAGATGAAGCCATAACTGACCTTCTCCAAATAATATTTGAAGGATCTTAATGGGGGAAAATACCTCTAGGGTCTAAACATCTGTGAAAGAAAAGCAGATGGGATCAAAAATACAAATGATTTAGGCTGCCTTTGTGGGTTACCTAAATTGAATTTTCATGGGTAGTATTTTATGATGACCAATTTATTTTAAAATATATATATTTAGATTTAAATAAAACTTTCTAATATTTTTTGGGGAAAAAATCCTTTGAAATGCTTCCTTGCTTTTAGAATGATGAGATAAACTGATTTTCATATACTTCCAAGTTTCAGAACTTTTAATATTTTTATTCTATTTCCAGTGAGATATAACATCTCTGATTGTGCTGTTAGAGCCAAAAATTATTTGGTGCTTGGCTGTAGCTGTCATTGTTGTAGGTTTAAGTTATCTCCCTATATTGTATGGATAGTTCTCCGTTTTGATCAAACATTAATTGCCACTGTTGAGGGGGAAAAAAACCTATCAAATTTATGTTGTTGCCTGAAAATTGGCACAGGAAAAAAATCTAAAGGAATGCATTTCATAATCTCAATATTAATTTTGCCCATGAAATTTAATTGTATAATACTGATAATACTTACTGGCCTGTAGATGCAGAGTAAACAGGTGACATAACATTTGTTTGATATCTGCAGTTTCTTTCTGACCTCTCTCTCTCTCTCTCTCTCTCTGCTTTTTCCCTTGTTTAATATTTATGTGAACGTGAGTAAATTAAAAAAAAAAACAAGCAAACTACAGCCTGATTCATTTAGAAAGTGACCATTTTTTCTTATAAATGTTTTAGGACCAGCATCCCCCACCCTCCCCTATTGAAGTTTTTAAAAGATTTTATATTTCTTTAGAATGTATTAGCTTTTTGTCTTATTTTATGTCCTGTAAGTTATTAGTTCAATACTGTTAGCATTCCATAATAATGCACACATGATTTTTGAATGTTTTCTGTAAATGACAATCAATGTTAATGAAGTTTCTTTCTTTAATGCTGAACAAAATTAAAATATATATATAAGAAAATACTCTGGAATGAGTGTCCTTTGTGAATAAATCGAACCTTATCCTTCTGATAAAACAGTTTGTGCCTATGGTAGTTTTTTTCCATAATTCTGATATTTTTGCATGATCAATAAGTAGACGTTAGTGAAATTCACTCTACAAATAAAGAGTCAACTACAGTTAGATTTGTAAAAAAAATTATAAAGACAATTATAATTATAATATTATAAAGATAATTTTGCTTTCAGTCCTAGGAATGATAGAAGACAATATTTGTAACTCACAGTTGAGCTGTGGGGTCCTTGGTGCTCTCTGAGTTTGGTTCTTTTCTTGCAGACATTTCATTACCAAACTAGGTAACCACATCAGTGCTCATAGAGAGTGAAGTTTGTTCTCATTTTATATACTAAACTAGTTTTTATACTAGTATATTAAATGAGAGCAAACTCCACTTCCTACCAGCACTGGTGATGTTATCTAATTTGGCAATGAAACGTCTGCAAGAAAACAACCAAACTCAGAGAGCACCCAGGACTCCACAATTTCTGGGAAGTTGATCAAGTTCACAACTGCCTTCTCTTTGGTTTTAGCAAATCTCCTCTCTTTAAAGAGTAGTTTAGTGAGGCAAAGGCACATCCATTCCCACTCACCACATCTTCTCTCCATGTCAAAGAGCAATTTGAAAGGGAAAAGAATTCCTCCGGGCTAAACTTCTGAAATGCAGTAGTTGCTTCTTCATTTCAAAAACAAAGATAACTAAAAACAGGAAAACCACTCTTAAAGCTTTGTTCAGCATTCAGCCATGCTCCATTCAGTATCCTTGCTTGCACTTACTCTGGCTTTTCTGCACTGAGCAACAGGTTTTGAAGAAGAGTTTTGTCCACATTTATTTGAATGTGATTAAATCTTACTGTATTATCAGGGATTTTGCTTGAAATACCTTATTTGGATACAATTGAAGAGACCTCGAGTCATTTCAATCAGCTTAGGGGCCCTGAAATCAGCACTGCTGTTGTGCTACTAGGGAAATATCACAAGGGAACACTTCTGGATGATGTACCCACATAAAGACTGTTCAAAGAATGATGCTTCATATACACAAGCTTATTTCCTATTCTGAATTAATGATGTTTTACTTTATTAATTCCAACTAAAATAGATTCATGTGGGAAGAATAAGTAAGGGTTAAGTTGCACATAGCTTTCAAATAAATAAAGACAAATAAAAACATCCTCCAAAAATAAATAACATTCAAATACTAAAAGCTGCAAAAAGAGGCTCATCTGAGCATATTATTCAATATTTGTTTGTTTATTTATATCATCTCCCAAGTGTGACTCTGAGCCCTCTACAAGGATTAAATACAGCAATTTGGCAAACGAACCATAATATTCAATGTCAAAAACAATCCTAACTCATACGACAACATTATCTAGCAAAACTCATAACTATCCAGCCAAATACTTGAGGGTATATATATATATTACAAGGTTGGGATATCTGGATTTCCAGAGAGATGCTGTTGCACAGGGCAGGCATTCCCACAAAGAAGGCATGACTCCAGAGTCAAATAAGATGACACTATTTAATGGAAGGGACCCAAAACAGAAGGAACCCTCTTGGTGGGATGAGCAGAAATGATGGGAGAACACAGCCCTGCAAATAGCCTGACCCTATGCCATGTAGAGCATTTTAAAGTAAAACCAGGATCATGAATCATACCTGGAAGCTCTCTGGGAGTCACTGCAGCTCATGATATTACATGGGTTTAACAAGAGATGCCAAACCTTTTCATACCCCTGCATTCTAGACCAGTTGCAACTTCTGAATGCTCTCAAGGGCAGCCTGCACATCAGGAGACTGCACATCAGTAATCCAACAAAAAGAAAGAAAGAAAGGAAGGAAGGAAGGAAGGAAGGAAGGAAGGAAGGAAGGAAGGAAGGAAGGAAGGAAGGAAGGAAGGAAGGAAAATGAAGGAAGAAAGAAAGAAAGAAAGAAAGAAAGAAAGAAAGAAAGAAAGAAAGAAAGAAAGAAAGAAAGAAAGAAAGAAAGAAAGAAAGAAAGAAAGAAAGAAAGAAAGAAAGAAAGAAAGAAAGAAAAATAGTGAGTTGATTGCTATTGTAATTTAATTTTTATTGTATTATTGTTGTGAGCCGCCCTGGGTCCCAGGAGAAGGGCAGCATAGAAATTCAAATAAAGTGAAAGTGAAAGAGTAGGGCTTCCCAGTTCCAAAATGGGCACAACTGACATGCCAGATTAATCTATGCAAGGGCCTCCTTTAAACAGAAGTCATAAGTCCAGGAGGATTTCCAAACTGTGCATCTACTCTCACTGGGGAAGTGCCACCACAGAATTAAAGATAGAAAGTCTCTGGATGTAAGGGACTTAGACTTATCTCCACAGTTACTCAATCTTATCAGGCCTGTCAGGCATAGGAAACCAAGAAGGACACATGTAAATACTGAAAATAATTTTATTGCTGTTCACCAATAGACAGAATTTTGCCAGCTCTTTTCTGTGCTACTTCCAGCATAGCAACAATTCAAGGCTGATGTTTCACTTTACTCTGCCACGGGCTTCAGCTGAAGCCTCTTATCCCCCCATCCAAACCCCTACAGTCTTCCAAATCTTACTGGCATCATTTGGTTAGCCCAGGTGTAATTGTAATTTAAGAATACATCTCAACTTGATCTTCCCTAGTTTTCACAAAGAAAAGAAAAGGGAGGGAAGAAGCATTTCGAGACTTACAAGATTTTGTTACTGTGAGTATATAATAAAAGTAGAAATAGAATTCATAACTTTAGGTATTCTAGTCTGGTCTACCTCTACCTAAGGACAGAGATATATGACTGGGAATCATCAGCATATTGATGACACTATATTCCGTGCTGATGGATGACCTTGACATAGGTCTTGATATAGACGTGAAATAGAAATGGGGAGAGAGTAGATCCCTGAAGTGCTGCTAAACACTATGAAGTCTGAAGGAGGGCGAGGAGGAATGAACGTCTCGGTGGCACGACGGATTCCTTGGGGGCTCCCTAAGATTTGTCACTTTCCAGCTGTTTGGGGAGGTCTGCCTAGTCCTAGACAGACCAGAGTTGTCCTGTAGGGACAGTGAAGAAGGGAAGGATAGTTTGGCAGCACAGGAGGGATCGCAATCTCCTGCAGAGCCGAACAGAAGCTTCCCAGACCAGCAGCTGTCAGACAGCCATTGCAAGCTGTCACAAGCCGGGCTTTTGCTTCCAAGAATCAGAAAGAAAATTGGAGAATCGCCTGGATGAGCTAATCAAGAGATTGTTAAAAGGAGGAAAACTTTATCTCTTAAATGCTGGAAATGCTGAGGGGTGGGATAAGAAGAATTTGAAGCCGTGGAGAAAAGGGAGGGGAGGGGACCCTTAAGCTGCTCCTGTTCCTCCTCTGGAATTTCAGCGGGGGAAAAAGCGGAAGGCAATAAATCAATGTAAAGACTGTGGAATTTAAAAAGCCTACTGAAAACAATTGGACTAATTAAATTGATTTGAGAGTAAATAACTGTTGGAGGTCTAGATTGTTTGCTTTTTCCTTTAAGTGAGTTGCTTTTTTTTCAGCTTTCTTCTTTTAAAGCAGAAGACTAAATGACCTAGAACAACATCTGCTGGGCTCACTGATAAGAAGTGAGATATTAATTGCATTTAACACAGAAACTGTTTCTTGTTTTGGAGAACGGTGGACTGCCTTATGGAGGTTTTATTTTCGATCTCCTTCTTTTTTTCGGATTAAGGCACGAAGAGCCTTAAATAAATAAATGTAAATTGTATTTTTTCCTGTCCTTGGACTTTTGAGGTGGGATTTTTCTCCTATTTTTGTTTATTTTCTCCTCTTCTTGGAACATATTAGGATTATAATAGCACACTGACATTTGGATTATAAATCATTGGATAAGATGAAGAAGATCACAACACACCTAACAACAGTCCCCTCAACACTACAGAGTCCGGTGGTGCAGAAAACACTGGACTCTACAATACAACAAGATAAATTTAATATGGAACTGAAAAATATGATACAGGCATTACATACAGACTTCAAGGAAGGGTTAGGTAAATTAGAAGAGGAATTAAAAGTGAACAAAGACTGCAACAAGTGGAAGGGAAAATTGAATTAATGGATAAGAGAGTAAAGGAGATGGACAATCGACTGACATTAACAGATAGGAACCAGGAAAAAACGATTATCTCTCTAGAGATGGATAGAGCTGATTATTACTTAAGATTCCAAAATGTTGAAGAAGAAAAGGGAGAGAATTTAGCAGACGTGATGGCCGAAATATTAGCAGAAGCACTGGAGGAAAGCAAGGAAAAGATAATTAATGATATAGATGAGGTATTTAGAATACATACTAAATATGCAACGAGAAATAAGCTTCCTAGAGTGGTCCATATAAGGTTTACTAAAAAAGCATTAAGGGCAGATATATTACAGAAACTGAGAAATGTCACAATAAAATATAAAGGAAGAGAGATAGTGATATTAAAGCAGATTCCAAGAAGAGTGAGAGACTTGAGAAAGGAGTATCAATTTTTGACAAAAGTCTTAATTGAAAAAGGGATAAATTTTAGATGGTTAATACTAGAAGGAGTAATGGTAAACTGGCAAGAACAGAGACACAGACTAGACACATTAGAGAAAGCAGAGCTTTTTTATGATCACTACTTTGGACAGCAAGAAGAAGAAAGACTGAGAAGGGAAAGAGGAATTAGACATCAAGGAGATCAGATAGAGAAACAACCGGGTGAGTATAGCAAAGAACAGGAGGAAAGGGCGTTGGTAGAAGGAGTAAGGGCAAAAGAGGCAAAAGAGCAAAGAGAGATGAGAATGATGAGATCAGCTAAAACCTTAAATAAATAATCATGGAAGAAGAGATAAAAATAATCTCGATAAATATAAATGGGTTAAACTCAACCATAAAAAGGAAAAGAACACTAAATAAACTGGGGAAACTAAAAATGGACATAATTTGTTTACAAGAAGTTCATATTAGGAAACAACATAAAAATTTATTAGAATATCCAAAATTGGGAGAATTATACACCTCACTTGAGGACCAGAGTAAAAGAGGTGTGGCATTATATATTCAGAAAGCAATACAAACTAAATTGATATATTCAGACAAAGAAGGATGAATCTTAATGGTGGAAGTAATTATGAACTGTAAAAAAATCATTATTGGTAGCGATTTATGCTCCAAATGAAAATCAAGAGAATTTTTATCTAAAATTACATAAGAAAATAATAGAACTGGAATATGAAAGCATATGTATGATTGGAGATTTTAATGCTATTGTAAAGCCTGAGCTGGATTATAATACAACAAAAAAAAATAAGGCTCTAAGAAGAACACTTCCTAAATCCTTCTATAATATGGTGGATGAATTAAATATACTTGATGCTTGGAGAGAGGAATATCCGGAAAAGAAGCAATATATGTTCTATTCTAACAGACACCTGTCCTGGTTGAGAATTGATATAACATGGATGTCAACAGATTTATTTACAAATATACAAAACAAGCACATGGGCGGATCACAACCCAGTTACAATCATATGGAAAGGACAAAAAAAGAGAACAAGATGGACATTAAACCAAACTATATTGAATGAAAAGGATTTTCAGCAATATATGAAAAAAGAAGTACTTTTCTTCTTTAAGGAAAACAAAAAAGAAGATACTTCCCTTCAAAATGTTTGGGATACAGCGAAAGCATACATGAGAGGACTTGCTATGACTTATTTGGGGAAAAAGAACAAACAGAAAAGACAAAATAAGGGAAAACTGGAGGAAGAATATAAGACACTTGAGAAAGAATTACAGAAAGATACACAAAACAAAAAGATTAAAAAATTAATGGAACTGAACAAACATAAAATGAACTTACTAGAAACTGAAGAAGTGGCAATGAAAATAAAGGCAGCTAAGCAAACCTTTTTTGAGCATGCAAACAAACCAGGGAGATGGTTGACATATAAAATTAAAAAGGAGAAAGAGAAGAGATGGATTAAACAATTGGAAGATGCTGAGGGGATTTTACAACATCGAAATGAAGAAAAGAAAAAAATAATCTGGGAATATTATGAGAACTTATACAAGCAACAAACAGTTTCAGATGATAGGATAAAACATTTTTGGAAGAAACAGAAATACCTAAAATGCCGGAGAAATTTAAAAAGCTATTAGAAGGGGAAATAACAATGATGGAATTAATAGAAGCAATCAACAGACAAAAAAATGGTAAAACACCAGGACCGGATGGACTATCAGCAGAGCTATATAAGACATTGCAGGAAGTACTAGGTAATGTAATGTTGGAACTTTATCATGAACTTCTTTCTGAAGCTAAGATACCAGATTCATGGTCCGAAGCTCTTATTACTCTCATACCAAATGAAGAAACGGAAGCACAGAAAATAAAGAACTACAGGCCGATTTCCCTACTGAATGTGGACTACAAAATATTTGCATCAATAATGGCGGAAAGACTTAAAAAGTTTTTAAATGAATTTATACAATCAGATCAAAATGGCTTCTTACCCAAAAGACAGATTAGAGACAATATGCAAATTATATTGAACACACTAGAATATTATGAAACACACCCCGAGAAACAGATGGCATTGGTGTTCCTGGAAGCACAGAAGGCATTCAACAATGTGAACTGGCAATTCATGATAAGCCAATTACAGACTATGGATTATGGGGAGAAATTTATAAATGTAATCAGAACAATTTATAATAAGCAATCAGCCAAAGTAATGATAAATGGAGATATGACTGAGAAGATCAACATTATGAAGGGAACAAGACAGGGCTGTCCCCTATCTCCACTGTTGTTTGTTCTGACATTAGAAGTATTAAATAGATGTATAAGACAGAATAATGACATAAAAGGGATGAAAATTAAGAGGGAAGAATATAAGCTACAAGCATTCACAGACGATTTAGTATTTATTTTGGAGGAACCATTAGAGACAGGACCTGTATTAATAGAACAAATAGAAAAATATGGTGAGGTAGCTGGATTGAAAATTAATAAAGATAAAACCAAAATGTTAGTGAAAAATATTACTGAAAAACAAAAAAAAGAACTGGTGGGAAAATAGATATACAGATTGTAAAGAAGGTAAAATATTTAGGGATCCACCTGACAGCAAGATGCACAACAATTAAAGAGGATAATTATCATAAATTGAAAAGACAAATTGAAGTAGATTTGGATAAATGGAAAAATGTACAACTATCATTAATGGGAAGGATTGCGATAATCAAAATGCATATATTACCACGATTATTGTTTTTGTTTTCAACAATACCAATAAGATTAGATAAGAAATATTTTGAGGGGCTTAATAAAATAATCTTGAAATATATTTGGCAGGGAAAAAAGGCAAGGATTAATCTAAAAATGTTACAAGATACAAGATTGAGAAGTGGGTTTGGTCTACCTAATTGGGAATTGTACTATCAGTCTGCAGCATTATCATGGATGAGAGAATGGATCTTACTGAGGAATACAAGATTATTGTCATTAGAGGGACATGATTTACAGTTGGGATGGCATGCTTTCATATGGTATGGAAAAAACAGAATACATAGCTATTTTCAGAGACACCATATAAGGAATTCTTTATTTGTGGTCTGGGAGAAAGTAAAGAGAAAGCATTATTTGAAGATTCCAAATTGGCTCTCAACTATGGAGGTGCTAATACACCCCAATATGTTTAACATGGGAAACATTATAAGATATAAAGACTTACTAACAGATATGGAGAAGTTGAAAACCAAACAACAATTAGAGGAACAAGGAATAAAGATGGATTGGTACATGAGAACGCAAATACAATCTAGATATGAAAAAGATGTTAAAATAGATGGTGTTAATTTGGGGACAACAGAGTTAGATGAAATATTCACAGGAACAGAAGAAAAATGGATTTAAAAATATACAGTTATCTACTACATATGGAGTTAGAGGAGGAACAAGTGAAAGAGACAATGATAAAATGGACAAGGAATTTTGGATACACAATTTAATTAGATAGATGGCAGCAACTATGGGAAAGAAACTATAAATTGACAATGGTGACTGCGTATAAAGAAAATATGTACAAAATGTTTTACAGATGGCACATGTCTCCAGAAAGATTAGCTAAAATGTTTAAGGACAGGTCTATGAAATGTTGGAAATGTCATCAGATACCAGGTTCCTTCTACCATATGTGGTGGACGTGTGTAGAAGCTAAAACTTATTGGAATATAATTAGAACATGGATAGAAAAGATGATACAACAACGTATAGAACTAAGACCAGAAATATTCCTGTTGGGTATTCTATCAGGGAAATACAATAAAGAGAAAACATATTTAATTATTTATATAATTACGGCAGCCAGGATTGTGTTTGCACAAAATTCAAAAGCACTGAAAGCCCCCCCAGAGGAAGAGGTGATTGGGAAAATACTGGAATGTGCAGAAATGAATAGACTAACAATGACAATTAAAGATAAGACAGAGTCAGACTACTATGAAATCTGGAGAACTTTTTATGATTGGCTGAAAAGAGAATACGGTTAAAAGATAGTTAACATCAATTTAGATGGTAAGAAGAAGGAGCAGATAAGGAGGGAGACCCAGGCGACACAGTATTGAATAACTGGAGGTTGTATAAATATTTAGAGAAGTATATACCGAGAAAGTTAGATAAATAGAAGTATTAATGTAAGAGAAAATTAATCTTATTGTATATAATACAGATAGGGAAATTTGGAGAGAGGAGTTTTTCGGACATTACCCCTGAATTGTATCTGAAGAGGGATGAGAGGGAAGAAAGGAGAGGAGAGAGAAAAGAGTAAAGAAGGGGAGAAGGAAGTAGGAAGGTTGGAGGAAAAGAGGAGAAGTGGGGAGAAAGGGGAGGAGAGTGGTGAAGAAAGAGAAGAGGGGAGGAAGAAGAGGAAAGTAGGGAAGAGAAGAAAGGGAGAAAGAAGATAGAGAAGAAGGAGTGTGGATACAGTGAAAGGGGAAATGGGCGAGCAACACCAAAAGTCATGTGTTTGTATTTATTTCATTTTATTAAAAGAATATTATATATGAATGTAAAAAGAATGTATGTTAACATCTGATAAATATTACGGTATATGTATGGGGGAGAGTTTGGAAAAATAAAAAATAAAAAATTATTTTAAAAAAAACTATGAAGTCTGAAGGAAAAGAGGGATCAGCTTGGGAGGAAATAAAGGCATTTGCATTAGTAACTGCTTATTTCAGCAGTCATGCTTTTGTTCCCATTGCTTCAACTAATTTAAAGGATGAAGAGTGAATTTTAGCCCTCCAGATGTGGCTAGATATGAACTCACATACTTCTTCACCATGGGATATCTGTAGGAGGAGGAGGGGTGGGAGCAGGGGAGGGAACAAGGGAGGAGGGAGGAAAAGAGGAGGAGCGGTGGGAGCAGGGGAGGGGATAAGGGAAGGGGGAAGGGAAGAGAAGTGACCTGTGTTTCTTATACTTTCAAAATAATATGCAATTTGATTCTTAAAAGCATTTAAAAACAGACAGATACATATATAAGTATGTGGTACTATGTGTTATATAAGAATGTGTAATGACATAGTAAATGTGATCCTTTTCTTTGTAACAGAATCTCTTGTGATTGGATAGGAAAAAATGAAGTTCTTAGTTTTTTAAAAAGTAGAAAAATGGCTGGATATGGAAGGGGAGAAAAATCTTGAAACAGAATGTGTTTGAAGCCACAGAAATATTATACTCTGTATAATTTATAGATATTCAATTTACATAAACCAAGCTGTTCAGCATTTAAAATTCAATCATTGCTTTTCTAGCAGTTATTGACTACCATAGCAACCAATATAAAATTTCACAACGACTCACCCGGTATGTGCCATTTAACGTATGTGTCCCTTACTTTCTTCCATCCCGAGGCTACAAATGAAACAAAATTATTTTTTTTTGTTCTGTTAAGGAGAATATCTTCTTCAAAAATTACAATTTGGCTACATAATTTTATTAAGGATTTTGATTCCAATAGTACAAGGTAACACAAATTAAACTTAAAGAAGGAAAAAAGAACAGTAAGAAATAAAAGAAAGAGAAAAGAAAGAATATCATAAAGAGAATATATAATAATAATATATAATAATAGAATAATAGTAATAGAATAATAATAATAATAATAATAATAATAATAATAATAATAATAATAATAAAGTTGGAAGGGACCTTGGAGGTCATCTAGTCCAACCCCCTGCTCAGGCAGGAAACCCTATACCATTTTGGACAAATGGCTGTCCAGTTTCTTCTTAAAAACTTCCAGTGTTGGCGCATTCACTGCTTCTGGAGGCAGGTTGTTCCACTGGTTAATTGTTCTAACTGTTAGGAAGTTTCTCCTTAGTTCTAGGTTGCTTCTCTCTTTGGTTAGTTTCCACCTGTTGCTCCTTGTTCTGCCTTCAGGCGCCTTGGAGAATAGCTTGACTCCGTCTTCTTTGTGGCAGCCCCTGAGATATTGGAACACTGCTATCATGTCCCCCCTCGTCCTTCTCTTTGTTAAACTAGACATACCCAATTCCAGCAACCGTTCCTTATATGCTTTAGCCTCCAGTCCCCTAATCATCTTTGTTGCTATTCTCTGTACTCTTTCTAGAGTCTCAACATCTTTTTTACATCGTGGTGACCAAAACTGGATGCAGTATTCCAAGTGTGGCCTTACCAAGACATTGTAAAGTGGTATTAATACTTCACGTGATCTTGATTCTATCCTTCTGTTAATGTAGCCTAGCACTGTGTTGGCTTTTTTGGCAGCTGCAGCACACTGTTGGCTCATATTTAAATGATTGTCCACTAGGACTCCGAGATCCCTCTCACAGTTACTACTATTGAGCAAGGTACCCCTATACTATACCTGTACATTTGGTTTTTCTTGCGTAAATGTAGAACTTTACTTTTTTCACCATTGAATTTCATTTTGTTAGATAGCACCCAGTGTTCAAGTCTGTCCAGATCCTCCTGTATCCTAAGCCTGTCTTCTGGAGTGTTGGCTATTCCTGCCAGCTTGGTGTCGTCTGCAAATTTGATGAGTTCCCCATCCAAATTTGATGAGTTCCCCTATGTTGTGAGCCGCTCCGAGTCCTCGGAGAGGAGCGGCATACAAATCCGAATAAAATAAATAAATAAAATAAAAATAAATCTAGCCCCGCGTCCAGTTCATTGATGAAGATGTTGAAGAGCACTGGGCCCATAACAGAGCCCTGGGGCACCCCATTACACACTTCCCTCCATGTAGACATGGTTCCATTGAGGACCAAACACTGAGTACAGCCAGCTACGGATCCATCTGGTGGTGATGCTGTCTAACCCACATTTTTCTATCTTCTCAAGCAGTAGGTTGTGGTCTACTTTGTCAAATGCCTTACTGAAGTCCAAGTAAATTATATCCACAGCATACCTCTGGTCCACTAATTTTGTCACTTGGTCAAAGAATGCAATAAGATTTGTCTGGCATGATCTATTTTTGACAAACCCGTGTTGGCTTTTAGTAATGACTTTGTTTGCCTGTAGGTGTTCGCTGATTCATTCTTTGATTATCTTTTCCAGAATCTTCCCATGTATTGAGGTCAGGCTGATAGGTCTGTAATTTCCTGGGTTCTTTTTTTCCCCTTTTTTGAAGATGGGAACTACATCAGCTCTTTTCCAGTCCTCTGGTAGTTCCCCGGTGCTCCAGGATCTCTGAAAAATATAGTTCAGTGGTTCTGAAATCACATCTTCAAGTTTCTTAAGAACCTTGGGGTGTAATCCATCTGGTCCTGGTGATTTGAACTCATCTAGGCTGGACAGGTGTTCACTTACCATTTTCTTGCCTATCTTAACTTGTATTTCTATTTTGTTTTTTATGGCACTATTTTTGATAGGTTGGTCTGGTTTTTCCCTTTCTGTAAAGACAGATGCGAAAAACGAGTTAAATAGTTCTGTTTTCTCCCTGTTACTTGTCACTGTCTTGCCACTGTCACCCACTAATGGACCAATCATTTCCTTCACTTTTTTCTTGTTTTTTACATGTTGAAAGAAGCTTTTTTTGTTATTTTTGACTTTGGTTGCAAGCAGTTCCATTGAGGGCCAAACACTGAGTACGGCCGGTCAGCCAGCTATGGATTAGTTCATTTTGAGCCTTAGCTTTCCTCACTTCGTCTCTGCAGGCTCGGGCTATTTGCTGATGACTTAGTTATGCGTCCCTCTTTCCACTTTCTATACTTGTCCTTTTTATCTTTCAATTGATCAGAGAGTTCTTTATGCAGCCATGCTGGTTTCTTTTGAGAGCTGTTATTTTTCCTCTTTGCTGGTATTGTGCTAGACTGGGCCTTTATTATCTCACTTTTCAAAATTTCCCAAGCCTCTTGAGTTGTTTTCCCCTGGAGGATTCTTATCCATGCAATCCTTCCCAAACCCTCTCTAAGTTTATTGAAATTAGCTCTCTTGAAGTCCAAGACTCTAGTTTGACTGTGTTCTATTACTTGTGCTTCCATTATGTTGAATTCCAATATTGCATGGTCACTTCCTCCCAGGGTTCCTATGGCTTCAACACCTTCTATCATTTCATCTCTGTTAGTGAGAATTAGGTCTAAAATGGCTAATCCCCTAGTTCCCTTCTCTACTTACATTTAGTTACATTTAGTAACTTTTCATCCAATCAATCAGAATAGAGCTGGAAGGGACTTTGGAGATCTTCTAGTCCAACCCTCTGCTCAAGCAGGAGATCCTATACCATTTCAGACAGGTGGCTATCCAGTCTTCATTCAGCCCATCCTTCATTCAGGAGCAATGTGTGTAGATTTGTGTTCCTGGTTTTGTGCTGTACCACTCACACATGCGCATACACCCCACAGGTGTAAGGGGTCTTTATTAAGGCTTCTGAACCTGAATTGGTATTCCCCAGCAATTCCCTGTGCTGGCACCATCTCAAACCCAATGAGTTCCACAGGCTACTCAAATGAAGCCAACACTAGTCCTCAAGGCAAAGCAAATTCCCAAGGCAAAGGAAAAGGAAAAAGCAAAGGCAAGTTCAAAGGCAAAGGCAAAGAGACACAAAGCTGAAGAGACACAATCCAAAGTTCAAGGCAAGAACACACAGCAAAAAAAAACCCCCCAAACACATTGCTCCTAGCCTCATCTCCATCTGTCTGCAGTCCTAAATAGCCAACTTCTGATGCAGTCCATCAAGAAGGGAGAGGCTGCTTCCTCACGAGTAATCTGGCTGACTGCCCTACATGTTCTTGGATCAGGTGTTGAAGGCAGTTCCTCTTCCTCCTCACTGACTGACTGCAGCTGCATGCTTTCTCCATCTGAAGCGTCGGGGCTGTCCTGCTGCAGCTGTGCGTCAACCAAATCACTCTCAGCTGCTTGGAACCATTGACCAACTCCCCTCCCCTCCCTGCAAATGGGTCATCTTCCTCCGAGCTGACATCTAGAGAGGTATCTGGGGAAGAGTCCTGGGAAATCATCACAGTTTTTCTCCAGAACAACCCAGTAAAATGGGCTGACCATTCTGAGCAAAAGTAAATAACTCAAAGTCACCAGGTTAACTGCTGGCTGAAGGCTGATTAAACCTCCAGTCATAGTCCAGCATCTTAATTCTGGGACCTGAAGTCCATACAACTTAAAGTTGCCAAGGTTGAGAAACAGTACCCTATATTATGCTGCTTGTTTTTGCACCAGAATTGGTTTATGCATCACAATTGAAGTAATGTCTAAAACAGGGCTTTTCAACCTTTTCACAGATTGTACCACTGCTAGGATACGACAATATTCGAGTATCACCAGTTGCCTGGCAAGGTGTCAAAAACTTGATAACCCAAAAAAAAGGAAAAAAGTGATAAAGTACAGGTAGTCCTTAAATTACAACAGTTCACTTAGTGACTGTTCAAAGTTACAACGGCACTGAAATAAGTGACTTATGACCACTTTTCACACTTATGACCGCTACAGCATCCCCAGGATCATGTGATTTACATTCGGATGCTTGACAACTGATTCATATTTATGATGGTCACATTGATCCCCTTTTGCAACCTTCTGACAAGCAAAGTCAGTGGGGAAGCCAGATTCACTTAAAAAGCATGTTGCTAATTTAACAACTGCAGTGATTCACTTAACAAATGTGGCAAGAAAAGTCACAAAATGGGGCAAAACTCATTTAACAAATTTCTCACCCTTCCTCCTTTTATATCTTCTCTCCCCTCCTTCTTTTATATCCTCTCTTCTCCCCCCCTGTTTTATATTGTCTCCTCTCCCCCCACTTTTCAGTGCACCTCCACCTGACTGCTCTCCTGCCAAAACCTGCTCCTTTTATAGCCTTTCCTCTCTCTCTCCTTCTTCTTCTCCTTTTCCCTTCTGGGTGCACTGGAAGCACCAATCAGCTGTAGCTGTGGGCTCTCAACAGGACCCAGGCAACACCTCATGCAGCTCCAGTTGAATCTCTACCTGAAGACTGCGTGGGGCTGCATACACTTATCCTGGGCTCTCAGCAGAACCCAGCCAACTTCTTACACAGCTCCAGCTGACTTTCCCGCAAGCCTGTGAAGCGTTGCTGCTGCTTCATCACCTCATCCACTTTTACACTTTTTTACACTTTTTTTTTAACAGTGCTTTTCAACCCATTGTACACCTAGCACCTGCCAGGTGCCGACGTACCATCAGTGGTATGTGTGCCACCGGTTGAAAAGGCCTGATCTAAAAGAGAAGAGAGGAAGTTTGAATCTATGAAGTTCAGAGCCTCAAATATTAAGTTACACCACTACTTGCAAAGGGCTCTTCTCTTTCTTCCTAGGCAGCACTTCTTCCATTTTGATATTCAGGATCACCAGTACAAGCCTGACTGATTTATTACTGAGCCAGCTTATCAACCTCTTGTGAGGGGGGGGGTCAATCTATCTCTTTAGAAACAATGGCAATGTTTGTCTGTTTCATTTCAACAATGGCCACATGTTTACAAATTTATTTTATCATAGCTCAACATCAGCTGGCACATTTCAAAAGAAAAGTTATATGAAAATTTTCATTTTTGCATTAAAGAAACCCTTGAATGATTTTTGCATGTTTTCCTCAAGTATCCATATTTTTGCAAGTGATTTCTTCTTAACTTGGTTGCTCTTAGTATACTTTTTTTTTTGTATTCCTTTGTCTCTAATGTACTTTAAAAAAAAAAACCAATCAGGGAATGGCTCATAAAATTCAAGGAATTGCAAAATTCAGAGAAATGCAAAAGTTGATTGTATTTCCATTAGCTTGGAAAGTGTGACTTAGGTCAGTTCTTATAAAAATGCAACCCTTTTCCAGCCTTGCTTTTAATATGAGCTCCTTAAGATCAGAGTCCTTCCCCAAAATATGAATACCAACGTTCATCCACCATATAACATGCCAGCTCCCAGACCAAACAATTGATTCCCGGAGCTGAAGAATTCCAAAATAAACTCACCTTGTAATGAATAAACAATTAAAGGAGATAATCAGAATAATCAACCAACCTGCAGGAATGGTAAAGGAACTCAACTCCATTCCCAGCCACGTTAATCAGGTTCAGACTATTTTCCCTCTTGCTGCAAATCACCAGAGTTTTCAACTAACAAGAATGGGTTGCCTACTTGATCTGACAACCCCCGTAAGAGAGGCACTTAGCATAACATTACCATCATTACAACCCCAGGTTAAAGGCAATGAAACTCCAGGAGTGGCAAAGTCAAATCAGTTCAATTGTCTGATTGTTCACGCTCACCAAGTAGGAAGGCCGGCAGGGTTCCAGCATAAAACTTTAGGGTTTTATCAAAGAGCTCCTTTAAGGTAATTCATTGCCCTCTGCAGTCACTTTAAATCAGACAAAATGGAAGGGTCATGCCGAACGTGGCTCTCTCTGTTCTTGGAAAGCTGTGGAGCAGATAGCCAGCTGCTAGGCCAGATGTCAAAGGTGCATTCAGAACATTTGCTTTGGATCCAGCCCGTTTTCCGGAGAAACCCACTGGAGTTGGCTCAAAGCCCTCCAAATAATAAAAGATGGTGATTAATGAAGCAGCACAACTTAATACCGCAAGATGACTCCGGTTTCTTCTCCCAGGCGCTTCCCCTGTCCACAAAGCAGTTCTTTTACTTACCAGCAGGGACATGTAAAAATGTTAATCATCAATCTGTGGGCCATTAGAGAAGTTGCTCTCCCTCTCACAACTTGGAAAAAAACCAGAGGGAGAAACGATAATAGGTTTGCTTAACAGAGCTCTTCCGATAATGGAAAATGTGCGGAGGGAGTCCTGATGGAGTCAACAAGGGAGGAGGGCGCATTTATCCAGCTTTCCTGGGAATTCAAAACTCTGAACCTTGAAACTCAAGCCGAAGATTCAGTTCCATTTGGGTCTCTTAATAAAACCCTGGATTTTCTACCCATTGAATGGAGAGAACTATATTGGTGCCATCTGGGATTAACTGGCAACCCTAATGGCTGCTACTTGGCTTTATAGGTGTCAACTTTTTATATGGAGTCCGTATAATCTTCTAAATAGCGGCAGCAGTCCTCTGGTGAGGCTTACAGCCTAGCTACTGAAGTTCTTCAACTGAAGACGAGAGGCATTAAAACATTGGACACATTTTTGGCCAAGTATGATCTTTGGTTCCTCTCGCTCAGTTGAGGACTTGAAACAATAAAGATGCAACTTTATAGCACAATAGTCTTTCCCTCCTCTTTTGATTCATAAACTTCCTCAGTATTTTCAAAGTCCTCTCCTCGTTTTAATCATGGGATAATTCAACCATTTATATTTTTCTCCTGATAGCAGAAAAGGAATAGCTTCAGGAGGGAAGAACTCAATGAAATGAAATTGTCGGAAGGATTTGGTCCAGGACATGATCTTACTCTATAATGTGATATTTGACTTAAAACATATCTAGTGACACTGGGATGCTGTCAGACGTAGGTTTACAAACTTTTTTTTGGTTTATTTGTCTTTTATAATTTGTACAAACAATGGAGTAATGAGTTGGATAATCTACAGCAATTTGATGACACTATAGAGGGACATTAAAAGACAGTATTCGCTAAAGAAAAGGCATTTTCAAGAGTCGAGTGGAGTTCTATTGATTTCAAGGAAATTAAAACTTAGCAAAATGTTATGCAAGAATAGGATCCCTCCCCAGATCTTGTGCTGACAAGTCCATCATCTTACAGGCATTTAATACAACTTATGTGCATTTCTTTAAACTATATACTGTACTGTATGGTATATGTAAGCATGTTAGATTAGTATTTTGATTCAATAAGCACTGTATTAAATGTTAACATTGGGCATTACAAAAATATAGCCAGGAAATTTTTTATAAAAAATTATTTCATTTAAATAGATCATGGATCTTTTCTCATTATTAAGATCCACGAGACAGATAGGGTGGCAATGAAGCACCATATATGAAAGACTGCACTACTTGCATGCCCTCTATTGAAAGAATCAAACCATCCAATTTATTATTATCTAAATGTTTATAAATAATAAGGGGGAAGTGCAATACTTATTTATTTCACTTGTATACCTCCCATCTCTCCTGGAGGTGACTCTGCAATGCTTGCAACCAATAAAAGCAACAAAATAAAACATTTAAACATTAAAATAATCAATATTAACACTAAAATTTACTTACAAATTGACAAAGCTGGCAAGGAAGGGAGCAAGAAATATACTGGAAGGAGATGAGTTTTTATCTCAGGCCATTAATCACCTTCATGCCCCACCAGGGCCCCAGGTCAATTAGCATAGCCAGGTCTTCAAGCCTTTTCATCAGATCCAAAGGGTAAGCATGGGTCTTGGGAAGGTCGGAGCAAGGGTGTTCCAGAATGTGAAACCATTGCTGAAAAAGGCTCTTCTCCTGACCCCACCAGCTACAATTTCTTAACTAAAGGGGTCCAAAGGGTGCTCCTTCTGCTGGTATGGGCGGGACAGGCCAAGCCCACTGGGAGGGTGGAGATGGTTCTTCAAATAAACAAAATATCTTGCATTTACTGTGTCCAGTTAATAACCAGATGGCAAACGAATACTCTGTTCATCGTTTCAATTCAGGGAGAAGATTCTAATTTTATGCAAATTATTGCCTTTTTTCCCTCTTTTTCTATGTGTTATTTAAGCTTCATTCTCTTCAGTTTTATTGTCTCTCTTCATGCTCGATGGTTATTTTATGCCATTTGGAATCTCTTTATAGTGGACTTGCCTCTAAATAAGTCACAGGCCAAAATCATCTTGTGATTTGCCACAAACTTTGCATTTTTTATGGGAATCCCTGTTTGGTGCAATCTGTGATTTGAACAACTCTGTATTTGTATCTCCTTTCTGATTGAATAGCTATGGATGGGGCTGCTTAAAGATAAAAAAAATGGAGGGGGGCAGTGTACATTCTCTACTCTCCGTTTATTTAAAAAACAAAAATTGACCTTTTTTTTGCATGAAAAATGGTTGACTCCCAAAGTTTCATACCTCAATATTACACGATCAGGAGATGCTATTACAGAATTTACTTCATTTTTTTTTAATTTCCCAGAAAAGAGTCACTGTTTTCAAGAAACCAGGAATAGGGAGAAGATAGCAGGTAAGTGCACCCTGACACTGAGAACTACCATGCCACTACCCCAAAGGACAGGAGGTGACCAGGAGGTGAAAATCCAGAACACTATAAAAGATAATATTTGAGACTCTCATCCTTTGGGTGTAGCTATGGCACTATGCTTTTCAAAGACTATGCCAAATCCTGTGATTAGGTTATTTTATAATGCAATAAAGCTGTAAAATGCTATGAACTGTTTCTCTAATCTTGATGACACTGCTGAGGAAGAAAACGCTTAGAGACCCTTGTTAAAAATGTGTGTACCACATTTACCATTGTGTCAGCTCCTCTTAAAAATGTTTGTTCTGTAACCCGCCATACATGGAGAATCTGTTTAGGTGCTCCTGAAAGTTAATGGACTATCAAATCTTAGCTATACAGCAACGGGTGAAGTAAGTGACCTCGAGCATGGCTATTTAAAGGCAGGCAGACTAAAATAATTAGAATCACACAGAGAGAGAATTTTAAGTGGTAACAATCAAAGAAGCACAATGGTGCTAACAAAATCAAGAAGCCTGACTAAAAAGGAAAAAAAAAAAGCAGCTCAGCTGGGATTTTAAATTGGAATCTGGATCTAAACTTCCTCTGCATTAACTCAGACTCTCTATTCAAACCTGATGTGCTCAGAAAGTACTTGAGCTTTCAGAATAACCTTGGCTTCACCCACTCGGTTGGTGTAGTAACTCTTTCAGCTTCTTTCTTTGCAGTTATTTATAATAACTTTTGTCATTATTGGAGAAATCGGAAAGCAAAAGATTAACCATATAATACTCTTTACAAATTATAGCCCAGAGTGATGCAACTCTGTCAAACCTTTTAATCAAAAAAGGTGCCGTCCCAGTTCTCAAAGGGTATACAAAAAGTGTTCATATAAATCGAAGGATACAGTGGTGACAGACCCTCTCTTTCCCACTGCCTCTATTTATGGTTTTCTTCTATACTGTATTATGTAGCTCGTTATAAGCCTAGATGAGCTCCTAGCATTGATCTACCTTATTACAAAATTCGAACATAACCATAGCTGAGAGTACTGAAAATGTAAACAATAGTTTAAGCTTCAAAAGAATTGTGGTGAAAGAATTGTGGTGAAAGTGTATTTATAAGTATAATTTTCAACATTCTAGAGAAAAAGTGGGGAATGAATGCCTAAATAAATAAAGTCGGATTTGAGTTCGTTTCTTTTTAAAATGAAAAAAAAACCATAAACAGCTAACATTTGCAGTTTGATAAAGATCAAGTACAAATAATATATAATGTTCAGATATAAACTGTTAGAGATAAGGACTAATAGCTTAATTTTTTAAAAAAATACAAATTTGCCCCACAAGATTGGCTATCCGTAATATAAATAGATGAAAATTAAAGAATAACTTGAGAAATAATATCAAAGACTTACCATTTAGATCTATTAAATTTTTAAAAAACTGAAAAAGTACTGAAAAAAATTATCTCTCCTTTTATTTTTACATTAAATTGCCTCAAAACACCTTGATTCTGCTTTCAATTTGGGGCTGTACCCAAGATCCTCTATGGCAGACATGTCAAACTCACGATGTCACGTGACGTTGTGCAACATATTGGGACGGTTTTGCCACTGCCGGCAATGGGGTGGGCGTGGCTTACGGATGACGAGTCCGCTCCATGGGCCGGCAGTTTGACACCCCTGCTCTATGGCATACTTAATTAACCTCAAAATCCCTAACCACCACTTTGGTTTCTGTGACTCTGGACACACAGAAACAATAGAACATGTACTTCTCTGGTGTCCATTTTATAGAGATTTCATAGACATATTGTACTAATCTCCTGTCACGATTATTGCATAAATAACCAGGATGCACAGGATAATTCTATATCTCCCTGCTGCTCTCAGATACTAACCCTGAACAAGCAAAAAAATGTTGCCTGGTTCTGAATATGGACCCTTAAAATGCATCAGATGATGACCTTTACCATAAACTAGACTGAATGGATCCTAGTTTATTATTATAGATTGCTCTGCTTTGTGTTAGATTTACTCTGCCTCTACAGTCTCCTACCTCCTAACCCTAACCCTCCTTTTAGATGTATGTTTTTATATACAAGTTTGTTTTATATCTTTATCCATAGCCTTTTGTTCCTATTTAGCCTTTGACATATTTTCTATGCTTTTTAATTGGCTGTACCCCTCCCACCTTATGCTGATCTTTGAGCCTAATAAAGATCTGGTTTGATTAGCCAAGATTCTCCTAATCTTTCACTTTTAGCTCCCTTGCTCTTTCTTTTCTTATTCAGTAGCATTCTCTACAAACCACAATAATGTCAAAATGATAGTGGTGTCAACACACCAATGATACCTTTGCATGGTCCTAGGCTACACTAATGGGGGGAATAGAATCAAGATCATGTGAATGTTAATGCCACTTTATAATGCCTTGGTAAGACCACATTTGGAATATTGCATCTAGTTTTGGTCGCCACAATATTAAAAAAAAAGTTGAAACCCTACAAAGAATGCAGAGAAGAAGAACAAAGATGATTAGAGGACTGGAGGCTAAAACATACGAAGAATAGTTGCAGGAATTGGGTGTGTCTAGTTTAATGAAAAAACGGATTGGTGGTGACATGATAGCAGTATTCCAATATCTCAGGGGCTGCCACAAAGAAGAGAAGGTTCAACCTACTCTCCAGAGCACCTGAAGGAAGAACAAGAACCATTGGATGGAAACTAATCAAGGAGCAAACCAACCTACCGGTAGAACTAAGGAGAAATTTCCTGACAGTGAGAACAATTAATCATTGGAACGGCTTGTTTTCAGAACTCGCGGGTGCTTCATCACTGGAGGTTTTTAAGAAGAAATTGGATAGCCATTTGTCTGAAATGGCATAGGGGTTGAGCAGGGGGTTGGACTAGAAGACCTTCAAGGTCTCTTTCAAATATGTTATTCTCTTATTTCTGGTAACGCCAGATGTGTGAGGCAAATAAGGAAACCATGGAATTTCCTTGATGATGTCACCATGCTTGTTTCATTTGCCTATCTTGCCTCCTGCAGAGACCCAGGATTCTTTACTGATAGAATCCATGAGATTGCAGACTCTCATAAAGGCAGACTTTGTTAATTTATTGTGCATTTGTGATTGATGTTTAGCGGATCAAAATCATTATGAAGGATGCCCTTTATCTTATTGTTAGATTGATTTCCTCACCCAGTTGGGCCAAATTAATGTACAAGCATCAGAACCAATGTCATAAACCAATGAAGGTTATCTAATTACAGTATGTGATATATTTTTGAGAAAATTGAGTACATCTTGATAAGGAGTCTTTGCACCATCTCAAGACATAAATAGGCCAAATGATGCATAATCATTTGCATGGCTCTACTATCTAGCACTATAGTGTGGTGGACTCTAACACATCTCACAGCTTTTCAGAAGAAGTAATAATATTAGCAATCTTGACCACAGCCAGCGAACGCCTTGGAAAATTATCATTTTAAATAGAATGGAATGCAGTGAATCATTACACCGGACTGAAATTCAGCAACTTTCAGTATTTATGGAAGGGGAACATTGTGATACCAATATGACCAATATGTCTGTTGACAGCCACTTGTGCCCCTGGGATCCCCATCCCACCTGACTTTTAATGGGAAGCTGGCATGCACATCCATCTATATTATTGATATTCCTATGAATGCCTCTGGGCTCTCCTGGGGCAAAGTCTATTCATTTAAGTGCCTCCATGCGAGTGGCTATCAATAGCAGGTGTGGCTTACCTGGAAAGGATTGCCAGCTAGTCCCTTCCTACATTGAAATGTGTATCTTCCTGATCCCAGGCATCTACTGGAAAAGCTCGGGAGAAGATATAGCTTCTCTAAGGAACAATCAAAGGATAGAAAGAGGGTGAAACTGAACCACTTTCCTCTGTCTTGAATCCAAACACCGCACACCACTATGACATCCAGCCTTTCCAAGGGGATCCTGGGCTCCAGGGAGCTTTGTCTGCCAACTATCTTATTACTAGGAAAATCTTTATTTATTTTACTTTAGGGTTGTTGTTTTTTTAGTCCTTTAAATGATCCCTTTACTTGGTACTTCTTTTATATTTTGCAATTAATGCTATTGTATTTATGGATTTATTTTTATATTAGACTAATTGTAAACTGTCTTGAGGTAAATATAATTGAAGACTAGGACATAATTTTTTAAAAATATTTAAAGAAATATATTTTGATTATTTTGGATTAACAATGTTGATATCCCCTAGAAAAAAAGGGAAGAGAAAATTTAGCTGAACTTTCTTCAGACCAAACCTTCCCTTTGAGACTTCAAATAGGCCTAGGGGGAACTGTATGAAACTTCAAAGGGAAGTTTTAGCTGAAGAAAGTTCAACTAAATTTTCTCTTTGAAATAGGTTTGTGAATCAAAGTAGGTCCTGTTTTCAGAGCAACAAATTGAATCTGATAGCCCCAGACCCTTCTATTCTATTCTATTCTATTCTATTCTATTCTATTCTATTCTATTCTATTCTATTCTATTCTATTCTATTCTATTCTATTCTATTCCATTCCTTTCTATTCTATTCTATTCTAATTTTTTTGCTTCTCATTGGTTTGTTCTTGATGCATTCCTCAGATCCATATATATTTAAAATCTTATGTGCCTGTAACCTGCCTGTGTGTCTGTCCAGTATTAATTCTTTCACTCTCTCTCTATTCATCATCATTACACATTTCTCTATTATCTGCTACTCATCATTCCCTGTGGTGGGTGAGTATTGAGTGAGTGAATCCAAAAAAGTATTTTTAGATGAAATCCCATAATATACTTGAGCTTGAATGGGTGGCCAAGCAGCCATGGACATTTATGGTGTGTCTTCAGTCAGAAAGTTGCCGATAAGCCACTAAATATGTAGGTGGTGAACACCATCATTGATTTTTGATGGTCTTCAAGTTATTTCTTAAGGCCACCAATCTAACTCTGGACACTCCCTCCTTAGCTAGATGCTTCATTTTGCAAAATATCTCAAGCAGCAGATGGAAATTTTCCTGATGCCCCATTGTTCCAAGACCACTCATGTCACCTCCACAAGTATGGTGAACAACCAAAGGAAGTAATCAAGAAACAGTACAGGTTCTTTTCAGGGAGTGATCATGTTTCTTGGCAGGAACACACATCCCCTTGCCTGAATTAGCATGAGTAAAGGAAAAGCAATATCTCTCTCCAGAAGCAGAAAGATAAAGTGGCTAGCACTATTTGGGAGCTACAGCAGTAGTAGCAGGCATGACCAGAAGGGCAGAATCCATTGTTATCATTCAGCAGTTTTGAAAACAGGCTATCAATTACAACTAAACAGTAGACAAAAGAAGGCAGGGTACTTTGGGATAGCAGCCAGTTGGGAAGCAGCCAGTTCCACCAATGTCCTCACTATCAGCAAAAGAGGTGATATCCATGATTGGTATTCAGGGCATCCAATCAAGATGACGGACATTAGTTGCAACCTATTTATTGGAAGAAAAAGGAAGAAGCCACAGTTACTTGTTATTGCCACCAAGGAACTTTGCAAAAAAGAGGAGGTTCTATGTGGGCCAGTTAGCCTCCTCAAAATTGTGGCATGCTGCTGCTGATATACACTGTGTGCAGATAGTCCTCGACTTAAAACATTTCATTTAATGACTCTTCAAAGTTACAACAGTACTGAAAAAAGTGACTTATGATCATTTTTCACACTATTGCAGCATCCCCATGGTCACGTGATTAAAATTCAGATGTTTGGCAACTGGTTCATATTTATGATGGTTGCGGTGTCCCAGGGTCATGTCATCACCTTTTTCAACCTTAACAAGCAAAGTCAATGGGAAAACCAGATTCACTTAACAACTGTGTGACTAACTTAACAACTGCAGCAATTCATTTAATAACTGTGGCAAGAAAGGTTGTAAAATGAGACCAGACCTGGAATACTGCAACCAATTTTGGTCATCATACTACAAAAAAGATGTTGAGACTTTGGAAAAAAAGTACAGAGAAGATCAACTAAGATGATCCAAGGCCTGGAGACTAAAACATATGAAGAAGGGCTGCAGGACTTGGGTTTGGCTAGTCTAGAGAAACAAAAAAATAGGGGTGACATGATAGAAGTATTCCAGTATTTGAGGGACTGCCACAAAGAAGCACCAGGACAAGAAACAATGGTTGGAAACTGATCAAACAGAAAGCAATCTGGAATTAAAGAGAAACTTCCTGACAGTGAGGAGAATTAACCAGTGGAACAGCTTGCCTCCAGAAATCATGGGAGCTCCATCACTAGAGGTTTTTAAGAAGACACTGGACAGTCGCTTGTCTGAGATGGTATAGGTTTTCCTGCTTGAGCAGGGGCTGGACTAGAAGACCTCCAAAGTCCCTTCCAATTCTATTCTATTCTATTCTATTCTATTCTATTCTATTCTATTCTATTCTATTCTATTCTATTCTATTCTATTCTATTCTATTCTATTCTATTCTATTCTATTCTATTCTAAAATGGGGCAAATTCACTTAACAAATGTCTGCTTAACAATTTGAGTGAGTAGCCAGAAAGTTTTATTTCATTTAACTGAATTCTGTTAGAGGAGGTCAATCCTCAGTTTTCAACATACTTGATATGGCAAGCCAACAGCTTATAACGTTGCCTTCTCTTGAGCTAATGGAACATTGTACTTCTGTACTTGTTCTGCCACTTCAAATGGGAGCTGGGGTCTCCGTTCTCTGACCAGTTCACCAGTTTCTGCAGCCTCTGCTAATCTCCTAATTTAGAATATTGCTAACAAGCAGTTCTTCAGATACAACCAATAGCATTAAGAAGTCTTCAAGGAATGCTGTTGTGTCTACTCCACCTAGCATCACACCTAGACCAAGGTCCAGAAGATCATCATGGGACAGTTTCTGATCTTCTGACAGAAAAAAATTCATTTAATATCAGGACCCCAAAGAAATCACAGTACTAATAATATGGACTAGGAAACCCTGGCTCCCATAAGAAATTTAAGAAACTGAATCCAGAATCACTGTGGTGGGTCTATAACAGGGTCAATATCAACACCTGGAAATCAAAAAGTTATTCCTGCTCAAATTAGTCTAAGATAAAGGAAGGTTTGAACTAGAGCACATAAATTGTAACATCTCCACTATGTCAGTGTTTGCTGTTGACATGGCTACGTGTAGCATTTATGATCACCCAGCAGCACAAGCAATGCATTAAAATTCTCCATGGGGCCTTTACTGGCACAGTGTATATTAAGATTAAAAGGCTACTTATGTAAAGAGTTATTTCATGGTTGTTTGTCTGCCTGCTGTTGAGTTGAACCTAAAGTAATAAAGTGCCCACAAAATGTACAATTTCACAGGAAGCAGTTTTTCAATGGTGCTAAGGGGATCTTCCTGGCATGTATTTGTAACAAGAAATGAAAACAAAGCATGATGGATGGATGGCTGGATGGATGGCTGGATGGATGGATGGATGGATGGATGGATGGATGGATGGACAACTGAGAAATGAGAGATACGGATATTAAAAACAGGATCAAAAGTTCTCTGGAAGATATCTGGTTCCAGAATTATGATAATAAAAGCAAGCCTTACTGATTTCGATAATGCTAAAATGCTAGAAAATGTCAGGGGATACAAATGATCCCTCTTCCTACCAAGATATTTTTCCTCTTCCCTAAAGCATTGAATTACAAATTTGGGGGGGGTTCTTGGCTTTTGAACACACAGATTACAAAGATAGTCACTTCCACATAATGTATTTATTTCCATGTGCTTATAAGAAGGCAATGATGGCCAGTACAGTTCATGTTAAATAGATCCATTTCTCATCTCTCCTAAAAAACAAACACACACACACACAGAGAGAGAGAGAGAGAGAGAGAGAGAGAGAGAGAGAGAGAGAGAGAGAGAGAGAGAGAGAGAGAGAGAGAGAGAGAGAGAGAGAGAGAGAGAGAGAGAGAGAGAGAGAGAGATCTTGCACATTTTTAAATATTGAGTAAAAAACAGATTTATTCTTTGTTTGAGATTTTCTTTCCTTGCATAGGTTCCTAAAAGCTGGAGGACTCAAATGAAATTAAAGGAGAACCATTCCAAGACTAAATTTTACTAGCTCTTCAAGTAACAAGGCATGTTTGATAAATGTTGACAAGTAATATTGACAAGAGTGTTACATTTGCATACTACACTGGTGTCTATGTGCATTTCTACTTTTTTTTAAAGTTGCTCTAACCTTCATTATAAAGACTGCGGAAAACATCTGTTAGATACATTCATGTAGACGATTTAGCTACCTCATTCAGAGCTTCACACTATTTCAGTATAACATTCCATTCTTTTTGTTGTTATTGTTGGGAAGGGCTGTAGCTTAGTGGGAGCTCACATGATTTTGTGAGAAAAAATGTCTGTTCAGTCTGCCTTGTGTCTGTAGGGATAATCTACATCAGAAGCCCTGAGAATATGATTCCAGTTCAGTATAGAAAACATTACATTAACTGAATCAAAAATCTGACTTGTAATAAGATCCCATACCTTATATTTCCAAATTAAGTGATCGTATGGATAGCATTCTTTAATCCTTCTAATTTAAAGTTTTATCATGTCCCAAATAACTTACAGCGCATTTTTACAAAAACTGGTTTTATTTACACACAAACACACACACACATACATAAGAATGACAATCTAGATACCAAAAAAATGTAAGAAATGGGTCTGATAGGGAGCTGGGGAAAAAAGTACATTCTCATTGCAATGGGTTCAAATGTTCACAGACATCCACCAAATGAAAATTTAAGAAATACTTTCTGTGTGTGTGATCAGAACTTACTTGAAGTAAAGCCATGGTCAATCAAAACACCCAAAGCCTTATTAAAATTGCTAGCCATAATTACAGCATCCTCCATTAAAGTAAAAAGATGAATAACATATTCATAAAATATATAAGTAGGAGACTTTTTCTACTGCAATTCCTGCACTTTGGAACTCCTTTTCTTGGAAAATTTGAGCCTCAACTTTCATCTGGCCATTCTGTCAACATCTTGACCACATTTGACCAGGACTGAATATTTCTGGTTACCATTTGGGAGATTTCTTTGAAAATTGTTTCTAGGAACTCTTCCAATTTCTCATACTTTGGAACTTTTCTTATTTTAAGTGACACTTTTAAACATTCATAAATTGAAGCACTGGCACTGTCTCAATTACTCCAGTGACCTTGGCGAATATATCCATTAAAAACAAAGGAGAGTCCTTGTTTTAGAAGGAATTCATTTGCACACACTTTCACATTAATAGTTTCTATTTCTTTATTCTAAAAAAGTACAGGTAATGGAGGTAGTGGAGCTCCTAGGATTTGGCCCTTCAGGGAAAAAAAAGTTCTAATGATAAAATTAGCAGCTCCTGCTTCACAGTCGAGTATAGTATTCTGGTGGTTCATCGTTCCTATTGTTTGCAGTCTCGTCTCCTGCTTTCATTGGTACTTCGTTTTCAATTTCAAAAGCTGGATTGACCCTCCCGGATGCATAATCATTTCTTTTCAAATCTATGAAAAGAAAACAGAATACAAATCTTTATCTTAGATAATACATCTTTATTACATTCGCATGCTGCTGTTACCTCCAAGGATTCCAACAATAGCAAACATACAAGCAATATGCAACATTAAAAAATCCACTACTAGTATTACTACTAATAATGATAATGTCTGCTGCTTCATCTCCAGTGCTCCTCAGAGCTCCTTAAGATTAACCAATGGGGGGGGGGGAAATCCACTTGAGAGTATCAAGCTTCCACGCCACTTCCTGTTACCAGAAGTTAATTATCTAAATCAAAAGAACTGCAAGCCAGATATCGGAAAACTTCTCAAGCATCTTTCAAATTCTCTCCAGATCCATCAGTTACTGTGATCTTCTTCAGAAAAGTGCTGGGTGGCAATCAATCCCATCTAAACTAAGAGGTATGAGGCCACAGCAAGGGACTAAAACAGTGGTGGGATTCAAATATGTGAACAATGGTTCTCTGTGTGGATGCTACTTCCGGAAGTCCATTCTGGGCCTGGGCAACAAAAAATTAGCTACTAGTTCTGCCAAAGTGGTGCGAACCGGATGAATCCCTCCATTGGACTAAAGTGTAAGGTGTTGTCACAGCACCCAAAGTTGTCTTTTGGGGGAAAACAAGATCTAACCTATGTTGTCATGTGCACGAGGCAGAGATTATCTGGAACAAGCCCCTGATTCACACCCTGGAAGTCGTGAATCTCTGATCCCACCTATAGAACATGAAGAGTGAAGCCCTCTAATATGAACAGGGAAGGATATTCCAGCATTTGCCCAGAGACAAAATCTAGGAGTAAATCAGATGCTACACCACAGAGATTTCCAGTTTGTAACTCAGAACGCTATCACCTTAACAGCAGCAATCCTGGTCATCAGAAACTTATCTTTTAAGATCAATCTTGTCATTCTGAAGCTTGCTGCAGGATCCAAAATCTAAGTAGATAGATCTTCAAAAGAGCATCTCCATAATCCAGATGGATTTTGGTAATATGTATTAATATTAGTAACTGAAGCGACATATCTTTAACTAAGCAGGGCATCTTCATATAATATACTAATTATACAGGACAAAAATAAATACTTTTATTATTACTTCCTTCCTTTAATGCATTAGATTGTAAAAAAGAAATGAAAAGCTGCTTATTTAACCTTTAAATATACTGCTTTAGTCATTCTACTAAGAAACTAATCTAATATATATATATTTGTTCTCTGAGGTTTTTGTGGGTGTTTGTATGTAGGTCTTTGGTTATTCGGGTGTTCTCCCACGTAAAATTGGAAGTGTCTTGGCGACGTTTCGACGAAGTCCCATTCATCATCTTCAGGCTGGTGTTTTTGGCTTTGTGCTCCTAGAAGCACGAAGGCGAAAACACCAGCCTGAAGATGACGAATGGGACTTCGTCAAAACATCGCCAAGACACTTCCAATTTTACGCGGGAGAAAACCCGAATAACCGAAGACCTACATATATATATTCATTCCTTTTCTTGTCCCTTTCATCTTTGGAATGGATCATGAAAAGCCAAGTGAGATTTTTGGCTTTAAAAAAAAATGCACATGATATTTAAAGAGTTTGCCACACTCAGATGTGAAATACAAAACCAATAAATAAGGCTTAGCATTTCTTTTTTCTATTGTGTGGACCCTCAAAATATTAATGGAAAATGTAAATTTGTACGATTCCTTCTTGGAGTACTTTGTTACCAATGTCAATGCAAAAAGCTCAGTCCTAGATTCAGGGATTGGCTCTAAGCTGAGATTTGTTTGAAAACATGCAAAGCCTTGCTACTCCATACCAGGAAGTTTGAGTTTCCTGCAACAAGAATTGCAGCAATGCTTTGAAATGAAGTTTTTGAAGGCTTCTTCTCCAAGATTTGCTGGTCCAAAGGCCATCCCTCTAGAGTTTGAAAATAACAAAGGAATAATTAATGCCATAGTATCTGTACATACCTTTTCCACCTGCATATCACAAATATGCTTAATTATATGCCACGTTTTTGGGGGGACCTGCCTAAACAGATTGGAGGATGAATGCAGGAGGAATGAAATAAGAAGTGCTTCATTGTGTGAGCTTCTATTAGCCTAGAGGATGTAGCAGTTATTAAAAATTAATGTTCTAAACTCAGAGCCACAATCTAGTTTGACACAGATACCACTTTGCAAAGTAGCTGGAGGGTAAAACCTAATCCTTCAACTAGTGTCATGAGCATTACTTATAAGAAACTGTGGTTAGATAATATTTCATTAACTGTAGTCCATTTCCTGTACATTCCTAGGATTTAAATGGCCTATTTAATCCACAAGACACAGCGTATTAACTTCAGCACTATCTGCTATATCTGAAATGAACTTGGAAACCAGAAATAATCACTCAAATAAGTCAAATATTTATCTCTTCTATTGCCAGGTTTTTCATAAATATCTGCATTTATAGCTTATATTAAGTTTTCTTCTGTTACGTTTTTATGAATGCAGTACATTATTCTTAATCGGCCACTTAAAAAGATACAAATACAAAACTGTGTTGTTAACCAAAAAGAAAACACTGTCAGCAATGTGTAAAAATATGCATATGTGCATTACAGTTAATATTGGAGATTAATTGAATCATAGAATATAGGTTACATTTTATATGATAAATTTACATGAGATACATACTGTTTGTCTTCAGGTTTAATGACAGATGGATCTGTGAGGTTTTCTCCAACACCTGAAGAATTCAAATTTATAATGGTTATCAGAAGGTAATTGTCTTCCTAAAAACCATTGGTGAAATTATAACCTATGCAATTATGATATAGTTATCTAATCTTTTGGTTTACAGAGTAAAAATGAAAAAGCAACGTTAAAATTATAAATTGCATTAGACTACGACAAAGAAATGTTGCACACGCAACTATTTATAAGACATTTTTCATTTAAATATAAAGCAAACATCATAAAGACAAAATATTTTGTGGATCCAAATGTATGTTGCTGGAACTATATATAAATAGAATACATGTTGCAATGTCAGAGAGAACTAAAACTACTTCCTATGCTGTGCAACGAAACCTCGCTACTTTGGATAAAACAGATCAACAGCAAAGACATAGCCCAGCTCTGAAATCTTCATATGCTCTAGAACAGTGGTTCTCAACCTTTTTCAGGTTGAGACCCCACTTGCCCTGCCCATGCGTGGCGCGACCCCAGCGCGTGCGACGGGAAAAAAACAGAATGGCGGACCGCGACGGGCCGATCCACGCATGCGCGGCACGCCCACGACGAAAAAAAACAAAAAAAACCAAAAAAACAAAATGGCAGACCGCGACGGCCCGATCCGCGCATGCGTGGTGCTCGCACGATGGCCCGATCCGCGCATGCACGGTGTGCGCGCAACGGCCTGATCCGTGCATGCGCGGTGTGCGCGCAACGGCCCGATCCACGCATGCGCGGCACGCGCACAACGGCCCAATCCACGCATGCGCGGCACGCGCACGGCAAAAAAAACAAAATGGCGGACCGCGGTGTCCGGCGACCCCCGCGAAACGGTCATTCGACCCCAAATGGGGTCGCGACCCATAGGTTGAGAACCGCTGCTCTAGAATATCTGGATCAATACTGAAATTTGCATACTATATTTAATTTACTGCACAAGCTTGTTTTGCTGTCCTGAAACAATAGCTTACATTGAGCATATTAATGTTTCATTTATTTATGTCAGAGTTGGATAACTTTTATAGGCCAATCTGGAATTATGAAAGGTTCCCATGGAAGACTTTCTAGTTACAAAATGGTCAGTCCCAAAATATCCATTTATCAGAAGGTAAACTAGTCCTCAAGAATGCTTCCTTGTTGATCTCTGTGGAATCTCATAGCATTCATGAAGCACTAGAGCAGCGGTTCTCAACCTATGGGTCGTGACCCCATTTGGGGTCGAACGACCATTTCGTGGGGGTCGCCGGACACCGCGGTCCACCATTTTGTTTTTTTTGTCGTGCGCGTGCTGCGCATGCACAGTTCGGGCCGTCACGCGTGTGCGCTGCGCATGCGCGGATCGGCCCATCGTGGTCCGCCATTTTGGTTTTTTTTTCGTTGCGCGCGTGCCGTGCATGTGCGGTTTGGGCCGTCGCGCGCGCGCCGCGCATGCGCGGATCAGCCCGTCGTGGTCTGCCATTTTTTTTGTTGCGCGCGCCGCACATGCGCAGTTTGGGCTGTTGCTCGCGCGCCGCGCATGCGCAGATCGGCCTGTCGCGGTCCGCCATTTTGTTTTTGTTTTTTTTGTCACGCGTGTGGCGCGCATGCACGGATCGGGCCGCCGGGCGCATGCACGCGCACGGGCGGCGTAAGTGGGGTCTCAACCTGAAAAAGGTTGAGAACCACTGCACTAGAGGTTGATGCTTTGCTTTGGCACAAGTTAACCTCATTTAAAACAGTGGGTTTTTTAAAGTGATGTAAATCTGAATCTGCATTATTATGTATACAGAACATGGAACAGGAATCTCTGATTCTATTATATTGTATATAACTGATAGATTTAGATACTTAATATTGTTTCTTATTTTTAAAATTCTCTATTCTGTTAACAATGCCAACATATGGACCAGAATCTATAACAACTCATAGTTTACATAATTTCTCTGGCTCCGCATTGGGAATGTTCACCCCTACACTAGCAGCACCCTCCTGCCAAATTTATTATTCTCCTTGCTCACTGTGAATTATATATTTTGACATGTAGAAATAGAATTTATTATCAGCTAATTTTAGAGGTGTCTGCAAGATAGGCAACCTTATTCTTGAATAACTACACAAATGTACACTCAGAAATTAAGTGGAGATAATCAATATCTAGTGCTTCCTGTTAATCTCCAGATCCAGATAAGTGCAGAAATACATATGCAAGTTCTCATACAGTAATATATCAAAAATAATATAGACAAGAAAGACTTAAAAGCAGCCAGAATAATAGGAGCTGCTAGAAGCACACAACTTTACAATTCCATTAAAGAAAGGTAGCATGAAAGCAAAAATATGGATGCATCTAAACTGTATTTTTAAGTACTCCAAATTTCACTACTTCAAGAATGCAGATGTGGCAAGGCTATGACTGCTGTATCAAATGATCTCTGTGTCATCATTTTTCTCCATATCAGCAAGAGGTCAAGCTTTGTCGGTGTGCTTGCCAACCCAACCTAGCCCTGCACTCACCTCACCAAAGCCAGCAAGAACGCAGTGCTTAGGGGGTCAAGGTTTTCAACCAGTTATGCCAGGTTTAATGGAACCCCTAAAAACCAGTGATCAGAACCAGCAACATTCCCCTGCCCGTTAAGGGCAATTCAGTAATTATTACTTAGTATTATGCCAAACTGGGGAGCATGGTATTTCACATGGGTTGACAAACCCGCGTATGCTTTGTGATGGGGTGAGCTCCTATCATTTGCTCCAGCTCCTGCCCATCTATCAGTTCAAAAGAATGCAAGTGCAAGTAAATAAATACTTACCATTTTGGTGAACACAATAATGGGGACATGAAAGGAGACCCCAACCAGGTGTCCCCCAGGCAATGGTGATGTCACCAGCTAATCCTTTCAATTTGGAAGCACCCTTGGTGCTTCCGATACAAGTGCGATGCAATGTGATGCCAAGCCCAGCACTCCAGGAAAGCAACCAAAAAGTTAGATTTTGTAGGTTTTTAATTAATTTATTTATTTACTTTCAATATGGTCTTCGAGCTTTAATTCAACGATTCCAACTTTCTTCCTTCCTAAAAAAGGGGGGGGGCTTTCCTTTCCTCATACTTTTTAAGATAAAGGTGCACTTTTGACAATAATTAGGCAATATTTGGTGACTCACTCTTGAGGCATTTCTGATCCATTTGCTTGGCATTTGCAGGGAAGCGGTTTGTGATGGCCTTTTTCTAGGAAGAAAAGGCTTTTGCAACTTCCAGACTAGCCTACATCTAAGTATTAATCAGGCCTAATCCTACTTTGCTTTGAGCTAAGACAAATGCAGACAAGCGCGGCTGCCTATTGAGTCTCAGTTATGTGATCTCAACCTTAAAAGAACAGCAGGGGGAATATTTAAAAAAAAAGTATTGAGACTTTCCCATTATATTTTAAAGAAATAGCTCAGATCAAATGGATTTATCCTCAAATCTATAAACCTAGACTTAAAACAAATCATACTTATTCTAAATCTCAAATATTCAAGATGAATAGAATAAAATAGAGCTGGAAGGGACCTTGGAGGTCTTCTAGTCCAGCCCCCTGCTCAAGCAGGAGAACCTATACCATCTCAGACAGGTGACTGTCTAGTCTCTTCTTAAAAATCTCCAGTGATGGAGCACCCATGATTTCTGGGGCCAAGCTGTTCCACTGGTTGACTGTCCTCACTGTAAGGAAGTTTCTCCTTAATACCAGATTGCTTCTCTCTTTGATCATTTCCAATCATTGTTTCTGGTCCTTTGCTCTGTGCTTTGGTGAACAACCTGGCCCCCCTCTGTCTTGTAGCAGCCCCTCAGATACTGGAATAGTGCTATCATGTCTCCCCTATTTCTTCTTTTCTTTAGACTAGCCAAACCCAAGTCTCGTAGCCATTCTTCGTATGTTTTAGTCTCCAGGCCTTTGATTATCTTTGTTGCTCTTCTCTGAATTTTTTCCAAACTCTCAACATCTTTTTTGTGATATGGTGACCAAAATTGGCTGCAGTATTCCAGGTGTCTTGGTCTTACTAGGGTTTTATAAAGTGGTAATAATACTTTGCATGATCTTGATTCTATGCCTCTGTTTATACAACCCAGGATTATATTAGCTTTTTTGGTTGCTGCTGCACACTACTGGCTTATAGTCAAGTGATCGTCCACTAGGACTCTAAGGTCCCTCTCACAGTTACTGTTTTTAAGCTAGGTCTCATGCAATCTGTACTTGTACCTTTGATTTTTCCTGCCTAAATGTAAGACTTTGCTTTTCTCCACATTGAAACTCATTTTGTTGGAGAGGGCCCATTGTTCAAATTTGTCAAGATGTTTTTGGATCCTGAGTTTGTCTTCTGGAGTGTTGGCTACTTCTGTCAGTTTGGTATCATCTGCAAATTTAATGAGTTGCCCTTCAATTCCCTCATCTAAATAATTTATGAAGATTTTGAAGAGTACTGGGCCTAAGATGGAACTTGTGGTACCCCACTGCTAACTTCTCTCCATGTGGATATGGTGCCATTGAGGACTACTCATTGAGTAGTTTACCAGCCATCTGCAGATCCATCTGATGGTGATGCTGTCTATTCCACCTTTTCCTAGCTTACCAAGAAGTAGGTTGTGGTCTTCTTTGTCAAATGCCGCACTGAAATCTAAGTATACTACGTCCACTGCATTTTGCTGGTCTACTAGTTTAGTCACTTTATCGAAGAATGAAATAAGATTGGTTTGGCATGATCTGTTTTTAACAAACCCATACTGGCTACTAGTTATGACTTTGTTTGCTTCTAGTTGTTCGCAGATCTGTTTTTTTATTATCTTTTCTAGGATATTCCCAGGTATTGATGTTAAATTGATTGGTCTGTAGTTTCCTGGGTCTGTTGTTTTTTCCTTTCTTGAAAATGGGAACCACATCAGCCCTTTTCCAATCCTCAGGTACTTCTCCGGTACTTCAGAATTTATGAAAGATGTGGAGCAATGGTTCTGAGATAACAGCTGTCAGGTCTTTCAGAACACTGATTCACACAGGCCCCCATGGCATTTGCATGGATGGTAGGAAAGAAGGTACAATGATGAAAGCAGAAATGCAATATCAATGTTGTTCGCATAACAAACAAAGGGCGGAGCCTATGGCGTGCTTGCACAATCTTCTGTAGATGCACATGCACAGGCCTAGAAGTCACTGTTAATCAATCAACCACTAACAATAGATGTGTGGGGGGCGGGTCTGTCTGTCTGTGTGGGTGTCCGTGCACATGCATATGTATATCATGGACTGCATGCATAGAATTTTTCTTGTATCTGATAAGCTATACTATGGTTCACAAATGCTGACACCCAGATAGGTGCATTAGCCATTTAAGTGTCCTAAGCCATTTTTTCTAGTTTTGATTTTTCCTGATTTTCATGGTTCAGTCTTTTTTACTCACCTTGCAAATCTAACACAAGAAGTTCTCCTCGGGTGTATTCATAACTCCAGTGAGAAAAAGCCAGCATAACTTCTTCCAGCAAATTGCTAGGGGTGATTTCATCTCCATTGTTGTTATTGTACTTGCGGAATTCTCCTGTCATATATTTTTCTATTGTCAGCCATTGATTGGCTGAATGGCAATAAATTAAAAACACTTCAAGGAATCTGAAAAGAAAGGATAGTATCTTTTCAGGAGGTGTTCTTCACCCTGCTTTTGATAAATAAAAGGTACTAATCTCATGTGCAATTTTCATCAACATCATAATCTTTAACAACATTCAAAAATGTAAGTATGTGCAAAGTATCTGTTCAAATGTAAGGTTATTCTATCCATGTCTATGCAGAAATAAACCTAATTGAATTAAATGGCATTTATTCCCAAATAAGTAAGTACAGGACTATAGCCAAAAAGGTGTCCTGAGATAATGAATAAGAGTGATGAGGCCCTAATTTTCAGACTGGGCTTCATAAAATCTCCAAGCTTGAGGAAAAAATTGGGCATCCTCTTGAGGAAATCTATTATCATAATTGTGGCAAACAAATTGCAGAGGACAAAACATCACCAGTAGTTTAACAACAGAATAAAAGTATAATAATAGCAGCCTAGAAGATTCACGGGTGATTTCCTGATATACATGTAAGAAATGATTGATTCTCACAAAATTATTAACATATCCCCCTTTTTTTGCAATAATCAGCAGTTTTCTGATACTTCCTAATTCAATGTAATGTTTTCTGTTATTTCTGAAGCTGGATACGCAAATCAAACTACTGTTCACAGAATTAAAAGCATGTCTTGTATTACTTATTATCTTGTAAATCAAATAAATCTTCATTTTAAATATTTAGAATGAAGTTTTGATGCTGCTCATTAAATGAATACAGATGAATGGAGAAAGTGAAAGTAGCAAAAATAATAATGTATACACTTTAAAAGGATTTTATCCTGCTATATTGCTATCTGACTTGAGCAATTTTGTCAGCACTGAACTGAACAAAAGGAACAAGATAAGATAAGGTAAGGTAAGGTAAGGTAAGGTAAGGTGAGGTGAGATGAGATGAGATGAGATGAGGTAAGGTAAGGTAAGGTAAGGTAAGGTAAGGTAAGGTAAGGTAAGGTAAGGTAAGGTAAGGTAAGGTAAGGTAAGGTAAGGTAAGATAAGATAAGATAAGATAAGATAAGATAAGATAAGATAAGATAAGATAAGATAAGATACGATACGATACGATACGATACGATACGATACGATAAGATAAGATAAGATAAGATAAGATAAGATAAGATAAGATAAGATAAGATAAGATAAGATAAGATAAGATAAGATAAGATAAGATAAGATAAGATAAGATAAGATAACCTTTATTGTCATTTTTATACTATGGGCACAATGGAACACATCAAAAATGAAATTTAGTTGCCCGCTCTCAATAAGATAAGAGAGAGAGAGAGAGAGAGAGAGAGAGAGAGAGAGAGAGAGAGAGAGAGAGAGAGAGAGAGAGAGAGAGAGAGAGAGAGAGAGAGAGAGAGAGAGAGAGAGAGAGAGAGAGAGAGAGAGAGAGAGAGAGTTGAAATAAGCCCCAAATTAACTGTCTTCCCTGAATAAATATCTAATATGGTGGATCATCCCTTTAGGATTTATCAAGATCCTGAAAAGCAGTATCTTGTTTGTTTGTAATGTCAGGTTTTGGTGTCACTATTTAAAGAGATGGAGGGGGAGGAATCATGGAATATTGTTGCTGTTCAGGCACTAAGTCATGTCTGACTCTTTGTGACCCGATGGATCATAGCACACTCTCTCCTTCACCGTCTCCCAGAGTTTGTCCAAATTCATGTTCATTGTGTTGATGATACTATCTAACCATCCCATCCTCTGCTGTCCCCTTCTCCTTCTGTCTTCAGTTTTTCCCAACATCTGGGTCTTTTCCAATGAGTCTTAACTTCTCATTAGGTGACCAAAGTATTTGAGCTTCAGTTTCATTTTCTGTTCTTCCAAAGAACAATCAGGTTTGGTTTTCATTATAATTGATTGATTTGATCTCCTTGCAGTGCAAGGGATACTCAAGAGTCTTCTCCAGCGCCACAATTCGAAAGCATTCAGTGTTCCTTATGGTCCAACTCTCATGACTATGGTTTTATAGCTAGGCCATAGCTTTCTTCCCAAGGAGCAAGCGTCTTTTAATTTCATGGCTGCAGCCATTATCTACAGTGATCTTGGAGCCCAAGAAAATAAAATCTGTCACTGCTTCCATTTTGATGGAATATAGACTATAATAATATGTAAAACATGTGAATAAATAGTTTTCTGTTCCTCTAATAATTGTTGGAATTCTAGCACAGGATTGTATCTGCCTGTCTATTAATGACAGATATTAATTAAACCAGCCCATAATATATAAAATGAATAGGTTTAGTCTTTTACACTTTATTTCTAGAAACACATGTTTCATACCTTGGAGTATATGGAATGCTAAGGGGCTTCATTTGATTGAAGGTATATATCAATTTCTGAGCTGCCCTTTGCTGTTGTATTTCCTAAGAATAATAACAAAAAAACCTCTAAATATATTATTTCAGTAATGTTTAAAATAACATTTTAACAAATTAGTGCTATTTCAATCCACATTTTAAGTACTTTTTAAGATTGCAATGAAACAATGTGATTTGGCTAAGTCTGCCCAGTGACTCTTTCCAGAGATGAAGTAAGAACTGAATTCTGAAATTCCAGAGATTGTATCAAAAACTACTAATTAACTTGGGTGGGGAAAACTTAAAACCACTCATAAGTGTCATTCAAAGGACAAGATGAAAATTTAGTCTCCTTAGAAAACAAAATCACAAACTAATTTACAAGATGTTCACGTGTACCTGTATTTCCCTGACAAATAAGAAGTATACTTTGTCTGATCTTTCCAGTTTCTACTACAAGGATATTAACAGCTTTGTGTTCCCTGCTACAGAATAATACAATGTCAGAGTTGGAAGGGGCCTTGGAGGTCTTTAGTTCAACTCCTCCTCACAGGAGGCCATATGTCATTCCAGACAAATGGCCATCCAGTCTCTTCTTTAAAACCTCCAGTGATGGAGCACCCACAACTTCTAAAAGGCAAGCTGTTCCACTGATTAATTGTTCTAACTATCAAGAAATTTCTAGGTTGGTACTAGTCAGAATGCAGTGCAATATTTACCTGAGAATACTAGTATTTACTGATATTACCATCTGTGTGCTACAATGAATCCATTTTAGCCATTCTCATGAATAGACCTACTTTTGGGGCACGTGGGGAGGCAGGGCTGAGGCAGTGATGGCGTTCACATGAGATGGGACTTAGGTGACAAGTGGGATTTGACAGACCTCTTGGTGAACTACCATTTTAAACATTGTGGACCACAGTGAGGGTTTGTTCTGTAGTGCTGATCAGATTATACTCACTCTGAGACACAGATGGAGGACAGTGCTTTCATGGAAGATCTTCTGCCAAGTCCGAACAACTTCAGGAAGGAAAGATTTTACAATGAAAACTTCACCTAACTTGAGCACATTATTTTCAGACCAGGTACAGACAGTTTTCATAGCTCTCCTCAGACCTCCATCCATTTCCTCCTGAGATAAAACTTGAATCATGGCAGCCATGCCGTGCTGTGACCAAGAGGACATGCTTTTATCAAGGTTTGAAGGTGAACTTTCTTCCAATCTATAAATCGTTACTTCTTCTCCAGCTAAATAAATTGAACAAATAATAAATAAATAAATAAATAAATGGGAGATATTGTGAAAAACACAATGAGATTAACAATAGAAGAAAAATGCAAGGATTTTTAATAACAATGTTGTCCAGTTATTTCTTGATATTATACAAAATAATATAAAAGGTAGAGATAGAGATGATAGAGATGAAAGGGGGAGAGGGGGAGAGGGAGAGAGAGAGATGTGTCATGACTTGACTTAATAAAAATAACCAGGCAATAGCATGATTGTACATTTGAAGTCTAAATTATTATGAATTTTCCTAATGAGTGAAACGTTTTCATACATCAGCATGGTACTCACCAAAAAACTGCACTGGTGTGAAAGGGATTGTTTGAGCCAGCCTCATTAAATTGTTTCTTTCAACAGCTGCAAAATAACAAGTTATTCATATGATTTGAAATGATTTTCCCATCCTTTTAAAAAAAGAAAAGTGAAAAAGAACTCCTACTCCTTCCTACCTAAGGCCTTTGAGTGGGAGACATAAAATACAGTACAACTTTTGAAGTGATCAGAGCAATGTTTTATTTTCATTCATGGAAGTAAAACTAATTAGTTATAACATTATCTTAAGAGTTATTTCGGCATTTTTAGTTTTTTCACACTGAGCCACTGGCTTGAATGGGCAACATAAATATGCTGGACCAAGACTCAGTTAGAGTTGGAAAGGAACTTAAATGAACATTAAAGCACTGGAAGACCTTTAAAAAAAAACAATTGAAATCATTTATTCAACCATCAAGGGCCACTCATTGAATTTATTCTTCTGATTTAAATAAAATGGGCAATATTTGATATCATTTCAACCCCTACAACTGATCTAATACTGACAACAGTTATTAAGATTTGAAGCTAGGTTTCCCTTGATCTTTAGCAAATTACTGAAACTTTGTCTGAACTCAAGGTATCCCTTTCTATATTTCTTCTCATTTAGCAAGGCAGACAATAATATGGGATGTATTTATTGCTGGATATAAATCAAAATGGATTAGTGGCATTTCAGGAATTTCTCTGAGCATTTTTATAACCTTTAGTAGTTACAAAATGACCCTTCACATTTCCAACATAAATCTGAACTATCTAAACATTCTAGACAATTTTTCTAGAATCATTTACCAGAAAATAGATTTAACACTTGGGGTTTTTTTTCCTTGTCATACAGTATACACTTTGATATATTTTTCTGCCATTGTCAGAATAGGTATTATTTGAAACAAAAATATTATCCTTGGCAAAAGATTTTTGTTATAAAGATTCTCCCCAACAATCACAATTGTAATGTCTTCCCTGTTACGTTCTTTTTATGCATGATTACTACTGCAAGATGAATACATGCACAAAAATGGAAAGACTCTGAAACATCACACAGAAGGAATGGTTGGTAAAAATGACAGAACTAACAGGGATGGCAAGATCACTTGACTAGTGAAAGATCAACAAGTACATTTATCAGTGACTGGACAGTCCTTAGGGACTTTTTGTTGAAAAAAGAGAAAAACGAACTTATGATTTATGGCTTTAAAGATTAGAAAGAGTAGCTTATGGAAAGAAGGAAATTATGATATAACACTAGGTAAAGAAGGCAAAATACAAATGTATTTAAAACCGTTATCAAGGAGATCGGAAGCCATTTATGTATTTCTTCTTTTCTTTTTTCTATTTCTTTCTCTATTTTTTTTTCATCATTTACTATTTTTCATTGTTGTCTTTAGTTTCCTTTATGGTTTTTAACTTTGCTAAAAAAATGATTCAATAAAAAATAATTTAAAAAATTAATGTGTAAAGTTTGAATAGATTTTGTTTAAGTTTCATGAAAATCCATCATGGCTGAATTTTTAATATATACTAAACTGACCACAGCAGGTTTGGTATATGCTGATATATGTTTCTGATATAACAGCTTTCATACTTTCTGCAATAACAGTATACTACCTCTGACTACCATACAATTATTACGTATTACAAATACTTCATTTAGCAATCTCATCAGGAACAGTATTTGCAAAGACTGTGATATACATATGTTCTTAAATGTGTGACAGCAAGGACATCTGCTGGTAGGTATCACAAATTTCATCTAGTAGAGAATGAAATCGGCTTTGAATATGTAACATCTTGCAAGTTCAAATTGTGTTCATTGCTTCTGATGCAGCGTGAAAATCATTTTAGGATATGAATTCACTAGGGATTGATACTAAAAGCAGATTTATTTGATCAGAAACTGAACTAGCTGATCCTCAATCTCTACACCCTCTTATTATATTTCCTAAACATAACAGAAATGATATTTATAAAAGAAATGATATTACAAAAGAAATTTTCTTTCTATGGCTTTTGATTATAGCTCTGTTATTATCTTTTCCAGTAACCAATTTATTTTACCAACAACTACTTGGCATGCAGAAAGCAGTGCTAACATAATAAATTATCTTAATCTCCCCAAGATACTCTCCTAGGAATTATTTTAATGTACGGCACTTGATAATGAGCTGCTTCAAAGTCAGATAATTAGAAAATGATAGAAGGAAAGAATTAATATACTCAGCATACTCACTTAAATACTCACTACGTACCTGAGTAATGATGGTGCAAATCTTGAGGGGATTTTAAGGAGTGTGAGATATCTGAAATATTTTGAAAACATTAATGTTAAATATGGAAAGAAAGTACACTGCTGTGAGCACTGTGCAGCCAAGACTGTCATAAAGTGATTGGCAGTGAAAGAGAATCCATTTTTAACTTCCTGTAAAGTCTTTCTTTGAGCTAATTAAAATTCTTTTTATTAAATTATCAGTCAAAAAGCATATAATTATACTAGGGATCACAATATTATTTGTTTATTTAACAATACCTATATCTTGCTCTATTCCTAACAGTTTTGGGGCAGACCACAAAAGGGCTAAAGCATTTTTAAAAATATTATCATAATTGTATTAATACACAATTAAAATAATACTTTAAAAAGTCAACAATCAGCGTCATAGGTACCAATAAAATTAAAATAACAGCCAAATATATATCAGAATAAGATGCCTTTCAACTCAGTTGAAGATTTATTCAACTGAAAGACACTCTGTTTCTCTGAATTTGAACATTTATTGTAAGTTTTATACAGATAGATCTGTTTTTTATGGTCAAAGGCTAGTAGTTTAAAATAACATACTGGGACTAATTATTCAGATACAGTTCAAAATTAAATTATGAATCAATATAAGGAAAAAGGAAAAAAGGATGGTAACTGAATAAAATAACTGAAGATAATAGAATATAACTTTTATAACAGATAAATTTTAATTTAAGTCTAATGGTTACTGACAGCAGTAGCTACAAGTGTTAAAAGTATGCTATTTTCCTGGAAGCTTCACTACAGCAATCACTTAATTAAACAATGCACTGTATTCTGTTGTCTCCAAATCAACTCTATTGCAATTAGTGGTATTATTAATTCTGCTTTCCAAGGATGATAGATTGGGCAAGAAAGAAGTATAGGTGTAACCATATCAATTTCAATATTAGAACAGATAAAGAGACAATTTTGGAAAGGAACATTGTGATATTTCCCTGTTAAATCCATTGAGGGTAAAGTATCTAGATGTGCCCCAATGAATATCTTTTCCTGTATCAATTCAAAAATTTGGAGCACTTACTAAAACGTAGTGAAAAGTGGAAGTCAAAATAAAATAAAAGTGGTATAACATGGTCGAAGTACTCTGAAACAGTTTTTGATTTGCAATCCAGAAATGGATATTATAGTTTGAAACTAATCACAATTTGCAGTGATTGTTGATATAATATCTGAACACTCATTACAGGTCTGCAACATCTTTGGATTATTGTGGAGGCCTTCAAATATATAAGTAACAATTAATGCCTAATTTAATTTTTTTTCTTTTTCAATTTCTATCTATTTTCCATATATTTTATAACATTTAAATGGTAAGACTAAGCAAAACATGTCAACAGTCTCTATAAACATATCTGAAAGATTATAGGTTAGACTCAGTTTCCATATAAGAAAGTCTTTAAAAAGGTGAGTTAGTATCAAGAGGCTTTTCTAGACTAACTTTGTTCTACATGTGCATTTGACTATTATATTTACAAATAAAACCAAAAACTTACTGCCATCTCCATCCAAACTTCTCAACCTATTGGAAACAAAAACTGGAGTTTTTATCATTGTCTGAATTAACACACATGCATGCACACACAAAGATACACACACAAAATGTTAATTGCATTGGGAAACTTACCTAAGTTTTTATTCATTCTAATTTTGCAAATGATAATACATTGACTGCAATAAGGTCTATGCTCATTCAGGATTCACACACTAACTTACATTTCTTGATTTCTCATGACTACTGATAGACAAACTCTGTTTAATTGTAAATTCTATCATTTGTACCCAGCATTTATCTGTTTGATGTATAGTAAGTCATTCATGCAGACATACAGTATTTCTGTGCAATTTGGCACTAGTTTCAGGACGACATAAAGATGGAATTCATATTTATATTCACATATAAATATACTTAATTTGTCCTTTGTGATAACTTTTTAGAATGGGACATCTCAATGAGGTTATCAGCTAAATGATTAAAGATCTCAAAAGCATGTCAAATAGTAGGAATAATAAGGCCAAACCACATCAAAACAAAGCCATCTACAATAAAACAGACAAGAATACTTACGAGTAGCTTCTGCTCAGATTGTTTTTTCTGTTCTTCCTAGTCCAAGCAATGCTGTTATTTAAATCCTGAGAACAGATTGTTGTTTCTATTATTTTTATGAATAGGCATTTTAAATAAAATTATGTCCATGATTAGTAACTTCCATATCCATATACCTTCTTTTCTGGCAAGGTACACACAGTACACAAAATCATGGCATCTTTGAACTACAGTTTACTAAAACCATTCCTAATAAACTGTATTTGTGACTCACAAACTATAATAGCTGGATTGTTTGATCATATTAAAACACAGTCAACCACTTCATATAATATGCCCACACAAACATTAATAGTTCTTCACTAAAAATGCTTAATAGTTCTTCACTAAGAACATTTAAGAATATATACCATAATTAAAGCTACACTTCTAATTTTCATCTCAAAATATTGTTAAGATACACCTTTGTTATTAATACTTGGTCATTATAGATTTATACAATGGGCCAAAAAACAAAATTTTGCTTTCCATAATTTTATTTGTTTATTTGTTTGATTTTTATCATATCTTTATTACTTTAAAAGGCACTTGTGGTAGTGAACATACATAATCTTCCATTTAGCAGCTCAGCTTGATTATCATATTTAATTAACATAAAATATTTCTCTAGATCTAGTACGATAGCTTAGCAAACTTAGTGGTATGAGGAAAGTAAAAGGAATTCTGCTTAGGAAAGTCTCAAAGTACTAATATAAAATTATTTCATCAGCAGACTATACCAGGAGTGTGTGTGTTCTTCAAAAGAGTTGATCAGAACATTCTGGAATGTGCATGAAACATTTTTAGTATAATAATAATAACAACAACAATAATAATAATTACAATTATTATTATTATTATTATTTGAAACAATTCCTTGCAAAAGACGGCCTTACTAGGAACTGCTTCCATCCTGTGATGATATCTGTAATACCATCAATTCAAACATCCACATCTGCCTATCCCAGATCCTTGGTACGGACTCGATAGATAAACAAAAATGTCAAATCCAGTCTGAACATCTGGCTGACTGCAATTAATAATAATAATAATAATAATAATAATAATAATAATAATAATAATAATAATAATAATAATAATAATAATAATAATAATTGACATGTCTTTTTCCACTTTTCATAACTACTACAGAAAGTATTTCTGGGAACAGCCATGGAAAGTAATTTTCAAAACAGTGATATGAGCCTGCGAGAAAAAAGTAGCTATTTTAACAAATTGAAAAGTTGTGCTATGTATTAGCTTTCTATATTCCAAAGGTTCCCCTTGAAAGATTACACAATCTATATTACTTCTTTATGCTATTGCTTTAACAACTCACAATCATATAAAGCCTCAACTTTTAAAGTTATCCTCCTCGTATATCCTTTACTTTATGTTTTGATATGTTGAGTTTTTTTAATCACTGATCTTTAAAAATATTAGAATAGAATAGAATAGAATAGAATAGAATAGAATAGAATAGAATAGAATAGAATAGAATAGAATAGAATAGAATAGAATAGAATAGAATAGTAACTTTATTGTCACTTTGAATGTACACTAATTGGCATATATTAAAATGAAATTTCATTACATACAGCTGTCAAAGAGTTACCACCTCTAATATACACTACATAAATATGACATAAATAAATAAATAAATGCAATGGAACAACCTGCCTCCAGAAGCGGTGAATGCTCCAACACTGGAAGTTTTTAAGAAGAGACTGGACAGCCATTTGTCCGAAATGGTATAGGGTTTCCTGCCTGAGCAGGGGGTTGGACCTCAAGGACCTCCAAGGTCCCTTCCAACTTTATTATTATTATTATTATTATTATTATTATTATTATTATTATTATTATTATTATATCCACATATATTATATGACACAGATAAACAACAGTCTAGTTCAGGTTATGTATACACGTGCATGACGAGAAAAACGAATCTTGCAAATTTACTAGACGGATGGCATAAGGAACAAAGCTATTACAGAATCGGGTAGAGATTAGTTACCTATTTGTTCACCAGCAACTTCTGGGCTTAAAAAACTATCTGGTTCTTTAATGTACTCACTAGAGGCTCAGCCTAAAATAACAGCACAAGCATTTAATAAAAATTACAGACCATAAAAAGCTTCCTGGCACATCTTACCTCTTGCGATTGTCTCAAGTAGTCACAGATTTGCACTGTCTGCCTTACTAGTTCTTGATTTTTCATTTCCTGGTGCATACAACTGATATGATCTAAACCTAGCCAAGTAAACAAATATTCAAAGTTATTGCAAGTATCTTGTTCCCAAAAAGTGAAAGTGTCCTCATTAATCAATCCATTTAAAGCAAGATGGTTCTTACCTTCTACCTTTGAGAAATAGGACTTTCCTAAGGATTATACCATGTCAACAGAGAGCTGTGTCATGCTGGACTCTTTTTAATCATGAGAGACAACCTTTTTTTTTTTCACCCTTTATTTGACTGTCACTAGGATATTGTTGTCAGCCGAGGACTGAAGGGTATGGGAAAGGAAATTTGCAAAATCAGGTTTGATGATAAAGAATTTATATAATCAAATAGAGGTAGTCCCCAACTTAACAGTTCATTTAGTGACTGTCAGAAGTTACAAGGGCACTGAAAAAAGTGACTTATGACCGTTTTTCACACTTAAACCATTGCAGCATCTCCATGGTCATCTGGTGAAAATTCAGACACTTGACAACTGACTCAAATTTATGACAGTTGCTGTCATGTGATCACCTTTTGCGATCTTCTAACAAGCTAAGGCAATGGGGAAGGCAGATTCACTTAACAGCCCGGTTACTAACAGGGCAAGAAAGATTGTAACATGGGCCAAAACTCACTTAACAACTGTCTAGCTTAGCAACAGAAATTTTAGGCTCAGTTGTGACCAGTCATGGACTTGCGGATTCTCTGCACCCGCGTGTCTAATTTTGCCCTGCCAGGGGACCCTAAATGGGTCTAAGTTGCCCCAGAGAGGTGATGAAGAAAGAAGGGTGCCCTAGCGATTCTGGAACGGCGGCAGTTGTTCCATTTGACTTGGGGAAAGCCTTCTAACCCGACAGGATAATGGCTGGCCGTACTTCATCAACCAGTTCAAGCTACTTGCAACCAAAGTCCAAAAGTACTAACCAGCACAATTGTGAACAGCATGCTTGAAACTGGGTTAGGAATTCGATCTTCTCTTTTCTATTTTATATTTAATTTCCTGGAAAAGATCCCCAAGAAGCAAAATATTTCTGGGGAAGGGAAGGAGGGGGATTTCCGCCCCACCCTTATACTAACGGAAGCGGTGAATTAATCTTTTTTATGGAGGATCAAAATATATGGAAGTGAAATAAATATAAAGCCTGAAATTTAAAACTTAAATCTGGATAAATCTAAAATTGTTGAATGGTTAAGACTCATTCTAAAGATAATTGTTCATTTTGGAAATTGAAAAACAAATAGATGTTGACACCTAGTGGTGGATGAAGACTTTAACAACAAAGAACAGCTGTGACAAAAAAGACACTAATCTGAGCTGTAGACAGAGATTTATAAATGTCAGAAAAAAAATTTTTGAACTATTTGGATTACAAATATCTATTTAATCTGGACTCTAAAGCTATTTCTAAAGAAAAGAAAAGAAATAAAAGAAAAGAAAAAAAGAAAAGAAAAGAAAAACTCAAATTCTTGGCCATCATGGATCAGAGACATGTAGAAAGAATATATCAAGAAAACATAAATACTCCACAGGAGGAGATATATAGTATACTGCAACTAATTCAAACAACACTGACTTTAAACCACAAAGAAATCCAAAATAACTTTGAAAATATAAATCAATCTATTTCCAAGTTAATTCTACAACAAAAAAATTCCCAGAAAACAACAACAGAGAAGGAGCAAATAAAACAGATACATGGATACAAAATTGAGAATAGAGACTTAAAGATGGAACTTAACAAAACAAGGAAACATGATTTAATCCTAGTAGAAAAAAATCACAAGAATTGGGAAAAATAACTTATTCCTTAAGACTACAAAATAAATCTGAGGACAAGAAAACAGATTGGATAAAATGGACTGTAGAGATGTCAGGAACATCAGAGAGAAAGGAAATAATAATAGAAGCGGAGAGAAAGAAAAAGAAAAAGATTTTCACCAACATGGAAAGGCAGAAGACCCATACAAAGACATTTCATCTGATTTACTTTTTATTTCTATAGTAACATTTATGAACATACGGAAAAACCTTTCGACTCAGCAAAATACATTGATTAAGAAAGATACTGGGCAAAAATACTTCAAACAAAACTACAGAGTAGCACTTATTATATTTTGAACCTTCTGGATATTGGGCATCCCTGGAAAGATTTGTAATTTAGAGCATTATTTTACTTACTATATTGAAGATATTTGCTTTTTTCTGTCTCTTTCTTTGTCATTCTTAACGAGATAATGGCTTTTAACATGCAAAGAAAAAACTTTTTATAGCTTACTGAGGACATCTTGTGGTGAAAATATTTACTGCAATTCTAATCTCTTTGTTTTGGTGTTTGGAGATGTTTTTGACCTTCAGGAATTAATAAGAAGAAAAGATAAAGGCTTGGAAACAGCTGTGGGTTGTGCCTGTGATTTAAAAATTGTGGAGACGGATGTATATGGACTTTTAATAAATATAGTTTCCACAAAAAGATTAAAAGACTCTTTTACTATGGAAATAAAAGATTTTTACCCACAGCTTGACTATGAGCTGATATTGGAAAAAATATTGGAAATGACAGAGGAGATGAAGGCATGGAGAAAAACTAAAGGTTATTTTGCAGAACCACAAGCTGAGCCTCAAACTTTAAAAGATCAACCTATAGGCCAAGAAAAAGCCCATATGCAACAGTATACACAATCTGAGATGGAAGAAGTTACTGATCAATTGAATTCTAGACTGGATTATGATCTGATATTGGAAAAAATATTGGAAATGACAGAGGAGATGAAGTCATGGAGAAAAACTAAAGACCATCTTCTAGATTCTCAAGCTGAGCCCCAAATTTTAAAAGACCAATCTACAGGCCAAGAAGAAGCTTATATGCAACAGTATACACAATTTGAGATGGAAGAATTCACTGATCAATTGAACTTTAGAAAAATTCTGGACCCAAAATCCCAGATTGAGACCTTAAATAACTACTTTATAAATCAACTAACTACTACAGAGGAGGATATTTCACAAGTCTATGTACAAACGGAGAACTTTGAAAGTCAAAAAATGACTATAAGTGAAGTTCTCCCATTGCTTAAATTAACAGGAATTGACAGCCAGACGTGATCAATTGAAAGTTATGACAACCTGGATAATCAAGCTGAAATTATAATATGGAATAAAATGGACTATATTGTTTACATGATACTGGAAGAAGGGGAAGAGAATTTTGATCAGATCGATTTGTTGATAAACATTAGTACTCAAATACTGAGATTTGATGACATAGATGGGACATTACGGAAACCAGCTTGGTATAGAAAAAAAGCCAGAGTTAGATTTAAAAATGTGATTTAAAATCTTAATTATTGGGTCAAAAAGGCTTTAGAGATTTGGACTGATTTGACAATCTAATTGAGTAAATGAAAGCAGTAAGATAATAATTGGTGTAATAATATGTTTGTCTTAGATACGATAGTTAATTTGGCTGAGAGTTAAATTTTACTTAACAGGTCGAAATGATTCTTTTTTTGTTTTTGTTTTTTATAGTTTATATAGAAAACTATTTTGTAATAGCAGAATATTAGAGAGATCTATGATAAGAGAAGAAACGGTATTAATTAATGATGTATTAAATTAAGAGATGGAATATATGTGAAAATATTAGAATGTTATTCTTGGAATTTTATGTGTGTTGTGAAGGGATACCAAAATTTTATTAATATGTTTGTTTAAGATCAATTGGAATATTTTAATTGAAATTAGTGGAGCTTAAAAGCAGGAGTGATTTTTGTAGATGTAATAGTAGGGATGGTTCTGTGGATTGATTGAATTTTAAGAAGAAATAGATTAAACTAAATTTGTTATATCATGTGAGGAAATAGAGGGGGGAATTTTTAAGCTATTAATTTTAGTTATATATATGACTTGTTTTGCTATGATTGATTACCCTTTCACCACGGTGTTTTCCTGAGCACTTTGATGTTAAAATTAAAAAAAACAATAAAATGTGTATTAAAAAAAAAAGAAAGAAAGATACTGGGCAAGGGAAAAAGACTAAAGTGAAAATCAAGAAAATAGATGGTGGGACCTACCAGAGAGAATATGTAGGAAAAAAAAACATTTGTTTGAATATGGTTAAAAAAATAGAAAAGATTTGAAATATATATGTCATTCTAACAGGGATGAATCACCTAAATAATATAGTATGCTTTTCCCCCTTTTTTATTCTATTTCTTGATATAAGTAATATAAAAAAGTTGAAATGGCTTAGATAAAGGAAATGTTTTAGATATTTAAATGTGATTGAATTTAAGAAAATTATAATGAATAAAAAATGTTTTGAATAAGAATTAAAGGACTAGCTGACTAGATGTATTAAATGAAATATTGAAAGATTAAACATATTTTAATTATGCTCAAAAAGAATAACAAATCTTGGAAACAAATATATGTAGCTTAAGAGGGATATATATTTTAAGTAGTATGTTATTTTTTATGTTTCTTTACTCTTGCTCTCCTTTTTTTTCACTGTTTTATCTATTCCTTAAGAAATGTAAAAGTGTGAGATGGTTCATATGGAAAAAATAGAGTTAAATGTTTACATGTAATTAATTTTTGAGAAAATCTTAACCAGTAGGAAAATCTTAACCAAGATCTATAGTAAGGCAACCAGAATGATAGGATAGAAAAGAAATATTATATTGATGTGATTATCATTTTTAGGAATATTAGGGAAAATATATTTAATTGTTATCTATCAAAGCAATAAGCATTGTATTAACTCAATGTTTGCAAAAGAGGATATTTTGGGGGAAAGAGGAAACCAACTAAAACCATTATGCGGATTATGGATTATAGAAATCAATTGTTAGTGATTGTTTCACAAATGTAAATCCAGACAACACACTGTTCACCAATTATTAAGTGATTTATGTTTTAAAAAATCAGTAAAATATAATACAATGAAATTTTGGGCTCAGTTGTGGTTGTAAAGTTGAAGACTACCTGTTATTCATATGATCTGGATAAGGTAGGTGAAAATCAAAAAATTTTGGGCATGGGAATGAAGGGTGCTAAATATTTTAAATCTTTCTGTGATTCTGAGATAGAGTAGTGGTAATTTGCATGTGTTAACGCCGTGCAATATTTAAGGCATGAATTTTACATTTTAAAAAAATTCCACCAATAAAAACAAGCTAAAGATACCAGCTTTCTAACTATATCAGTGCTTGGCTCCTGCAAACCTCAGAGGAAAACTTCTGGCAGAATAAAGTTAACTAATCCTGTTCTTGGGAACTCATTAAAGTTTTGCTGGTTCCATGCAATTTCTTCTTACTGTACCACAAATGGAAATTAATATACTGATAATCAAGCCAACATTCAGTAGTAAACCCGGTTAACTCTGTAGAACAATCACATTTGCTGTAAGTTGTATATCTGTAATCAGTGGTGGGACTCAAATATGTGAACAACTGGTTCTCTGTGTGGATACCACTTTCAGAAGTCCATTCTGGGCCTGGGCAACAAAAGTTATCTACCGGTTGTGCCAAAGTGGTGCAAACTGGCTGAATCCCACCACTGTCTGTAATGTGTTACTTATGATTTGAAAACATGTGCATTCTGTCCATCATGGTAGACCCACAACTTTCTACAACTTGTGAAATAAAATTAATATATTTATTCTTCAAATTCATAATATTGTAATTCTTCCCAAGAAGTTTCTTATCCTATCTTTATAGCTTTCTGTCTTAAAGGGGTTATTTTCAACAGTATGCATGGCTTTCTTGTACTACTGTATGTAATTTTCATGGGCTTAATGTGACATACTTAGTTGCTTGATGTGAGACACAGTTAGCCATTTGGCCCTGTGTTCCAGTTTGTCTTCGGCAGGTTTACTGTCAAGTGGTTCCAAATTCACTTGGATGCTCTGAGGGCAACTATCTACTGTAATCAACTGCCAAGAAAAAAGAGAAAATAAAAATCAGCAGAAGGTCCAGAAAAATAGCCATTTCAATATCACCTGGACTGCTGTCATAATTTCAGGCCCTCTAAAAGCAATGTCTGTTATCCCCATATAAACAGAGATTAGAGAGCTAAAGGGAGAAATTGCATGAATCAAACAGAGCAGAAACAAGGTACAAAAATATACATAGCCCCAATTTTTATCAAATCAAGATATTTTTTTTAAAAAGTCTTTGTATGCTCCATGCATTGTACTCATTATGCAATACAAGTAGTTGACAAAAGGGAAGAAGTGATTTTGCTTATATAACAATCAGTTGCAATGGGAAAAAATGTCATCAAATGTAGGATTAAAAGTCACAATACTTTGGGGAAAATCTATTCACGGAATGACATCCAGTGATTAAGCAAATAGTCCTATAAGTTTGCAATCAATCTTAAAACATGTATTTTTCCTGTGGATTGTATCCTACTAATTCCAGATGACTCATTAATCAAACATTTAAAAATTAGGAATATGATTAACAGAACAAAAAAGTTATCTCTGTGGATTAACTACTCCAAAACCTTCAGCTCTAAAATAATCTTTAGAGGAAATGAACAGCTTTTCTTTGAAAACATCTTAACTATGCATTGTAGTTTACAAATAACCATCCTCTATTGGAAGCACTAGCTTCTATTTTTGAGGAATATTTGTTCTTTGTTTTAGTAATGCACTGTCTGCAAACAATTAGATATCACCAGAAGTTTAATGACATCACACAGATCCCCCGCCTTACAGAGACCCCCACACACAGCGCATATATATATATGCTTTTTTTGTAACAAAAAGGTGCCGGAGCTCACATCTTGTTAATCAAACATAGTCAATCACTGCACATAGTAGATGGTAGATCACATTCACTATCAAATAATGGAAATTAGATTACACAATTATAATGAAGGTAAATTGGTGGCAACGATGAAGCGGTGGGAAAAGGTAAAAAATTATATGTTGAACTTAATAGGCGATGCAAAAATAAAGAATAAAATTCAGTCACTCTATAAAGTATGAATAATGTAACCCAGAGTTGAGAAGTATATATGTAATAGAAATTGAATCTTCCATATTGGTGGTGGGATTAATGTTTGTTAATGTTTGTATTTTGTCTGGTGGAGGGCACTTTTCACAGTGCACTGTTTTATGTGTTCAATTAATAAAAAATTTAAAAAAAAAATCACTGCACATACACACGTCAGTTGTGTAACTAAACATAACAGTCGTCACCCACAGTAAGCACTCAGCGCGCGACCACATGACCAATCACAAGCCGAGCAGTGCCACAAGCCGAGCAGCCGGACGAAGTATGCATGCATTGGACTCGACACACAAGCAGTCCGCATGCACCATTTTAATGATTTTGCCGCCGCTTGATAGGGCAATTTAAGTCCACGTGGACCAAACATCAATTTTTCAAAAGTTACTTTTAAAACTTGGAAAATCTGTCAAAAAAAGGTGCCGGAACTCTGTTCCAGTGAGTTCTATGACAAAAAAAACCACTGTATACACACATGCGCGCGCGCACACACATATATATACTCTGTGTGTGTGTGTGTGTGTGTGTGTGTGTGTATGTATGTATGTATATATATGTGTGTGTGTGTGTGTATATATATACATACACACACACACACATACAGTGTGTATGTGTGTGTGTGTGTGTGTGTGTATAAGTATACATACATACATTTATGTGAACACACAAACTCTAACAACATATAACTCTAATTCTGTTAATACCTACTGGAACTTGAAGAGTTTTTCTCTTTTTCCTTGAAGACCTCCTTTCTTTGTTTCTAAATTTTGCCTTGGCCCATACTGACTGACATAGCTGAGTAGATTTTGAAAATTCTAAGAACAAAAAGGCGGAGGAGACAAATTCATATTTCAAATAAGTCTACAAGTTTTGCACTGAAGATTCTGTTTAGAGATAAGACGTATGGGGTTTACTCTTAGATACGCCCCCTTTTTAGCATCAACAGCTTGCAACACTATAGAACAGGGGTTCTCAACCTTGGCAACTTTAAGACTTGTGGACTTCAACTCCCAGAATTCCTCAGCCAGCTTTTTCTGGGAGTTGAAGTCCACAAGTCTTAAAGTTGCCAAGGTTGAGAACCCCTGCTATAGAATCATCTTTAAAGGACACTATGAAGTCAAGCAACAAAAGTGGCTTGCCACAGACTTCTTACAGGATAGTTTCTAGCATTATTTTTTTTAAAAAACTGATTATACATATTTATCTAGCATATATCTATTCTACAACTAAACAAGTTCAATTTTCAGTTTTATCAACATATTTTTATTTTATTTTGTGTGTATAACAAAATATTTAGTATAATTTCAACATGCTAATATTCCATACGTTTCCTTCTCTGCCATATTTGTAACTACTTATTTAATTACAAATATTGATATGCTGCCCACCTTAAACAACTCCAATTAGTTTACAATTTATTTTCCTCTTTTCATGCTTCTGTTTTCCAAACATAACAGACTATCTCTCCTATCATCTGCATTGTAAGGCCTGACCATGGATGATGTAGAAGTAAACCCAATCTATGGAGGATAGTTTGGGGAAGGCTGAATTATCACAGTTGGTCCTCACATTATGCTAAGACCTAATTAAGGGTCAGCAAGGTTTTTTTTCTTTTGTAGACAAAAGTATGAGTAAAGAGAAGACAAGAGGAGAGGAGACGAGAGGGGAGGGGAGGGGAGGGGAGGAGGGGAATGGGAAGGAGAGAGGAATGGGAGTGGGAGTGGGAGTGGGAGTGGGAATGGAGAGACGAGAGGAGAGGAGGGGAGGGGAATGGGAATAGGGAGAGGATAGGGCAAAATCTTGGACCTTAATAACATAGGTGTATGGAGGAAGAGTGTCAAATGGCATTTCATATGTCATTGTAGTATTGCATATACTTATATACAATTATAATTTCATTTGCCCTATGGTTTCATAAAATTTGTCCCATCATTGTAGTGTTATTGCATACTATTCTAAGACACAGTTAATGTCATTGATGCCTGCAGTTGCCATCTTGCTGATAGTTGAGGTAAGATGGTTCTGTTCATATAACCTGACAAATTAAAACCATGTGGCACACATTATTGCTTAGAGTATTGTTTGAACCCAATTGCTGAGTAATATTGATTTAAATTATTTGTATCCTGCCTTCCATACACACACAGAGAGAGAGAGGGGGGGGAGCTAAAAGAAGGCAGAAAAATTCAAACACAGAAAATACTAGGGTTTATATATATATAAACTTGAAGTGTCTTGGCGATGTTTCGACGAAGTCCCATTCGTCATCTTCAGGCTGGTGCTATCGGCTTCGTGCTTCTAGGAGCAATGTGTGATTGTAGCTGTTTCTTCCTTTTAACTGCCAATGAGGGTTTGAACTGATTGGCTGGGAGCTTGGCTGTGTTCTGATTGGGTGGAGGTGTGTTCTGATTGGTTAGGGGCTTGGCTGTGCTCTGATTGGATGGAGGGTTGGCTGTTCTCTGATTGGCTGGGGGAGTGTTCTGTTTGGGTGGGGGCGAAGGCGAAGCCAAACAGCTATGCAGCTCACCATCTCTAATCCCCCTGCAACTCAGACTAACCTGAGCACAACAAAGCCCTTTCGTGCTCTAGGAGCACGAAGCAGAAAGCACCAGCCTGAAGATGATGAATGGGACTTTGTCGAAACGTCACCAAGTCACTTCAAATTTTACAAGGGAGAAAACCCGAATAACCAAAGGCCTACATACAAACACCCGCGAAAACCTCAGAAAACATATATATATATATATATAGGTATTCCTTGACTTACAACCACACTGGGACCACATTAGGCAAGGTGGTTGTTAAGTGAGTTGCAGCCAATTTTATGACTATTTTGCCATTGTTGTTAGGCTAATCACTGATATTGTTAAGTAAAACATGCCATCGTTGTTAATCTGGCTTCCTCCACTGATTTTGCTCATCAGAGGTCAGCTGGGAAGGTCACAAATGGCAACCCCAGGATGCTGTACCCATCGCAAATGCAGGTCTTGCCAATTGCCCAAATTTTGATCATGTGACCATGGGCATGCTGGACGGTCATAAGTGTGATGACTGGTTGTAAGACTTTCTTTTTTCCAGTGCCCTTTTAACTTCAAGGTTGCTAAATCAATGGTGGTAAGTCAAGGGCTACCTGTAAATGCAACAGAGCTTCTCTGTTTGAAGATGAAAGTATAAGAAGAGGAGGAAACTCAAATTTGTGTGGTTATTGCCTTTTATTTTGCAGGTTTTTGCTGTTTTCTCAGCACCACGGCCACAAAAGCTGCTCCCTTTGCAGAAAGGCCAATTTCTCTTGAGAGGATTGATCCAGACAGACATGCTGCGCTGGAAAGTGAGGTGAGACGGTGGGCTGTCACTACTGTATTCTGATATGTCAGAACTGTACGAGAAGGATTTGGATTCCTTGATCTGCATGTGTGGAGGACTGCAACTGCCGTCTTTGTCATGGAGCAAATGCAGACAGGCTTGCTGTCTTGACTGATTGCCCTCATCTCTCTTTTCATTGTCTTCATTGTCTTCCAAGAAGCCCCAATTTACATAACCTTTTCCTGGTCCCTCACAGTGATAATGAGTAGACTGAGCAATCTCACTGATGCTATTAACTGCATGGATGGACAAATGGTGTTCAGCAGTAGTTTCATTCTCTTTCTTAGCCAGGGAAATGTTCAGTTCCTGCACTTGGCTGATAACCGGCATTGTTTCGGCTGCCTCATTGGCACTGCATACATAACATTGAGGGACAGTGTCACTCTGCTTCGTTTCATCTTTAGCTTTTAAGTCCTCATCCTTAAGCTCATTCAAAGTAGTTGAAAAGGCTAAACTTAAACCAGCATCTTCAGAAGCTCCTTTCTGATCCGGAGGCACAAGAAGAAACTGTCCGTATCTAGAGCCTGGTTTATTCCCCGAAGATAACTCCGAAATCAGAATGCCATTTTCAACTTCCTGTTCTTGATCTTTCTTGATTAATTGGATTTCACTATAGTTTAGGGTGCCAAAAATGGGACAGTTCCCTCCTAGTGACCAATGGCTTCTGGCTAGGTTTCTCTGAAGAGAAGTTGGCATACTGTAGTACTTGTACTTGATACTGCCACTTTCCATACAACTCAAAGTCTTTGAACATAGAGTGTTGCTCCAACTATGTGGAAGCTTCCTACAGGTCTGGTGGTTCTGTTCAGAGAGAAAGGCTTCGCCTTCTTGCAAAGTATCCACAGCTGAAATGACTTTGAGAGTATCAACCGTTAAAACTGAGAGGTCCTGTAAGTGTCCCAGTTGGCTGTCCAAGGCAAGCAAAGCATCTTTGATATAAATTACTTTCTCATGAGTTTCCTTCAGCTGTGAAGACATTTCTTGAACTCTAGGGGAAGAACATCCAAAAATTATATTCCTATGCATGGTTCACTGCACTAAAGGAATGTATTTTACTGTATTTTCCAACTGGAATATTAGACACTCATTAGATATGAGATCAAATTGTTTGACCACTAGCACTTTCTACCCAATAACTCTTGATTACTGCAAGGTATTTACAATTCATAGAATAGCTTGTCATAAATGTGAATATCTGAGATACATTTAAATGGTTTGCAGTCTGCTAAAACAATTTTACTGTCCAAAATTTGGTCTATGTGATTATTTGAGTAATAGAATAGTATTTGTTCAATATAATTCAGCATAACTCAAAATTTAGTTGAATAAATCTTTGTTTTCTGCATTAAACTGAAGAATGCCTAAAGAATTTAACAGGATATCATAGTCCTTAAGGAATTTATTCATTTTTTTCCAGAATGACCTTACATATTATTCATTTTTGTTCCACTATATTGCATAATACAATAATGAAATATTTAATTAATATTTAAATATTTATGACCAGTTCTGAAGTTCAACATGATTTTATTGCCAAAAATTAAGAGGGGCAGTTCAAAATGGCAAGATTTGAAAGGTTTGCATACATGACCTGGTTCTTTTATATATGACATTGCATACATGAACAAAAGGGGGGATCCATTGCGATGCTGTGACTGGCATTTATAAATTTTGGATCCTCCCCCATCAATACCATTGTTGCTAGGTATCAAAAGAAGTATTATTATAAGACATGCCCTACCTTTCATTTGTAACACGGATCTGTTCACTATCGCTGAAGTGAAAGCTTTCTTTCTTTTCATGTAAGTATTGTTCGACACACTGTTCTTCAAAATCATGAAGCTTTTTTAATTCTTCATCACTCAGGTACAGTTCTGGGTAAAGCAATAACAAATCAATTTTACTTGTGTTGGTTTTAAATAACTCTAGTGATCAAACATGTGGCAGAAACGTATCAGTTGCAGGTGGGTGAACCTTTCAACAGTGTTGATTAAGTGGTAAAATGAAACTTGAGACAATGACATGTGAAGACATAAGTTGTGTAGAGTGACTGGATGCCATCTTGTTTTGTTCTGTATTGTGTTTTATTGTTCATTATATTGTAAGTCATCCAGAATAAAATAAATAAAATCCTTTTCTCTTCCATTGTAGTTTCCATTCATGTGTTATACGCCCAACACACCCGCACATACACAGATCACATATAGTCTGTTCCTCATATTTTGTTAAATAACGGATATTGGAAAAAGTTACTTTCTTTCCTGCCTATAAAGACTGCCTTTCTTAAAGAAGGCAGTAATAAACTCAAGGGAAAAAAGATAATATAATGGGGCTAGTTTGCTGGAACAAAAGTTGTTCAACATATTCTGGAAGCCATAGCCTTCCCTTCTAAACAATCTAGTACATGCTGGGAGATGATGATAAAATTAGGTTTATCATTACAGGGCCTCTATGGAATAGATAAAACATAATATTTGAAGCCCAGGATCAAACTGTATGGTCCTTGGTGCCCTCTGAGCTTGGTGGTTTTATTGCAGACACTTCATTACCAGACTAGGTAACATCATCAATGCACTGATAATGGTAATTGGTAATTAAATGTCCACAAAAAAAAAAAACAAGCTCAGAGAACACCAAGGACCCCACCTCTCTGGAACGCAGCATGTTTTATCAACCGAGCGGTATAGCTACAATCCCACTTGATTAGAAACAACTTTGACTGAACATGATTTACGCCTTTTAGTTGGAACTAGGATGCTGGTTATAATCATAATCTGTGAATTCTTCTTTGGAATTGCACCAAAAAAAAAAAACCACAACAACCCACATGAATGCTAGGTGGTAGAGAGGAATGCACTGTGCAATGAAATTCCCTCAGTTAGAAACAGGTGATCTTGATTACATTCTGAGAGTCCTTAAAGACCTGGCTGCTGTTCCAGGTCTTGTTTTTCTTCTCCATGGTTTCTTCTCCCTGGCTGTTCTGTGCTTTGCACCTCTTGTTTGATATGGCATACACACTAGTTGGTCAAATTTTCCATCTTACTCATTTATTTATTCTACGCTGTATCTTGTACTTTTACACTGTGCCAACATGGACTACAACAAATATATAAATGGACAGTATTTTTAGAATTCTGCGGCAGGCCTGTTTTAATATCATCATTCAAGGAAGAATGCATAACAAAAAAGGACAGCAGGAGTCCTTGGGTTCTGAATTTAAAAGCACCCATTTAGACAGAGTTTAGGTTCTTATGATGGCGCAGTAGTTAGAATGCAGTAGTGCAGGCTATTTCTGCTAACTCCCAGCTGCCAGCAGTTTGGCAGTTCGTCTCACCAGCTCAAGGTTGACTCAGCCTTCCATCCTTCCGAGGTCAGTAAAAATGAGTCCCAGATTGTTGGGGAAGGCAATATGCTGACCCTATAAGCTGCTTAGAGAAGGCTGTAAAGCCCTGTGAAGCGGTATATAAGTCTAAGTGCTATTGCTATTGCTTATTTGACAATACCTATAATCCCACAATTAGCAGTTGGAATGCCATTATGTTTTTTTTTATGACATATATATTTGGTCCTTGTATAAGAAATATAAACGTAGATAGCATCTGCTTACTGAGTTCAACATGCTCTTTCTCCTCTTGATCCAGTTCACTTGGCAGCCGGCGGTTACAAAGGCAATTTAGCACAATACCAATGTGGCTCAATATGATGAAAGGGGGTGGCAGCCATGGCTTTTCATGGTATGTCATGATATAGCGGTAACGGTTGTATTTCCAGAGTTTGTTGGACATAGACTTCATATCAAAATAAACATTACTGTGGATTAAGAAGGAAAGGGAGAGGATGGTTTCATATGACCCCTTTATAAACCATAAACTTTATAACCATTGAAATGTTACATGGTATTTATATTAGACAGCACTTAAATTATATTTCTATGGAAGAAGAAGAAATACAGGGTCGTCCTCAACTTGCAACAGTTTGTTTAATGACTGCGCAAAGTTACAACAGCACTGAAAATAGTGAGTTATGACCAGTTTTCACCCTCATAACCATTGCAGCATCCCTATGGTCACATGATCAAAAGTCAGACGCTTGGCAACTGACTCATATTGTGACAGTTGCAGTGTCCCGGGATCAGGATCTGTGACTTTCTGACAAGCAAAGTCAATGGGGAAGCCAGATTCACGTAACAACAGTGTCCTTAATTTAACAACCCCAGTGATTCACTTAATAACTGGGGTAAAAGCCATTTAACAAACGTTGCCCTTGGTAACAAAAATTGGGAGCTCTGTTGCGGTTGTAAATCAAGAACTATCTGTATACCTTTAAAAAAACATAAATGGTGATTATATTCATGATGTTTTTGCTAATCATTTGATTGTTCCTTTGCAACTGAGCCATGTACTGTATATCTCAGAGAGAAAAAATTGTATGACTCTGATAAGACAGACACCAAATGAAGTTTGTTTGTTTGTTTGTTTGTTTGTTTTTTAAGAGTTTCCTTTTTAGGTCAAAGGTCCTGCCTGTCACCCAATGGTAATTATCATAAAGCCTATGAAAGTTAAAAAAAAATATTCCTAGAGATGTATACAAAGCCAATATGCAAGCAAGAATCTGCTGAAAAAATGTTCAGTATTGAACTCATTTGTCAGGCATGGACAGCATCTAGTAAGAAAAAGCACAATCAGCAGCTTGGACTTACTATGCATTTTTCTCCTAAGTTGTGCCTTGGAATCTATAAATTATAGCTGAAGTAAGTTGATTTTTACTTCTATAAATTTGTAAGCTAGATAAACTACCAATACTAAGAACAAAGTATCCATGTTAATAACCTACAGTTGTGTCTGGACTATAATACCCAAATTTTCTTTGGAACTTTAATTCCAAAATGTCTTAAGATCATCAGTATAGGGATAGTTGATCCTGGGTACTTACTTGAAGAAAGCAATAAGTAGATTGACCATGATGATGTATTGTACAAAGAGGTACACTGCTTGAAGAAATGGCGTGAGGAACGAGCCTGGAGGACAGTTTTGATCTAATTCACAAGCTGAAAAAAAAATTTAAAAAACCCTATAAATCTGTCTTCTGAATACTAACATAATGACACATCCATTCATGAGTTAAGAGACTCAACAGATTTAAACCAAATAATGAAGTTTAGCCAATTTGATGGTAGCAAATTAGCCATAAATGAACTACTTCCAACCATTTTCTGTATAATTATTTCTTTTATTTTCCACAACAAAAGACAAATTATATATTTACAGAATTAAAAGTTAATGACACCTGACAAGAGGACAGGTGGAAGCATCTGAAAATTATTGAACTATGATCTCATTAGAGATTATAGTATAATACTATTTAAGGTATAGTGCAATCTAAGATATCTAATCATCTACCTAATCATCCAGTTATCTAGCCTATCTTTTTTTCTCCCCCTAACTTTAAGAGTCTGAGACAGAGGATGACCAGTGCTCCAGTTGGGAAAGTCAATCATCAAAGTCAGAAAGGATGAGGAAAGGGGATATTTTTTATTGTTTATCCAGATATTAGAGCTTTTCAGTGCAGTGAAATTGGAGAACAATGAAATTATGCTTCATTTGTATCACACGTTACAGAGAACAATTAAAACAACATGTTCCACTGATCATTATTACAAGCCATATAATATGTGGCTGTGTTAATAAGTAAATTATGCATTTATTTATTGTTTTATTTTCTCAAATTTGTATTTCAAAAGAACTGACCCTGGGTGGCATACAGAAAACTCTACTATTAAAGCATACTGACTACAAATCCATTAAAAACAACTAAAATAATAAATGTAAATAGACAGAAGATTTACATGAATGTGATTTCATTTACATGAAATTTAAATGCAATTTTCAACAACAGCAGACATACCATCAATTTCTCCCGCATATACCTCACCAAATATCATCCAATATGGCTGAAATACAATATCTCGTGCAAGAATCCATGATGGCTGCTCATTCGGAGACAGTATTGCTTTTCGTGCAACGCCAAAACTTAAGAGTACTATGGCCATCATAATTACAATATAGAACATGTTTGCTGTCTGTAATGAAAACAAAATCAAGGTATCATAGTAGTAAGAATTTTAAAGCAAAGACAGCCTCTGTTGTTGCGTTTAATAAAGCCTGATTGTGCAATCTATTAAAAAATTATATAAAAGCATCTTATAAGAAACAGGCTTGCCAATTGTTCAATAACCCTGGATGGTGATGATGATGATTATGATTATGATTATGATGATGATGATGATGATAATAATAATAATAATAATACCACCTTACTCAGAACTGCCTATATACTCAGACGTTACCTTAACAGCTCTTAGGTCCTTGGTTAAGACTTGAACTGTTAAGTTTTTACCAGACCCAGACTGTGAATTGAATTGAAGATTATGATGATGAGGATGATAATATAATAATAATAATAATAATAATAACAATAACAACAATAACAACAACAATAATAATAATAACAATAATATTAATGTGATTTATTGTCTGACAATTTCCAATCAAATTAATGCGCTTTTCATAAATTCTTCCCCCAACATTTTGGGACATTTAATCCACTCATTTCTCAAATAATTAAATAAGTCAGAAATTCTTTGTTTAGCATTTTGTTCAAATTGAGGATTCTGATTTGTTATTCTCAATGAATCCAAGATTCATCCGAGAGAAGGAAAAGAGAGACAGGGTAAGAGAGATTGCCAAGATACTTGTGTTAATACATAAGACTGAATAAATTTCTCATTATATTAACAGGAGGTTCCAAGTGGGAGCAACATCCACCAAGACATACCTTGTATACCGACAGTAAGTCAAGTGTCCTTCATGATCACATTTTATTATTCCATATGAATATCTGATCCAGTACTGCCGTAGACTACAACTTTATTTATTTATTTGACTTTTATCTCACCTTTATTATTGTTTATAAATAACTCAAAGTGGCAAACATACTAAATACTCCTTCCGCCTCTTATTTTTCTCACAATGACAACCCTGTGAGGTGGGTCAGGCTGAGAGAGATTGTCAGGCCCAAATTCACCCAGCTGGTTTTTCATGCCTAGAGCAGGACTAGAACTCATGGTTTCATGGTTCTTAGGCCACTTGGAGAATTATTAAAGCCAATCCTCATTAAGAAACGGTGCTCTGAAGTGAAATAATTATTCATAATAGTGCCAAATACCACTTACCATTTTGCCGATCATTGTCAGATAGGGGCCAGCATGCTGATTCACCGCAAAAAAATCAAGAAGTCGAGCATACCAGAATATTATGTCCAGACAATAAATTAACCTTCCTATTGTTTGAAGTGGAGGATTAGCCCAGCGCAAACCAAAACCAGTCATGAACAGGATGATAGCAACAAAGTCTGTAAAATTCCAGTATTCATAAATCCATACTTTCACCTTTTGGATGAACTTGCTTGGCTCTGAAATAAAAATCTAAAGGCAGAATGATTTGTTATATTACTATATAAGCAAAATTATGTATTTCAACTGCGTGACACAAGGCACAGGAAAAATGATACCCCATTTGACTTTTGATTCATTGCAGTGCAAACACCCAATACTTCTACTGCACTTACACAATAACTTTTCTCCAGAAATGAAATAATTATCGTCAGCATCACCTGTATGTTGTCATTTGCTATATTTATTTTTTCACCCATAAAACACAAATTATAGTACTTTAATGACTACGAATTATCAACTTGAAATAGTTAAGTCTTTACATTTTATGTAAACCTTTTTTAAATTTAAAAAGATCTGTGCTTATTTTCAGCGTAAACATTTTACCAAAATATGGGTTATTTCTGATAAGAAGAAAATTTATCCTGATTCAGATTTGTTTCAGATCAGGCAACAGTGTCTTCTTAGAGAGCTACCATATACACAGATGGCACATATTGATCTTCATATGATACACTTTATTTTTCTGCTTCCTTGATTTTCTATTGCAAATACTTGAATAGTAAATGGATGTCTAATTACTTTGTGTGTTCTTTATTCTTCGAACAATAGGAATGTTACATCTAATTTATTCGTAGATTTTTCTCAGGTTTAATGTTGTTTATGTTCTTTCGTTGGAATTCTTGAAATTTGAAAATTTTTTATGGTAGAAGCAATCATGCTGTCAACGCTGTTAATATAGAATATTATTGCTTTGACAAAATACTGTCTGGTATTTTTAGAGTTAATTCAGATGCTAGAGAAAGGGAGGAGTTTTATAAGGAAAGCCCAGGAAAAGGAACGGAAGTGAATCTTTGCTCTCCGGGCTAATTGGAAGATGTGACTTATGACTGCAAAATAAGTGAGGGGTTTAGCAAGAAAAGTTAGACACAAGCAAGAGAAATTCAGATTCTGGCATCCATCCATGAAGTGCCATCAATCTGTTACACTGTTTATAAAGGCTTTTAGGGTAAACAATGCCTGGAAGTTCTTTGAAGTGTTTCATTAGTCGGAACCATGACACATGCATCATTCATTCTCTTATTTTTCCCAGTTAATCTTCCTCCATAGCTTCAAAGAGGATTTATCCATTATCTGTCACTTCATTGCAACAGAGCAATGTGAGGAATAATCTTTATGTGTAAAATGGTAACACTCAAATACCTTGACAAGTTCACTTGCACATAGCTCATATTTCTCCCTGGGGTTCACCTCTAAATAATAATATCTTCATAATCATTTTGAAATTTTTGAAATGCCTTGAAGCTGAAGCATCCCCAGTACACCAGGGAGCTCATATCAGGATTATTGATCAACCACATATCAAGATCAAGACCAAGATCTCAAAATTAGTATTGTACAACAATTCATTTCCTCGTCTTCATGAGGAGAATAAAATATTTGCAGACAGAAGTTTTATGCCCAAATGAAGATCCATGAATACTTTCACAGGTAAGTTGTAAATTGAAAGTCTAAGATATGGGCTATTTTTCAAGAGCCTATATCTTAGAATTTCAATTTACAAATTACCTGTGAAAGTATTCATGGTCTGAGATTCAGAAGCATATACATGAAGGTTGCAGATAAAAGAGACTATAAATTCCTTGGACTAGAAAACCTTTCCTTTCCATGTAGATTATGCAGAACAACAACAACAAAGAGATAATGAAATTGTCTTCTTATTGCTTTAAATATTTTTAGAAAATAGTAAGTGGTCTACAATTCCTAAAAGTCATTATTATCCCTGATCAAGACCAATTGTCTTGATGATTAATAGATATTTGCAACTTTGGAAAATGATTAGGGTAGCTAATTGACAAGATGGTGGCAAAGAATCCCTCAATGAAACATTGGAAAACTGGTTGGGGGTAGGAAATTATTCAATTTACTCAAATTTATCAATCAACCGTTATTCAAAAACCCTGTATCTCAGATTTTTGTCTGTTCTTCCAACTGAAACATATTTCTATTTCTATGTCTATTTGTTCTCTGTTTCATTAGAGAGGGCATAGGGCTGCAATAGTTATACATGTGTTTAAAATATATCTAGCACTCCGGCAAAATGAAATGTTAATAAACAGCACATAAAACCAAGGAAGCAAAAGGGAAACCAAAAGAGTTTTGGTCAAGTGAAGTATGAATTAATAAATTAGTTTTATTCTGATAAAAAAAAACAAATTGTTGCCATTTTTAAAAAGCATGCCAATCCTGAAAGGAGACATTTTTTGACATTACAAGAAGAAAAAATTAGTGTTGTTTTTTTTCTGGAACAATTAGAGTGCCCTTCAGGGCTTTTTCAGCAAGGCAAATTGTGAACTGGAATCTTTGGAAGGTCATAAAAAAGATTTCTTAACAAATTATACCTTACAAACTAATTATACACAGCTATGATCGTGCTGATAAGCTGCAAACTGAAGGAGTGAGGTTAAAATGTTTGCCTCCAACCAAAAAATGGACAAATATATAAATGACTCTATGTGTACGAATCCCATTGAATTGAAGGATACTATTAGAAAGGATACTAATATTTAAAGAAATGTTTGACAGGAGTTAGCAATTATTTGATACAATCTAAGAGGTAAATGTCTCCACACTGCATAGAGCAAACACATGTGAGGTTAATTACGCATACGTAAAATACAATATCCTGCAAAATTGTATTTGGTAAACCATGAACCAGTGCACAATATTGTTCCATAAAGGAATACTGTAGATTCACAATTACTTGGTCCACAAAAGCCTGATCTCTAGCACACACAAAAACAACATTTAGTTAATTTATACACTTAGGACTGAATTTTTTTTAGGGCAGGATGCACAACATTCCTTGGGCAAAACTTGATCTTTAAATAGCAGGGTAAAGATTGCATTCTGAAAAGAAGGAGACAAAAGCAGGTTAAAAAAAGTACATTTGATTTCTATTTGTGGTACATACCGGTATTTGCCTACTGCATTTTAAATTATAATTAGGTAACATTGTTTGGTTCGGGGACCAAATCCATCAGCAAAAAGCTGAACAGCCTAAATGGCTCCTTCCATCCCAATTCTGTGAAATTGGGGGGGGAAGGGAAGTACTGTAAAACAAAAAATGCTGCCCACATTTGTTAATTGCTGCTTTCAGATGTACTTGATTTTTCCTCCCAGCCATCTAAAAGGAGCGACTATTGAAAGGCTGCATTCCCACCGCACTTTTTCAACTCCTGTTCAGTTTTGTTTTTGCAAGATATGCAATATTAATATTTTTCAAGAAAAAAGTAAGTCGATTGAAAATTCCTTCAGATTTGTTTGGTCTTTCATATCTAGGTAGTCCTCGACTTACAACATATTCATTTAGCAACTGATCAAAGTGACTTATGACCCGTCTTTCACACTTATGACCATTTCAGCATCCCCATAGTGATGTGATCAGAATTCAGACTCTTGGTATATTTGTGACTCATATTTATGACGGTTGCAGTGTCCCGGGGTCATGTCATCACTTTTTACAACCTTCTGACAAGCAACCTTGCCAGATTCTCTTAATAACTGTGTTACTAACTTAACATCTGCAGTGATTCACTTAACAACTGTGGCAAGGAAGGTCATAAAATGGAGCAAAGCTCACTCAACAACTGTTTTGCTTAACAACAGAAATTTTGGGCTTAATTGTGGTCGTAAGTTGAGGAATACCTGTAATTGTACGTATACCTGGATGTATTTGTATATAAGAATTAATTACAGCAATAACTTTAGCATCAAATAAAGGGCATACCTCTCTGACTTTCTCAATGAAGGTAGTAAAAATGTAGATGATCACAAGCCATTCCTGAGCACTGGGGGTTGGTTTCATCTTCACCAGGATTGTGTAAGTAAACAGCATGAGAAAGACTAAATAGGCCATCTAGAAAATATACAATAGATATTTTATGATTGACAACTATGACTTAAATGAGCAACTAATGGTTTACAGCATTACAAAGCATTGTGCTGATATTTTGAAAGATTGAATCATAAATATAATATCAGCCAACTAAAGCAAAAGTGCAGATTCATATTTAGTAATCTTATTGTCTTATCAATGCAACGTTGATAAGACAAAAGTCCATATCGTTATTTCAAATAAGTTCATTTTGCAATATACTTGGCTACTAGAAAATCTAAATAAATGAGTAAAATAAAATTCAGTCAAGCAACTACTTAAAATGCCAACATTCTCATTCTCTCTCATGAATAGGTCTGTTTCAGTGGCATGCAGAGGGACTGAGTTATCAATACACATTGTGGTAAAATGTTCAGTGCAACATCAATAACTGACCGTGTGGAACCAGAACTTGACAATAGGAGCGTTGTAGAATTCATAGATTTTCCTAGTCCCAAGAAGGCTTTGTGGTTCATTGTTGTTGGGGAAAGTCTGTTTTTCAGCTTGCTTCTCAACCTCGTTCTCAAAATCATAATTGTTCTTAAAAAAAATGTAATGTTTAAATTAGTTGCCATCAAACTAAATAAATGAATTCCAGTATATGTAAATAAGCAAATATTCTGAATGAATCAACCCAGTGTAAGTATTTCAGAATTGGTGGGATGCAGGCAACAGTATGTTGGCTTGCAAAGCAGTCTCTATAGATCCAGCTTACACAGACTGGAATGAATATGCTTTGTTTGGGACTTCTGGGGAAGAAATGGTAAAGTGAAGAGAGCTCTGCTAAAAATGGAGCCTACGACCACATTCAAACAAAGACCCAATAAGTAGACTGGCTCTTTATAATTCCTCTCTAGACAAGTCCTCCTCATGAAAAAACTGCAAGAAAGTGATTGACAGTGAATTTAGTGCTCTAAGACATGAGGGACTACAAGCATTCTCTTTTATTAATATATAAACCCACCCCACCAGGTATGTCAAACTTTCTAAACCAGGGTTTTCAAACTCGCAACGTCACATGACGTGTCACGACGTATTGTGACTTTTTTTCCATTGCCAGTAATGGGGTGGGTGTGGTTTCAGCATGACGCATCCGGCCCACGGGCCAGCAGTTTGACACCCCTGTTCTAAGCTTTAGATTTTTCTTGTGACACAATATTTAGACCAGAACATTTCCTAACAAAAAAAATCTGCTTTTATTCAATCCAATAAAATAAAAACCAAACCTGGTTTACATACTCACCAATGATAGGTTATCTTTTCCATTGGTGGTGTTAGGATCACCATGATACCACGTGAATTGGTGGGACTCTTGTGGCTGAGGCACATGGGACATTTCAGCCTTGCTTTTAAAGTCCAGCATCAAGATGGTCGGAGGTAGAAGAATACTTAGAATCACCTGAAAGAGTATTAATTTTTTTTAATATGAATGGCTTTTTTATTGTTACTTAATATTAGATTAATAATTATACTAACATAACATAACATAATTAATATAATATAATTAATATGTACTATACTAATAGCAATAGTTATTCTTGAACAATAACTACAAGCAGCTTTTAAAAAACAAATCTTATCCTGACATGCTATTTTTGGCATTTAAAACTTACCAAAGATTATCCTGGCTAGTCTAATCCAATATTTTGCACTGAAGCTACTCTGATCACTGCTCAACTAAATTCACCTGATTGCAAAACTAACATTTAAAATATCAATTATAGCCATGGAGAGACTGCAGTGCTTCAACCTTTTGCCTTCCTTGCAATCCTGATTGGTCTGGAGACTAGAAATTTCCTGTTTGGATTGGAGGGAAAGCTGTGTTCATATGACAGATTTTATCTTATGGACACTCTCTCTCCAGAAGTATGGGTGGTGCCCACCATGCTGCAGTTCCATAAATTGTTTTATTTCAGTGCACTTTGGTTCCAATCGACTGATTTATCTTGGGTTTTATTTGTTTTATTTATTGAGCAGACGTTCATACCAACACTTGCATGCCTCTGGGCCATTTATAGATAAAACAGTAAAATGATATAAAAACTATAAGTAAACACAACTTAAAAACCACATTAAAATATATATTTATGTTTTATATATAAATATATTGTATATTTTATATATTTTTAACCGTGTCTGTGTGTACGAGCACACCTGTGTGGTTTATCTTTATATATTTATTTGATTTTTAGAGCCCTCTCAGCAAGTGACTGACTAGCATACATCATAAAACATAAAAACAACTAAATGATTACAATAATACAAAATACAAAAAGACACAAAACCAAGTCTTCATGGCCTGGCAAAAAGCCAACATGGTTGAGGTCATCCTGATATCTGAAAGTAGGAGCTATAACATAAAAGGCACATTTCCTTAGTTGAGAGGACTTTCAACCTGAATTGAACTAGTAGAAACACCCAGGAGAAGTCTTCCCTTAAAAAAACCAGCCCAAGCCAGGAAGGGCTTTGTGGGTGATAATGAGCATCTAGAAACACACAGGCAACCAATGCAGCTCTCGAAGCAGTGACGTTACGTGTGTCAAATACATTCACAAAAAATAGACCTGGCAAATGCAGTTCATGATTGGGGAAGAAAATTGTTTCATATCCATGTCTTAGTACTACACATGAAGATAAGCCAGAAAAATTCAGCGGCCATTACAGACATATATAGGTTTGAAGATTAGAAAAAAAAACAGGTAATATAAAAATGAAAGTAATATTGAAAACCAGTTTGATCTAGTAGTTAAGGCTTCAGGCTAGAACCAGGAGAACATGAGTTCAAGTTCACCACAGCCATGAAATGGCTGAATGATCTAGGGCAGAGATCATTCTCGGTTGGCGGACTGGAGGGAAAGGGACCAGGAAGCATTTTGCGCATGCACACGCACACCCACACACCCACACACCCACAAATGGAGCCTCAAGCATGATTGATGCAAATGGGCCAGTGCTAGCGCCCGTGTGACACTCACTAGAACTGCCCTGTTTTTGCCATGCAAGCACTAGCACCACTGTTTTTGCCGTGCAGCACCCCATTTCACTGTATGGAACCCCATTTTCATAGCGGCAGCACTAATGTGATAGGAGGTGAGTACGTGCACATCAATGCATGCACTGGCCAGGTAGTGGACTGCAGCCCACAGGTTGGGGACCCCTGATTTAGGGCCAATCTCTCTCTCCCTCCCCCCTCTCTCTTTCTCTCTCTCAGCCCAGCCCACCTCACAGGGTCATTGTTGTGGGGAAAATAGGAAGAGGAAAGTGTATTGGATATGTCTGCCTCCTGAGTTATTTGTAAAAATAAAAACTGGACACAAACAAATAAAACAAATAAATAAAATAAACCTTAGAAAAGAGGTCAATTTGAATTTATACCGTTGTAAAAGAAAACTGACTTCTTTATATTTCTTTTTCTTTCTTTCTGCGGTTTTTTCTGTTTCTTATCTTAGTAATTTTTTATTAGTGTTTTCCCTTTTTAATGAAAAAAATCCAATAAAATTTGCTTACAAAAAACAAAGTTACTATGAAACAATCAAATGTAGAAGAGCTATAATCTACGTTTATTTTGGCAGCAGTGGCAAAGGACTTCTGCAAGACTGAGAAACATAAGTGAGTTTTATGTTACAAAAGTACAGAGTCCATTCCTTCCTCACCATAATCCCAGGAGGAAATGCTTTTGAAGAGATAACCAACAATTCAGGACTTGAGAAACAAGAAAGAATGCCTTATATGTTACCACTGAGTTCTCATTTGTTTGTTGTGTCAGAGAAATTACGTGCAGCTTGTCTCCTGCATTTTTGTTGCTTCATCAGATCTTGACATTTAAGACACCTGGTGCCACCAGAATCTGAAAAAGTATGCATAGATGTAGGCAATTACGGCCCCTTTACGACCTGTGGACTTCAACTCCCAGAATTCCTGAGCCAGTATGGTTGGGTCAAGAATTCTGGAAATTGAAGTTGATGGGTTGTAAAGGGGCCATAGTTTTCCATCCCTGGAATAGATGTATGTATAGAGGAGCCGTCGTGGCACAGTGGTTAGACTGCAGTATTGCAGGCTAATTCTGCCGACTGCCGATTGCTGACAGTTTGGCAGTTCAAGTCTCACTAGGCTCAAGGTTGAGTCAGCCTTTTTTCCAAGGTTGGTAAAATAAGGATCCAGATTGTTGGAGGCAATATGCTTACTCTGTAAACTGCTTAGTGATGGCTGTAAAGCACTGTAAAGCAGTATATAAGTCTAAGTCAGGGTCTTCAAACTTGGCCCTTTTATGACTTGTAGACGACAACTCCCAGAATGCCTCAGCCACCATGCCTGGTCTAAGTGTTATTGCTACTTCAGGCAGTTCCTCTGGATACATCCCATGTGGACATCCATTTACTATTTTTCACACCGTTGCATACTGTAGTTCTCCAATCCAGTAATTGTATGTGGCCATGAATTAATGAACCATGTACTATTCAGGTATAATAATATCATGCGATATTAGATTTGTGATTGTCCTGGAATCCAACTTCACTGCATTACTCACAAGATCAAAATGATGAAATTGACAAAAACTTTCCTTATCCTGCATTGGTACAAACATATCCTGGAAACCTTTTTAAATCATCTGTTTCCCAATTATGTTACTTTCATTTTATCCATGGTCATCTACAACTCTAGTGGTGCTAAAACATTAATTTTACTCATATTCTGAGATTGACCAAGATGCATGAAAATGATTAAACTTTAGCAACTATTACCTTGGAAGGAGATTAGGTGATTGACAGTAACCAAAAAGAGGGACAAACAGGATAGAAATTGTAACGGGGTGGCTAATTTTTCAACAGCTTTTTGGAAAGACCAGGACAAGTGGACAATATTATGAGATTATCTCAGCAATGAGGGCTTTCTCTTTTGAAACTAAAACCACTGAACTAAAATGAAGGAAGCCTTCATATAATTCCAATCTAAGAACCTCCAATTGTGTAGCCCAAGGCTGGAGAAATGCTTTTGATTTAGACAAATTGTTTACCTTAAACCAGGAATTCTTCCTCATTTTCAGACGCCCCATCCACATGTCAGTCAACAGCATCTGGGTGCAAGTGTGAGACACAAAAGGTCGCAAACCCACTGACACTGCCAGTTTCAGACATGTTGAGTTACTCCAATTCTTCAGCTCATATGTCAACAGCTTCATGGCCATCTGCTCATTTTGTTTGAATGCATTATCTAATACATCTAGAGCAAGCTGCCCAAACTCACTACAACAGCAAAATAAAATAGGGGAAGGGGAAGGAGAGTTGTGGCTATTAGAATAGAATCGATCATAGTAGCCAAGGCAACTTGCATATAACTCTGCATCGTATGTGCAACATGACTCTGAACATTTACTTGAATGAGCATTATGCCAAGTGCAATGAAGAGAGCAGTCATATACAACACTGTGGTTTTCTATGGTTTCAAATTAACCTATTTCTTTCAGAAAATCCAAATATTCTTCTATAATTATTCTGAAAAATCACAGGCTCAGATTTCTATTTTTTTTTTTTTACTATCATCAAATACATGTATGAAAACTACAAGGTAACTAATTAAGGCAAGTGGAAGGGGCCATGATGTTTCAGAATTTGAAATTTTGTTTTAGGCACATAAATAGATTTTATGTTTTCTGCTTCAAAATGGCAGGAAAATAGTCTTGGTGATCTTGGTCAAAGGGCAGAGAATTAAAAGGGAGCCCAAGGCTTCTATATATTCCTGGGATGCTTATTCCTGATTTATGGTAAAACTCTCATCAGCTTTAATAGATTGCAGCTATATTTTTAAAACCTATTTAACTACAATCATACACATAGTTACTCAGTCATTAATCCCATTATGTCTAATGAGACTTAGTCTTTTATACTTCCTATCAGATTCTATTATTATAATCAGATAAAGGGAAGATGAATCACAGATAGGGACCGAAAGAAGAGATAAGCTTCATGCTGATGCTATGAAATAATAACTCATTTTAGGAATAACGTCAACATTTCAATAGATTTTAACCTAGGTATCACTCAGAGACAGAAAATGAAGTATCTCAAATAATGAAATTATACATAGAACCTTCAGCTTAAAAATAATAAAAAAAACATAGTTCATAAGTAAACCAGAATTTGCATTCATCATTTTAATATAACGTGATGGACTGCAGCATCATTAAAAAGTAAAGAATGCACATAAGACCTAAGAATTCTAGACCAGGGGTTCTCAACCTTGGCAACTTTAAGACTTGTGGACTTCAACTCCCAGAATTCCTCAGCCAGGAATTCTGGGAATTGAAGTCCACAAGTCTTAAAGTTGCCAAGGTTGAGAACCCCTGGTCTAGACAAAAATTTGAATTAGTGCTTAGGGGTGATTAAATCTATTTCAAGCCAGCTCTTTGCACGCTGAGCCAAAAGATTTCTCTTGCCATAACATTACAAAAATGTATTAAGCAACCAAGAGAAAAGTATCTAATTGTTCTAAGAACTACAGATCATTATCCAAAATGAAAGGAAAACCCCTACTTTGAATACTTCTTCAGTTCCTCTGGTGTGTCATCCTCCATGTTGCATTCTTTGGCTTCACGTGCCATGGCTCTGTAGAGTTTGCAAGCGACTACAGCCTTGACCATTGCTTCCTTTCCATGCTGCCAGAAGAACCTAGCCATCTTCTGCCTTTTCATCAAAACCGCCCAAACCAAGAGATCATTGTAGGGATAAATAAAGCCCACTGACTTTTGGTCATCAGACACTGTGAATTCGTCTTTCATCTTCTTCTTAGATTTATGGAGATTTGTTGGTTTTTCCTACACGTTCATGAATAAAAATTCAATATAAGTCATTAAACGTTTAGCCTTTCGATCCCACCTTTCTTTTCTCAGTTAAGCTTAGCTTTGTGTCCTGGTGCTACAAAGTTAGAAGCAGGAATATGTAATAATACTTAAAAGGTAAAAACATTGTATGGAAAATTGTTAGTTCACAAATGGAACCGCAATACACGAAACAAACTGCAGAAAACTGTACGCAATGATTGATATTAATTTTTTTTGTGGTAGTCTTACATCTAGGCAATTACACAAAGTGTGTATATTGGAAATAAGTACCAGTACAAGTACAGATAAATACAAAGTCCACAACCCAAACCACAATTTCAATAGCTACAATTAAAAACTAGGGAAAGCTACCAGGTCTCATTAAGTGGTGAGGACTATGACTATATTCTGTTGCCCTTGTGGTGAAGCTTTATTCTGCTTCAGTTATGATGGCAGTGAATACTGATATCCTCATCCATTTAACCTAAAACAGATTAAGGAAAGCAATTGGTGGATTCTCCTGGCTTCATTTCTGTCAGTGAAGAAAAAAACCACAATCACTCTCTTTAATATATGATGCGACAGGAATGAGAGAATATAGGGAAACGCTTGAATGGAAAATGGGCAGATGCTGGAACATGTTTATGCTTTAGGCATCTGTCAGACTGCCTGACTAATAAGTTGCAAGCCCAGAAATACTCCAGATGTGTGATCTATTGCTTGGGTTATTTCTGAATTTAGGTCTAGCAATCTTTTGAAAAACCACTAAATTACTAAATAGTTGCAAGCATACAGAAGGGAACGCATGGAACATTACAGTGCTGAGTCCCACTTTGCTCTCCATCACATCTGTAACCCACCAGCTGGACTAATAGATGAAAGATAAGGAGTAACTGATCAAGAGACTGAATGCTAAAAAATAAGCTGAAGGCTTCAGGAGGAGCCCACATGAGACATGAGAAGGGCTTCAGAAAGGCATTAGATAGGCAAATGCCTTTGCAGAATCCAGGAACTAGTCTCCTTTTTAGCCAAAGGCAAAATGGCCACGGAGAGCAGTGCACAGAGAGTGGAGCAGAAGGGGTGTTCCCATAGCAGCTAAATGTAGCAAAGAGGATCAGGGCATATCTTAGGTTCTGTCAATTATATTATTAATAAAGTAGGCTAGATCAGGTCCATGACAAAAAAAGTGTTTTGGGAGAAATGAGTAAGCACCACTTTAACAACTACAGCGGTTTTAAAGTTCAGCTAATGATGACTTTAAGCTGCTCCCGTTGTGAGCTGTCAATGGGATGAAAGCGATGTCATAAAAAATATTGCTGGAACTTGTTTGTGCTTCAGTTTTTGTTTTGGGATCTGAGGATGAGCAATCAGATAGGAAACTGTCTAAATAAATATTTATTTTGCATGATAAATTCATGATTATTCGGGGATCAAGCAGTAAAAAAGTATAATTTATAATGAGCCATAATTCCAATTCTATAATCTAACTCTGTAATCAGCATTTTTTCTAATTCTATCATCAGCCATGTCTAGCAGAAAAAAAATGAGTGAAGAGCTTCTCAAAGACTTAGGAGAGCTGAGAATGATTTGTTCACTTAGCAAAACCCCACAATGACAAGAATTGTTGACAGTCAAGTCTTGATAAGATCTATTCAGTCTATCCCCTAGCTTAGGTTGGTTCAGATAGGTTAAAGTATTTCCAAATGAACTCTATTAACTGACTTCAGCAAACACCTGAAATCTTTCTCTACCTCTCACTACACAGACTAAAATAAGAGAAGTATAGAAAGCCAGTAATACTTCTAGCTCTTATCTGATTCAACCTTGTCTCAATGTACTAAAGAGATTTTTTTTAAAGCCAGTATGCCTGCCTCTTTCATCTTGTCAAGTGAACAAACAGGATCTCCAGTCTAATGCCCTTTTAACAAACTGCATGAGTAAACAAGATTCACAGTACTTTGTATTTGTATGGCTGAGCTGTTCTGATAAACTGGAAATGCAAAGTATTTTCAGCAGTTCCATTTCGACTCCCATTCGGATTAAGCTGATGAAGCGAAAGGTTCTGTGCCAGCCTGGAGACAACTTCCTGGTTCTAAAGATTCATTATGAAATAGAAAAAAAGAGTTTAATTAAGACTAGGTTGCACAAACAATGTATCCTGGTCATGACAATGCTGATTCAAATGCATGCATACATGCAAAAAACGTTCCTTTCTCAGTCAGTTAAATAATGTGCTTCAAAACTAATCAAGGAGAGAAGCAACCTAGAACTAAGGAGAAACTTTCTGATAGTTAGAACAATTAACCAGTGGAACAACCTGCCTCCAGAAGCGGTGAATGCTCCAACACTAGAAGTTTTTAAGAAGAGACTGGACAGCCATTTGTCCAAAATGGTGTAGGGTTTCCTGCCTGAGCAGGGGGTTGGACTCGATGACCTCCAAGGTCCCTTCCAACTTTATTATTACTATTATTATTATTATTATTATTATTATTATTATTATTATTATTATTATTATTATTATTATTATTATTATTAAAGGTGCCGGAACTCACATATGTCATACCTTGCCTACCCTACAAAGTACCACCCAAAAAAGCTGCCGGAACTCCGTTCTGGGCGTTCTATGACAAACAAAAAGCCCTGATTAAAACTATACAGAGTTTAGTTTGCTTCACAAAAAGCATGTGTCATGGTTGCAAGCTGAGCAAAAAATCAGTACAGCAACTCTTCAGCATCTCTTGGATATTAAGGAAGTACATTTCAACCGAAACTCAGTGTTTACATCTAACTTTTGAAGATAGCTGTTTTATTTCTTTATTAGCCTTATATCTCAGTTTTTGTACAAGAGCTCTAGGCAGCATACTTAGTGCTCCCTCCTATTTACCACACAGCTGCAACTCTATAGTGTAGATTGAGTCAATATTTTTTTTAAAAAAATAGTCACACATCTGAAATATTACACTTAAATAATATTACACTTAAAGCAAAAGAGTAGAGTTTTCTTGATTCTGCCGTCCTTCTCCAAATTAGTTGAGCTTCCTTTGGTAAGAATTACAAAATCAGCATAAAGAAAGCATTGGGAGGTAAGAAGTAATGATGCACTGTGAATGAGGGTGCTCCCCATACAATGTAAGAAAATGTGCCATGGAACCATGTGCTTTTTACCTTATGTTCCCTGTACATATTATTGTATAAAATTCTGAAATGTTTTCTTGTGTAGCTGCTCTGATAAGCTCCACCAATCAAGTATTCTATAACCAATCCAATATCAATCAACGATATTTTATAGTCCACTGGAAGAGTACTCTGTAACACAAATATTTAACATCTTACATTGCAACAAAGGCTTGTTTTGTAATGTATTTAAGAAATTGTTTTCTCATCACAGAAAATCTTTCAATAGCATTATTCTTCCCATCTTGTGAATTCAAGACGTTAGCTTTGTTAAAATTTCCTCTCATGTTCTTGATTAAACTGTGATTAATATAAAATTTTTCTAACCCACAATTTATTCATCCATTTTTATTTTCTGGGAACTGAGCCAGTTAACTACGAAACACTGTAATCTAATATGGCGTCAATACAATTCAATGAAACAATTATTTGACAATATTTTTAAAATAGAGAAAACTGCCAAACAAATAAAATGAAGAGACAGAAGTCAAATAATCTAGCTGTTGGCCAGAATGTTTGAAATAAAATAAAATAAAATATTTAGTATATAACTTAATGCTTTTATAGGAAGTTAACTTCAATATTGAATACAAGAATCACCTTTGTTGTTACTTTAGCTACTGAAGAACACTTAACTAGAATAAAGTTCCAAGATTTGAATATACATTAATTGTAGTAATAATTATTACAGTTAATAGTTTTTACCATTTTAATCAATACCATAATCCTCAAATGTTTACATCTTTAATTAGAAGTTACCCAAGTATCTTCCTCAGTAACAATAGCTCAAGACAAAAAGGAATGGACAACATTTCACAGAAGAATTTTCAATTATATCTTATTTAGTACCACCTTTTTTATTACAGTTACTACTATGGACCAATAGGATTATCACACTTCTAAGAAAGGTTATATATCCCAAGGATGTCTAACCTTGGCAATTGTAAGACTTTCATTGCTGTCTGGGGAATTCTGTAAGTTGCCAAGATTGGCACCCCTGAGATAGATATATATATAATAGTATATATATATATATACACAATAGCCCTTGCTATTCATATTTTAGAATGGAATTACCTGTTTCACATCACAAAGAAGATGATGCAAAAGTAGATTTGTTGGCCCCTGTTTCTGGAATTTAAAAATACAAAATAACACAAGTAAATAAATAGCATGGATAAATATCACAAAAATAATATTTAATTGCACTTAAAAAGAAAGATTTAGCAATACCAATTCAGTTTTCTTGGATATTTGTGTATATCACCAGTAATAAACTACTGTTTAGCTGAATATAGTTATAATAAAAGAATGAATTACATACTTTAACTATACTTTTTATCTATGAACACAATAGAAAAATCTATGCTACACATGATATTAAAGAAACACAGCCTGCTTGCTTTGAGTGAAATAACAAACTTTAAACTAAAAGGAATGGAGTTGAGAAAATTGATATTTCTATATCCATAATACTAACAATCTATTTTCAGCTTTTTTGTGAATAGCACCAACCAATACTGCTTTTCAATATAAAGCCTCTGCTATCTTTTTAACCTTTACTCTAGTTTATTAAAGCTAGGAACATAATTTAGTAACAGTTGACTACAAGTAAAATTATGTCAAATAATTGATTCCAGAATTTTAGATTTTTTGCAGCACCTACCATAAATTAATCATCTTCCTTTCTAGATTGTATGGTTATAGGGAAATCAACCACATAGCACACACAGATACAGGGGCATATTTATTTTATTTTTATATATTTATCCAATTTAGACACCACCCAACTCGCTATCCAAGTGATTCTAGATAGTTTACCATATAAAAGATATACAGTTAACGACCACTTTTTTTTTTAAAAAGTGAAGAATAAAAAAGGACAAAGTTAAAAAAACAAGTTGTTTTAAAAAATATATGTTCCTTGTAAGCATCACTTTCCATAATTTTAATCTTAAATCATGCAGGAGCACTTTCTATAATCGTTCATGAGTTTTTCAAAAGCTTTTGAGAGACTTGCATAAAGAAATTGTGTGAAAACTTCAGAAACTCACAAGACTTCAAATTTCTTTTAAAAGAACTTACAAAATCTCGAAAAGCATTCTTCAAAACATAAAGCAATTATTGGGATCACATTCTGTACCCCAGAATCTAAAATATTACCTGTCAGAATTAATTCAGGAAGCCTATTTGACTTTGATTTTCAACTCAAGAGAAGTGTGGGGGGGGGGAGGAACAGCGTAAAATTTGGGCATTTTCTTGTTTCTTTTTTATTTAAAAATACCCACGATTCATCTTAATTTTTTCAAATAAATTGCTTATTTACATCCCATGTCATTATTTTTCAAGGTTTTTTTTTATTATTGTTGTGGGCTTCACAATCCTCAAGTGGACTGAGACACTTCTAAACACTGGAAAAGAAAAAGGCTCCTTAACAACGGGGGCTTTTATTTGTTTTCCCCCCCAATTTCTCCTACCATTTCACATAAAATCCAACCAATTTCCCCCCAAATCTTGCTTGTTATTTTGTGGCTTCTGATTTAGTCTTAATAATAATTTTGTTCCACTGCCAGTGATGTTCTACCGGACAGCTCTATTTTGTTTTGTGTGACATATGTCTATACCAGCCAAGGCAGTTGCCAAAAGAATTATACTGAGAAAATGGAAATGTGATATTACTCCAAGAATTAAGGGTTGGATTTTAGAACGACAAGTTATTTTTTCTCTATTATATAATAATATAGTATTTATAAGGCTCAATGATTTCTATACATTTAATATATATTTTAGCTGTTTAGTGCTTATCCCCCCCCCCCGATTAAATAAATAATTTTTCTGGGGAATAAATAAATTTCAAGGACTTAACATTTTTATGGCTCTTTGTATTTATCCTGCAATATATTTAAACAGTAATGCCCAAGGCTGTACTGCCCAATACTATTTTGTTTCTTTGTTTCTGTTGTTGAAAAACCATTTATCACTGTTAAAAGCAAATCAGAATTTAAGGCACTCACAGTGTTGTATAGTTCTTCCAGTCGGGATATCGTAAGGAAGCGATGTAGATTCACACCATGTTCTATTAGCAATTTCACAAATTCCACACGATCCATAACCAGGGCATCCTGCATTGCTTGTTCAAGGGAGCCAACCTTCATACACAATGTGGGGAATGCAAGTTATTGGCACTAAGCCTTAGCAAAAGCATTTAGTTTTATATACTGCTTCACAGTGCTTTACAGCCCTCTCTAAGCAATTTATAAAATCAGCATATTGCCCCCAACAATCTGGGTCCTCATTTTACCAATCTAGGAGGGATGGAAGGCTGAGTCAATCTCGAGCTAGTGAGAATCAAACTGCTAGAAGTTGGCAGAATTAGCCTGTAGTACTGCATTCTAACTACTGTGCCATCATGGCTCTATTGCAGTGATGGCGAACCTTTTAGAGACTGAGTGCCCAAACTGCAACCCAAAACCCACTTATACATCGTCAAATGCCGGGTGGGTGTGGTCCATTGGCTGGGTGTGGCCCATTGGCTGGGCATGGCCCATTGGCTGGGCGTGGCTGTGGTGGTAATGGCAGACTGGGTGGGACTAAAAAGTTCAGTCAATCAATTCCAACTTTGCAAGATCTTTTTTTTTCCGCAAGAAATTGAAATTGACTGATTGAATCTTTTTTTTTTCCACACGGCGGCGGAGACCTAAAGCAAAAAGATTTTATAAAACCCAGCTGAAGGCCTAGGACTGGGGTGACAGCGTGTGTGCCCACAGAGAGGGCTCTGAGTGCCGCCTCTGGCATCCGTGCCTTAGGTTTGCCACCACTGCGCTATTGTTATTATTATCCTAACTCTGATGACAATTCAGATGTAAAGATATTTCATAGGCAAGGTAAGACAAGTCAAGCAATGGGAAAAGTGGGACTTCTGATAGTCATGTGCAGTAGAAACAAATTAAATGCTAAATTTACCTTCCAGTGATGTCCATAAACCAATATATGTTTCTTAACAATATCCAATCTGTTCCAAGCCAGAGCCAGATTGAGCTGATCTGGAGCAGACATATGTGTACCTACGAATAAAGACATTCTGGGTTAGATTTTATACTCATGACAATTTAACTTCTATTTCCTGATTTGATTTTAGAAGTCCATGAGAAAAGAAGATATAAAGTACCTTTCAGGAGCGCAGTCAGGATTGCCAGATCCATGTCTTGATGTTCCTCTGACTCAGCATCAAATATTGTTATCTGTCAAAAAATAACATAAGTTACTAGAGGAAAGAAAAGTGAACACCGTTAGATGATTTCAAAGGTCTCCTAAGTTATAGAGAAAAAGATTGACAGGAAGAAAGAGAATCAAATGCCCTGAAAAATATGAAAATAAGATCAAAAAGAATAAGCTGAAGCTGGAGCGGCAGAAAGATATCTAAGACAGGGGTGTTAAGCTACTTCTGTAAATATTAAGAATAGGAAGTGAATGCTGAAGACTAAGGGTCTTCAAACTTGGCAACTTTAAGACTTGTGGACTTCAACTCCCAGAATTCCTCAACCAGGGCTGGCTGAGGAATTCTGGGAGTTGAAGTCCACAAGTCTTAAAGTTGCCAAGTTTGAAGACCCCTGCTGAAGACAGATGCAGTCTGCATATATAAGGGAAAAATTCAAATTATTTTATTATGCTTTCACGGAAAGAATGATGGACAGTTAGTTATTTCATATTTTAAGTCACATTTTCATAATTTGTGATTCCAATATCAATACGTAAACTGATATACAAATTGTAGCAATCAAAGGATTTTCCCAAAGTATCCCGACCAAGGAAAGATTGTAAGAATAGGTATTACCACAAAAATGCATAATGTTAGGGAGACACTGTGCATAAAAGTGTGCATATTAGAATTTGTATTAAAAATGTATTTCATGAGAGGAATCATTTGCAGAATGGACTTATTATGAAAAATGTATTGACAAATTCTGTAAAACATGGGCACAAACATGCAAACTCAGACAAAATGGGTAGGATCTTTGACTGACTAAAGGATAAATAAAAACAAATTGAATTCAACAAATTTCTTCATATTTGTTCCAGATAAACAACTTACTGCAATTGACCAAAATGTATTGTGAACCTTTTTTTATTTTTTATTCTTGTGGAAGGTGATAGAAAGAAGAATAAGGATTATTGGTTTACATCACTGGTGCAAAAATGTCCAAGCTTATCTTGAAGTATACAATTCTTGCCTTATTAAAAAAAATCTGCACAAATTATTTGTCATTAATTATTAATATTATAATATTAATTATTGAATATTAATCATGGTTAGTTATTATTTTCCACTGATAATATTAGTGAAACAGTATCTTCGTATGAGTAACAATTCGGTGACAGAGGATGGGATTAATAAAAAGATACCGTGAAATCAGGATACTTACAGAATCCCTATGTTCCATACATTCCATTAAAATTTTCAACAAATGATGGGACTGCTTTTGCCCCAAACTGAAGCTGTTCTGAATCATTAATAATATCTTTTCCTTAAGTTGAGAGTTCCAGTTTCTGAGAGGGAAAGGTATATAAGTTCATTACATGAATGTTCTCTACCAGCGTAAACATTTTCCAAATGGCCCCAGCGATGCTTGTTATACTGTTCCTCTCCTAAATACCACTTCAGCTAACAACCATTTGTTTAGTGACTGTTCTAAGTTAAAGTGGCACTGAAAAAAGTGACTTATGACTGCTTTTCACACAAATGACAGTCACAGAGTCCCCGTGGTCGTGCGATTAAAAAATTCAGACCTTTGGCAACTGGCATGTACTTATGACAGTTGCACTGTCATGGACTCTTGTGATTTGTACCTTCCCAGCTGGCTTCCGGCAAGCACATTCAAAGCGGGGGAGGAATTGGATTTGCTTAACGACAGTATGATTCACTTAGCAACTGCAGTGATTCGTTTAACAACCGTGGCAAAAAAAAGTCTAAAAATGAGGCAAAACCCGCTTAAGCATTGCCTCGCTTAGCAACAGAAATTTGGGGCTTGGGTTTAAAATTATGGTTGTAAGTCAAGGACCACCTGTAACCAAATACGTTTTAGTCAGGGTTGTCTTATGACACACTATTTAAAGAAAAAATTAAAGATTTGAACTTTTCATTTGGGCACACTATTTTTTCGTTCACTATTTGAAGGACTGTTGTGCAGGGACTCACGTGTCATCTGCAGTGTGTTTATATGTAAAGGCAAGCAGGTCCGCCGCTCTTCCGGTGCCTTCACATATTACTACGGGAACAGCGGGGGTGTCCCTGACATATTCCCAGACTGTCAGGATTTCACTGGGACCGCCTTCTACCACTAGCCCAACTAAGGGCACTCCTTGCCCCATTCCTATTTCAAATCACACAAGAAATTGCAACCATTAATTTAGGACATTCAGTACTTATTTAAATCCGCTGCTATGACGGGATTAAAATCATAATGTTTCTCATGTTACAAAATGGTAGAAGAGCTATAAACTGAAGACTTCTTGACTAAAATGGCACGTTTTCATTTGTTCAGTGGCATAAATATGGGTATGAAACATAGCAGGGTTCGGTTTTGGTTTTGGATTCGGGTTCGGGTTCAGGTTAGGGTTAGGGTTAGGGTTCGGGTTTGGGTTTGGGTTCGGGTTAGGGTTCGGTTTTGGGGTTAAGGATAGGGTCAGGGTCAGGATCAGGATTGCTAAAAGTCATCATCCTTCTAACCCTGCATGATCAATTAGAAAAATACACCACTGAAAGAGATTCTTACAGAAGTAATACAGAATAAGGATTTCTTACTGGTATGTATTTTTTGAAGTGAGAGATACTTTTCCAGATTTCTCCTGAATTTTATCTGACTGCCGTATTTTCCCACTGTGCCATCATCAACCAGTATGAAATGGGAATGCATGCCATTGAGGGTGCTCAGCTTGCTAAGAGGATTGCCAAGTGTCTGATACAGGCAGACTACCTAAAGAGAAACAAAGATTAGAAAAACAGCCCTTCCAAAGCACTATTTCACTGTCCTTAAGGTGGATTACAAACGTTTGTAGCTCAGGAAGACTGGAATATTGACCATGCTTAATATCAGCTCTCCCCCCACCCCCAGCATACCTAGCAGAGAAACAAAAGTTATCATCCTTGAATAATGATCCTTAATTCAATTCTTTGTATGTTACACCTGGCAAACTCACAGCCTTAGGTAATGAGAAATTCCATATAGGAAGAAGACAGGGAGGGAAGGAAGGAGAGAAAGAGAGAGGAATAATATTTTTTAAGGATTGGTAGAAAAAAGAAAGAGCATTTTATTTCCCATTATTCCTCATTAAAATCTTTTTAAAATAAAACAATGAACTTACTAATAGGATAATCTATGGCAGCAGTTCTCAACCTTTTTCAGGCCACGACCCCGACCTGTCAAGCGCCGCGCATGCGTGGTGCTACCCCCTGCACCGCGCATGCGTGGTGCTACCCCCTCCCTATTCAAGAGAGTCTATTCTATTGGCTTTCAAAAGCCAATAGAATAAGAGGGAGTAGCACAGCTAAGGAAAAGGGGGGAAAATAGCGGACTGCATTGTTTGGCGACCCCGTGAAATGGTCATTCGACCCCAAATGGGGTCGTGACCCACAGGTTGAGAACCGCTGATCTATGGTAAGATTCTAGCTTCATGAGATGCTACTTAGTTTGTGAGGTTTAATTTTCAATACATAAATATAAAAATTCAAATGGTATCTTATGTCGCACAATGAAAACTAATGATTTACTTACATAAAACCTGAAATGAATCTTTCCGAAATAGTTCCAAATATTTTTCTTATACTTTGAGATTTTGCTAAACATCTTAGTAATTAGAAATTTCATAGTAAATCAAACAAAAAAGACACAGTATGTATTTTTGTATGCAAATGAATTTTCCCTGCAAAAGTGAAAGATAAAACTCTCAGCTGAGAGTACAAATAAAAAGACAAATCTCAACTGATATTTACCTAGCTTTAATATATATATATGTACTATATATCAAAAAATACTATATATCTTCAGAAACGCACATGATCAAAGATAAAAGCCCTCCAGAATCTATATGGGTCAATATAAAAGGAAAAAAGTGGCATTATCATAGGCGTATACTACAGGCCACCCAACCAATCAAAAGAAATAGATGGACTCTTTGCCAACCACTTAACAAATGTATGTAGGAAGCATACCACAGTAGTAATGGGAGACTTCAACTACCCAGATATCAGTTGGGAGACAAATTCTGCTGTGAGCAGGAGAGCAAACAGATTCCTAACCAACCTAGCTGACAACTTTGTCATCCAAAAGGTAGAGGAGGGAATTAAAAGTAAAGCTATACTGGACCTAATTCTTACTAATAGAGAAGAAGTGATAGAGGAAGTTGAAGTTGCCAGAACCTTAGGGAAAAGTGACCACGTCATACTGGAATTTGATATAATGCAAACACAAGCAATAAAAAATAATTCAATCAATGTCTTAAACTTCAAAAGAGCTGATTTTAACAAACTCAGAGTGAACCTAGGAAAGATTCCATGGATCAAAATCCTAAAAGGGAAAAAAAACAACAAGAAGCATGGGAAACTCTGAAAAATACTATCAAAAAAGCCCAGTCCAGTACAATGCCACTGAAAAACAAGAAAGTCAAGAAGAAACCATGGCTGCACATAGATCTCTCAGACAAACTGAAAGACAAAAAGGACAAGTACAAAAAATGGAAAGAGGGACACATAACTAAGGCTGATTATCAGCAGACAGCCAGAACATGCAAAGATGAAGTCAGGAAAGCAAAGGTTCAGAATGAACAAAGACTTGTAACAGAAAACAAGGATAATAAAAAAAGGTTTTTTTCAACATATTCATAACAAGAAGTCAAGGAAACTGTAGATCCACTAAAGAGAGAAGATGGCAAGGAAGTAACAAGCAATAGGGAGAAAGCAGAGCTGCTTAACTCATTCTTTGAATCAGTCTTCACACAAAAAGAAATTATAGCACAACATACAAAAAAAATACTGCAAAAGACAAACTAGAAACAAAAAATAAGCAAGAAAATGGTAAGAGAACACCTATCTGACCTTGACAAATATAAATCACCAGGACCCGAAAGATTACATTCCAGAGTTCTGAAGGAGCTGGCAGATGTTATCTCAGAACCATTGCACCATATCTTTCAAAAGTCCAGGAGCACCGGGTAAGTATCTGAAGATTGGAAAAGGGCTGATGTGGTTCCCATCTTCAAGAAAGGGGAAAAAACAGACCCAGGAAACTACAGACCAATCAGTTTAACATCAATACCTGGGAAGATCCTGGAAAAGATAATCAAAAAATAGTTCTGCGAACGACTAGAAGCAAACAAAGTTATAACTGGTAGCCAACACAGGTTTGTTAAAAACAGATCATGCCAAACCAATCTTATTTCATTCTTTGATAAAGTGACCAAATTAGTAGACCAGCGAAACACTGTGGACATAGTATACTTAGACTTCAGTAAGGCATTCGACAAAGTAGACCACAATCTACTGCTTGGTAAGGTAGAAAAAGGTGGAATAGACAACATCACCATCAGATTGATTTGTAGCTGGCTGACAAACCATACTCAACGAGTAGTCCTCAATGGTACTATATCCACATGGAGAGAAGTAAGCAGTGGGATACTACAAGGTTCCGTCTTAGGCCCAGTACTCTTCAATATCTTCATCAATGACTTAGATGAGGGAATAGAAGGGGAACTCATCAAATTTGCAGATGACACTAAACTGGCAGGAATAGCCAATATCCTAGAAGACAAGCTCAGGATTCAAAAAGATCTTGACAAATTGGAACAATGGGTCCTATCCAACAAAATGAGTTTTAATGTGGAGAAAAGCAAAGTTTTACATTTAGGCAGGAAAAATCAAAGATATAATTACAGATTAGGTGAGACCTGGCTCAAAAACAGTAATTGTAAGAGGGACCTTGGAGTCCTAGTGGGTGATCATTTGACTATGAGCCAGCAGCAGCCAAAAAAGCTAATACAGTCCTGGGTTGTATAAACAGAGGCATAGAATCAAGATGACACAAGTATTAGTACCACTTTATAAAATCCTAGTAAGACCACACTTGGAATATTGCAACCAATTTTGGTCACCATACTACAACAAAGACGTTGAGACCTTGGAAAAAGTTCAGAGAAGAGCAACTAAGATGATCCAAGGCCTGGAGACTAAAACATATGAAGAACGCTGCAGGGTTTGTTTAGTCTAAAGAAAAGAAGAAATAGGAGTGACATGATAGCAGTATTCTAGTATTTGAGAGGCTGCCACAAAAAAGAGGGGGTCAAATTATTCTCCAAAGTACCAGAGGGAAGGATGAGAAACAAACGGATCCAAGAGAGAAGCAACCTGGAATTAAGGAGAAACAGTGAGGACAATTAACCAGTAAAACGTCTTGCCTTCAGAAATCGTCACTGGAGGATTTTAAGGAGAGACTGGACAGTCACTTGTCTGAGATAGTATACGTTCTCCTGCTTGAGCAGGGGACTGGACTAGAAGACCTCCAAATTCCCTTCTATTCCATTCTATTCCATTCTATTCTATTCTATTCTATTCTATTCTATTCTATTCTATTCTATTCTATTTTTTTAAAAAAAAATAAGAATTTGTCCTTTGAAAATTGTTCAGATGTAATGAAGAAAGTACTCTCCATCGTATAAAAATTAACATATGTGATATATAGACTTTTAAAACCTAAGTTTCATTTCTAAAAGAAGTATAGCTACAAAAAATGTAACAAAATATAAATGCAATTGTTAGTTTCCAGATAGCAATAGACTGGGACTCTGATTAGTTGATAATCTGTGTAGTGTAAAAGATTGAATGAATTTGGATCAGATGTATATTTTTCTATCCAAACTCTTTCACACTGGAAATAGAGTTAAAATAGAGATACAGTTTTAGAAATTAAAGATATATATGATAAATAATAAGATATTTTACATGACCAGTAATATACAGGGTGAATTTCTGAATAGTAAAGTTTGCAGTTGTATAAATAAGTAAATAGAAATATTTATCCTCACATATGCTATATGTAGGAAATTAGTAGTGTTCTACAATCCGTACCTTGTTCCTGATACTCATACAATTATAGTGTGGAACAGTTCAAAGCGTTCATTAAAAAAATAAAAAAATAAAAAACCATTTTGGAACTCACATCTTTGCCAATAAGTTCTTTCTGATTTTCAATGATGCCCCAAGGGGAAATTCCAATAGCACAGATTTTTCTTAAATATTGAGAGGCATGGAATTTCAATGCATTTCCCACATGCTTAGATATTCCTAGACAATTACATTGAAATAGTTGACATTATTATCATCATTACAAATTTACAATATGATCGGATTACAGAAATGAAATGTCTTGTAACCCTTCCAAATGTAAACAAGAATCAGAGCCATGTTGAACCTGATGGAATTACTACAGCTTAATTATGTAAAACATCTACACAATAATGTGCATTGGTTCCTCACTTTTGGTTCATGATTTTTTTTTTTTTGAAGAATGAGATGACACAATATTTTCCCACATGCTTTATGTTAAATGTGACAAAGAGTACTATGTGGAGCATAGATGCACAAGTTGTATAAAGTACTAGTATTGGGCTAAGAGATTGACTAGACCAAAGTAGGACTAGAACTCACAGTCTCCTAGTTTCTGGGCCAGCTCTTTAACTACTACACCAAACTTTAACAAAACTTTGTTTCTATAAGTTAATATTATCCTCCAATAGTGCTTGGAAGAAGATACTACAAGGAGGTAAGCAATATATCTGGGGAGAGTACCACGCTTTAAAACAGCTCTTTGGTGTGCTTACGACAGACACAAGCAGCTCTCCTGCTACCTGGTGTAGTCTTAATATGCGTAATATGGAACTCTTAGCAAACAAGGTGATAGCAAGATTATTCTTGTGTACACAGATCTCAGAAACATTTACCCACCAAATTTTAAAGAGAGATAGGCTTACCGGTGTTAATGCCTTCTGTTAATATCCAAGCTCCTGTAGTTTCAGCAGCTTTGACCAATCCTTTGCTGAAAAGCTGCCCCAGTTTAGGTGGAAGTTTGAAGTTTCGGACGCCACCATGAATCGAAATGACCAGTCTGGGAAATTCCATCTGCCATTCTTTAATCATGAGCTGCAACAGCTGATCTAGCTTTGTGTCATAAGAAGTTCTGATATACTATGGGACAAAAAAAACCCAACAGCTGTAATTGCCCAAACCCAAAAATATCAGAGATAATTATACATTTACAGGAATAATATAGAACAGGGGCCTTCAAACTTGGCCCTTTTATGACTTGTGGACTTCAGCTCCCAGAATTCCCCAGCCAGCATGGCACACTGGCTGAGGAATTCTGGGAGTTGAAGTCCACAAGTCATAAAAGGGCTAAGTTTGAAGGCCCTGATATAGAATCTTAATTCTAGTTTCCTCAAGTTGTTGTGAGTTCTAATCATTGTCTTGCTTTCTGTCAGCCGTATGAGGTAGGCCAGGTCAAAGGAAAAAACTCTACAAGTTTGACTGGAACTATATACTTCATTTATACAGGTTATACTGACAGAATTTTGAAAGCCTTTATTTTCCCTTCTCTCTTTTAATATCCCAGAGAATTACAGTGGAGCCAGTTTTAGTGTCTATCTCTGTTTTATCTGTTTCCCAAGCTTAGCAAAGGTTTTATTTTCATAATCATTTCTGCATATTTGCTCCAAGGTCATAGTTGTCCAAGCTTCAAGCATTCTTAACTCTGTAACATTGCCTACCATTTTTAGTTTCAAGCTTCAAATCATGCTTCACACCCTTAACTGTCTACTTGATGTCAGGTACCTCTTTTTCCTTTCCCAGTATCACAACATCAACAGGAACAGAAATCCACTGATTAATGAGATTTCACTAACTTTTTAATGTTTTCCAAATTCCTGGTTGGGACGTGTACATTTATCACAAAGGGAGTGTAATGCCTTCCTTGCTTTAATTAAATCATTTTCTAGCCTAGTAGATAAACCAGACCAGGAGATCAACTCAACCAGAAGGCTAAAACCACTTTTATTAAGATTGGTTATTATAACAGAATCTGGCCAGTCTGATTGTGTAAGTGTCTATGGAGATTCTCAATCATCCAGGTCATGGTTGTCCCAGAAATGCTTTTTCCAAAAAGCAACTGGACTTTCTTGGCTTTTTTCCTTTGAAAACATTTCGCATTTTCAAAGGAAAAAAAACAAGAAGAAGATCCAGTTGCCTTTGTAAAAAAAAAGCACCTTTGGGTCTAATTGTGTAGTACCTCCTGCCTTTTATATTTCAGTAAATTAGGGAGGTGTCTGTCTGAGTTACTTCTGAATGTTATCTGGTTGCTCTGAACTTTAAAATATGTTTCGGTACCTTATACCTAGGTAATAGCTCCTTAATATCTCCATCAAGGTCATGTTCCTTATTTTCTACTATTATTTCAATTGAGATGTTAAGACTGCTATTTCCATAGTGTTTCATATGCATTCTTTCCTGATACTCAGCTCAACAAGTTGTGACAAGACATTTACCGGTAAGTAAAAGCACATTTATATAGATTATCTTTACTCAATCTCACAGCAATTTTATGTTTAGCACTAGTATTTGTTTTCTAGATTTTCACAGCTGTACTTATACAGAGCTCTGTAATAAATTCAATAGTGTTACAAATCCAGGTTTAAAGTTGAACGAACCTTGGCATGGTACGTGTGATCACTGTCTTGAAAATTGATTGTACCAAATGCATCAGTTGGACTAATCTTTGTATCTTTTTCAACAGACCATTCCACATTATATTTTTCTTTTTCAGATTGAAATACAGGATAACCATAATCTATTCCATGGTGATCACCGATTAGCCGACCACAACAACATCTCAAACAGAAAGATAGAGTTTCCATTAGTATTAATTCAATTAAAGTTGCTCTTTTTTGGTGTTCTTTTTTAAATTAAATATCAAAGTTTAATATTAGAAATCTGTATATGATTGTCATGTTTTGTGGAGCTTAAAACATAACTACATCTTTCCATGTGTGAAAAACATGGTAAAATCATAAAAGATGCGTATGAAAAGGTTATTTATTTGTAAGCTTTCTTTTGTAAACCAAAAGTCTCTCCCCCCACCCCATCAATTATCCAAGTTGAGTGTAGATGAATTTGGTTATTGATTGTTTAAAAAAAAGGAATTCATGACATGTCATTTTGTCAGAACAGGTAAATTTTAAAAAAATATTTCTAGTACAGAAACATGATATCCATGATTGGTGAAAGGAATTGCCAAGATTGTATTGTTAGTGTTCAATGTATCTTTGATTAGAAGTTAACTATAAAGCCATCAAATTACATTTTATTGTTACATTATATTATTTTAATAATGAGAATACTAATTCAGTCCTTGAACTAAGAGCCAAAATCTCCTCTATTTGTTAAGAATATAAAAGAAAAGGGAATGAAAAGAAGAAAAAAACTACCAAGAACATTGTAGATAAATATCAGTTTCTAACTTCTCCTTTGTTGTACTCATCTAATGTCCACTATTCATAGACATTTATCTTTTTCTGTGTGCTTGATTTCAGTTCTTATTCAAGAACTGAAGTTTCAAAGATAAGAGTATCAAAGATAAGGATATCAAAACCATATTCTAGATATTTGTATTTGGTTTGCTGCATAATATAAAATATGCAATGGAGACATTCTTGCTTGAATTTGGTTAAACTTCTGTTGTGCATGTATACTGTTAGTTTTCCAAATTTAAGTTCTCAGTCTGATATCTTCAGTAACATCTCTCTTTTCCAATGTTGTGCTAAATTAATTCTCGCCTCTGTCAACATGTATTTTAGTAAATTGATATTTGCAAGTAACTTTTTTTTAAGAGAAGTGGTGTACAATTTCACTCTCTACTCAGTCTTTATTCACCATTAAAGCAATCCCTGGGATTCAAAGTATTGTTTTCTTGTTATGTCAATCTAAACAATCTTGCCCATTTGGACGGTTTTACTTCCTTACAGGCTAACTTCCCAGAGGAAGGAATGCATTTACAACTAAGCTAGTTATTACCCTGATCTTTAATATTTTCTAGAGATGCCTTTCATAGCATTTAACATCTTGCACAATGGTCACGACCTGTGCCTAACATAAAAAAAAGTTGCCCATTGAAAACTTGGCAGGCTTTTTTTAAAAAAAAAAATACCGGTACTATTTTTTTCTTTCTTGCAGTAGCTAATTTTTCCAAGATTTTTTCTTTTTCAAAGAAGTTGAGGGGAGCACAAAATATTTTCTGAAATATTTTTTGTTGTGTTCCATTTCTAATACAAAAGTTATTAATATCTTTGGAATTCAATTTGTAGGTCATCACTAAAACATGATCACTGGCAAATAAGTTATTGCTTCCTCCCTCCCTCCCTCCCTCCCTCCCTCCATCCCTTCTTTCTTTCTTTTTTTCTTTCTTTCTTTCTTTCTTTCTTTCTTTCTTTCTTTCTTTCTTTCTTTCTTATTGTTATTGAAGAATGCTTAAATAGTAATTGCATCATCTGTTAAGAATACTCCATCTTTTGTTTTGGCAGATGTTGAGATTTTAGATGGTCTTACCGAATTAGATTCTGGCATACTTGACATCCTGCAGAACCTCTGAAAAACAGTTTCAATTAAAAAAAATGCTGGTATGTGCATTAAACATTTTAATCAGTTAAAATGAACAGTTTTGTAGTACTTAAAAACTTAACACACTGAATATGGCATAGGATTCCAGGGACTTGCATTCTGTAAGTTTTTTGTTGTTGTTTCAACAATCCTATTATTGCATCAAGAGACTAACACAACTACCCTGTTGGAATTATTATGCATGATTGCAATATGGTGGTTATGTTAGTCTGCCAATGTAATAATTATAAAATATATTACATGCTGTTTCATAAATATGTCTGAAACTGTACATTTGTGTGTGTGGCATTCCTTACGATTTAGATCCCATTCTTCAAATATTAGACTATAAAGAGATGGCCTTCATAAAATGTTTGATAACAAATTGGTAAGTAATAGACTGAAGATAATAGCAAAGTGAAGTGGACGTTAAAATATGAACCCACCATATGAAATATAGACATAAAAGAAAAAAAGAAAACAGAGCACAAAATGTTTAACATTATGTGTTAAATATTTCTTTATGAAATGCCATTGTATCCAATATTACCCTTGGATGACAAACGATATAAACTATATGTTATTGGGCACAAGGTCAGGTATGATATAAGCATTATTATTATTATATCTGACTGGTCACTTCTCAAGGACCAGGGATTTGTAATTGTTTGATGATGTTAAGGGTATCATTGCTACATGTAATGTGTTCCACGTAAAGCTGCCTTTACAATTGACTGATGAATGAATTTGTCAGCGCCAATGATGTTCAAGCTTCAGATGTTTTGAGATTGCATTCAAGGGGCCTATTACTATTATTATTATTGTTCTATTTTATGCCCTCTTATTCACACACACACACACACACACACAAATATTTCAGAGCAGTGAACTTAATACTTGTGCCTTCCATTTTCCCCACAACAATCCTTGAAGGGGGTTGGGCTGAGACAGTGACTGGTCCAAAGTCACCTACATGATTTGCATGGCTAAGGGAGGACTAGATTCAAATCTCCTACTTTCTATATCAGCATCTTAACCACTAAAATAAAATAAAGATGTTAGAAACATGGTGGAAGGAACCACAATAATGAAATTTTGGGCTTGATTGGTACATATAGTTGGGATAAAATGGGCAACTCAAGAGAATAAAAGTTTAGTGTAGTGTTGTATATCAAGAATAAACTTACCTGCACAGTGGCCCAATAAATGTTGAATGTTGAAAACATCTGGGTTAAAATAAAAGGACAGGTTAACAGAAAGATATCTTACTACAAGTCTGCTATATCTGACTCAACAGGCAAAAGGGGTGGATGGAGATTTATTAAAGTAGTTTGCTCAAGCCTAAAAGAGCCATGAAGTCATTTTGACTCTAAATAAGGATGTGTAATAGGAATATAAGGAAGTGTTAACAGCCAAGGAAGTTTACCAAGCTCAAAAATGCAACAATGAGGTCAGGAAGACAAAGGTAGAAAATCAGCTAGCAAGAAAGAGATATAAACAATGTCAATATTATTGATATGTCTCTCTTGCTAGCTGATTTTAACCAATAAAAAGGGTTTTTTCCAGATATGTCATTAGCAAGAGAAACAGAGGTCTTGTGCTCAGTGCTTATTCCAAACTGGGCAATCTTAAGAAAGCAGAGAAAATGCCAATGTTCCCTCTAGCTTTACAAAGGATATGGTGATTTTAGTAGTGTAGATGGAGGAAATATAATAGGGGACGGTACAAGCCAGTAAGGATGTAGTAAAGGATCTCATAGCTAATATGAATATTTTCAAACCCCATGCTCCAATGAAATATACTCTCCAGTACTGAAGAGATTGGTTGAAGAGTTGTTGGGACCTCTGCCAACTACCTGAAGAACAAATGTGGTCTATTATTCAAGAAAGGGGGGGAGGTATCCCAGGAACAATTAACCATTGACCCTAACAACATATAATGAACCAGGCCCTTTATAATCCTCTTGAAGACAATGCTTCAGTTTGTCCAAACAGGTAATCTGAGATAAATCTCATTTCCTTTTCTGACAAATTTGCTACATGAGCAGGCAAGAACAATGTTCTGAATGTAATCTCCCTTGATTTCAGCCAAACCTTTGTCATGATTTCATATAACATTCTTCCCTGTTCCTGTCCTCTACCCTTAGTCTCATCCAGAACCAAAATCAGCTCCTTCTTTCCATTGAAGATAAGCTTTGTCACAAGGTAAAGCTCCTCCACCAGCTATAATAACTGAGTTTCTTTATACACATCCAGCCATTTTCCATACAACTGCTGGACATGTGCCAAGAATGCCATCTACCCCAGCAAATGAGGTTAATTGCAGGGGTGCCATTGCCAAAATTCCTATATGCTGCTTCTCCAGCTGCCTGTTCCAGCAGAAAAGTAAAGTTGTGGTCACCTGATTTCCACTTAGCTACCACTTCACTTAACAGAGTCACCAGTTCTTGCTAAACAAGAACTAACTGTATCTAATGATTTTATGCTGAATATGCTAACTTTATTCCAACTTAGGCAAATAAATCTAGTTTATAGTTGTTCGTCAGTCCAACATCTCTCACACTGCATTTTATTTTTATTCCTTTGTATTGATTCCTTTGCATTAATATAAGCCAATCTAAGTGTGCAGAAGAAATATGAAGAAATATGTGAATAGCATTTCATCCATGATAAATATACATCTTCAAATGCCATCTAGTTTGTAGAAGTATCACTTTTAAAAGAAAAAGGCGGAAATGCTGAATTAAAATATAGCTGCGCCTTTAAAGTAATTATTCACAGAAATGAAAATGACAGTATTTAATTTTTGTGGTTTAAATATCAGGTTATACACAGCTTTATTATTTGGCCTTAACTTAACGGTGCTAATAAGATTTGGGATTTACTCTTTATGCAATGAATACTGACATTGTTCAGTATACATTTGTACAAAATACACCATACTCTTTGTACTATTCAAACAAAAAACAAGAAGAAGCAAAGTACCTGTGAGAATCTTTTGAACTGGGTACAATTTTTGCACATTCTCTTTTACTGAAGGCACCTTCAATCCAGGATTTCTGGGACTGAACAGAAATATGACATCTCAAAGAGATTTTCTAGAAACCTTTGATATACAAAAATAAGCAACGGTTCTATGGGATCATGAAAAAGTTAATGCTATATTGCAAATATTAACACAGAACTGGAAAAAAAATGTAGAAGCTGTGCATAAGACCATTAGTTTACACAATTCTTGCCTTCACAATCCTTTTTTTTTTTTAATCCGCCCAGGCCTAAAGATAGAAGAAATCTTGCAAACCATTAAATAAAATAAGAAATAATGATAGAGAAATCTTACCTCTCCAAGATAAAAAAAAACATTAAGATCCAGCAACTATTTTATATTTCAGCAATGAGAAAATGGGACTACTCACCCTTTATTGAGATCAATATTCTGCTCTAAATGACTAGCAGTCTGCTAGTATGGCTTTATAAATGATTACTATATAAAGAAATGTTTAGAAGAAGTGTTGGTCTATCAAGTTTTTAGCATGCGCATGGATATCTCCTTGTATCCATTAGATAAGAAGTACTGCCTATTTTAATATTTTAAACATTTTAAAACCTGAATGGAAAATTGGGACACTGCAAAGCATTAGCGTCCTGAACATTTTACATGTGGTTGTCTCCATTGCAGTATTATATTTCTTCTTGCTCAGAAAAAAAAACATAGTAAGATTAAGGAAAGGGAAAATGGGAAGAGTCCTAAAATCTAGGAGTCTAGGGCCTGATGAGCAACAACTTCTCCAGGTTGCTTTGTGATAAGTAATTATTTGGTGGCAAATAGTAAAATAGGTGGTAGCAATCACTGCGTGAATATATAGGCCTCCCCATCTCTGTAATAGCCAGTTTTTGAAAGCATTTATGCCAAATGATAAGAATTTAAATGTATCTGCTAGTTCAAAAAGTTTTTAAACACTTCATGTAGATATTTGTTTAAATTAAAATTTGTGTTCTATAATTAAAGCTTTTTTAAATCCTCAGGTAATTCATAGGGGCCTCTCAGTGAATCTCCTGAAATTCTTAATAAATGACTATTGACAATTTACCAGAAGGCCAAATCATCTATTGCCAATGTTACTCTCTAGTAGAATCGGTGAATTGTGAAATCATGTACTATACTAGAATCCTCTGTGAAACTATTCTTTCAGTCAAGCTTTTGAATTGAGCTAGAAGAGGGAAAAGAGCAGAATTCCAATGACTTGTTCTTTGCAATGAATTTATCCATCCAAAATTGGTCTAGAATACGGCTGGTGAACCTGTAATTCGGTAGATGTTGCTATGCAGCCCTTGTTGGAAGTGCAGGAACTGTGTACAAGACCACCTAAAAAATCACAACTTCTCATACTGTTATTCTAAAGGTTTGGTTCCTTCAGAAATTGGAACTCCATGGTTGGAGAAGGATAATGGCAATGAGCTTAAGAAATTTGACTGTGAATAGAGGTTTGTTGTTGAGGTGACAAAGTATGCATGAGGCGAGACTATGTTGCTTATGTACCAATCTTATTGTTGCCAAGCAGGAGCCTTTCCTGAGCTCCTGGACCTTATTATGGTGCTGGGGAAGTTCAATACAGTTGTGGAGTCTGGATAGGCTCAGGAGTTCATGACCTTCATGGTGAAGACAGACTTGGGCCAGGTAATGTTGGATTCAGCAGACAAAGTGTGTATCTAGGGATAAATGGTGACCTGGCGCTTGCCTCAGAACAGTTGGTATATGATGTTGATACGAACATTTAGTTTACTGATCAGATCATTTCCTGGTTGAAATGAAATTCATCATAGGCTATAATTTCCAAAAACCAACTAGTTAAAATGGTTAGCTGAGATAGTTGTTGAACAGCATTATTTAGAATGGTAATCTCCCTTAGAAATGGGCAAGATCTACCATCAAGGTGTGTGACACTTTGCACATTAGTTTGGAAATAAAATCACACACATTAAGAAACTCTTCATGGGCAGGGTCTGAAATGTTGATTGGGTCAATATGTTGCCATATTATGTGGGCTTTCTTTTGGTTTGTGGATTCCAGTCAAATGGATACTGCACACTCTGATACAAACTCTGTCACCTATGGCTTAGATCCATATGCTCCTGACACTTTCAGGGAGCTGGGATGTATGATTGACTAAGGCCTGGGAGCTAGCATTTCCTTAGGGGAGAGTATAATGCCACCTAATTTCTTGGAAAGGTAATTGAGAAAGTATCAGGATATCCATTATAAGGTGCAGTACAAAACCCAGATTTTTTAACTCTTTTAGTCAGGGAACAGATATGAACATTGAATGGAAACAACAGTAGACATTCTGGAGGAGAATTTATGTTAGAGTTTAGGAGTAGGTGAACTCTTCCTCGTGCTACTAGACCTTTTGTTGACATTCTATATCATTGTCTATATCTATGAAAATTGGAGTCAGGGCCACTATTATTCTTTCCATTCTTTCTCAGCAGGCAGATTTAGTTGGGGAAGAATTTGGCCAAGAGAATGCTTCCTTGTGGCATACCAAGATTTTTGTCCTCTTCTTTGCTGTTTTGTATTTCTGTGAAAATGCTGAAAAATAATCTATTAAGATAGCAGCAGTGGTGGGATTCAGCCAGTTGGCACCAGTTTGGCAGAACCGGTAGCTAATGTTTGTTGCCCAGGTCCAGAATGGACTTCTGGAAGCAGCATCCACACAGAGAACCGGTTGTTCACATATTTGAATCCCACCACTGGATACCAGTATGATATACATCCATTCTACATCTTCACCCCGTGCCACGTTGGAGAGACTTGGAATCTTAACCTTGCATATTGAAAACATTGGGGTTTGAATAGCACAATAGGCTAAATGTGAACCTCAGGAAGATATAAGTATTCTCTATTCAGAAAGACCATCAGTTTGTGCCAACCATGGTTTGTGTAGCACCTCCAAAGTAGTACTGTTACTTAGGGATTATCCTGAACTCAGAGGTATGTGGGATAAAGCCAAGAAAGCCATGGCTATGGTGATGGTAATACATGTTCTTATCGCCACATAATCAGACTAATGCAATATATTGTATATGGAATTCATTTGAAGACCACTAAGAAATTGTACTTGTTCAAAATGCAGTTAGCCATAAACTAGCAAGCGACATCCATTGAAAACTATGTTAAAGATCCTGCTCTTGCTCCCACTGGATTTTTGAATACAACTGAATCTGCTAATTATAAAGCTTAGTTCCTAGGTATCTTAAGGACTGTTGCCTTCAAGTGGAATTGATCCATCAGATATGTTCTTACATTTAACAACTGCCTCACTAGTGATGGAAGTTCTGGTCTCAACTGTGGTTGTAAGTTGAGGACCACCTGCACTTTCTTTCATAATGGCCACTATTTTATAGAATAGTCTCGCCTCCAGAGACGTAAGTGATGTCACTTTCCATTTTCCAGAAATTCAGTTACAACTTCAATTTTCTGAAGGAAGGGATGCCATCAACAGCTATTGTTATATTGTTTGTACTAGGAGATGTTTATGTTTTTGTTATATTTTCTTACGATGTTATTCAATCTGTTGTTGACTATAATGGTACATTTACACAAAGAATTAAAGAAGTCTCCAGTTTAAAAATGAGTTCTGTTCCCAAGCTCTGTCCTTAAGTCAAACCTGTTTGTAAGACAGAACAGTATTATTGTGTAATACTATATAAGTAGTATTGTGTAATGAACTTGAACGATTATGTATTTAACTCAAATTTTGCTACAATAGGCTCCATTCCTAACTATGGGTCATCCTTAAACAGAGGCGTTCTTAACTCAGGGACTTTCTGTATTCTCTTTCTTTTTGTGAGATAGATTGTTTAAGAGATGACAAGTAACTTAATGCCAATTCGGTGAGACTTGCAGCTGTCTTTAGATTTGAGTCTCTGTGGCCTAAGGCTGCCATAATCACAATGTATCTTATATCATACAAACTAAGAGATGAAGAAAGTATCCCTCCTGATATCACAATATTGCCATTTTCATGTTTTAAAACTTTCCCCGTTTCCCACTCTTATACCCTGATTCTTTTGTTGCTCTTTTCACCAACTGCATGGGTCATCATGGCACTTCCCTGGCAAAACTGTTTCTCATTCTATTTCCTTCTAGAGGGATAAGAGTTTATGAATTCTTGCAATTAAAGGATACTTATATCCCTTTTCTTTGAAAAATGGCTGACTGAGGTTCCTGGGAAGACAGTAAAGTCTAACTGCTTTGTAAATATCTGACTTGCTACACCGATCATTCAACTTCCACTATTGTTTCCTTTGCACGTCTTTCTTACTGTTTAAAGACTCAAGAACGCATAGAATAATATTTTTCCTTGCTTTAAGATTCATCTTTCAGAATTTCCAGACCTGGTACTTGATCTATTATATAGCCAGTTAGAGTTGGCTGACTGGATATTATGTTTGCATACCCACTCTGAAAGACAAGATTCAGAGCATTCAGTGGACACTTGGCTGAGAAAGGAAACCAGTAGTTACCAGAAGTCTACACACTTATCAATGTTTATTTCCCAAGAGTTGCCGTGGCAGAAGAAAAAATAAAGTTGATCTTGGTGGAGACTTCTTAATGAAAGGTACACTTAAATGCTGATAGCAAGTTTGTGGGTCTTGTAGAATTAATACTGCTGGAAATTCAAGTTATTGCCCAATATAGACATAAGCATTCAGAAACTGGTGAGTTGAAAAAAACCCAAGTTTCAAAATATTTATATTAATACACATACACGCACACACACAGAGAGGGTAGGATCGCTAACTTTAAAGTCAGTCATATCTGGATTTCTTAGTTCCAGATGAATTTATTTTACATGTTCTCTTCTCTATAGGAAAACAAAAAAGTACATACATAGTGCAAAATTAAATATTTTCTTGCCTTCTATAATAAAATAAGTTACTGTTATTAGAAACTAATATTTAATGTGCAACATACTTTTATACAGCAAGTTCACCACATCAAATAAACTATTATTCCTGGCTGGGAAGTTTGTCCTTTCATATATACAAATATTGGTATACAAGCATATTTGACTATAAAAACATACTATGGATAGGAAGAATGCCTTGACATGTAAAAGGTATATATATTGCTCAATATAAAGAAAATGATCATTTACACATATACCATTTGGATAATTCTACAGTAACAAACTGAAAAGAATTACATTACTTGGTAAGTTACAATTCAATGATTTCACATTTGTGTCTTTATAGAATCCCTTTATAAGAATAGAAAATTTCAGGTCACTGGTAAAATGTCTAGATGACAGCATAGTGCTTTTTGAAAGCGTAATATATAGTTTGACCTGAAGAACCATGAATGAGTCCCTGATGCTCAAAGCAATATAATTAATATCATCTGATATTAATAGAGCTGGCATTTGAAGTTATGGCAGTAATAATTTGTGTGTAAGCAGTCTTAAATCACTAGTTTGTCTACATGAAAGGGACATATAGAAAGAGTTCCTTAAACCTCTGGCAATCATATTGTTGAACATTTCCTAGCCTTCCTAAGAAAATTGGTCAATAGTCATGTTAGGCGACTTCTCCTTGTTTAGGATATGAGGAGCTTGATAACGTTCTGTCACTTTATCTCCTGCATACCCAGTACCAGATCCTGAGTACAAATCTGAATTTTTCTTTTTTTTTCCAGCCCCCCCGCCCATGGACTGTATCTTCATACAAGACTGTATCTTATTTTTCCAATTCCGTTACACAGAAGTCTGAAAACACCTAAATATACTTCAAAATCATGATCTGCATTGTCTCTCCTCACTTATAGCTACAAATAAGGAAAATGACTTCTGAAAACAAGGGCCAAATAAATAACAATTTATCCACCCCAAGCATAATGCCCATGTTCATAAGCATATGCTACATAGCTTTTGTATTTTTTTCCAGAAGGTGGAATTGGGAAACAAGATCAGCAGGATCCCTGAAGCAGTGTGCGTAAAAAGTACCTGCCATGGAAGAAGCAGGTTTGAGACATACTTTCAGTTAGAAAGATTACCAGCTGCCTAGATGTACTGCATTAAAATGACTAGCAAAAAACCTCGGTCCAAACTTCTTCATCTGCCCATTTCTATGTAGATTGTTTTTTTACCTTCACTTGAACTTTCATCCTGTCCGGTGTTTCTTCCTTACTTCATAAATTGGAGCTTCACAGGCTGGAATTGCACTCATAAATCAGTGCTGTACTCTCTCTTTTCCAGTCCCTGAAAGCTGCTTCAAGTATTGCAGATACACAGAAAGAAAGAAAGTCCATTCAAAACTCAAAGAACACTTTGCTTGATCCTTGGACTACACCATTGGTTAATGTTCCACTTTCTTCTATCAGAGACTGGCAGCTGACTTTATGATCCAAGTTCTTTTGAGGATTCTTGAAGCTACATACTAAGGCTCTCTTGCAAAATGCATAAACAACAGACAGGCCAAGGGGCATGGTCAAACTATCCAGTTTGGTCTGTTATGAATTCCAGCATGTGCTTTTCCAACTCAAATGAAACAGTGTGTGGTTCCTCCCTGCCCATAAGTTAAAATAATATATGTGAAGGAGTAGAGTTTCAAACTTTTTGGAGCCTTCCTATTTTTGGGAGGAACTGATCAGGCTCACCAACTAGCCAAACTTGATTTTTCAAAAGATAAGAGTTTAAGATAGAGTAACTGTAATCACAATTGATAGGACCTTCTGAAGCACATCCTGTAAGCCAAAATAACCTTATTTTGATACCATGAACAGTGGTTGGGCTTATATAGTACAAAGTTAGATTTTTCCCCCCAAGGTAAATTCTAGTATTTATTAAAAAATAAAGAGGAAAAGAAGCCTGAATATAGTAAGTGCCTTTGGCACTGTTCTCACTGGTGAGAACGCCAGTTTCTACAAAGAAAAAAATAATTAATACTTGAATTTTTGGCCCTAAATTATTTGAACAAAGGATGTACAAAACAAAAAAGACAGTTATATTTTGAACCCTGAGCAAAAGTTTCTCATAGTCTGTTATACAAAAAAAAGGAAATTGAGAAAAGCTGGGGGTTCTCCTATTTTTTGTCACAGAGGCAGGCAGGCAGAGTCAAGGCAGGCCAATAATCCATATATTATGTAGAGAGCCTCAGAGATGACTCTAAAGAGAATATGCATCAATAGTCACAAAAACAAAAGTCTGCATTAATTCCAGGAAATAGAGGTGAGAGAAAACTCAGGACTGGATCCATCCTAATTCACTGATAGAGGAGGGGCTAGAAAGCACAGCCAAGCTTTCCTTTCAGATTCTGTTATTATAGCCTGCATTAATTCAGTATCAAGTAGAGTACTATCCATCTTGCGGACTTTGTTTCCTGATCTGACCTATCTCGAAGGGATGATACTCAATTTACAGAAAAATAGCCAAGAGGAGGAAGAGGGGAGGGAGATTAAGCACAGCAAATAAACAACTGAAATGGTTTATTTAAAAAACAATACATGGAGGGGGGGAAGCTAGTACCCATACACTTTGAGCTTTGATAATTATCTTTAATCATCAAGAAATCCTTACTGTTTTGTATCTGACAACCTAAAAACTCAACAGGGCAAAACTATCTGCAATGTACACACAATAATGTACTTCTGCTTTTGGCAGATTTCCAGAAAACCTACTGACTAAACTTCAGCAAAGTGAAGAATTTAAGAACAAAAGAACCATTTAACAGCCTTTTTAGTCAAGAGCTCTGAATACATTTCACCAATTCAGCCTCACTCCCACTTTTATTTTTCAAGTAATAAGGGCGGAACCTATGCCTACTCTTTCATTAACCATTCAGAAAGTCTACATAGCTCTAAAATTAAAAAGTTATTCATGGGACAGCTGAACACTTAAAATAATAGGGGACAAATGCTCCTTGTTTTGAGCTCTGGACCAAACTCTGGAACAGAAAGCTTTATTTGAAGCGTGGAACATTTTCTACACCTATATTCATAAAAAAAATTAAAAGCAAAAGCAAACTTTATTCCCTGCCTGCATGGTCAACTTTCAGAAAGTGGTTTAATGGCAAAACAAAAGAATTTGGCAGTTCCTCAAAATTTTGTAGTAAAAATTCAGGACCACAGCATTGTGCTTCACAAACAGGTCCCAGATTCAGTCAGAATCAGACACAAAGAATTTGGTCTGAAAGAGCTTTAATTCAGCAATCGTAAATACATGGGCCAATCATCCACCTTGAGGTAAAGCTGCTTCTTCCTGCTAGTTTCAATTTATAGCAGTGGTGGTGAACCTATGGCACGGGTGCCAGAGGCAGCCCTCTGAGCCCTCTGTGGGCATGCACGCTGTCGACCTAGTCCTAGGCTTCAGCTGGGTTTTATAAAACCTTTTCGCTTTAGGCCTCCACCGCCATGTACAACAAAAAAAAAAGGTTCAATCAGTCAATTTCAACTTCTCGCGGGGAAAAAAAAAGATCTTGCAAAGTTGGAATTGATTGAACTTTTTAGTCCCACCCAGTCTGCTGTTACCACCGCAACCACGCCCACCCAATGGGCCACACCCACCCGGCACATGACGATGCATAAGTGGGTTTTGGGTTGCAGTTTGGGCACTCGGTCTCTAAAAGGTTCACTGATAGAGGGGCTAGAAAGCAACAAACAAACATGGAACATTACAAATTCAACTACTGAAAAACCCATTTTTCCATTCAAAAATTTATTCAAACACCTGACACAAAACTAGGGAAGCGCTGCCCATTTACACCTGCATTTTCATCACTTCAGAGGTTTAAGAATTTTCTACCTACTGATATGAAGCATACAGTATTGTTCAAATGCAGACAACTGAAATAATTACTTATGATAATTGAAGTATAAAAGTCAACTCTTCCCAATAGTTGTGATTTAAGCCATAGTGTTTTATTTGTTTCATATACTTCATAATGATATGCAAGGCTATCCTTTGTCTTCTGCACAACTTACTGAGCATTCCAAAGGTAAATCCTCTGAATCAGGAGTGAATAATTTTAACTAGTTTATATTATTAAAGAGATAATTGATATCTTGAAATACTTTCCCAGGTCCCCCCCCCCAGAATATACTCAACTCGGCATTTGTGCATCACTAACGGTAAAAGGACCACCCCCAAAAGCAGCATAATCACAATTCTCTGGATAATGACCTAGAGTTGTTATGGACAAGGAAGAAGTAAACCTTTAAACATTTTATTCAAAGATTTTTCCATATCAGAGCTGCATACATCACAATAGAAGTCAGCTTACTTACCTTCTTCATTTTCATCACTAAAGAACCTTTTGTAGCCTTTAGCCACTGGATTTCATACTGAACTTTCCATCTGCATCACAATCAGATAAAAACTGCTTTGCCCTAACAGCTAATGGAAACAATGCTGGAAAGTAATGATTACAATTGTCCATGTGCTTGCAATTAAAAGCTTTAATGGGAACGGGGAAAAAAAATGAACTCTGAAAACTCTGGTGACATACTTGCACTGCAATTAAACTGAAAAGACTACAACTTATACTCAAGAACATGTGACAATCTGGTTTCAAGTTTATATATCACATTAGGAAAATGATTAACATTCAGACCGTTAGCAGCTTAGTTCAGAATAAAAGTTTTCCAATGTGGGGGGGGAACCCTTAATGGTTCACTGTGGATCTCTTTTACTAATATAAGCAAGGACTTGTTCACTCTGAGGCCAATAAAAACATGTTTACTAGTTTTCTTGCTAATTTGAATGCTACTAAATAGACTGTTTCTTCTTAGTAGTTGTTGCAACAAAATATTGATGCAAGTTAGCATTAAAAACCTGTTGTATATAGCCAAGTGGATCCTTAAAAATATCTTTTTGTTCACGAAGATTGTGTACAGTGCAAAAAGCAAGAAAAAAGTCAAATATCTGATTTACAATACACATTTTAATTAAAATACAATAATAACTTATGGCTATCCAAGAATGTGTTCATAAGGTAAGTGACCTTATGCATTTTTCAGATAATAGTTCCTTTTACAAAGGTAGCTTTTTTTGATCATTTGTTCTTTGTCTTATTCTCTCAAACCAGTTTCTTTGGTTCATGATTCACAGTAATGAAATAATGCTGGTAAAAGAACAGGAATGTTTAGGCTGATGAAATCTTGAAACTTTCTTTCATTCCATAGCCAACAGATAAATGGAGAAGAATGGAGAAAAAAGACTATACTTGCTTTTTCTTCTGCACTGAAAAGTTTGATACTGAATTCTTATGAACACAGCAAACACGATTTAAGTACAAAATTAGAAAGAGGCTGCTATATAGGAGCATTTGTATTTTTAAAAGAAAAAAAAATCTGAAATTGCTAATCAAAACTTTAGCCTCTTAGAACAAAGACTAAGTTCAGCAGGCCTTACTTTTTGAATAAACATGGAAAACTAAGTTTGTAGCTTACATGCAGTTATAATTTAACATAAAGTGAACGGTACAACTGTTGGAAAAATATGGAAAGTCAGTGAAAGTATTTACAGAACTCTTATTATTTTCTACAAGAAAAATTATTTCAACATGCCTTAGTTAAAAAAGTCTACAAACATTGCCTATGCTTGTTTATTGAGTTTACTGAAATGGTATCTAGATATAAAGTGAGAATACCATATAAATAAGAAATCATTTATGTGAATTATTTTAATTTATAAACAGCATTTTTTTCACTGTTTTAAGAAATCAGTAGAAATTTTATTAGACAATAAAGAATAATTTTAATATGCTCAAGTTATGGTGAAGGCAAGCTAGTGAACATGGGCAGCATGCAGCTAAAGGAAGATAATGGAGGTAACTAAGCACAAGAAGATGGGGGAGGAGCGGACTAATTGAATATGCACTGAAGTGGTGACTCAAGAGAAAGTATAGCAAGACCCACTTGTATTTGAACGTGGTGGTAGTGGTGTGCAAAACAAGGTAGGTGGAGTGAATAAAAATGGAAAGACTAGGGCAGCCATGGGGACCACATGGAAAGGAAGAGAAAGGGGGTTTAAGTGTACTAGTTTAACTTTATTCATCCTTTAAGACCATTCTAGATTTATTTCAGTCTAAATCTGTTAACAATTAAGATACTCCAAGCTGACTGCAACTTTCCTCCTGGAACAGTCCAGCTGCAAACCACTTTTTGTAAATATGTCCAGACCCTCCATCAGTTGGCCCAACGTACAGGTTTCTTATCATTTTCTATCATGATTCTTCAATTGTGTCTGCAAATTGCTAGAAATTCTTAACATTATTACCCAAGTAACCGTTATAATCAAATAACTGATTTAAATTACTCTCCGCAACAAAATGTATTATTATGAAAATTCTTGGAAGAAAGTGTTGGCCATAGTAATTTCAGTTCTGCAGATATATATGTGTGTGTGTGTGTGTGTGTGTGTGTGTGTGTGTGTGTATGTAGGTCTTTGGTTCTTCGGGTTTTCTCCCACGTAGAATTTGAAGTGTCTTGGCGACGTTTCGACGAAGTCTCATTCGTCATCTTCAGGCTGGTGCTTTCGGCTTCTGCTTCTAGGAGCAATGTGTGATGGTAGCTGTTTCTTCCTCTTAACTGCCAGTGGGGGTTTGAACTGATTGGCTGGGAGCTCGGCTGTGTTCTGATTGGGTGGAGCTGTGTTCTGATTGGTTATGGGGTTGGCTGTGCTCTGATTGAAACAGCTACAATCACACATTGCTCCTAGAAGCAGAAGCCTGAAGATGACGAATGAGACTTCGTCGAAAGTCGCCAAGACGCTTCAAATTCTACGTGGGAGAAAACCCGAAGAACCAAAGACCTACATACAAACACCCGCAAAAACCTCAGAAAACAAACAACAGCCCACACCCCTTTGCATTTTTCATTTCTACTGGCAATGAACTAAAACAATTTTGTTCATATGTATCTGTTTTTGTAAGCTCCTTTAATCCTCTAAATTTCACAATCCACTGGTTCTATACATTGATACCTTCTCTAGTTAGTCTTTGATGAATTTTACAGCATGACTCCTTCATTTTAGAAAAATTTGGGAGAAGTTACCCTTTCTTCAAATTATATTTAATACCTTCATAGTATCAATTCTGCTTACACTTTCAAGCAACAACAGTACAAAACAGTAACCACACTCCACTATCTATACCAATAGATTATTCTTCAGGTTTCCATTTCTGATAGTGAGGTGCTACTGGAAGATCTTGTTTCTGTTATGGAGCCTTTTTCTAATTCTTGAATATCAGACAAATCAATGGCAGGTAATGGTAACTTCCAGAACTGGAAGGAGTTGTAGTGCCAAACGTCGTCTTCAGGCTATGAAAACAAAATGTTCAAACAGATTTAACTGTAGTGAAAAACAAAACTCACCACTAACAAAATCTAATTAAAGTAATACTAGAAATTAAGACCTCATAGTCAAAGAAAGAACATGGTATGGAGAAATCTTAACACAAACATTCAAATGTTCTCTAGTTACCATCATTGTAGTAGCTCAAATTAAAATTGATTTACAATAATGGAAACAACTGCATTCTTCCTTTTAAAGACTCTTAGATTTGAATGTGATTGCCCAACACATAAGTTAGAAAATTTGACTTGTATCACCCTCTGGTGGCTTGAAGTGGAAAAATAATATTCTGTGGAAATAATTCATAGCTAGACAAAAATTGTCTAAAATTTATAAAATTAGAACTATGCAACTTCCTTAAATTTCTATCTGATTTTTGAATCTGGGAAGACACAAAAAGATTGTGCATATAAAAAGGAATATTTAAATTCATTATGTGGTAACCAGAACCTGGCTGATCATTCACCATTAAAAAGGAATTAAAATTTTCTATTTCTCACCTTTATTCTGTCTCTTTGAGGGACTGACAATATACAATAATCTGAGTTTATGAAAATGAAAGTGTATTCAATGAAAGTCCTTATTTAGATTATCAACTGAAAATGGGTATACAAAATAAAAATAGAGCAAACATACCAATTTTAGTAATGCATTGTTGAGGTACAAATGGTAGTGACAAATAGGGAAGAAATCCTATTATTAAATCTTACAACTCAGTGAAATCTGCAAAACTGTGTCATATTAAGCCAGATCTTTTGTCCGCCCATTTCAGTACTATCCAAAAGGACTCAAAGGAATTCAGATAAGATTTTTTTTTCTCATCAGGAATTCTTTGTATAAAATATGTATAAGTAAAAATAATCTTTTACTCTTTTAGGTTTATATATGTATACATGCAAACACACACACACACACCAAAGTTTATAATAGAATTACAGAGACAGAGATTGTTTACAAAGGGATTGAAAATGATGTATTTTTAATTCATGGTAAAAACTGAGAAAAACACAATTAAACTTGATTAATTCACATATGCTTAAGGAAAAATCACCCCATGATTCAGGATCAGTAACAAACTATTTAAGACAAAGCAAAGTACCTCACAAATCTATAGCAGATTTCTATGACAAGTTGTAAAGATGGTTATTAATGCAGGGAACTCAAAAAGATTTAATCAGTTGAAAACAAGTATGGTAAAATATAGCAATTAACCATGCTATCCAAATTAAATTAAGCTTCTGTCCCAGCTTCATAATTTGCTAGGGTTCTAGAAAGCATTGAAAATCTATCTGGCTTTGGTTCCAAGCCTGGGGATGTTGTTGTTTAAGGCTCTTATTTTGTTTTGTTGGTTTTATTCTTTATTGGATCATTGTAGTCTGGATTGTCTGCCTGATTTTATATATTTAGCTATTTCTGCTTTACTAGTTTTGTATATCACCCGGAGTCTACTAAAGTTGGTTTATTTGATCAAGGTTAAAATAGATATCTCTGATAATCCTTAACAAACTTTTGCTGATCAGGACTGAACAATGAGGCTTACATAGCGTATAGACAAGCTATAGGAAGAGGTCATTTACTGCATTTTAAGAAAAGAGGGTGAATTACTAAAATTATATTTGTTGTGTTGCAAAGCATTCATTTCTTTTTCTTTAATATATTTTTATTTCTTTTCTATTTTTTCTTTTCTGCACTAATTTTTAATCTGTATTAGTTTTTATTAAAAAATAATTCCACTTAAAAGGCCAAGAGTGACTTTTCACCTGAAATTTGGAACATAAATGATATCTGCTTTATTTAATCTAATAGCCTTGATCAATCTTTTAAAAAGTCAAAAAGGGTCTGAGCTATTGGTTAATCTTTGGTTGGGAAACCATTAGGTGATCCAAGGCCACAGTTCACAACATGCAGCCAATTTACAGCCAATTTACTTCCTAATTAGCAACCTCAGTCACCTCCACAAGAAGTATTCAGGTAGTCTTCGACTTACAACAGTGACCGTTCAAAGTTACGTCACTGAAAAATGTGACTTATTACTGTTTTTCAATTACAATGTTTGCAGCATCCCCACGATCATGTGATCAAAATTCAGATGCTTGGCAACTGTTCATATTTATGACCATTGCTGTGTCCCAAGGTCATGTGACAAGCAAAGTCAATGGGGAAGTGAGATTCACTTAACAACTGCGTTACTAATTTATCAACTGCAGTGATTCACTTAACAACTGTGGCAAGGAAGGTCATAAAATGGTGATGATTAAAGTCTTCAACCTGGTTCATCCAAGCCGGGGATAAATAAGCAACATGGCAACTGCTTTAGAAAGAAGGTTGCAGTTTATTGAAGAGCCTAACAGCAAGATGGTTCTGGCAGGAAAGAAGGGGGGGCGGAGGGCTGAGCACATGTAGCTAGTAGGTTTTTATCCCCCTTTTGTTTAAGGTAGCTTCCTGTTCCTGTTTCAGGCTTTGTATTTCCTGTGTCAGGTATTCTGATCTGAGTGTGCCTTTCTGGTATTCTTGTTGTTGGTGAGTTAATCCTATTATATATCCTGCTTCCCTGGTGCTAGGACTAATGACTCCTAGAGTTTGGGTGGGGTATGCAGATTTTAGGTGTCTTCTGTCTTCTCCTAGCTTCTAGCTCCAACTTTCCTGATGGCTTACATTTGCATTTGTATAGAGCTGGCTTCTGCTTGGGACAGGGACTTGGGGGCAGGGTTGGTTTCTGCTTTTAAAATCTTTTTGAGGAAATATATTTTTCTGCCCTTTTAACATTTCCTTCTCTGGGGGGCTGACTTCCCACAATGGGGCAAAACCCACTTAACAAATGTCTCTGTTAACAAAAATTTTGGGCTCATTTATGGTTGTAAGTCAAGGACTTCCTGTGTTGAAAGAAATGTGTTTGCTGCAAAAAATGATCTACACCAGTCGCCCCTATGGAGATTCTCAACCATCCAGATCATGGTTGTTCCAAAGGTGCTTTTTCCAAAAGGCAACTGGACTTTCTTGGTTCTTTCTTTGAAAATGTTTCACTTCTCATTAAGAAAACCACTTGTCTTTTGGAAAAAGGACCTTGGGGATAAGAGCAGGATTTATTCACAGATAACTGTGTACACCTTTCCAAGTTCAGTCTTTTTATAACTTTGTGGCAGTCAAATCCTCAGAGGGCATTACCTCCTTAGTTTTTATTCAGCCAACCGAGGGATTTTTTTTTAAATTATTTTCTTAGAAGCCCTTAATAAACTGCTATTCTCGTTCTGCTTTTGCAACGTTTGGGCCACAAATGTCCCTTCGCTGGTAACGGCTGTGCCTCACCGTTATTCCTTCACTTGTTAAATCACCTAATAGTTTCCCAACGAAAGACTTAACCAACTAGCATCCATAAGGATTCCGATTCGCAAAACTGGAAAAGGAATTCCAAGAGAGCCTTCAAGCAAGACTGTCCCTTCCACAAGCGAGGCTGGGCAGCCCAGCCCAAAAGAGCCTAAATGCATTTATTGCTCCTCGAGACCATCGCCGTCCTCCACTACGGAAGCTCGCCCGCCTGATGATGCGCTGGCTCGGCCGCCCGCCCGCGCGTCCCTGGAAGCAACAGATGGTCCACTACAGTTTCCCAGAAGCCCCAACGCACAGCTCCCTTTCTTCACCTTTTCGGGCCCGCCCTGATTGCCCGTTGCATCTCCTCCGGCGAGGGCCGCCGCTTCGGTCGCCATACCGGCGACTATAGGAAGCCGTTGCTTGGCCTCCCGCCGCGCCGTTCCTTCCGCGAGCCTCTTGCCCCCGGCCTCCGCCTCGTCGCCTCCCTCCGCCACCGTCCATTTGCGCTTCTTCTCGCCGCCGTTTTCCAGCCAGAGCGCTGCGCCTCGCGATTCCCGCCGTCCGAGATCGCTCCGCGAGCGCTTCGAAGGAGGCGCGTGCGGGAAAGAGCGCGGCTGGCAAGGCGCGCGACAGGCCACCGCCTCCGCTCTGCGCTTAGCCATCAAGGCCGGCTTGGCAAGCTCCGACGGCTGCTTAGCTTCATTGCGCAGGCGTTAACTGCTGCAAACGGGGCGGGGCTACTGGAAGAGCGCACAATACAGTGTGGTGCTTTTAGGTTGTTCTCCAGTCGCCTGCGCCCTCTGTCGGGGAAGTAATAAGTAGCGGTGTATGCCCTGCTTCTTTTTATTCTTTGATGGTTAGGAAATGTCCTGGTCCTTGGTAAGCTTTTTTTTTTTTTTCATTACCCAACTAGGTAACATCATCAATGTTAGTACGGAGAGGGCTTTGCTCTCATTTTGTGTTCTGGTGGTTTGCCCTTTCAGTGTGGATGGGAGTGGTTTTAGATGATTCCTTGGCTGGGCTATTTACTGTCAGCTTGCTTGGGATATTGTTCGCTGTTTGATTGTTGGTCTAATGTTAATCTTGAAATTAATCTCTGCTCATTTAGGTGTTGATTACTGGTGAGAAGATGTTTGGTCTTTTTGTTCCCTTTTTTTGCTTGTTGATTGCCTCTTTTGAATGGTCTGTAAGTGGGGCTTTATGTGTGTGTGCCTGTTGATGGCCGATTTGTCATAATGCCAGGCTTCCAGGAATTATCTAGTCTTTTTGGACTTAGCCTGATCTGGGATGGTCAGTCTCACAGTTGGAACTATGGTTAAGTCTGTCCAGATGTTTGATATTAAGGAAACTTCTAAGCGCTAGCTGTTCTTCATGGAAACTCCCTGCCAGTCTTCTGTCTTACATAGTGGCTGTTGCATAGAGCAGAGGTCCCCAACCTTTCCGGCTTTAGGGACCACTGGGGGGGGGAAGAAGAGGGGATGGTTCTGTGTGAGTGGCGGGTGAGCGTGTGTGTGCACAGCTCCATTTGCACAAGCAGCGAGCATGCTTGCACAAATGGAGCTACGTGCGCAGGCTCTCCCGCCTGTTGTACATGCAAGTGAAACTGCATGCGCCGCTTGCACAGCTTGGTTCTGAATGGGCTGTGGCCTGGTAGTGGCCTGAGGACCCCCGATATAGGTGGGTCTAGGATGGACTAGGAATGAGATCGAGAGGGCAGATGGGAACATTGCTGTGGTGAAGCAGTGAAGAAGATGCAACACTCAAGATGGTTCTTGGGGACAGCCAATTTGATATCTTACTGTAGACCATGGGTGTCCCAATTTTTTGGCTTGGCTGGGCCACTGAGTCAAAAGGAATTGTCTTGGGCCCCATATAAAATATATAATATAATGTATATAAATATCGTATGTTAAAAGTATACAATCTTGTGGGGCCACATTAATAGCTGTCGAAGACTGCATGCGACCTATGGTCAGCAAATTTTATATGCTTGCTCTAGAGAGTAAGGAATACAACTTTGATGGACATATGTAACTTTATTCCCAATCAGCAAAAGTTTTTTCCCCCCAGTTGTTGGGCATATTTATTTTTGCAGCTACCAACATGTAGCTTAATGAATTGTGATATATTTCATTTAGATGTTTTGGAATTATCTAGTAATAAAATAGGTTTTGATTAAAACTTTCTCTGTAGAATTTTGCGGAGTATTTTGATGTATTTCTTTCTACTATTTGCATTTTTTTTCTTTTACATGATCACAGCTGGTAGAATGAATGTTCCTATTTTATCATTCCCAACATTTATTGTTATATGATTTGTCTATTTTGAAAACTGTTGGCTTCCTATACCAAGCATACAACATTTTACATTAATTTTCCATTAAATTGTATATTGTAGTAAACGGTATTGATTTTTCTCCATAGCTCTTTCCATTATTTTACTGCGATTTCATCTTTAAAATTTTGGAAGTAGGCATTTTCTTTAGGAAGTGTGCATCTATGGAACAGCTTCCTTTCTCTTTTTGTTTTTCCAGAAAATTATTAAAAAGTGATTTCCCAAGGCCTTTGAGGAATAGAGTAACAGTATACTGTTTACCAAATACAGGCACCACCAAATACATTATTATATTGTATCTGTTGCATTGTCATTGTTGTTTAACTGCCTTCATCTGTGTATAATCTGTCTGACAGTGGAATGGTGGGGTCCAAACTCTTTGGAAATGGTTTTATAAAATCTTTTCCAGATTAGTGAGTATCAGCAGCTGGGTTTCTCTCTCTTTTTTTTTCTTTCCTTTTTTTGAGATCCTCCAAAATCTCTTGTTCTGCATACCTACATTGTGAAAATCAGACTTTGCTAATGAATACCCAGGATTTTGTAATTTAAATGAGGCAGGATAAGCTTTCAAGCACCACTATATGTCATTTCCAGCTAATAAAAAGATGATGAAAAAGTATTCAGAGATAAAATGGAAACAATGTCAGTAATACTGAAAAAAAATAGTGGTCATAGTTGCACTATCATTACAGAAGAAAATTAAACTTCACTTGCTACATTACTTGGAAGTAATGTTGCAAGAATATATTCACAGATAGTTGCAAAGTCACTATTTGAAATAAAGGATACTTTACGTTTTTAATTTACTTTCATTTAATGGGGCTGCATATGTACCTTTTAATGTTACACACATGATCATAAAATGATCACAGCTGCCAGCCTGTTTTGATCAAAATAGATAATTTTCTATTGTGTGCAAATATACAAAGAATATGCAAACATACATGTAAGAATTAACAAAGATTAACCCATGATAGTTCTATTGTAAGATACAGAATATGAATTCTACGTATCAGTATTGGAAAATGAATCTTAATTCCCAATTTTCAGAAATCTTTGCCATATTTGTATTCTGAAAGTATTGAACATGTAGAAGAAAAAAATCCTCAAAAATTAGTTACTGCTGAATTTCAAAGTATACACACAAATACCTTACATGAAAAGTGGAGTTCAAATAGGGAATGGAAGGAAATTGAAAAGAAAATGTTAATTTAATGACTTAAAAGGTTAATACTTGCAATTTTAATAAGAAATGTAAAAAGCAAATAAATCTGATGAATTTAAAACACTTGATGTACAATAAAAAATATTTGACCACTGATGCATAAAATACATTAGTTCCAAAGTAGTTTCAAACTGTTTAAGTTGTAAAAGAGCATTTTCTAGGAGTGAAAGGTAGACACAGAAATTGTGTCCTGCATTTAGCAAAGATAGGAGGAAAATATCAATAGAACAACCTAATATCCACTGAGAAATGAACCCCTCTTACCTCAATGGGACTTACTCTCAGGTAAGTTTGCACTGAAAGGCAACCTTGAACATGTATCTACCTAAGTTACTGGGGTAACACAATGAGTAGCGCTTGCTCTAATATGGGAATTCAGTTTTTCTTAAAAGATCAATTAAAACAAATGCACAAAGTTTTCATATTCTGCAGTTTATACTTAGCCAAGGAACTTAACAAGCAAATTTGAATTCTGACTTTTTGCACTATGAGTTTAAATAACTAACAGCGTTGCTCACAGAGCAATATATTCTATTTCTAGTTCAAGTACAGCAGGAAGCAAAATTATTCTTTAATCTTTCAACTTCAAAAAGGACACATAATAAGTTAACTAGGCCTTAGTAGCATATGAGAAAACATAAATCTCGGTTCTCTTGCACTATTTGGTATCTCAAAAGCCAGTCATGTACTAAGAAAATTCTATCTTCTTAGCTCAATTCACTGGAAGCATTTTGGACTATATTTGCAAGCTAAGTTGATATATTAAATGGATAGAAGGATGCCTAACTTCTTTGTTTTCAGATGGTACATTAATTTCCATAAATTTACCTAGGATTAATTTTAAAGAAATCTTGCATAAACTGTACTTAAATAACTAGAATTCATGGCAGTGAATGATGCATAAATTCGAACAGAGCTGCACTCAAGTTATGCCTAGTAAAGAGTAATCATATGGTAATTAGTGCAAAATTATGACAGATTCCAACAAGTTACATCATGAGATCTAGGACTGATAGTTCATTTCTCAAAACATAATTATCCAATTTGTTCACGTACGTGTGTCAACATATCATAATGTGGGGCGGTTCAGCACAATTACCAATAGAACAGTCCTAAAAGAACTATAGAGAGAAGTTGGTTTTACTACCTATGAATTTGTTCTATCAAAAAATAATGCCTTAAAATTACAATATGGATCAATGCTAGATATCTTTTAGGAATACTTACAGATCGTCATTTTGGGATTTATGACAAAATATTACAAACCTAACTACAGTCTCATTTAGGCAAGTAGTAAGTTTATAATAATAGCTGCCATATCAGTTTCAAACTATTTATCCATATGCTCAACATGGTATGAGCAAAAGCGACATAAATTTTGTTTATAAAATTCTTATGAGGACAAACGTGACTTTTTTTACAAAACTGTTCTTACTTTTTCTAAGGCTTTGACATGTAAACAGCCACATTCACATTATGCTTTTTGCAGTATTTGCAATTTTTTGGGGGAAAAAAACCCTTTCAGAAAAATCGCTAAAATACTGATCAAAATAGCTTAGATGAAATATTTGTTTTCTAAACAATATGTGTGTGGTGAGGGGGGTTCAGTTTTGTATCCAGTAGCGTTTCTTTCAGACAAAGGTAGTAAACATTTCTGTATATTATGGAGAGATGAATGTCAATAATGTATTAAAATATCAATCTTTCCAAAATTACCAATTAAAACAGAAAGAGCAGATACATAAATATTTGAATTCCCAAATGGCCCAAATATAAGTAATGCAGAAATGCATGTCTGGATATCATAAGGAGTGTAGAAAATAAAGATTGTTACATTCTGTTAGGAATAAAAAGGCACCACTAATAAGAGGCTGGGTCCAGTCATCCCTTACAGGCCACTTCATGTTCTGCTAACATTGTTAACAAAAATGCCAGCAATGTTCTTTTTGGACAGTCCATTTCAGATACAGCTTTCCGGTTTCCTAACCACAAACATCACACATTCATAATAGTATTTCATCATAGATAATTCATTCACAGTGTATGTTGTCAAAACAGATTCATTCTCCATCTGAAAAATAAACAGTATTTTCTTCAGTTATCTGCATTTCATTACAAACATGAAATGCTAATGTAATGCTACACAACTGAAATTTGTCAGGAGGTCAGTATAAGGTAAAAAATTATTTAATCTCATTTGTTCTTCCCAGCTGCCCTTCTCTTCCTTTAGAACATGTCTGTGAACAATTAGGGATCAATTACTGTGCCTCTCTTGTCCCCCAACATGAACATTTACTCTCTCCTTCTCTCCAGTAACACGTGCATGTTCCATTTATCCTGGTAGTTTAGAGGTTCTTTTACTCTATTTTGTTTTTATTCATAGTCCCCATCCATCCATCCATCTTTGCATTTTTTAGGCAGGTCTAAATCTGCAAAAATCATGTTCTGATGATCTGATTTTTTTTTTTAAATATTTTTCTTTTTTGCCCAAAGGGCACTTTTCTCCCAAAGCTTCATTATGGAATATTGACAAATCAATAACCTTGTTACTATCATAGTAACTAATCATGTGATGAAGAATGGACAGAATAAGGAATTATATATTAACATTATTATTGGAATGTGAAAATCAACATTTCTTACCTCAATATGGAATCCATATTGTAATATTACACTTTTTATATCCTCATAGCTCAATTCAATAGATAATTCATTTGCTAAATTTTCAAAATGATAAAGAAGAGGACCTAGGACATATTAGAAAAAACAGCAACTTTATCAAATTCTTCTGAGATCAAGAATAATTTATTAATTCTTTAAAAAACAAAACAAAAAAACCCCAATAACTGCCCTGTAGCTGAAAGTCTTCAGGCAGTTTACAATAAAGCACACTAAAATACAGTCTGAATAAAAAATATAAATTAAAATCCAAAATAAACACACCATATAAATTAGACAACTATACTGTGCCCAAAGACTAAAACAATGCAAATATAAACAATATAAAAATCCTGGCAAAATAGAAAGGTCTTTACTTGGAACTTGAAATTATGCTAGTATGATCATCAGTCAAGCCTCTTTGGGGAAAGAACTCCATGAATGAGGTCCCACCACAAAGGTTTTCCCTCTGACTTTACCTCCTTTAATGAAAGGAGTTAGAAGAGGGACTCCGTAGATGATCTGAAGGCCTGGGTATGTGCACAGGTAAGTACCGTAGTACCTGAAGCAGATTTGCATTTTCTTCTAATTTAAAGGTAGATTCTGTTTTCTAAAATGTTTTATAAGATCCTTCTGGCAATCTATTTTGAATTGTAATATCAGAAATGATATAGGTAGGGTCTACACTGCTTGAGCAGGGGGTTGGACAAGAAGACCAGCAAAGTCCCTTCCAGTTCTATTCTGGCTGATTGACTAATTGGTTTCTTTCCCCAAAAGGACTATCAAAAGCAATAATCTATAAACTGACAATGCTATTAATTCAAAGGGTTTAGATCAGCGGTTCTCAACCTTTTTCAGGCTGCGACCCCGACCTGCGCCGCGCATGCGACGACCCGCATCGCGCGCGCATGGCGCAATGGCCCGCATCGCGTGTGCGTGGCACGTGTGACGGCCCGCATCGCGCATGCGCAGCGCGACAGCCCGCATCGCGCATGTGCGGTGGTACCCCACGCATGCGCGGTGCTGCCCCCTGCGCCAGCCGAGGGGAAAAGGGGAAAAAAATGGCGGACTGCGGTGTTTGGTGACCCCCATGAAATGGTCGTTCGACCCCAAATGGGGTCGCGACCCACAGGTTGAGAACCGCTGGTTTAGATCAAGCTGGAATTCTCTCGTATCATACTTAAAATTACAATGTACAAATACTACAGTCCTTTTATTAAACTCAAAAGATCTAGTAAATTACCTAAATTGATCCATATTCCTCCTGGTTTAAGTATTTTCCATATTGTATCAATGTAATCAATGACATTGTGTGCCGTGTCTATGAAGAAACAGGTTGCTATGCAGTCCCATATATCTGTATATAGAAACAGGAACAGAGAATAATCTAGTTATGTAGTGCAGCTTGCAGGTGCCATCATTAAGAAGTGATAGTTATCTGTGCTCACTTCAGTGTCTTAATTTTCACCAATTTCCTAGGCTGCAACTGTGTGGTATAAATAGTAAATTCTAAAGAGTCTACTTTTGCAGAACAATCTAATATATTCATAATTTGTAGAATTTAACCATTTGATTAACTATCATTAGCCTAAACTAGTAAGAATCTGTAGTAATAGTACTTAATTTAGACATTACTAGTAGTAGAGAAAACAAAATGAAAAGCAGAAGATGCTCCCTCAAGAAGCTTGCAACCATTTAATGAAAGAGGTAGCAATGACTTCTGCTTCTAAAAGTCCCCCGTGTAAAATCTTTTTAGAGGAACTATCAATTCAGTTGATTGGTTTGTCCCTCTGTCAATGCACACGGCCATGTAAAGGTAAAATGAAATCTAGTCAAATGTTAAGCAAGACCATTTCAACCACTGTGTTCTGCATTTGTGTTTTTTGTAAGTTTTTAACATAAAAAACTTGAATCTATTTTAAATCATTATTTGTTCTGTAGATGGTACTGTTAAAGTGATTCTGGTTTACAGGTAGTCCTTGACTGATGATGGCAACTGGGACTGAAACTTATATCATTAAGCAATGTGGTCTTAAAGCTCAGCCTGCACTGCCTAATAAAGCAATCCGTGCAATCCTGGTTGCCATTGTGAACTGAATCTCACAGTCGCTAGGCAAGGCACGTTCCTGTCAGCTTACTACAACCAAGTCAATGGGGAAGCCAACAGGTCCTGGGTGGTTTGCAAGCATCTGGCAGGCAGGTAAGTGGCTGCTGCCAGGAATGGGAGAATGTAAGGTGCACAGTAGTGTACAAGGGAGGTACGTAAGGGTGCAAAAGAAGGCATGCAAGGCTCCAGGGGTTTCCTTAAGTATATGAGAGGGGCATGGCAAGATTTGGGAAAGGGAGCAAAGATGCATGAGTAGTGGGGAGGTATGGTGAGGCTCAGGAAAGATGCATGGGGATATGCAAGTGGCCAATGACACATGAGTGCAAAGGGGCTGGGGAAGGGTGCAAGGATGAAGGAGACTCACTGCAGCAACTTGTGACCTTCCTTGCCAGCTTCCCCATTGCCTTTCTGAGGAAGCTAGCAGAGAAGGTCATAAAAGGCAATAATGCCGTGGGGCACTATTAATTGTGAGCGGGTCACAGGGGGCTGGGATGGCCAAACCTCCAAAGCCTGCTTGTAACCATCATTTGTTAAGCATTGTCATAACTTTGAATGGTCACTAAATAAATGGTCGTAAGTTGAGATTTATCTGTATTCATCTTCTATCTGGGAGAAAAAGAAAAAGAGGCTGATCAAATCTGATTATTTTCCACAAAGACTTTCCTGCTCTCTGTTGTAATGCTAAAGCACGATAAAGTCTTATTTGCTAACTGATAAAACAACCCCAAAACAGATGTGATCAGAGAGTCCTCTAACAACTAAATATCTTTCAGTAAAATTATAAGGCACTTTAACAAATGGAGATGTATTCTTTTTTTAAAAAAAAAACTTAAGGCTTTTTAAATTATTTACAGAAATAATTTTAATTATCTAACATGAACATGTCTTGTTTTTGAGGATTTGACAAATTTCATTTCCCAAGTCTAGTTCCTGCCCCTCCCCACTTACTACTCTCAGAGTAGATTTCTCGAAAATCGCCTGCTGTCATAGAAAAGTTGGCACCAGGAGGAAGACTGTGAGGGTCAACATCCGGGAAATAAATTGGCTGTGTTTGATCAGCAGATCTCCTGTTATTGCTAAACTGATGAATCCAGGGATATAATTTATATGAATTAGTTTCACAGCATCTGTAACATATAATTACCAAAAAATTATTTATTATTAAAGAATACAAAATGTAATATTTTTATTTTGTGTTCTTTAAAACAGGGCTTTTCAACCTTTTCAGAGATTGTACCACTTTTAGGACATGACAATATTTGACTACCACCAGTGCTTAGCAAGGTGTCAAAAACTTGATGACTAAAAAAAGGGGGCGGATTTTGGGCTTTACTGTTAGATTCATTTGTTGTTATAGAAATGGCTAGTTTATAATATTATGGAAAAGTAAAAAGTTGAGGTTCAATATTAATGCTTCCTTCTACTGCAAGAAAGTTGGAAGTCAATGCCTTTTCTTTTTCCCTTCTCCCCCCTCACTTTTTTCCTTTTTTCTTTCACCCTTCGCTCGCAAAAGCCCCTCGCTCTCTCACTCATTCTCCCAGAAAGCCTTTCCTCCATCTCTCTCACACTTCTCCCGGAAAGCCTTTCCTCCGCCTCTCACACTTCTCCCAGAAAGCCTTTCCTCTGCCTCTCTCTCACAGTTTCCCAGAAAGTGTCCCCCCTCCCCTCACCGCTTCTCTGACAAAAGCCTTTTCTCTTATGTCTCTTTCTCTGGAGTCTTTTTTTTCTCTCCCTCTCTGGCCCAAACCGCTTCCTTTTATAGCCTCTCCTGTCTCCGCCCCTCCTCCTCCTTTCTCTTCTGGGTGAGCCGGAAGTGCTGAGCCTAGGGCCTTTGTCTTGGCCCAACAGCCCTGCAGCTCCTGAGGACTCTCTCACAGCAAGTCCTGTGCTGCGCCGCATTAGCTCGTTCGCTCCCCCGCTACTCTTCTCTAGCCTAGGCAGGGCCACGTACCACTTGCCAGGTGCCAATGTACCACCGGTGGTATGCGTACCATTGCCAGGTGCCAATGTACCACCGGTGGTATGCATACCATCAGTTGAAAAGCCCTGCTTTAAAACACAATTTGATAATTAACATCAACATTTCTTTCTTAAAAATAATTGCTGCAAGATTTCACTTATTATTTGTAACCTATTTACAAAGAAACAACTAGAAAAAAAACATTTGTTGTTTTAAAAGTTTTCTCCTTAACAAAGACTCTTAAAGAAATGGAATTTAGTTTTTTTTAAACAACTTTATTCATTGCTTAAAATTAATCTTATTAAATCTTTAACATTAAAACAGATTGCAGACAGCTCTTGTAGGTGATCTGGAAAGGGCAGGCCTTTTTTTTTCTCTCCAGGATATTCAGGAACTTACAAGTTAAGAGCAGTTTGCCTTTCTAGAATTTTCCACTTTTATTTATAAAAAGAACTCTGGAATCAGGCAAAGGCATGGCAATTTAGTGATGAGTGTTGAGGTTTAAGAGTGGAAGAAATCTTTTAGCCATTTTGAACATGAATTTTGGTAGCAGAATCTTGATGTGCTGAGAAGCACCGTGCAACCCAAGGACTGTCCACCATTGCTATATCATTTCTTATTATATACAACTGAAAAACCATTTAACCAATTCGAACACTGTTTGTCACCCTGAAAATGGCATCCGAAAGCGGTAAGTGCAAGCAGTTAAAATGAGCACATTTGAAATACAATAAATTCTCCCTCATATAAAATTCAGAAGGCATAATAGTTTAGCATTTAAATAATTTAAAGAAGCAAGAGAATTATGAAAGACCCAAATATTCAACAATCGGTTAAAGAACCCAAGTTTCATGAAATAACTGTCAGCGATGGCCAGTGCAAAAACACAAATGTAGAACCACATGTACAAGATGGTATATGTACCTGTTGAGTACAAAATTAGAAGAAAAGAGCATAAACAGGCTCCATTCATTTCCTTGGCAAGTGTAACCAAGCATAGCTATTTCCCAGGCCAATCTACCTAGCCCAGCACCAGGTACCAGGACATTTACTTTGGAGAGATCCCTGAAACAAGAAAAAGGGTTAATCTTTAATTAAATATATTTGAGAGAAATAATGCCACTTCGTTTTGGATCATGTCTTCTATTTCCCAAGCTTGGTTTATTCCAGCAAAAAGTAAACTTCAACATGTTTACTGACTCTACACACAGAAAATTATTTGTTATTTTTAATCCTCAAATTTGCTAAACTTATGTTTTACAATGTATATTTCTTTCTGGTCTGAGTCCTACAAGTGGCCTGATTCTTTTAAATACTGGAAAGCTACTATAGCAATATAATTTCAGAAAAGAAAGTATCTTTTTTAAAAATCACAGGTTGCACTGAAGAATATTGTGATTTTTTGTTTGCACTTTGCATAAACTTAAAATGTAAATCCTATCCTTGCCTTGTAACATTTTAATTCGACTTTGTTTAAAGGGATTTCCTCCCAGATAAATTTGGAAATAAATAAGCAATGGGAAGATTACTATCTAGACCGGGGTGTCCAACTTTGCCAACTTCAAGACTTGTGGACTTCCAACTCCCAGAATTCCCCAGCCAGCTATGCTATAATCTCTTTCTACTTAAGACAGTGATTTATTTTGAAGTTTACAAATACAGCACTGCATAATTAACTTGCTGAATAATTTTGGAGTCTATAACATACCAGAGACCGACCTGAACCATATCCTTTACCAAAATGTTCTATTCTGTTACTCTGACATCCATACCATTCTATGAAAAAATGAACACCATCTACTTCAGGGGTTCTCAACCTTGGCAACTTTAAGACTTGTGGACTTCAACTCCCAGAATTCTTCAGCCAGCAAAGCTGGCTGAGGAATTCTGGGAGTTGAAGTCCACAAGTCTTAAAGTTGCCAAGGTTGAGAACCCCCGATTACTTGGTGATTTCAGTAATAAACACTGTGGTGGCACAGTGGTTAGAATGCAGTATTGCAGGCTAACTCACTAATTCGATGCTGACCGGCTCAAGGTTGACTCAACCTTCCATCCTTCTGAGTTCGGTAAAATGGGGACCCAGATTGTTGGGGGAATATGCTGATTCTGTAAACCACTTAGAGAAGGCTATAAAGCACAGTGAAGCAGTATATAAGTCTAACTGCTATTGCCATTTACAGAATGAAGCCGGCTAAGATGTTTTATGATCCTCAATCTGTAATGTTTTAGGAAAATCCTTAGATACAAATCTTGGCAATACTGTAACATTGCCAGCTCATCGTACAAAATGCTACTTTACTTTTTGCAATGGTACATATTAAATCCTGAGAGCCTTGAGCATTACCCTGCCTTTTGAGGCATGTTTCAAATCAGCCTTTCCCAGCTTCTGGCCTCTCCAGATGTGTGGAGTTAATTTCCAAAATTCCTCAACAATAGTTAAGTTGTCTAAAAGCTGAAGGTCAGACAACCTAGTTGTTCTAAGCCAAATACAGACATCAAGCCAGAATTATTTCAAGATTTAAAACAGTCAGCTGACCATTCCCCAGCAAAATAACTTCCTTTCCCTGCATATGAAAAATATTTATTTATTTATTTATTAAATTTCTATGCCGCCCTATTCCGGGAACTACCCCGTGTTTCCCCTAAAGCAAGACAGGGTCACACTTTCTTTTTATCCCCAAAAGCCCCACTATGTCTTACTTTCGGGGTACGGCTTATATTGATTGGAAAACAATTGTCAGTTTTATTTTAAGTATTTTAAGTATATTAAGTATTTTAAGTATTTTAAGTATTTAAGTATTTTAAGCAGGAGGCGGAAGTGGGCAGGAGTAATATGTCTTACTTTCGTGGTACGGCTTATATTAGCCGACCCCCTGAAAACCCCGATACGTCTTACAATCGGGGGTGTCTTACTATCGGGGAAACACGGTAACTATATAAGCTTAAATAAACTTTAGACAATTGCTAACAGTCCTAAAATGACCATGTAAAAATGATAATAAGTTTTAAAACAGAAAACGATACAACTATGAATACATGGGGGGGAAATCCCTTGGGATTTGATACTGGAAAGAAATGAACATTCTAAAAAATAAAATAAAAATCAACTGAACTTATGGTCATCAATTGACCTGTATCCCAGTTAATTCATTAAAAGGCTGAGTGGTTGTGTCTTGATTCATCTGAATGTTACATGAAAGATATTAGAACTTGTATCATTATTGTTTCTGACAAGTTTCTTTCAGTATAAAAACAGGGACCAATTTGTTTATATTGCTCTTTGCCCATCTTCAGGAAACATCTCTATACACATCTGAATAAGGCAAGCATACTATGAAAGACTTAGTAGAATCAAATGACTGTGAATAGTGACTCAATCTTTAATCAAGTGAAATGTATAATACAATCAGGAGATGCTGACATTTTTTTCAGACACAAAGCACTAAGCTCATCAGTGTTTTAAAGAACTATTTTATATATTAATCTTTTAATACTGCCTTTATTACTTTTGTTTGGCAAACAAACATACTTTTTCCTCCTCCTGCTTTCCCCATAACAACAATCTTGTGACGTGGGCTGAGAGTGACTGGCCCCAAAGTTATCCAGCTGGTTTTCATGCCTAAAAAGGGACTAGTCTCCTGGTTTCACTATACCAAATATTAATATCTTTTTAAATAGTAATTTTATTAAAAATTACAGTTGGAAAGATTAAAATCAATACAAACTAAAAATGAAATAAAAAAATAAAAGAAAAAGAAAAAGTTCAGAAAAGAAAAAGAGGTATAGAAACTAAGGTAAAATAATATAGTAAAGGGGATATATGTCAGCTAGTCATCCCTCTTCATCCCAACAAGTCTAAGCAATTTACCACATTCTGTTAAAATAAAACATATCTCTTCTTCCCATGTCCTATATCTTATCTATAAGCAAAACCTTAACTACCTCATTTCAGTCCTAATCAGCAAACTATTTAGGGTTATCAGAGATAACAATATTTATTTTAACCTAGATCAAAGAAATCAGCTTTAGAATCCTTCCTTTTTTGTTAACAATCTTGATTTTTAATCTCTTCAAATAATGTACTAGAGCTTTGTTTCTTCTCATTTCTTTTCTTTGATCCTGCCCCCAAAAAATCTTCAAAGCTTTAACAAGTCTTTTTTGTGAATCTAATATAAGAAAATTAACCAGGCAACTCTTTTAGTTTGTTATTTGTATATCCTTTTTCATTATAATTAAAATATAATAATTATAATAACGTTTTGTATAACTGGTATAGCATCTTTTTTCATATCATATCATTCTTGTAGCCTGCCATTTTAAAATCCACTTTCAAATAATTGTAACATATAATTTCCTCTTTCATAACAAATGCAGTCTTACAGATGCAGACATTCTTAAAATTAATTTCTGAGCCTACTGTTCCAAAATACTTTCCAATATGTCCAATGTCCAAAAATATTTTGCTTATTAGTAAGTCAAATTTAAGTATTATTCTCCCGCAATTATAATCTTTAGGTCCTTCTGGTTCTCTCTCAACCTTCCACATTTCATCCTTGTTTTTAAAGAATTCAAACCAAAGCATTTTCCCACAGAAGGGATTCAAAATCTTAATTCAAATCCATCTGGACCCTTCATCCATTTGTAACTTTCCAAAATCAAAGTTATAATCACTCTTTTGCTATTTATTTCAAAAAGAGACATGTTTTTATAAGTCCTTAAACTTGTACTTAAAACTTATTTTGCTAAGGATTGAAGGAAACTCAATGCAAAGGTTCCTAATTTCTGGAAAGCAGTTAACAATCAATAGCCAAAAGTGATTTGAAAAGGAAGTATGTGAACCCAGTGTCCTTTTTGAAGGCAGGAAGTACAATTTCAGTAAGATGGCTATTTCACTGTCTCCAGAGTTCTAAAACTGCCAGAATCCATTTTCAGTCTTCTTGTGAGGAGCATCTGTATAGAGCACTTGTGAGCAATCTCACGTTCTCTCCTTGTCCAGAGAGGAATTAAGAAGAACCAATGTACTTGCTGGCTCTTCATTTGGCCTTGGTTGTTGGCTCCACTTGACTGGATTTAAATACTAATATTAATGTACTGCTTTTGCAAACCCCCAAACCAGTTTTAATTTCACCAATGCGTATTACTATATGCATCCACAAATATTGTACTGAATCCTGTGCTATTTGAGTGGAAGATTCTGTTCCAGCTAGTACACAGGTGGCTAACCTATGGCACACGTGCCAGAGGTGGCACTCAAGAGCCCTCTCTGTGGGCCCGCGCGCCATTGCCCCATCCCCGTCTCCCCCCATGGCTCCCTCACCAGCAGCCCCCCTGGAGGAGAGTTGCCCCCCAAGCACGGCTCGCACGGAGCAACATAGCCAATGACATAGCAGCTGGGCAGCGGGGACAAGACTCCGCCCTCACGCCCCGTCACGTGCAGTTGATGCTGTGGGGCGCTGGCAGAGGGCGTGGCCATGGCGCTGCTGGGCCGCCTGGGCGATCTGCGGCGGGCCATGGAGGCGGTGGCCCTGCTGACAGGCAGGGTGGGGACACACCAGGGGCAGAGTAGGGGCAGGCTGGGGGCGATTTTTGGGCACTCGGTCTCTAAAAGGTTCGCCATCACTGAGCTAGTAGATAGGTTTGTTAATCTCGGCCTATATTTTTGTATAAGCTGAGGTTGGAATATTGAATGTAATCCAATATTCAGCTTCCCCGAGTTCCAGATTGAACAGAAAAGTAAAGTATAAATTGAGTAATCAAAGTCCTTTTCCAACTGAACAAATGATTAAAGTTATTTAGACTAGTCAAACTCTTTAAGAAAGGGGTCTTCAAAATGTGGAGCACAAAGAAATCTAGGGATTATAAAAAATTTTGGGAGGGAGGAACGGCTCCTTCTCCCTGGGTAACTGTCAGATTTTCTACAGTTGTTTTTATAAACAGTACCTCTTGATACAAACTAAATGTATGACAAGAAGTGAAATTAGCTTTCTCAAAAATAAAACCTAGATCTTAAAAATTATGCAAAATGAGCAAGCTCTTTCTTTCCTTTTAAAATATATTTTTTGATTCTTTTATTACTTCCAATGAAAAATAATAAATGTGAAATGTGAACTTTATAAGTCACAATATTCTATCACTTTATTTGTTATAGAGATTAAAAAATAAATGGTATGATTATTGCTCAACCCTCACCACTAATTTGTGGCATTTAAAAAATACTCATCTGACTATCGTGTTTTGATACTGTTTCCAAAAAAAGTAAACATTCAGAATATTCTGGGATGATTTATGTATTGCTTCAATATATATACTAAGAAATGACAATTTATTCCTTAACTTTCCAGATAAATAAGCCAAATTACATTCAAAGAACATACTTCTGCTTCTTGAAATAAAGACATATCCCATAGAAATTCTCCATTTTTTTGGTTCTTGAAAATTTAACATTTGTCTTTGACTTTTATTGTGCAAAAGACATGCCAACTGGTCCACTGATTTGGGCTGTCCACGCTATAACTTTGCTGAGAATGAATGCATGTCTATAGGATAAAATATTTCAAAACAGATCACAGTTGATTAACACTACTACTTAATTAAAAAAACATCGTACTGTACAAAAGGGGGAAAAACTGTATTATTTCAAAAGAAGGGGAAAAAAATAACAAGAAAAATGCTAATCCGTAATATTTACTAATATTCCTCCACAGTTAAAAATTCACGGACATATATCCCTTTTTCCACAAATCTGGGTGGGGAAGTGGGGGTTCTTGAGAAAGTCAAACCCTTTTATTTAAATATATAAAAACTTACCGTAATTTTTTCTATATTTGAAGACATTCTTGAATGCCTTGAATCTAACAAGGGAAGGGTATTCATGTTATATTATGAATGAGCTTTTTAGCTTTTTTTTCTTCAGTAATGCAGTAGCAATTACAAGCTATGTTAAAGTGAGATTAAAACAGACTTTGTTTTTCAACCTTAGCCCACCACAGTTATCAAATGAATTATCTCAACACAGACAAGGGAAACATTAGACTGTGGGTCAAGACTGCCATGCTAGGTCCATTTAATAAAGAATCTCAAATAACTAAAAGTTATCTATAAAGAGACTACTAATACTACTATTTCCTTCCAATGGTTTATTTTCTCTCTGCTGGAGTACAATATGTTTATTAGGCCTCACAAAAGAACTGTGGTACCAGAGAGCCTTTTAGGTCTTTTCATCTCTGGCTCTTAAAAAAATTAAGAGGAAGATATAGCCAAAGCATCTGTGGTTTTCTCAACATATCTTTCCAAATTATGTTACAGCTAGTAAAAAGAGCTATCTTATCAGAGTTAAGTGGTATTAATTCTTGTAACTATAAACTTGGTAGTCTCTTTGCTGATCTGTTTAGTAATAACAATTAGATTTTAAGCAAAGCCATTTAAAAAGATGGCAAACATTTATGATATTTTTTTCCTTATGACCTAAACAAATTTTCAAAGACCAGTTCCAGTAACCTTTACCACAAATGCGTTATTGTGCATATCTTCTCTTTAAAAAATATTTTAAAAGGTATTTACCATATCTCTTTTGGAAAATTCTTTACAATTTCATTAATGATAGGCTGATAGCAAGAATCTCTCTCAGGTTTCCCAGTTTCACTCCAATCTCTTACAAATTGTTTCAGAGTGGATTTTAATTTATCCATGTCAAAAGTTGAAGCTGGTGTAATCTTTCCATTTCCCTAATTTAAAAAAAAAGTTAGCTACAGATTAATCTGATACATTATCATAACATCTTGGTTAATATAAAAATGTAGAGCTAATAACTATATCCAAATCAGCTCTAAACGCATTACATGATACTGACATATAATATACTGTATGTAACACATCAAAAAGTTGACATTTATTATTCAGGATAAAAGTTGTTTGGTGAGCCTTTTCTCAGCAGTAGCTGTCTCTACAACCTATATCCAAATATAAGTCAATACTTGCTTTGACGATAAGGTGCTGAGAGTACATATTACATTAGTTTATATTTAGAAAGATAAGTGATAAAAATAAAATCTGGAATACTGTTTTGCACTATAACTGAATGTCAAAAACTTCAATAAGTCTCAGGACATAGGGGTAAACTAAAGATAATAAATAGTGGTCACCTGTAGAAAATAAGAATTAACTTCACCTGTAGAAAATAAGAATTAACTTCAAACAAAAAACCAGGGTAGAATTGGAAAAGATCTAATTACTTTTAATTTCAAAAGTCTGAAAATCACAGAGACAAGACTAACTTTGAATGGGTGGGCATAGCTTTTGTGGAAATAAAAATTATGTATCTTCTATTTGTGTAAACATTCCTCCTTATCACTAATTAAAGAGAATCGTGGTTTACTGGAAAGGGCTAGAATGGTATTTCATTTGTAAAATCCAAGACAGGTTTTATCAATTTTCCTACAACTTTCTTAATTTAACCTAAGAAATATGAAAACTATTTTTATGTGTAAAAAGCCCATGAATGAATCACTAAAGAAATTTTTAAAAATTAAAACAAGTTAAATACAAGAAAATAGCTTTTTTAGAAATAAGATGTTCAACATACATCACCATCATATTCTCTATTTTCAAACATTCGGGTACAGTCATTCACAATAGACTGCAAGATCCCTTGATTGTGATCAACACATTTTCGAATCTTGTCAAGATGAGGAAGAAACTGAGGTAATAATTTCTGTTGCATGGCTGGAAGAGTCCTAAATTGTCTTTCTGCACGATTCACTCTTTCATGCATATTAGTTCTAGAAATTAAAAAAATGAATATCAGAAATAATGTAAAACAAAGTTCTCTTGGTATCAGTCTTGTAAATTTTCAGTGGATTCCCATTTGGAAACGTTTTTTAATCATATATGTATATAAATTTATCAGAACAGGTATCATTTTACCCCAAAGTCAATATGCCAGTAAATAATAAACATACAGTTAGAATCCTGTCAAAATTAACAAATTAGTATCCCATGAAGTTCAGTGTTAGATAGAACAATGATCAAAAATCTATTTTATATTAATAACAAATGTGTGTCAGTTACTTGGATCACATTGTTTTAGAAGAAATAACAAATGCATATGGCCTGTCACCAGTATCCATTTAAATTTATAAACTCTGCAAAGCGGCACACAAATATTCTTTCAGAAAACTTTCTAAGCAGAAGGTAAATGTATTTTAAAACTTTCGCAGAATTGTTGATTTCATTCTGTGGTAGTTTTAAATTGTTTTTAAGTTTATTCTGTAGGTGTTTCAAATGGTTCTAACACACTGGAGACACAATGCGTTTTATACACTTTAAACTGTTACACCTTAAATTTTTACATTTTACGTTTTTAAATTTATATGGAATGAATGTGCTATTGTAGAAATGCAATTAATAAATATTACATTTTTATTAAAAAAACACAGTTAAAAGATCACAAATAGCCTATGCTAGGGTGAGCTGCAGATTTGACGACTCCATTACTTTCACAGACACAATTGGCTACAGCAGGGGCGTCAAACTGCCGGCCCATGGGCCGGATGCGTCACCAGGAAACTGCACCCACCCTATGGAGGAAAAGCTCCGATATGTCGCGCGACGTCACGTGACATCACGAGTTTGACATGTCTGGACTACAGATTAAAAAGTGTTGAAATTCATTTTGATGGATTCCTAACACTAACCACAAACTGAAAAGTAAATAAATTAATATGGACATGGCAATAAATTTGGAAGTGATCATTTAGAAAACGTCATAAGCTGTGTAATTGACATTGGCATGTTCATCTACTCTATGATTTTGAAAACAGAAGTGAAACAATAAGCATTTAAACAATCCTGTCCACAACTATTCAGAATTTTGCTATATTCAATAGGTCTTATTGCCAGGAAACCTTAGTTTGTACTGTTTGTTTTTGTTTTATGACTCTTCGTGACCTAATGGACCTCATTTCTCCAACTTTATCTGCCAGTAACAGCTAGTTAAATGCTTGAAAGGGCATACACACATGATCAGTGCTATTATCTATCCACTTTGTCCTCTGTTGGTCTCTTTTTAAAAAAAATTACTTTGATATTTCCAAGCATCATGACCCTCTCTAAGTGACTCTTGCCTACATATTGTGTCCAAAATATTTAAACTGTAGTTTTTTATGAGTTCTTCCACAAATGGTCTCATTTTATTTCTTTAATATTAAATAATTTGTTCTTCATAGAACCCAAGATAATCTCAACAATTTTTCCAGTGGCACAACTGGAGAGTCGCCCCTAAGCATGGCCCACATGGAGCAGCGCAGTCAAGGACATGGCAACCAGGCAGCGTAGACAAGACTCTGCCCTCACACCGCATCGTGCACAGTTGATGCTGCAGGGTGCAGGCAAAGGGTGTGACCGCCATAGCGCTGCTGGGCGATCTGCAACAGGCCCTGGAGGCAGTGAGTGGCCCTGCGGGCAGGCAGGATGGGGGATGGGTGGTGGAGTGGGGATGGGGCAGGGGGTGGAGCGGGGCGGGGCCAGTTTTTGGGCACTCAGTCTCTAAAAGGTTCGCCATCACTGCTCTAAAACAATATTCCAATCTAAAACAGTACCCCAAAATGCTTCCATGCTAGACCTCTCATAATCCCCACCCACAATGGCTAAGATCAATAGGAACCCTAAGAGTTAGGTTCAAAACATCTGGATGGTGCCAGATTGGCATCCTACTTCAGAGTAAGTCCCAGTGTACTCAGCAGGGGTTAATTTATGAGTAAGTTTTATTAAATGAGTATCCCAGCTTTTTTCCTAGAGCTTAAGGCTAATTGTGAGGCAAATTGAGCTGAAAGAAAGTGAACTGGCCCCAAGTCTCTCAATGAGTTTCCATGATTGAGGCCGGGATTCAATTGGGTACAGTTAGTCTTCGACTTATGACAGTTGAGCCCAGAATTTATGTTGCTAAGTGAGAAATTTGTTAAGTAAGTTTTGCCCCATTTTATGACTTTTCTTGCCACATTTGTGAATCACTGCAGTTGTTAAATTAGTAACCCGGTTATTAAGTGAATCTGGCTTCCCCATTGGCTCTGCTTGTCATAAGGTCACAAAAGACGACCCTGGGACATTGCAACCATCATATGAACCAGTTGTCAAACTCTGAATGTAAATCACATGACCACGGGGGATGCTGCAACGGCCGTAAGTGTGAAAAATAGTCATAAGTCACTTTTTTCACTTCTGTTGTAACTTCGAACAGTCACTAAAGGAAATGTTATAAGTCGAGGACTACTTGTATTTTCGGCCCTTGGTCACTCAAGCCCCCCCCCTCCGTCGGTAGATTCTGCTATGAATTGGTGGATCCCTGAGTCAGGGGTCCTATACTCCAGGTATGGGGGATGAAGGATATCAGAGCAAGCGGGGGAGTGAATCGGTTACCCATAGTAACGGAAGGCATTGATAATTCTCCGGAAGTGCTCCCGTTCCTGCTTCTCCTCCTCTTTTCCGTCCACCTTGGTGGTCGCCAACTGCTGTAGCGAGTCCCGCTCGCACTGGGTGTTCCCTGCCGCCGCTTCTCCATCTCGTGTGCCCAGCTCCGCCTGTTCTTCGTCTTCCTCGCTCTCCCGGTTGTCTCCGCGCATCGCCTTGCCCCGCGGCGGCTGCTGCTGCCCTTGCCTGGACACAGCGCACGCGGGGGGCACCGACATCCCGGCCGCCTTTCCCCGAGGCCGCAAGCGAGCGGCCGCTCCGACTCCACGCGCCTTCTTCCGCGCATGCTGACGCGCTCCCGGATTCATAGAGAACAGCTGCAAGGCGCCGGTTCAGCCAACCATCTTTCGCGGAACGCGACTCTACGGCTCACGCCCGAACACGGCTTCACAATGCGCAAGCGCGTGACACGAGGAAAGAGGGCGACCCGCCAGGCATGCGTATTTCGGCGCCGTCGCCTGGATTGAGATGATAGAGATGAAGCAAACCTTTGTTTCATTCAGGAAACAAGCTAAATGAAGGCTGAGGCTATCCTGGCTAGAGGTGCGCATCGTTTCCCGTTTCTGGCACGTGACTTCACAGCGTTTTGGTTCCGACTTGCGTTTTCTATCCTTTGTTCCTTAGCCAGAAACGAGAGGTTGGGGTTCTGCATTTCAAACTCCTACGTAACCGATAGGATTCTCACGTGAGCACGGATGCTCTTCACCATGAGCTCCCACCCCATCCAGTGTTGAATATCTCCAAAGATTCTTCTAACTGCGAATCTATTTCAAATCCCCATTAGGGACGCTTGATAAGAAGGATTACCATCCCTCTGGAAGAAAACAATAGGCTGAAATTTTGATGGTATACCTATGGAGAGGAATTCCATTTGAACATTTCACGATATGGGTTTGCTCAGAAATCTGCATGGGTCAAGTCACAGGAAAACTTCTTAAAATCAGGAGCGAATTTAGTACTTAAGGATACATTAGTAAATGGTCCTTTTTGGTTTCTTCCCAAAACGTGAGTTGAAATGACAAGTTTCCATTTTTTTTTCTCTTAGAAAAGCAACAACAAAAAATAAGCAATAATAGCAAGGACATATTAGAAAATATTACCCAAAGTATTTTTCTTGAAATCACAATATATACTGTAACCTAGTGAGAAAATTAGATTTCTTAATAATGTGCATAATGGTAATGATAATAAGATAAAGACAATACTGATGAAGTAATAATGTTACAGCTACCATGTTATAGATTTCCCTACAGGACCCTGTTTCAAATGATTTTAAATACTTTTTATATATAAAATTTTTAATGGTCAGTTATTTTCATTAAGATAGGCACTTTGGCACTTGCTTAAAACAGTAATCCAGTGGTGTCAAACTCACAATGTCATGTGACGTGTCGTGACATATCACGACTTTTTTGCCATTGCTGGCAATGGGGTGGGTGCAGTTTTGCTATGATGCATCCGGTCCAGAGGCCGGCAGTTTGACACCCCTGCAGTAATCCATTTTTCAAGCATGATTCTCACAGTCTTATATATATATATATATATATATAATAGAAAGCTTTATTAAATTTCAAAAAATACAAACTAATATATAGGGAAAGGAGGGAAGGGATAAAAGGGAAAAGTTAACAAATGACCAAAAAAAAATACATAAAACAAATATATACAAAAAGTGACAACCAACTTTTTTCAGTACAGAGACAATTATAAAATGCAACAACCTCTAAGTTTTTGACAATATTTATTAAGAAGAAAGGGAATTAGAGGAATTGCAACAACTGAATTGGTACCGAACCACAACCAGTATATCCCATAGTACAGAAGAGCTGAGTTTTCTTCATTTAATTTTTACTGCTTTTCTGTCAATTCGCAAGGTGTGGGATGTTCTTCTGTGATTAATGAAGTGGTTGTTATGAAACTGTCCAGGCTGGGAACCATATTTATGCATGCATAACAATGCGTTGCTCACCTATAGAAAAAAGAACAAAGCCTACATTAGTTCATAGATGTGCTGTATCTTTTCCTAGTCAATAATCTGTTTCCAATGTTAATATAGCCTTTTTATTTTAGAATGAACTATGAAAAATGAACTGTAGTATTTGTCATAGTACTTCTTTGCTTTCCCAAAGGCCTCTAATATAAGGCTTCATTGTTACATGCCTAAAGTAGAAATTGATTCAAAGGGATTTAATTTATGTAGCAATTGCGAATTTAATATACCGGTACCCTATTTTGGTGTAACTTGTTAATCAAATATGTGCACATAACATTTTGGAAACTAATTTTGCAAAAATGATGCAATCATTTTACCTATAAGTAACATAAAAAAACCTTATGATTAAATTTGAATGCCCACTTAAGTTTTAGCTGTAAAAGGGAAAATTAAGGATTTTCTCAATAAACCTGGGTTTATTGCAAGAGGTATTTTTTGTAACACTTCTGTGAAGATATGTTTCCTAATACTGACGGACTTTCTCCAGCAAGTTTACTAATACTGATCTATATGCAACACTTGCAGATTACTGGAGATATTATTACTCGACCCAATTTTCTGGGTATTAGAATTTTTTAAAAAGAACATTTAATAGCCATCAATTGCTGTTCACAGTCTGCCAGTACCTGCAGCAGGATTTATTGGAGAGGGATGGTCTTAGATCACACAACGAAATACTGAAGCCCTTATAGCTGTCCAAGGATATCAAGAGTTGAACCTGTACTTCTGTGGGACCAGCTTATGTTTGTCAAGAGGCTTTCAACAGATTTCACATGTAGAAATCTAATGATGCATATGGCATTATCTGCAGTTTACTTAATGCAAATGATCTTAATTCAGGCAAACTACTTACTTCTCTTCCAATGCCTCCACTGTATCATTATATATCCTTGAACACAGGTCTTCCTGTGATTTTGTCCCATCCAAGTAAACTGCAAAAGGTAGAATACAAATGCAAATTACTTTAGCAGAGGAAAAGTCAGTGTCGCTTTATTGCTGAGAAGGGTGGCATATACATTTAATAAATAATAAAAATATATAAATATAAGCTACCCACTAGCACAGTTCATACAAAGAGATATAACTTAAGGTCCCATGCAATCCAAAAAACAATTTGAACACTAACAGTGTGAGCTTATAAATATCTAGTAGTTTAAGAAAACATTTGGGAACTAGGAACCCACTTTTCACATTCATAGCTGCTCACCTTTCACATAAATGCAAAGAAATATTGAGCATTTTTTAAAAAAAAATATAGGAACTATATATTTATAAATATGGCTATGCAATATTTATGCAAATATCATGGACACTTGGGGTGAACTATAAGAATGTTAGCTGTACCGATGCTCATTCCATTTTCTTCCATTTCTCTCTTGTGTTTCTGATACATGGGCCACACATGTCCATCAAAGTAACCAGGTGGGTCTGGTGGACTGTATATTCTGTTGCTACATTAAACAAACAAATGAACAAAAACCAAAGTAGTTCTTATTAGTTTGGTAATCTTCAAATGGTTTCTTTTTTCTGTATTTCACTCCTAGATTTTATAATCCAGCATTTCATATTGTTCAGTACTACTACTTTTAAGCCATTTTCATAATTTTTGTCACAGTCCCTCAAGCATTAACATAATGTTTCTAAGTTTTGATTCTTTAAACCTTTGTAGCTCTAGGGAAATAGTTGAGCACTTACAACTTTTTGAATATAGCTGAACTTCAAGTCCTTACAAGCCCCAACAATCATTAATTCTACCATTCTACGATCAAGAACACAAGAAGGATCACAAATTAACCACCTTCAAATTAAATCTTTATTACAACCATAAGACCAGCAGCATCTACATCGTGTGTTCAGAGATAATCTTCATAATGATGTGCCTCTAGCTGTACTAGCAAATAACAATAGAACTGTCATAAGGAAAGATCAGTAATGCTGATCTAAGTAGATTCCATTGTGTCTTAGATTCTATTACAGATCTGTGCAAAAGACCTACTGCTTCCTGAAGCTCTGAGACAAGATTGATTTCCTTCAATGAAGATGATGCTGGGAATGGTCACCTTATTTTTTTTGCAATTGACAAAAACATCCTGTCCGCCCTGTCTCAGCTTGCACTTCTAAATAAAAACAATGCTTGGCTCCATTTGTTGCAAAAGGTAACAGTTGTATTAGAAGTCAAGTGAACTGCAGTAAAGCAAAGCCAGAACTGAAATTCGTGGGCCAAATCCCCAAGTGTAATTTTCCCTCCTTAGGCATTTCCCGCTACTGCCCCCTCTCTCCCATCGTCCAATCAGTTTAGAAGAATATGTTCTTGAAATGATCACTCTGAGTATAGGCTGGTTTGCAGCTGCATTCTTCTCCCAGGGGAGCAACCTTGAAACGTGACTCAGAGAAGCAAACTTACTTCCATTACTTTCACTTTCCCCCTAAACCAGCGGTCCCTAACCCACCCACCCCCGGCCTATGGATAGGCAGAAGCCTGTGGATAGGCAGAAGTGAACACCCATCCATGGGATATAGGCAGCACATGAAACCACGCCCCCTTAAGTCCACGGAAAAACCTCTCCATGGAACCAGTTCCTAGTGCCCAGAAGGTTGGGGGCTGCTGCCCTAAGCATTTCCCCCTCCCTTTCCCCCTCCCCCCCAGGATCCATGGCAGACTGGCACCCAACGAGACAGCAGGTGACCTTGATACATTCTTCTGCTATGAAGGAAAGCTTTCTCTTTCAGAAAAAAAGTAGAGACAATCACCCCCTTTATCTTTCTGAATGAAGGTCAAGTAGCAGTCAATTCCCCTTTCCAAACACCAGTTCCAAATGCCGCCTGACCAAAGGGAAATCTTGTCCATGGATTGAATATAGTCCTCCCAACACATAGTCCTCCCTAAAAGTGGAGCTTATTTTGAAGTATGTCTTAAGAAGAGAAAGCTTGAGGTGCAACTTTACAGAGAAAGGAGAAACAATGGATAAAGGGGAAAAAAAGTTATATTATGCATTGCTTTTAGGTATACCGTACCTTCTTCGCCTTTTACACTCTTCGTAAGGAATTGTTAAGAAATATTTTTTATCCCATATATCACTAAGGGGCCTGCAAGAGTAAAACAACAAGTAAGGCCTGCTGGTTTGCCATACTGCAGTTCTTGTAAATGTTAAACAACTGCTTACTTGTAATTAAACAGAAGGAAACCTTCAATAATTAAGACCCGAAAATCTTTTGCTCCTGTCTGATCATCATGTGTATTATTGGGTGATCTCGGTAATGCAGAGTCTTCTGGTTTTGTCATCCAAGAACGTATGCTTGCCACCATTGTCTCCATGTACAAGGCATCAAGTACTAAAAGACATACTTAAATCTTAAAATGTGAGGCAGCATTCCCAGTCTGCACTCATTCTGTTCATGAGACACGCAAGAGCCAAAGCTTGAAGTATATACTGAACAGAATGGGAGAGTTAGGACTTACTTTAAATGGTAGAACATAAGAACATAAGAAGAGCCATGCTGAATCAGGCCAAAGCCCATCGAGTCCAGCATTCTGTGTCACACAGTGGCCCACCAAATGTACATGGGGATCTTGAGCAGAAAGAGAAGGCAAAACCCTCCCTTTCCCTTGACCCCCAAATAAATGGTACTCAAGGGAATCCTGCCTGCCTCAACCAACATGGAGGCAGCACATGGACATCCGTTTTAATAACCACCAATACACTTTGCATCCATGAATCTATCTAGCCCTGCCTTGAAGCTGTCAAGGCTGACAGCTGTCATGACCCCTTCAGGAAGTGAATTCCATAAATCAATGACCCTCTGGGTGAAGAAATATTTACCTTTATTTGTCCTCACTTTCTTAGCTATGAGCTTTAGGGAGTGCCCCCTTGTCCTGGTATTGTGTGATAGAGAAAAGAATTTTTCTCTATCCACCTTTTCTATCCCATGCATGATTTTATACACTTCGATCAAGTCACCCCTTAAACGCCGTCTTTCAAGGCTGAAGAGACCAAGGCGTTGCAATCTGGCTTCATAAGGGAGGCGCTCCATTTCCTTGATCATTTTAGAAGATTTTGATCATTTAGAAGATTTCTTTAGAAGATTTTGTTATTTTGAGCATTCAGCACTATCTGAGAAAATGCAAAGCGTGTTTACTGTTGATTAATCAGGACCGGAAGCAGGAAAGTTTACAAAGTGATAGAAAGGTATAGGAGCAACAAATCCAGTTATTTCATTATAGTTCACAAATCTGTGAAATTCTATGCAAATAGCAGAAAAATGGGGTGTAATGATTTAAGGACAAATTAAAAGAAACAGCAGATTAATAATTTCCAAACAATAGCAAGAAAAAAACCCAATTGTTTCACTTTCTCATATATAGTTTGGATTATACTAAGTTTTAAATCTTTATCATTTAGTATATAAAATGAAATAGTACATCCTTCTTTAAGTAAAAATGAATTAAAATAATTATATGAATTCTTTTAAGGCAGCAGAATGTCATGCTTAAAACAGTTGATTACATTTAATCATTCAAAGCTATATGAAGGAAGTAAACTAACACGTTTATTTATATAATCAGAATATATTACTGGCGGTTCCCTAACTTTAGAATGGTTAAAAAAATGAATTATAAGTTTCTGTGCATGGCAAAAGTATGGAATCAAAGCATTATTTTTCTAATGAACAAGTTTGAGGTCAACTGGGGTAAATGCCTGTTGAATTCATTCACATGCTATCTCTAAAGTACTTAACTGTATTTTAATGATTAACTGCTTTCCATTTAACTGCTTAATGAAAAATATTTATATCCCAAAAATAAACTGAATTTTGTAGGCACTCACTTCCTTTTCAAAACAGAGAGCTTTAAGAGAATCCTAAAGCTTTTACATAAAATATTTTTATCCTAGAAAGAGATTCTTCTGTCTTTTTCTTTCTCATATCTATTTCTTTCTGCTAGTTCAGATATATAAACTAGGTGAAAATGTGATTCATCTCATTCATATGCGATGACGTTCTACAATCCCCAAAAGCTGATTATGCTTTTCTAAGCCAATTTAATTTATGCTGAATTCTTATTAGACTGCAATTCACAAATTTAATAATTGCCTGCATTGCACAACAATCAGCACTGTCTGAACCTGAACAAGTTGATCAGGTACACATTTGTTGCCAAGTATCTTATATTAATAGCTTTTAAACCAGGTAGTTGATTTTGTAAGCAGAAGCAGTACATTTGCATTCCAAGAACAGGCTATTTCCATTACAGAACAAGCTTTTATAAGTAGTTAAACAAAGCAAAATGCAGATTTCCTCTGAGCACTTGACTGCTGATACAGTACATCTAGGAAAGGGAGAACCAGAATGAGCAGAGAAGACCTTCAGTGGCTAGGAACAAAAAGGGCCTTTCTTCTCATTTATAAATAGGATGCCTTTGTGCTATGGTACAAAGATTAAGACAATTGAAATATCTGTTGAAAATTGTTTTTTTCCAGCACTATAGTGTTTAATTTATTTTAATGTTTACAGATATATATGTACAATTTAGAGGCCACTCAACTCTGATAACTCTAATTAGCTTACAGTTAACTAGTAAGAGCAATACAATAAACAGAACAGGAATTATAACTGGCCCAAGAAGCCGATCCAAATGGGGCATAACCAATATCCTGCCCGGAATGTTGGGAAAATAGCAGGGCCTTTAATAGCTTTTTGAATGCCATCAGAGTGGGAACCATTCAGATCTCTCTTTTGAGCTTTCAAAATATCAAAAAACAGAATATTTACCATCATACTGCAGAAATCCACAATCATCTTTGGCCACTTCAGATTCAGGCTAAAGAAATCCCAAACATATTATGGAGAGAGTATGGCACAAACCCACAGGATAAGTGGCTGAAAAACTTAAGGCAGGAAGGCAGTTTATAGCTAAAGTTAACAATATTATCCCTATCATTCTGTACCAAGTGAATTCAATTCCTGCGCATTAATAAAACAAAAAAACAAAACGACACCCCCACACAAACCATATTCTTTCATTTAAAAACTGATATTTGCCAAGTTCATTTGATATTAACGATGTCAAAAACAATTTAAAAAAATCAAAGATTGAAATGCTAGGCAAACCATACAGCCAAACAAATGATGGAGAATGGAAAAGCCAGTAGTAAAAAACACAAGTTACAATCATATGATGTCTTGCTTAATGACTCCATGGATTAGTGATGGGAGTTACTGGTCCCAATTGTGGTCATGAAGCAAGAACTACATATAAAGTTGCTGAGACTAAGAAACTATTGGATTGAGAACTTTGATCACACCTGGTGAGTCATATTAACTTCTGATGTTCATCACCGCACAGACTTAACTGTAGGGCAGAGGGAAGCTTTGTGGCCACTGGAATAAAAAAAAACTTAAATCCACTTCTGCAACAAAACAAAATATTCACTCAAAATTGTAAAGTTTTTCTTAAGCTTGTTACCTTAAAAAAGTTATCTTGGGAAATTATAGTACAACTGGGAAGCAGTTTCTTCAGCTTTTCTGCCAGAGTTGTTTTGCCTCCATTTGTTACGCTGAATTGGAAATGGGGGGAAAAGGGTGTTGAGAAGAACAAACCGTACAATAGATAGCACTATTAATAGCTTTGTTTACTCTGCAATTGCTTTGTATCCGATCAAATGTAATTATTTTTTTCGCTTAAGTAGCCAGAAGGTTATTTATTATAGTTGCATAAGGGATTTCCCTGTCAATTATCTTCTACAGAATAAATGCACAATGATTACTCAGTGTTTTGCCTTTTTTTCTTCCTGAGAGCAGGGCTTTTAAAAGTATTTGTGTGGTTGCAACAGCAAAAATATTAGGACTAGAATTGCAACAGCAGTGAAAGCCACAAGTTCAGATACATTGAATATTTTCACAATACAATATAGGTATAGATTTAGACATTCAACAAATTTATTATTACATAATCATAAAGTGCCATAACTTTTAAACGTATTTTATTGGTTTTAATTGTATGTCAATCATAGCCAGTGCCGAATAGGGTGGTCTTTACTAATGTAAATTATAAATAAAAATTATAAATAAAATAAAATGAAAAGAAAAGAATCCACACCGAACAAGTGGTTGTTAAACAAAGGCCACCTGTATTTAGAGATTTGGATCATAAAATAAGAAAAGAGGATTTCAAATTCCCGTTTCATACTTACCCTCCAAGTCCAATGACCAATGTTTTCATTGTTCCTTTACAATCTAAACATTAAATTGAAAGGGTAAAATTAAGAGCACGTCCATTAGCTGTTTTTCTTAACTTATGGAACTTTTATATTTTTTTGAAATTGTACTATTTCAGTGTGGGACTCTGTAAAAGTAGACCAGACTGGCCACTTTCTGAAAACCACACAACAAGTAAAAAAAACAACAACCCTACTTAGCTCAACAGTGACAACAATCAATCAAATCACAGTTGAAATATAAAGTAGAAGAACTATAAAAAGGAGGATTGGATGTAAATGCAATCATCATCTTTGCCATACCCCTATGATTTGGCGACCATGAAAGAATGTAAAGTGTATTTAGGAGATTATTGAGTTCTAATCCCACTTTAGAAGTGAAAGCTCTTTGGGCCAATCTCTCAGCCTAACACACCTCACAGAGTTGTGGCGAAAACAGGAGGAAGAAAGAGTATTCTGTGTGTTCACCACCCTGAGTTATTTATAAAGCAATAAAGGTGGCATTAAACCTAATAAAGCTAAATAATAACAAAAGAAATATGTGTCATTTAATGAGAATCATTTGCCTATCCAGGGTCCTGGAAGAGTTAATACTTTTTGAGCCAAACATACTTACAAACAGGATCTCTTCTCCTGATGCTTGGTTTCTAATTCCTTGATAGTTTTATGGCTTTTACTGCCTCCTCCAGATTCTTCGAATCCTTCATGAGATGTGGCGCACAGAGAAATACAGTGTTCTGTACATGGCACAGGGCCTGATTACTTGAGGGTTCATCTATCTTCCATGGTTATCTACCCAACTAGTTTGATCCAGTATGTGGACATTTTCTTGGTTCCTTCAGTTAATTTTAGGAAGTGTGTCTCCTGTAGCACTTCCTCTTTTGAATGAGGTTTTACCTGAGACCTGGATATCCCTCCCCCATATCATCTAAATTACCAAGTCAGTAGTAATCACAGGATTACATTTTTAATAAATGATATTACACGACCAATCCAAAACAAGTTAAATTATTCCTGTGATTTGGACACTATTCTTCTATTGATATGGCATAAAATTGCATTGGACTTTTTAATATTTATGTCACACTGCAGAGGCATAGTCAACTTTCAACTTCATCTACAATTCCAAAGTTCTTTCCACAGTATCAAACCAGGTATCCTCCTTTTTATAGCTATATCATTCAAAATACCTTTTTGGAATGGAATCTGAAGCCCTAATGCACATGAACACAAAATAAGCTATTTAGTTAAAGGCAAACATTTCACAGTGTTCTATTTCAGGTTTTAGTGCTGTAATAAAATAGGCAAAACTTATGATTACAAATACTAATAACCATGAAGGCATCTGGATTATCTGTTGTTAATTAACTATTATCCTGCAATTGCTTCCAAGTCTTTTATCAAGTTACATAAGGGTGAAGGCTTTCAACTCTTTGGGAGTTTCAAAACAGTAGAACACAGCTCCAAATTAAAATTTAAAGTAATGTTGCATAAACAGAAAAGATGCATGAATAAAACATCATGTAAAACACAGCTCTATTCAAATTACACCCTTTGTAAATAAAAGCTCTATGGTGGTTGAATAAGACTGCAGTTCCTAATAAACGTAAACTTAAATGGAACAAGAAATAAAGTTGCAGTCAGGATGTATAATGGCTTTCACAAAGTTTGCAAAGGAGACTCCTTATTTCCTTATTTATTAATTGAGGGAGACTAGATTGGAAGAAGATGTTCATGATTTTTAAATTGGAGGAAGAAAACTACTATGCTGATGACACTATTTTGAAAGATGAAAATGCAAATGATCTACTAACACTAATGACAGGCAAAGAGTCAAGTGAAGAAAAACTGTTTTAAGATTCGAATGATCTATTAGCTCTAATAGTGAAAGTCAAAGAGTTAAGTGAAGAAAACGAACCTATGATTAAATATAAAGACAGCTAAATTAATGGCAACAGATAAACAACCAGCCTCAGACTTGCCAAAGAACATACTGCAGTAATGGATAGCTTCTGTTTTGTAGGATTGAACATAAACAATAATGGGACCAAGAATTACACCACAGACCAGGACTTGGTAGGATAGCAGCAAAAGGTTTAGAAGAAATTAGCTATTGTGACACTATACCTGAAAAGCTCAGCCTCATTCAGCCAATGATTTTCCCAATGATGTACTACAGTATGAAAACTGGACTTGAAAGAGGATGGAATTAATAGTATAGTTGCCTCTAAAATCTGGCATTGGAGAAGAATTCTGAAAATAAAATAGACAGCCCATTGGATCATGAAATAAATACAAAGTTCTGACTAGAGGCACAAATGACCATACAGGTGGTCCTTGATGTATGATCATTTGCTTAACTTTGGTTCGTATTAATGGCAGCCTTAGAAAGGCCAGAAAGCATTTGGAAAGGGTGCTTTACAGCCTAATGAACCACTTCCAATCATCTCAAAAATCACATTTACACACCACAGTCAGATGATTGCAATCTGGGTGCTTTGCAACCTGTTTGCACTTACAACCAATTGCCAAGCACCCCAATCTGCTCTGCCAGCTTCCCTAGAAAATCAATGGGGAAGCCAACTGGGAAAATTGTAAGCTGATGCCACCTGCAAAGAGAATTTCCTCTGGTCTCTGGGAACTGAAATCCTTTGGCAGGCAGGAAGCTGAAATTGAAACAGGATATGGAGAATGGAGATACAGCACAGTAAGGTAATGCAGGATGCTTTGGGAATGGGAAGCCCCAGGAAGGCTAGGTGAAGGTTATGCATGACTGTCTCTCCATTCAGGCTGAAAATCTTGCTTGGATTTCAGCAGGAAGGATTGCAGCTTCTGAGAGGAGAAGCACCTGCATGTGGTCTTTGCTGGCCTCCCCACCTCTAAGGCACCCAATACTTCTTACCTTTATCTATCTTACTTTCTACATACAGTGTCCCCTTGGCAACCCATAAGATTAACCACAATTGGATGTGCAGGGATTGCACTCATTGAGCGAAGCAGTCACATGATATCCTGCTTGATTACTGGTTTGTTCAACTACCAAGATTCCAGTTCAATTGTGATTATAAGTCAAGGACTACCTTGACTTACTTGTGATTATAAGTCAAGGACTACCTATATTTGAGACACATTATGTGAAGACTTAGTTCTTGGAGAAGTCTATAACACTAGGAAAGCTTGGAAAAAAGAGAAGATCGTGAGCAAGAAGGTGACTGGAATTTAGTGACAATGGGTGTAGTATTGAGCAATCTAAAGTGCCAGGTTGAGATCAGAACATCTGGAACAAATCGATATGGTCACCAAAAATTAACACTGAACTTAATGGTACAAATGCAATGTGAATTTATCCTGTGTATGTTCTCATTTACTATATATATATCTTACAGATTTCCATTATAACTACAAAGGGGGTAAAATGGAATAAGTGCAAATGGTTTTTGATGGATGATGTTAAAACTCTATTGTACAGAAATATAATTTCATCAATAGTATTTTTACCCCCTACAGCAGTCCCTCGGATTTCTACAGTTCTCTGTTATGCTTGTAACCCTCCTATCCTTCCCCACCCATTCCATCTTTTTCTTATCCTAAGGCAGGGGTCTTCAAAACTTGGCCCTTTTATGACTTGTGGACTTCAACTCCCAGAATTCCTCCGCCAGCGTGCCTGGCTGAGGAATTCTGGGAGTTGAAGTCCACAAGTCATAAAAGGGCCAAGTTTTGAAGACCCCCTGCCCTAAGGTGAGAATTTGAAAGCAACCACAGAAGAACCACCGTTAAAGGAAGACCGACAGAACAGCACTCCAGGAACTCTCTCGAGAAAGACAGGGTGCGCACAATCGGATTCAAAACACTCGCATTATTACGGCGGCAAGTACAGATTTGCCGAAGAGTGTTCAGTCTTGCAATCACACATTTAAGAGTTTGCAATCACGCACTGCAAGAGAACGAGGTCAGATTTTCGTTTTTGGGAAAGTTTAATGGCACAAGGGCTTCTGTTCAGGGGTCCTATGCAGAAGCACAAGCAGGCCCTTTGAAGCAAGGTAACAATGCAAACTCACATTTCTCCTCTTCTGAGCAAAGCGTCTGAACCACTCCTGCAAGAAATCAAAGCGAAGCCCGCATTCAGGACGCAAAACAGAGGCGGCGCGCCTCCGAGCCCCTCCCTCTTCTATCACCCTATTACAAGCCGCTACCTCCGTAAACACAGAACGGGGTGGAAACGGGCAGAGGCTACCCGTGCTTGTACACCAAGAAGACGAGCAGGGAGGTCCCGCCGCTGCGCTCCAATTGGTCAACATTCATAGCCTGTCCAGGAGTCTTAGGAACTGCCCCTCCCCTACTGGAGCCGCGCTCTGTGATTCGTCGGCCTGTTATTGGCCCCTCCTTCCCACGCGGAATGCCCCTCCTGGGATGAGTCCCCCCCCCTCGCCTGGTCCCTTCGCTCTTCCTGCCGTGCGGCTCCTTGGCCTCTAGGGGGAGCCGGTCTGCGACCAGGCGCACTTCCTCATCGTTGCAAAAGCACCTTTCGTGCCCTCGCCGAGCGCTCAGCTGGGACGTCCGCTGACCCTCCAGCTTCGTGGGTCGCTCTCGAGTCGCGCCGCTCCAGAAAATCCTTCACGAGGAAGGGTTTACGGCGATCTGGAGGTGGCGAGCGAGCCGGCTGGGCGCTAGATCGGCGGTCGCGGAGGCTTTGCTTGCAACTTTGGACGCAACGATGTCCAAGCCGCCGCCTAAGCCAGCTAAGCCAGGTAAGGCAGACGCTGGTCTCCCAAGCCGCGTCCTTCTCTTCCTGGAAGCCGTCGCCTTGATGTTGCTGCTGCCGTCGTCTCGCCTCTGATGGGAAGCGGGAGGATCGCGCTGGGCAAGGGAGCAAGAGAAGGGGGTCCTCCCTGACACGTGGATCGGCGGCTTGCTGCGTGCGGCTCTGCCAGGAGAGCCCCGCGGGACGTGGTGCATTTCGTGTCCTAAACTGAGATTTAACCCACCCACCCACCCGCCACCCCCACCGTAGCTCTGGCAGCCTTCAATCGGGCTGACTGGCTGGCTGGCTGGCTTTCTGGCTTCCTCCTGCCCCTTCTCTCCTCGTTGCGATGCGCTGGAGATGGCGAGGCAAAAGGCTCGTTTGGAGAAGAGGAAGAGCTTCTCCCTGGGTCGGGTGGGGCTGGGCGGGAGGCTGTCACTGTCAAAAGTCAGGCCAGAAAGTTGAGCTGAGCCTGGCCAGGCTCCCGCCGGAGCCACCTGGGGGCGAGCGGCGGCTGCTCCGGGAGAGCGGAAGCTCAAGCAAAACGGATCGCTCGCTTGGGGGCTTATTTGCAACCGCGGCTGCAATAAGAAAGCGAGCCGGGCCGAACCGGGACGAGCTCTGCTGCACGAATGCCGTTGCGAAATCGGCAGCAAGAGAAAAAGACTTCCGCACCCTCGTCTGCAGGCGTGTCAGAGGGTTAGAAGGTGGCAGGTTTCGTCCGGATCAGGGAGGTGGGAAGAGCAAACAGACTGCTTAGCAAAAAAAAAAAAAAAAAAAAAGCGCCGGATGGGCATTAACATATCCGGCAGATAAGCAAGCTCTCTTCATATGTAGGATTTGTCTCAATCGCTTGCAAGACAAAACAAAACATTTTCATTCGGGGGGGGGGGAATTGGATAGCATAAAATCACGCCATAAAATTAATTGATTATGCCTTGCTGTGTTTTACAAGTCAGACTATTCCCTTCTTTTTTTTTTCACCATACACCAAAAACAAACTATACATATATGAACAAAATTCTTTTCTTTTAACAGAACCGTGCTATACATTCTAACTATTTTATTACATCTTATTTACATTTTATTTACATTCAATCATTATATATTTTTCTTTCTCTGTTCTAGCCAAATATAACATTTATTCCAAATTTCATAAAATTCTGTCACCTTCTTGTCTTTTAATTCTAGCGTGAGTTTGTACATTTCTGCGCATTCCAAAATTTTATAAATAACCATTTCATCTGTGGGTATATTTTCATTCTTCCAACATTGGGCATATGCTATGCGAGCTGCAGTCAATATATATATATATATATATATATATATATATATATATATATATATATATATATATATATATATATATATATATATATATATATATATATATATATATATATATATATATATATATATATATATATATATATATATAATGATGTGTTGGAGTTGTTTTTTAATCTTTGGGTTTATTATACCCAATAGAAATGATTCCGGTTTGAAATCCATTTTTATCTCCGTTATCTCCTGTATCCAATCTCTTATTCGTTCCCAATACTTTTTTGCTTTGGGGCACAGCCACCACATGTGGTAGAATGTTCCTTCTCTAATTCTACATTTCCAACACTTCGGATCTATATTTTTATGCATTTTGGCCAATCTCGCTGGTGTTAAATGCCATCTATAAATCATTTTGTATTGATTCTCTCTATATGCAGTTGATAACGTCAATTTACAATTTACGTTCCATAATCTTTCCCATTCCTCTAGGTTTATACAGACTATTCCCTTCTATTGGACAGATCATTCATTTGCCCCAAAGGAAGGGTTCTGATTTGATAAAAGGATGCTAAGCTGCTGGGATCTGTAGCACAGATATTTCCTGATATGGAATACAGAATCCAACAGAGCATTTTCCTGGTATAAGAGAATGTGTGAGAGAGGGAAGTTACAGACACATTGAAATACTTCAAGACCTGTGGGTTTCTTTCTCCAAAGAGGTTGAATTGATTGTAGGGGGTCACTGTGGGATGTTCTGTGGGATGTTCTCTAATCCATGTGCAGGTCTTTCTATTTTGTCTTGCAATGCCGAGCCTGTGTCTTTCCATAGCTCTTAGCGCCACTGGTAGCTTTTGTATTGATTGTGAAGTTAGTGTCCATGTTTCGCCAGCATATGTTAGAACAGGTAGCACCCACTGATTGAAAACTTTTCAGGCATGGGGGAGGTTATTCTTGAAATGTGCCAAGCACATTTAACATGTCATTCAGTTTCCTTTTGGAGTACAATTAAGAATAATTCAGGCAGTAGTGAAAGATTCATGCCACATTAGCTGTGACTTCCCCCAAATCTTAATGTTTTCCTGAAAGACATCAGAAATTTATGGGGTGGGGAGAACTACCCATAGGCAGTCTGTTATAAAAGTCCTGTTCCATATCTTAGCCAACTATAGCTTTTAGACTGTGAGGCCTAACAAGGCATAAAAGATGATGGCAAATCAAGAAATCAAGAACATTTTATGTGCTGTACACATAAACGTAGTATAATTTGTTTCTTCCTTGAGCAGTTTTGACGGCATTTCAGTATATATATATTCAAAGAACAATCAGGAAGAGTTTTTAAGCAGCAGAGCCTTGATCTCAGTCACAACATACCATTCAATTTTTTAAATGTATATAAATTTGAGGGTTGGATGCTTGGCCCAAGCATCCAAGTGCAGTTTAAAATTTTAAAAGGCATGTTTTTTATCTCCTATTTTGTTACTTAACAAATCCATTGCCACGTTTCAGTTGTTTTGCAGAATAGTTATTTTCCATGTAACTCTTGTTTTTAAATTAAAGTAGTCAGAGTCTGTCTAGGGAAATATTGTGGCTAATTTAGAATAGTCCAGTAGTCTCAGAGCCGTATCTTAGTAGCCTTACAACATTAACAAGTATTTTACCTAATCCACATAATCAAGGCAATTTACAATAAAAGTGAACTGTGGAGCAATTAATTAAAAAGCTACTGATGCAGCAACATCTATGGCAGCTTTGGAAACTGATGTCACATATTCTCTCATCCAAAATGGGACTTGGCAAATGAGCATAATACGAACTAGGCGCATGCAACTGCGGAATGCTGATACTAAACCTTGTCTCTAAAACGTTAGTCACCTTGAGCAATATTTTGTCAGAAAAGTGAAATAAATTATGAAAATGCTTAAATAATATTTTGTTATTTTGCTACCTCAGAGTCAGTGGACTGGACTGGTCCCTGCAGGTTTTTAGGGGGGGGGTTGGGGGTTTGTTTTTTTTGCAAGATTTCAGAAGTAGCTTGCCCTTGCTTCTTTCTAGGGCTAAGAGGGAGTGACTGGCCCAAGGTCACCCAGCCTGGCTCTGTGACTAAGGAGTGATGGGAATTCATAGTCTTCTAGTTTCTACGGTAGTATAATACCTTAGTCTCACTTAGTATCACTTGTGTTTCTCTGAGTGGATCCCACAAACCCACTTCAAAGTTAGTTTCAGATCAATTTCAAGATTCAAACTGTGAGCATGACTAAAATAACTATTATTTCTGCTTCATCTGTGCTGACTAAGTTCATTTCTGTAAAACATAAAAATCTATTTTCAGCCACGGCATTCTGCTCAGTTAATAAGATTTTTGTTAACACAACACAGACTGATACGGTAGGGTAGGGTATAGACCAGTGGTAGGCATCCTTGGCTCTTTTATGACTCGTGGACTTCAACTCCCAGAATTCCTGAGTTGAAGTCCACGAGTCATAAAAGAGCCAAGGTTGCCTACCCCTGGTATAGACAGACAACCAACACTGTATCTATGCAGTGTACTAGTGATGTGGTCATTTGCTATACAATGAATGCATCTCATACAGGTAGTCCTTCACTTGTTTGTTTAGTTACCATTCAAAGTTACAACAGCAATGAAAAAAGGGACGTATAACAATTTTTCACACTTATGACCATTTGCAGCATCTCCATGGTCACGTGATCAAAATTCAGACACTTGGCAACCGACTCATATTTATGACAGTTGTGCTGTCCTGAGGTCATGTGATCACCTTTTGTGATCTTCTGACAAGTAAAGCCAGTGGGGAAGCCGGATTCACTTGACAACTGTGTTACTAACTTGCTACTAACTGCAGTGATTCATTTAACAGGTGTGGCAAGAAAAGTCATAAAATGGAGCGAGACTCACTTAACAACATAAATTTTGGGCTCAATTCGAAGACTATCGGTATTACTATAGCCAGTTTAGCTATAGATGTTGATTCTGCCAACTGAGTACTGTATAACAACTACATTCTTCTTAAAAAGTTAATTCTATTAGATATCCTCCTGAGATAGAACTCTAAGAACGAAATGAAATCTAAGTTTCCATCCAGGAAGGAAGATCTTTCTAATACGGTTTATGGTGTACAATATTTTTTTTTTTACAAATTCCCTATATTTCTTCATGGGATCAAACTGAACTCATAAAAAGAGCAAAGTCATATTGCATAGAAGAAAGCAAGATATTAACTTGCTGGAGGGGAAAATGAATGGAGAAAAGAAATCTTAATGCAATAATAGGAGACTTGACTCTCTTCAAATGTACCTCTTGTTTTGTTTTTGGAAGTTGTCAGGCTCTAATGGACACAGACTGTACTCTTTTATACTGTTTTCTGGCAGAAAACAAAAATAAACATCCCCCACAGCATTAAGGAATTTTGTTAACACTGTCAATTAAATACAGTTAATTTGAACCTAGTCACTGGAGGGAACTGGGGTCTCAAAATGTACAGATGCTTTTAGATTTGTATAAAACATTTTTCTTCCAGAGTTAGAGTCCAACCTAAATCTGGTATTTTTCAAGGCATTTCATGTTGGATTCCATACCACAAACAGAGCCATGATTGTCTTCTCTGTGTGCCTACTTCCTAAATATGATTCTAGAGAAGTCAGAATCAAGAAGTCAGAATTAGATCTGAGCGAATCTGCTCTTCCTTTCCCTTACAGTAGAAGAGATGTTCTCTAAATACCAAGAATTCTGATTTAGTGGCTGGTACTCGATCCAAATATGCTGAGGTGGCAGAGATGGGAAGTGACTTGCAGACCTTCAAAGCACATAGTGGGGCTTAGGTGGATCATGATATGGCCTCATTAAAATAAGAGCGATACAAAGGTTTCTTCTCTTTGTGGAATAGCATGAGAAGAAGGTTTTTTTTCCTTCTTCTTGGCCCATACAACTCTCATCTGCTGCTCAGAAGTAGCCTCCTTCTGCCATTGGGACCTTAGCACCAATGCCCAGCCCTTTCACTAATTATGGCTTTAGGTTCTGGGTCAGCAACATGCCAATCATAAATATCTCTCTTGGAACTCTGTGCCTCACCTGCTCACTTGTTGTTTATTTATTTAGATGCTTTTAATGAATAGAAGAGAAGAGAATCTAGCCTACATAAAAGCAGAAAGACAGCCTTGAGTATAAGCTATATTTCTGGGACCGAGTCTGTGCTCCACCCTAGAATGTCCCAAATATTTTTCTTAGAAAATAAAAATGACCGTAGGGAGAGGTGATGGTGCCCAGTGCTCTGATCAGAAAGAAAGAGAAGAGAAATAAGGAAATGGAAGAGACAGCAGGTAAGAATCCGTAGCATCCTTCTTCCATTGGGCCAAAAGTAGGGCTTTCCAACTTGGGCTGGCACACTTAACAGCTGTCTGGTTCACCTGCTACACTGTGCTCCAATTAGCTACTGTACACGACAGCAGGAATGCCTTCTAGGGGTCCACACACTGCCTGTGATGGGCACTTTTGAAAACAAGTTTGCCAATGGAACAGTGAAGTGTGGGCTGGATCTGCCCATCTTATTTTCTAACATTGAAACAATGAGCCCTTCTTTAACACTAAGTGAAGCCGACAAGAGTTTTGCCACTTTTCTAGCCAAGTGACAGGAAAAGAATAGTAAAACTATGGTCCTTTCCCTTTTGTCTTTCCTTTTCCTTCTTCCTGTGAATGCAAGGAAGTCTGAAGTCCAGGGGGAGTGGGGGGAAACCCATATAAAAGATCCATCAGTAGAATCCATAGGTCCCAAAAGCTATTGGAAAGCAAAGCAGTTGGCTTGGCCTGGCACAGGTGGGCAAGTAAAAACGCAAGAGAATCTACTGCTTGTCATCTGTAGCAAATGCAGAACCCCAGGCTATCTCTGTGTTGAAAGGGGAGGCAGCGATTGAAATCCAGAAAAGCATTTCATAGGCTGGCATCCTTTCCCGCCAATTTGCATGTGCAAATTCAGCAGCAGGGAGCTGCACTTGACTTACGTCCACAACTGAGTCCCATATTTCTGTTGTTAAGCGAGACAGTTGTTAAGTGAGTTGTGCCACATTTTATGACCTTCCCTGCCACAGTTGTTAAGTGAAGCGCTGCCGTTGTTAAGTTAGTAACCTGGTTGTTAAGTGAATCTGGCTTGCTCATTGACTTTGCTGGTCAAAAGGTTGTGTTGAAAGAAAAGTCTTCATCGTGGTGCAGTCCAAGCTGGGAATAAACATGGCGACTGCTTTAGGAAGAAGGTTGCAGTTTATTGAAGAGGAGAGCCAACAGAAAGATGGCTCTGGCAGAAAAGAGGGGAAAATGGAGCTGAGCACATGTAGGGAGTGGGTTTTTATTCCCTCGAGCCTTTTGTTTGGAATTGCTTCCTGTTTCTGTTTTGAGGCTTTGTATTTCCTGTGTCTGGGTGTGCCCTTTGACATCTATGGGTTCATCCTATTATGTCCTGTCTTAGACTTTGGGTGGGGTATGTAGAGTTTAGGTGTCTTTGTCTTCTTAATCTTCTAGCTGGGGCTTCCAACCTTCCTGGATGGTTTACATCTGCATTTGTACAGAGCTAGAAACTGCTTGGGGGAGGGAGACCTGTGGCTCAGAAGAAAACTGGGCATGCTTTTCTGCCTCTTTAAGATGATTTGAGGAAATATATTTTCCGGCCCTTTTTAATATTTTCTTCTCTGGGGGGCTGACTTCCCACAGTTGCAAAAGGTGATCACGGAACCCCGGGACACCGCAACCATCATAAATACATTCCAGTTGCCAAGCACACAAATTTCGATCACATATGACCGTGGGGGTGCTACAACTGTCATAAGTGTGAAAAATGGTCATAGGTCACTTTTTTCAGAAACCTCGAATGACCACTTAACAAATGGTTGTAAGTCAAGGACTACCTTTATTGCAAACAGAAGTGACAAGAGTAGTATTTTAAGTGCCTGAAAAAGCTTCATAACGCAGTCTTTCCAAATGTCATTTTTTTTAAAATCACAACAGCTCTGCGTATTCCATAGTGTGGTCTGAGAGCATTTTGAATTGCACCCGTTGAACTCTGAATGCAGTCTTTTTTTTTTTTCTTCAGGAACCAGCACTGTGCATGGCGCCTGGCTACAATGGAGCAGGAATAGGACTGTGCTATTTCTGCTTCTGAAGTCTGTGCAGCAAGCACACTTAATCTGTAGAGGGAAGATACATACAAGTAGTATTAGATCAAGATACAGTTTCTCCTTTGAGAAAAAGGAAATGATTGCATTTTTTTTCTGCCCTACAGATGGAAGGCTATGTGTTGAGGGAGTAGTATGGGAAATAGAAAACTGACAACACCCCACATGCCTTTTAAACCTGTTCCCTTTCTGCTCCAACCTGGATGCAAACATCTGGCCTTAAATGCTTCCTCTTTTTTTCAGGTGGATGTCATTGTTGTAATTAAGTTATTGTGGACTATTTTTTATTTTTTATATATATAAATTTGATTAGTTTTTATAGGATTAGGAATGAGATGGCGACGGGATTGGAGTTGGGATTTGGATTAGGGTTAGGATTAGAGTTGGGGTTGGGGGTTAGGATTTTTTCAAATAACATTCTCAATATTTAGCACAATGTCTGGGTTCATGTGTTTAACAAAAAATAATCATTGATTATCATAAACAATATGTTAATTAATCGCTCGATAGTCTTCTTCTTGCTAATATATATTCAAAGTTACATAGCACATTCCTTTCTCTCTAACTCAGCGGTTCTCAACCTTTTCCGGGGCTCGACCCCGGCCTGCATCGCGCATACGTGGCATGACGGGGCGCACCGCGCATGCGCGACGGGGCACATCATGCATGCGTGGTGCGACGGGGGCGCATCGCGCATGTGCAGCTGGGCGCATCATGCATGCGCGGCGTGACGGGGCGCATCGCGCATGCGCGGCAGGGTGCATCACACATGCGCGGTGGGGTGCATCACGCATGCGTGGTGGGGTGCATCACGCATGCGCGGTGCGGCGGGGCACATCGCAATAGGGAAAAAAATGGCCGACCCCCTTAAAAAAATGGCCGACCCAAAAAAAATGTCCAACCAAAAAAAAAAAGGCGGGCCCGCACCGCACATGCGCGGCGCGACGGCCCACATCGCGATAGGGAAAAAAAATGGCCAACCAAAAAAAAAAGCCAACCAAAAAAAAAAATGGCGGGCCCGCACCACGCATGCGCGGCGCGACGGGGTGCATCGCTCATGTGCGGCGCGACAGCCTGCATCGCAATAGGGAAAAAAATGGCCGACCAAAAAAAAAACCAAAATGGCGGCCGCAACGGGCAGATCTGCGCATGCGCGGATCGGCCCATCGCACGCGCCACGCATGCGCGGATCCACCCGTCGCGGCCGCCATTTTGTGGTTTTTTTTAATTTTTTTTTTTTAAATTTTTAATTTTTTTTTATTTTTTTTTATTTTTTTTTGGCGCGATAGGCGGATTTGCGCATGTGCGGCGCGCGCGCCAAAAAAATAAAAAAAAACAAAATTAAAAAATTAAAAAAAACAAAATGGCGGCCCGCGGTGTCCGGCGACCCCCGCGAAATCATCGTGCGACCCCAAATGGGGTCGCGACCCCAAGGTTGAGAACCGCTGCTTTAGGGTATGTCCACAAGATATGGTAACAAGTACCTGATCTTTGTTTGCATTTCCAACAGTTATTTGAAATATTTTTAAACATTTTTGCTAATCTCAGTGGTGTCATATGCCATCTGTAAAACATTTTATGTAAGTTTTCTTTATATGCCACTGCTTTAGTTAGTTTAACATTTCTTTCCCATAACTTTTGCCAGTCTTCTAATTATTATAGATAATTATTATATTATATCGAATGTTCTTTCCCATATTATCATTGTTTCTTTTACTTGTTCTTCCTCCATCTTTAAGTTTAACAGATATTTATAGAGTTCCTTAATCAACTTTTCATCTGTTTTTAACAGTATCTGATCAAATTCTGTCTGTTCTTTATAGAATCCCATTATTTTAGCATCTTTTTTCATATCTTGTTTTGATTTGCAAATATGGCCACCAAGATAGATCAATACCTTGTTCTTGTAAATCTTGACTGTCTTTCGATTTTCCTTCATTGTCCAAGATATCTTTATAGGTCACAACTTTGCCGTAATTAATTAAATTTGGGGAAGCAAAAGCTTCCATTGTTGAAAGCCATCCAGGTATCTTGATGTAAATTTTTGCTTTTATTTTTTCCCATTCTGAAAGAAGTGCATTTCTTACAAAGTGATTTTGAAAGTATCTATGTATTTTATTCTTCCCATGCCACAGAAAGGCATGCCAACCAATTTGTAGGTCATGCCCCTCTAGGTCTTTTGTCTCTAAGCATTATCCATTCTTTAAGCTATTTTAAAATAGTTACTTGGTAGTATAACATCCAATCCAGCAGTCCAAATCCTCCACTTTTTGTCGCTTCTTGTAGCATTTTCAGTCTAATTCTAGCTTTTTTTCCTTGCCAGATAAATTTCAGTATTGTATTCAGTTCATCAAAAAAGGCTTTTCCCACCTATTTTGAAGCCTCCCTTCAGTCTGCCATTTTAAGAATTGCTTTAATGTTGCTACTGCAGTTGTTAATTATTTTTATCATAAAACCAAAGTATGAACTTCTGATGAAATTGAATCCGTAAAAACATCTAGGCACATTCTTCCCTCTACATCAGTGTTTCCAAACTTAACCATTTTAAGATGTGTGGACCGCAACTCTCAGAATACCTCAGCCAGCAACTTTTGAGCCCAAAAGTTCTGTTGCGAAGTGAGACAGTTGCTGAGTTTTGCCCCATTTCATGACCTTTCTTGCCACAGTTGTTAAGTGAATTGCTGCAGCTATTAAGTTAATAACACATTTGTTAAGTGAATCAGGCTTCCCCATTGACTTTGCTTGTCAAAAGGTTTCAAAAGGTGATCACATGATCCCAGGATACTGCAGCCATCATAAATACACGCTAGTTACCAAGCATCTGAATTTTGATCTCATAAATGTAGGGATGTTGCAATGGTCATAAGTGTGAAAAACAGTCATAAGTCACTTTTTTCAGGGCCCCAGATTCATCAGCTACTTTGCCAGAACAGAGACTTGCCACGTATGGATGGGTCTGCCACATCTTCTAATTGTGTTCAGTTGAATGATCATATTACCAATTGCAATACTATTGCTCTAATGTATTTCTAAAATGAAAACTCATTCTTCACAACGAGGTTTGTTTTGCTTTTTTAAACTTATAATAGAAAAGCAATTTCAGGTTCTCTATTTAGCACTGGAAACATTTCCTCCTTAGAAGTTAAAAATGTGTAAGCATGTGTTGGTGTGCAAAGCAGGAAAGTAGCTAATTGTAATTTAATTTTAATTTTCATTGTAATAAATGGAAATAATATAATATAAATATAATCTAAATAAAAATAATAAAAATGCCAACTTTGTATTAAAATATGAAATAAAATATATAAAATATAAAATGCAACTAAACTTTGATGGCATTGATTGAGGTTTATGGAGTAGCAGTTCAGTACATTTGATGATGGCTCAAGAATGATGTTGTATATAATGAATAAGTTATCATAAAGGGCAGAGGTGAAGAAAATGAATAAGCTGAAGAAAAGCTCTGGTGTTCCAAAACAATTGCCTATTATTCAGAAAGCTTCAGTGTTTAGTTGAAAGCACTCATAAAATTCTTCCACTGAAATAATCTCAGATTGTTTTAAAGGGCTATTTCCCCTTATATTATTTGAATCAAAAATAATTTTACCTTTGCCCATAATTGTTTGAGAGAATATAAAAATTGATTTTGGAGGAGTAGGGGCTAATAGTTGTGATCCGATCTCTGCTGGTGATTTCCAAAACCTGTTGTTGTTTTTATGAACTTTGTACAGGAATTAACATTTTCAAGCAAAGCAAGCTATAAAGAAATGGGTTGAAAATCTGTTTAAGCTCTTTTTTGCCTAGACATGCCCTTTTAAGAAATCTGTAGCAAAATCCCAAAGAAAACAGTCTATATCATTTGTGGTTCCTGTTGACATAAGCAGAAGAAAACACAGAAATAATTGGACTATAATTTTCTTCCTCATGAGTTTTCTATGATGATGAAAGGAGTGAAAATAATAGCACATTTTACAGATTAACGCTTGATTCACACTTGTACTAGTATTTCAAGATATTTGCTGTTCTTTTTTTTCAATTTGGGACTCGATGAAATGAAGGTCATAGGTTTCACGCAGTTTAAGACTACAAGGAAAAAGGAAGAAAATAAACATTTGAAAAAAAAAATAACGGGAATCCAGACTGCCTACTTCAACTCTGTCAACTACTTGAGTTGCTTTAGGAAAAGAAGAAATGTTCTCTGGTTAATGCTTATTTCTTTCTGTATTTTAGGGCAGGTGAAAGTCTTTCGAGCCCTGTATACGTTTGAACCCAGAACAGTAAGTATATTTCTACTTTTTCAAAATACGTTAAAAAGGGAAATTTGAATATGAAGAGGTAACTTCCTCCAGACTATTTTTTTTATGAACATGAAACACTGGAAGGAGTATATGTATTTCCCCTGTGGAGATGAAATATCATCCAATTTTTATTTTTTAGATTAAAGCTGCTGTTTGTTCATCATTCATGTTTACTGAGAACGTAGTCACATGTCCTGCAGATTGTGTCTTGCCTTCTAAGTAAAAATGAACGTTGTTTGTAATTTAAAGTAGACAACTCAGCCTTTTCATTGCTAAATCATATTCTGGTATGCGGTTTAGGCCTTGATTGTGCAAATCCCACCAACTGATCCAGTCATTCCTGAGCAAACAGTTCAAAACGGCTGAGAGAAGTATGACAGGAAGTGGCTCATGATTGCAAATGGCATTCTTAACCACTAAGAATTAAGAAAAAAAATATTTTAAAACAATGTTGTGTCCATCTCCTCCCTCTGCATTAATCTTCTGATTTTATACAAAGTTTTGAGGTATGATTTCCTCAGTGATCTTAACCTAACTGTTTTCACAATTTGAATTTTATGGTAACCTCACTGAAACTTTGCAATGGTGAATGGTATGTTAATGTTTTAAATCAACCAATTTCTGTAATTTGACAGTTCAGTCTGCTATTGTGCTAAGTTACATCATGTCTTGGAACTGGTTTTTCACAATGTTTTTCCCAATGTCTATCTTTACTCAGTGTCTTTGGCCTTAACCCGTGACATTTAGAAATTTGGAATTTAGAGGATTATAAAAGAATCTAAGCCTCATCGCTCACTTTTGATGCACCTTACGGCACGGGTATCAAACTCGCCACGTGACGTGTCGTGATGTATTGCAACTTTTTCCCATTGCCGGCAGTGGGGTGGACATGGTTTCACCATGATGCATCTGGCCCACAGGCCGGCAGTTTGACAGTCCTGCCTTAGGGAGACCAGGAATAGATTAGCTTCTGCTTGTTTGCTCCAATCAATTACAGTAAAGTATTGGGATGAAAGACGCAACTCTTGCTTGCAAGATGTTTTCTGAGCCCTTGTTCTGCCTTGGATAAATTGTAGAGGTAATATTCTCTTAGCTGTTATTCCATCATTTCATCTCAGCAGGGCCAGCATTTAGCTGATACTGTCTGGGACTGGAAGCTAAGTAGGATTAGGCTTGATTAGTATTGGATGGGAGCCCCTGAATAATACCAGAGCTGAAATTATACTAGGAATAAAGCTAAAAATTGGACCATTTCATCAAAATTACAGCTTGGGCATTGCAACATTCCTTATTTGTATATGACATCAGAACACCCATATAAAAGGAGCAGAGTTTGCAGCATGAGAGCACAATTGTTTTATTAGTTTTCTCTGCTGTTTTCTCTGATGGATACCTCTGACAAAAATATCTTTGCTGATTCTGGGTGTCAGGTTTGGCCCAAAAGATATTTTGTAAGATTGGTGGAATAAGCAAATAGGCAGAAATAATAATAACAACAATAACAATAACAACAACAACAATAATAATAATAATAATAATAATAATAATAGAGTTGGAAGGGACCTTGGAGGTCATCTAGTCCAACCCCCCTACTCAGGCAGGAAACGCTATACCATTTCAGACCAATGGCTGTCTAGTCTCTTCTTAAAAACATCCAGTGTTGGAGCATTCACAATTTCTGGAGGCAGGTTGTTCCACTGGTTAATTTTTCTAACTGTCAGGAAGTTTTTCCTTAGCTCTAGATTGCTTCTCTCTTTGATTAGTTTCCATCTGATTCAGTAATGTGGTATTAGCACGCAGAGCTTCCTTGTTTTGTCTAAGCTCCTGAAGGAGAACTGCAAAACCCAATAAGCATTTTTGACCCCTCTCTTGCGACAAAACCAGGGAACTAGGAACTAGTCTGGGAGTGGGAAAATACTGTTCCTCTTTGGCCCTATAAATCCCATTGCTATGTATCTATAATGCAAGAGACTCACAGATGTATCTATGCCGCAACAGACTCCAAATAGTGTTGGAGAGCCATTAGTCACTTCTGTTATGTCATTATATGGCACTGTGGGGTTTGTTATTTGCTGCACGTGAATGATGGTGAAGAGAGAGATGGGGAAAGAATGGCTAGGGATGGCTCAAAGGCAGACTGAGAATGTACTTGGCAGCCCAGCTTCCAAAATGTTTTCATTCAGATGGATATGAGAGTTGCAAACTGATTAGCACATGACACAGGTCTGTGGCTTCTTACTCTGATTACAACAGCAGTGCATATGTTCAATCCCTTAGTTATGCATACTAGAATAACTGAGTTGGGAGGGACCTTGGAGGTCTTCTAGTCCAACCCCCTGCTCAAGCAGGAGGCCCTATACCAGTGGTGGCGAACCTATGGTACACGTGCCAGAGGCGGCACTCAGAGCCCTCTCTGTGGGCACGTGCGCTATGCCCTGGAGATGGCAACCGACCCTCTTCAACCAACTAAATCGCCGAGGTGCCATGTGCCCAGATGCATCCTAGCATGGCTGGTTTCCCTCCCCCCCGTCCCATCCCTCCTGGTCTCGCATGCTCTCTTTTTCCTGGGCATGACCCACATCGCCTCCTCAGCTGTCGTCCAGCCATCCAGCTCAGAGGTGGCTTCTCTGAAGTGCTGGCGGCGGGCTGCGGAGCCCCAGAGTGCACCGGTTGAGGGGCTGGCAGGCTGTGGCTGCTGACGAACAGTCAGCCCCCGTGTGCTCGCTGGCCTCTGTGTGTTTGGGCCGATGGTGGTGAGCCTCCTGCCCACGCCCCATCTGCCAGAGACCCCCTGGATCTCCCCCAACCCTGCCCGGCCCCCACAGCCGTCTCTCCCCATGAGCAACATCGGGGAGACCACACCCAGTCTGGCATGACCACCACACCACCCAGTGGACCACGCCCACCTGGCACCCGGAGATAAATAAGTGGGTTTTGGGTTGCAGTTTGGGCACTCGGTCTCTAAAAGGTTTGCCACCACTGCCCTATACATTCTGGACAAAGGGCTGTCTAATCTCTTCTTGAAAATGTCCAGTGTTGGAGCACCCACAACTCCTGGAGGGAAGTTGTTCCATTGATTAATTGTTCTAACTGTCAGGAAAATCCTACTAGGTTGAATCTCTCCTTGATTAGTTTCCATCCATTTCTTCTTGACCTGCCTTCAGGTGCTTAGGAGAATAGTTTGACTATTCCTTGTGACAGACCCTTAGATGTTGGAACACTGCTATCATATCAGCCCTAGTCCTTCTTTTCATTAAGCTAGATATACCCAATTCCTGCAACCGTTAATGTTATGCTTTTGCTCCAGTCTCCTAATCAACTTTCTCACTCTTCTCTGCACTCTTTCGAGAGGCTCAATATCTGGTGACCAAAACTGGATGCAGTATTCCAAGTGTGGTCTTACCAGTGTAGTATAAAGTGGTACTAGCACTTTGCATTACCTTCCTCCTATGGGTTGCTCTTAGCTGTGCAGCAAAATCCGCCTCATTAGCATCATTCTTGTATTTGGTTCCAGTTTCAACACATGACACAGCCATTCTTCAGCATCTATAGATCAGTAAAAATAAGGAGCATTTGCTATTTCATTTTGATTCATAGGAAGTTTTACTCTTCTATTGCACTGTATTTTTTTCCCATCAATAATCAGTAGATGGCAGCAGGGAACAACAAAACTCTCATTTTCTTACTGTATCCTAAGTGGAAGGACAGTAATTACATTATGAGTACAACTATTATCTTGCCTCAATATGTGGAATATGTGGGCATGTATGTGTTTCTGGAAATATGGGATTGGATTAGGTACATGTCAAGAACCAGGAAAATCAGGAGATTCAGGCAGTTCAAATATTTGTAAAGATTTATGGTAAGCTTGATCTGTACGAGAATCTGAACTACTAACAGTCAAGGGAAATTAGTGGGAGTTAAGAATAGAAGGAATTCAAAGTGGGCTGGACTTAGATCTGTTGTGGTCATGAAGGGAATCATGACTGATGGTGCGTTTGACCCCTCCCCCGGGCCCAGCCTGGTTATCTCCTACGGCAGAGGTACTTAACCTTTTGGGCAACAGGGACCGGTTCTGTGGATAAAGGTTTTTCCACGGACCGGAGGGGGCGTGGTTTTGTGTGCTACCTGCATCCCACAGATGGGGCTTTGCTTGTTTGTGTGGACTGGTACCTGGCATGCCACGGCCCGGTACTGGTCCATGGCCCGGGTTTGGGTATATAGGTATTGAGTGGATATGGGTGTGCACATTTGGAATCAAAGGGCAAGTAGGCTTTTACAATTATTTTGTTTTTTTATTGTACATCTCTATGAGTTCATGTGAAATGGAGCAATACATTAAAAATTATTACAATAAAATAAAATAACACCACTCTGGGTTTAATGAAAAGAAGGGCTCGGGGTGACTTTTATTGCAGTATTCCAATATCTAAGGGGCTGCCTCAAAAAAGAAGGGGTCAACCTATTCTCCAAAACACTTGAGGGCAGAACAAGAAGCAATGAATGGAAACCAATTAAGGAGAAAATGCCCTAGAATTAAGGAGAAATTTCCTGACAATAGAATCAATTATTTCATTTTTCATTTCATTTATTTCGACTTATATGCCGCCCTTCTCCCCAGACTCAGGGCGGCTCACAACAGAAATATAAGTACAAAATACATAGGTCACTTAAAAATGGTACAATATAAAACTATGAAACTATAAAAACTATACTCACTCATACAACATACACTCCCAATCAAAGGCCCAGGGGCAGAGCACAGCTCACACGCCCCAGGCCTGTCTGCAAAGATGTGTTTTTAAAAGTTTACGGAAAGCTAGGAGGGAAGGAGCAGTACGAACCTCTGAGGGAAGTTGATTCCAGAGGGCTGGGGCAGCAACAGAGAAGGCCCTAACCCTAGGTCCCATCAGACGGCACTGTCTAGCAGACGGGACCCGTAGGAGGCCAACCCTATGTGCCCTAACCGGTCGCTGGGATTCATGAGGCAGAAGACGGTCCCGCAAGTATCCTGGCCCATTGCCATATAGGGCTTTATAGGTCATAACCAACACTTTGAATTGTGTTCGGAGACCAATTGGCAGCCAGTGCAGCTCACGGAGGGCTGGAGTGACATGAGCATGTCTTGGGAGACCCAAGACGGCTCACGCGGCTGCATTCTGAACCACCTGCAGTCTCCGGACATTCTTCAAAGGTTGCCCCATATAGAGAGCATTACAGTAGTCGAGTCTCGAGGTGACAAGGGCATGGGTGACTGTGAGGAGTGATTCCCGGTCCAAATAGGGCCGCAACTGACGCACCTGGGCGAATGCCCCCCTCGCCACAGCCGAAAGATGGTATTCTAAACTTAGCTGTGGATTGAGGAGGACACCCAAGTTGCGAACCCTCTCCGACGGGGACAAGACTTCCCCGCCCAGGGTAATGGATGGACAGATGGAATTAATCAGTGGAACAGCTTGTCGTCAGAAGCTAAGGGTGCTCCATCACTGGAGGTTTTTGAGAAGAGATAAGACAACCATTTGCCTAAAATAGTACTGGCTGTCCCATTTGAGCAGAGGGTTGGACTGGAAGATCTCCAAGGTCCCTCCCAACTCTTGTATTTTGTACTTCTGTTAAATCTGTCTTGTAACTAGGAGCGGGGGTAACATTTTAGAATGGACCTGCATCCCAACAAGTGGGTCGTTTCTTTTTTTCCCAGCCAGATCTAAGCTTTTTTTGGAATTCAGTATTTCATTTGCTGGCTTGTCCCCCCCTACCTCACCCAATATAATTTAGTTCTATTTAGTTTTCAGTAATCCTGCTGAGAGGGAAAAAAAGTTAAGTCCCAAACATTTTTGCACAATTTCTTTCCAGGAAAAAAGCCAAAGAGGATGTACCAGCTGGCAGATGGGGTTGCAGGGATACTGCCCTCTGAAAGGACAGGGCTAAATCATACAAGCCACAGAATCTCTTAACCATGCTTGCTATGATGATGCACAAATGCAATTTTTGATTTGGGATGCAAGGATTGGAATTGAAGTTGTCACTCAAATAAGGTCACTCAAAAGCTTTTCAATGTAGTTTAAGTCAGTTCTTTAACTAATGCAGTGTATTTGTTGCTCCAGCCAGATGAACTGTATTTTGAAGAAGGAGACATTATCTACATTTCTGATATGGTGAGTTGATAAACAAAGCTACTAAACCACTCTCTCCTTAAGAGAATAAAATGACTATTGAACTGCCAGTTGCCTTTTTCAGCACTGCTTTCTTTCTTTTTCCTCCAGAGTGACACAAATTGGTGGAAAGGAACCTGTAAAGGAAGAACTGGACTAATCCCCAGCAACTATGGTAATTTCGTGAATTGTGTTCCAAGAGATAGTTGTGAAGCAAAATAAAAATAATGATCCTTTAACACCATCAGACAACAACATCTGCCTATCCCAGGTCCTTGGGAAGGATCCAATAGGTGAATAAAAGTGCCAAATTCAGTCTAAACATCTGGCTAGCCTTAAAAATAATAATGTGCTTTTCAGGTACATTTGTGAGTAGAATTAAAACTGAGATTCTGAACAATAAGATACATTAAGAACATTGCACTCTTTTGGCCAAGTTTCTTGGCCCTTGCTTTGCTTAGCTTCTTCCTTGAATTTAGATTATTGAACTTTTTTTATAGTTCAACCATTTATCTTTAGAAAAATTGTTTTCTGATGGTAGTAACCATTTTATCATGGCGCCCCTGACTGTCTCAACATTATAGAAATCCCTGCTATAATCTCAAAGTCTTGTTAAGGATATCCTCTGCAATATTAAAAGTCAAGATTCACAATCAGAGCAGAAAGGGGACCTGTTGAAAAGTTGAATACAGAGACATTTTGTTTTGAGATTATCAGTCTCAAAAACCATGTACATATGCTTAGGTTCTGAACCCGTTAACAGAGCTTCTCAAAGGAAGCCTGGTGAACTGTAGCTCTGAATGAGAATTTCTGAGAAATCAAAGATTCCTGGACTGTTCACAGCCCATTGAATCTTTTGGCCGGATCCAAATGTTAGATGATGAATTCTGCTTGTGCCGCAAAGATACTCATATTTTTTCTTATCCTCAGCAGCTACAAACCATCTCTGAGATCAGGGGTCTTCAAACTTGGCCCTTTTATGTCCTCAGGCACACTGACTGAGGAATTCTGGGAGTTGAAGCCCATAAGTCATAAAAGGGCCAAGTTTGAAGATTCCTGTCCTAGATTCAGAAACAAGCTCAGAAACAAACTTGGACAGACTATGAAGAGTTGCTTCAAGAAAGCTCTCTTTCTTGATTTGACTCTTAAAACTATCATAACTAAGCAAGTTTGAGTAAAGGATGTAGCTGCTGCTATGCTTCTTGACTCATACCAGCATTAAATTATAATATGATATTGTTTCTTACTAGAAACAGTTTGAGAATTCTCACTTGAAATGCTTTAATCTTCAAACTGTTCTTACTTATAGGAACTTAGAAAGTAGGACCTGTTATTACCAGCACTCTAGATCTTGAAAGCTTTCTGTGAGGTAGTCCTTTAGGTCAGGGGCCCTCAACCTTGGCAACTTTAAAAGTTGTGGACTTCAACTCCCAGAATTCCTCAGACAGCATGGCTGGCAGGAGAATTCTGGGAGTTGAAGTTCACGGGCCTTAAAATTGCCAAGGTTGGGAAGCCCTGACATAGACCATTAGTTCAAAGGAAGCTCTGCACACCTGTTTTAAATACAAATGTATTCACTTTTATTGCAGTATACTACAATCACTGGGGTTTTTTTAATCAATTTTTTTAACTGTATGTCAGACTATGTAGAGATGACAGTACAATTGTGTATATGTGTTTATCTTTTTAATTTGTCATAGCAAATATTATGTTCATAGATAAATCAAAAAGCTACAGATCAGAATTTTAAGTATGCACATGAACATATTATATTATACCCAAGGTTCTAAGTTGGACCTTCCCAGTTTTTTTCAATATCATAGAAGCTTTGGGTGTGCAGTTCCACTGCAGGTATAGTTTATTTTTCTCGCATTGAAGTGAATAGTTTTTTGCTTACAAGGAGCTCCATTAAAATATCCAAATTCAGTGGAGCTTTGAGACATAATGGCAGAAGTTTCAAGTTTATTGATGGACTTTAAATATATTAGTGCTATTGTGTTCAGCCCATTAAGAGACAGATTAATACAACTGGCTACATTGGCATGTATTTTTTTCTTTTTGTTTTAGTGGCTGAACAAGCAGAATCCATTGACAATCCATTACATGAAGCTGCCAAGAGAGGTAGGTGTAGGGTCAATATTGACCAAGGACTTCATCTGGTCTCTTTTCATTGATTTCTGGGTTGAAGTAGATCAATTTGTAAGGGTTTATTAAAAGCACACATTTTGTTGGTGAGCTTCCTCCACAACAGAGGTTTTTTTTTTAAAGTATTACATATTGGTTTATTGTTTTAATTTGACAGCATTAAGTGATTTTCTTTATAATGCAATCTACATCTAGCTATTTTACTTTATACATTGAAATTCATTTTTCTGAGAAGGAGCCAGTATGTCCATAAAACCAGTCAATCCAATTGTATATCATTCCGTTAAAAATGGCTAGGGAAGCTGATAAAACTGTACGCTTATAAGTTTTAAGTCTTTTTCCTTGACTTTGTTTGCTATGGGCATATATTCTTTTTTGATTCTTTTTTCTCCATCTGCTGTAGCGGGGGACTGACTTGAAACAAATGTGTGCATTTTTCCTCTATAATTTACACTGCCCTAGCAGTTAAGACCCTGGGCTTGTTGACCAGAAGATGGGCAGTTCAAAACCCAAGCACTGTGTGATGGGGTGAGCTCCAGTTCCCGCCCCAGGTCCTGCCAACCTAGCAGTTCAAAAGCATGCAAGTAGATAAATAGGTACCACTTCAGTGGGAAGGTAACGTTACCTTTTAAATGATTGGGCCAAATTATTTAATTTATTTTTAATAATTTTACTTTTTGTATGTTGACGTTTTTAATTGGGCTGTACACCGCCCCGAGTTCTTCGGGAGGGGGGCGGTATAAAAATCGTAAAATAAATAAATAAATAAAAATGTTCCATGCACCTCAGCATACAGTCATGCCAACCACATGACCACGGAAGCATCTTCAGACATTACTGGCTCCCTCAACTAGAAAACAGAGATGAGCGACACCCCCTAGCGTTGGACACAACTGGACAGGGGAAACCTTTACCTTTATGGCAGATAAACAGTGGTGTACAGTATGAGAATGAGAAGTGTCTGATATGGGAAGTGGAAGAGAGATGGGATTATCTAAGTTACTGTAATTCTTTTCTGTGTTCAAAAGAAAAACGTCCAAGCTTCCCCCCCTCCTTCTTTGTTATTTCTGTCTTTTGGGGCAGATAATTTGGCTCCCATGTTTATGATGCAGCTTTGTCCAACCCTGATGCTGTCCAGCTGTGTGGAACTATAACTTCTTTCATCAGCATCTGGAAATATATCCCGGATTGGAGGCTTTCGTCCAAATGACCAAAAAGCAGTGTCATGCATCACAACTCATTTTCCACTCCTCTTGTACAGGCACATGACATCAGGATGCCCTTACCAAAGGGGTGATTCTTGGGTTGCATTGTTGCAATGTAGCTTTGGTGGATGGATATATATATATCCATTCCAGGGATGTCTTTTTTTATCCTACTAGGGTCAAAAGGTTAGGGGAATATATTCTCTAGCTTTATTTTACCCAATTAATTTTATTTTTCTGTTTTTATTAGCATATCGATTGAAACAAGTACTATTCTGATATTATCGTATGGTATTGACTAATTCATTATTTTCAAGAATTGATATAGTAACTGATGTGATATAATAGAATTTGCCTTAATACAGTGGTTCTCAACCTTTTTCAGGTTGAGACCCCACTTGCGCCGCCCATGCGCGGTGCGACCCCGCGCGCGCGATGGCCCGATCCGCACATGCGCAGTGTGCGCGCGACAAAAAAAACAAAACAAAACAAAAAAAATGGCGGACCATGATGGCCCGATCCGTGCATGCACGGCGCGCGCGCAACGGCCCGAACCGCACATGCACGGCGCGTGTGCGACAGGAAAAAAAACAAAATGGCAGACCGCGACAGGCTGATCCGCGCATGCGCGGTGCGCGCGACAAAAAAAAACAAAATGGCGGACCGCGGTGTCCGGCGACCCCCGCGAAAACTGTCGTTCGACCCCAAATGGGGTCACGACCCATAGGTTGAGAACCGCTGCCTTAATAGGTTTTCAGCATGAACACCCACACACCTGATAAAAATAAACTAGTGAGACAAAATAGGGACTCTCCTAGGTATTGCATTTGTTTAAAGATGTTGTGAATGGAATTAATTTGAAAGTGCCAATATGTCAGTTTTATTTGGAATATGCTCCAAGAAACCTATTTCCAGATACATTTGTAGAGATGTTGATTAATACTGTAGTCCAGGGATAGGCAACCTTAGCTCTTTTATGACTCGTGTACTTCAACTCCCAGAATTCCTGAACCAGTCCAGGAGTCCTAAAAGAGCCAAGGTTGCCTACCTCTGCTGTAGTCCAACAGTTCATTCAATGACTGTTCAAAGTTACAGCAGCACTGAAAAAAGTAACTTATAACTGTTTTTTACCCTTATGATTGTTGGCAGCATCCCCATGGTCATTGATCAAAATTCAGATGCTTGGCAACTGACTCATTATTTATGACGGTGGCAGTGTCCTGGGCTTGTGTGATACTCTTTTGCAACCTTCTGACAAACAAGTCAGTAGGGAAACCAGATTCACTTAACAGCCGTGCTACTAATTTAACAATGGTGGAAATTCACATAACAACTGTGGCAAGAAAAGTCGTAAAATGGGGCGAATTTCACTTAGCAACTTTCTTGCTTAGCAACAGAAATTTAAGGCTCAATTGCGGTCATACGTCGAGAACTAACTGTATATCCATCTCATACCTCAATCCATTTCATCGGTTTGGAAGATGCAGGGATTGTCTTGCGAGGTCTGTCATCAATGGCCACGTCCTTTTGTCATGAACTAAATCCCCAATCGATAGGTAGTCTGAACTTGGGAGGCAGATCAGAAATGCTACTTTTTTCCATGACATACACAACGATGTATGGTTTAGTCACTGGTTTCAGTGAGGTAGAAAAATGTCCTCATTTTTTGCCCTGCTGATAAGGTGCTAGAAGGCTATGATTTTTCCCCTGACCTCCCCTCCATTAGCATTATTCAATCCATTCAGTATTCTGTTGATTATATGGACAATTCATATATATATATAGGTTCCATCAGATACATTCTTTTGTTTTCAAGCACAAAATACTTAACATTTTATCCATGTGATTTATAGTATGTCCTCCTTTTATCCCCAAAAATATAATTATCATCTTTCTAGAAAAGTTTTTTTTGTGTGTGTGTATGTATATATATGGATAGATAAGCGTGGAGGGGATAGATTGTGTGGATAGATAAGTGATAGAGAGGGAGAGAGATAAGCGAGAGAGAGCGAGAGAGAGAAATTAAATGGATTGCTATATATATATATATATATATATATATATATATATATATATATATATATATATATATATATATATATATATATATATATATATATATATATATATATATATATATATATATATATATATATATATATATATATATATATATATATATAAATGGATAGGTGTAGTCTCCAACTGGTTTTCTGCCAGTTTCTGGATATATTATCTTTAATGTTTAATACGTATTTTCTTCTTTTTCAGGAAACTTGAGCTGGTTGAGAGAATGTTTGGATAACAAAGTTGGTATCAATGGCTTAGATAAAGCTGGAAGCACTGCCTTGTATTGGGCATCTCATGGTGGACACAAAGGTAGAGAAATTATTTCAAACCTAATTGTTTTTTTAACATTAAAGCCAATCTCATCCTTCATTTTGCAAAAAAAAACAAAACACCCCAGTTTCACACCCATTTTGTTTCTACTTACATACCTTGGCTCTTTTAGGATGTGGACTTCAGCTCCCAGAATATATATATATATATTAAATCAAAGGATGATCTTTGTTGATATTTCATTTATTGTGTTAGTGCAGCGGTTCTCAACCTTTTTTAGGCCGCGACCCCCGATCTGTCAAGCACCACGCATGCGTGGTGCTACCTCCTGCGCCGCGCATGCACGGTGCTGCCCCCTGCGCCAGCCCAAGGGAGGTAAGCCACCCACCGGGCCCCACGCGCGCCAAAAACTCTCCCTGCACCCGCCGCTGCCCCGCTAGCCTTACCTTCGCTGCCGCCCGTTCGGGGCGGCGGCAGGCAAGCCCAGGCGCTCCTGGACGGCCGCAGCAAGCAGCAGCGACAGCGCAGGGCGACCACCGGCTGGGCCACCAGCTGGCCCAGCCCAAGGGAGGTAAGGCACCTGCCGGGCCCCACGTGCGCCAGCTGCTCTCCCTGCGCCCGCCGGCTTCCCACCTCCCACCCCTGGCCCTCTTTTACTTACATTTTTAGTAGTTGCTCAGCAGGGAGGGGTGGAAAGTTCCAGACCGCTCGCCTTCGCTGCAGACAACTTGCAGCACCGTTTGCAGACTGGGACTTTTGGCGGGCTCAGCAGGGCAAAGACAGCCTGGACAATTCCTATTGGCTTTTGAAAGCCAATAGAATTAGACTCTACTGGCTTTCAAAAGCCAATAGAATAAGAGGGAGTAGCACAGCTAAGGAAAAGGAGAAAAAAATGGCGTAGCACAGCTAAGGAAAAGGGGGGAAAATGGCGGGCTGCGTTGTTTGGCGACCCCCGTGAAATGGTCGTTCGACCCCAAATGGGGTCGCGACCCACAGGTTGAGAACCACTGTGTTAGTGATTCCAGTTTTTACCAGACCCTTTTCCAGTTAATTTTCCCAAATCTAAAAATAAGAAAATGGGCCTTTTTGCTAATTAATTCAAAGTCTTGGCTTTCCTAATTTCTCATGAAGTTTTCCATTTTTTTTCTTCATTTGGTGTAGACATCGTGGAAGTGTTATTGACACAGCCAAAGGTAGAACTAAACCAACAGGTAGGGAATGATACACTGAGTGACGTTCTAGAATTGCTTTGCAGTGATGTAGTAGGTTACAATTGAAATGGTCAAAACTGTTTCTTTCCAACCTTTAAGGTTAGTTTTGCTCTTTTTTTCACAGAATAAACTGGGAGACACAGCTCTGCATGCTGCTGCATGGAAAGGTTATGAAGATATCGTAGAAATTTTGCTGGGAAAAGGTACTGTGTTTCTCAACATACCCAAATTTGGGGTTAAATGTCTCTGTTTACCAATAAATTTGTGTTTTTAAAATACAAGCTCTGTCCTCATAAATGTTCTCTCTTGACCCACAGCAACTCAACATTCAGAATAATGAATCTTAATTGTGTGTTATATACAGATGAGAAACTGTTAATTTTCATAACAAGCTAACATATCAACCCATGGTTTAAAAGATCATCTCTACTGTTCTAAAAGAAAAGTCTTTGTTGGTTTTTACTAAAGAAGAAGATTATCAAAAGTGGTTTATATGGCTACCAATTTGGAAGGACTCAACTTTAGCACAAGAATCATATATGGTGGACTGTGGGGTTGGAGACCCCTGCTTTAAAACATCATTGTGAAATTAAGACCAAACTTTGTGTATCTCACAGTATCTGCTAGCAGGAAGTTGACTTGAAACAGTTACTTAGAAGGCCACATCTATAAAGGTACAGAATCAGACAAGAGTGCTGCTGTAAAGTTGCTTCATTCTGGTTTGACAGTCTGAAGCTTGCAGATGGCCATGGCATGTTGCAGTTCTCCTGCAGCCATCCAAATCTATTTGCCTAGCAACAGACTGGACCTTCAAATTCTTAATAATTTAAAAATATTGTGAAGAAGCACAAGATATTCTGCATTTACATTTCAAAAGCTTGAGCGAGAAATTATGCCATTGTTATTAAGACTTATTTTACACCCAGTCATGCTTCTTTATTGACTCAGAGAAGTCTCTTTCTATAATACCTTTTCATTTCTATGATGACAGCACTACGTACCTCAGATCTGATAGGAAACTAGTTCAGTTTTTAGATAAGAATCAAAAATAAGATAAGAGGAATTTTGTTTCTCTGTCCAAACTGAGGACAGTGTTGTCCTGTTTTCTATTTTCATCAAGGTGCCAGAACAGACTTAAGAAACAATGAGAAAAAACTGGCTTTGGACATGGCTACCAACGCTGCCTGTGCTTCCTTGCTTAAAAAGAAACAAGGACAAGGTAAGATTTAACCTTTTTTTTTGCACTTACGGCTCTCCCAGGACAATTGAACTGCTCCAAGCAATTGAAGGCTTCAGTAGGTAGGCGGCTATCCCAAGAGAAAATACACTAAATTTATACTCTTAACTAGGGGTAGCATATTGTGGGAATACCGGATTCCAGTCAGTAATGGAATAGGAAATAACTAGTCTTGCCCCAAAAGATCCTGACATTTGAAGTGGGAGTTAAATTAACTTCCTTCAATCAGGGTCATCATGTGAACCCCAAACCAGTGAACTGTTAGGCAGTTTCCAAACTCCACCCATTCTATTATCTACCCAAGAAAACCTGGAGACAATGAGAAGCCTCTCCATTACATCCCTCACTATTTATTTATTTATTTATTAATCAAATTTCTATACCGCCCCTCTCCCAAAGGACTCGGGGCGGTGTACAGCCTAAAATTTAAAAAACATATAAATATACAAAATTTAAAATAATTAAAAATAAATTAAATAATTTGGCCGAAATCCCCATTTAAAAACCCAAAACATACAAAGCTAAAATCTTAAAAAATACTCAGTCCTCCTAAAACATTTTGACCCTATTGGAACCGAAGCTTCTATGCCAGGCCGGCCTGTCGAAAAAGGAATGTTTTTAGTTCCCGACGGAAGGTGCGTAAATCTGTTATTATACGGAGTTCGGGGGGGAGCTCGTTCCATAACGTGGGAGCTCCCACAGAGAAGGCTCTCCCCCTGGGGGTCGCCAGCCGGCACTCTCTGGCCGACGGCTCCCTGAGGAGGCCCTCTCTGTGGGAGCGTACCGGACGGCGGGAGGTATTTGCTGGCAGTAGACGGTCCTGTAAGTATCCGGGTCCGATGCCATGGAGCACTTTAAAAGTGGTCACTAACACCTTGAACCGCACCCGAAAGACCACCGGCAACCAGTGCAACTCACGCAGGAGCAGTGTTACGTGGGATCGCCACAACGCTCCCATCACTACCCGCGCGGCCGCATTCTGGGCAAGTTGGAGCTTCCGGATGCACCTCAAGGGGAGCCCCATGTAGAGAGCATTACAGTAGTCCAGCCTGGAGGTCACGAGTCCTGGTCTAGGAAGGGATGCAGCTGGCGCACCAGGCGAACCTGGTAGAACATCCTCCCGGCCACGGCCGTCAGATGGTCCTCTAAGGACAGCCGTGAGTCCAGGAGGATTCCCAAATTGCGAACCCTTCCTGTGGGAGCCACTGTGGGAGCCACTACTCAAACCTACACAACACAGAGTCCAATTTCCAAACACAGATGGTTATAACTGCTATTTTCCTGGACATGGGGAAAGGGCCAACAACATAACAACAGAATGTAAATAATGTCAACAGCACAGAGGCTCAAGCAGGATCAGAGAAAGCAAGTGATGGTACTCCATTCCCCAAAATGTAAACTTTTGACTGGTGTGGGTGATTGTGATTGTGTGCTACAACTATTACCAAGAAGATATGATTGGGTTAATGACTGATCTGTGAATACAGGAGTAGTTCATCTTTCTTTTTTTCCCCTCAAAAATATATGAAATGCTCTGAGGAGGAAAAAAGTGTACAACCTGTAAAAGCCTTGATAGACTTTATGCCAACTCTTCATTCATTCATTCATTCATTCATTCATTCATTCATTCATTCATTCATTTTATATAGCTGCTCATCTCAAATACATAATTCTGAGTGGCTTGCAATTAAAAACAAGACAAAAAACCCAGAATACAATATCAAAACATATAGAAAGCTTTTAAACCCATATAAAAATATATAACATACTCTTCAAGTGAAGTAATAAAAACAAGCAGGGAGAATGCTTGAAATATAATTATTCTAAGAATATAGAATTGTATTTGAAATGTGAGAAATATAGCTTAATCAGAAGTTGGAAAAAAGGGAGATACATTCTAAAATGATCGGCCTAGCTGAAAACTGACCACTTTATATTTGTTTCCTTTTTTATAGACATAATGCGAACATTAAGCAACGCAGAAGACTATCTTGATGATGAAGACTCTGACTGAATTGCCTTAATTTTGCCTTGAAAATCGATAGCTTCTTTTTTATCATTCTCAGATTCTTTTCCTCTGCTGTGACAAAATATTTTTTACTCACAATATGTGCTACTATAATTTAAGTTTGGGGAGACATTCCTTATAAAAAAAGCTCTCTCCTATTAAGGCTATAAATTCCCTAATAACTTTTTAAATTATTTGTCTAGAAGAGGGCTATATTGAAATAGGCTTCCTCTGTTAAATAACAGGTACAGCATTTAGAGATGTCAGCCATTTGGGTGGCGAATATATATTCATCTTAAATTACGCCTGACATGTTTTGGGCTATTTTATGGAGGAAACATCTCAGGAACTTGGATTCTCCACAGAACATTTTCACCATTACCCCTTCTCCTCCCTCTTCCCCTTTCATATATATATTTACAGGTAGTCTCTCATTAAGTGATCTACTTTGTGCTAGAACTCCTAATAGCAAGTTACATAAAGAAAATTTGAGCCAGGGAGCTAAAATGACTCCTTTAATGTTTCCCTTGAGAACTGGCTGTGATTGCAATTATTGTAAGTTCATTCGCATGGCACCAAAAATAGAAGTTTAGCACCAGATGAGACAGGGAGAGAATAATCTTGAAAAGAGAGAAAATGAAAGAAAGATTGTTTGGTCAGCTAAAATACAGCCATTTTGCCTTGATAGTTGTTCACAGCAGTCTTTTGCAATTTTATACCCTCTTGGACAGGGGTGTCCAACCTTGGCAACTTTTAGTCCTGTTGGACTGCAACTCCCAGAATTCCTCAGCCGGCCATGTAATTCTGTGAGTTGAAGTCCACAAAGTTGCCAAAACTGAACACCCCTGCTCTAGGGGTCTTGTCAATACAATTAGATATGTAGAAGCTGCCTTAGAGGGTAAAAGGAGGCTTTATTCTGTATTCTACAATGGAAGAACTGTATGGAGAATTTGATCCTAGAGACAAGGAATGTATGTTTAAGCTGAAACCTGTCCTCCATAATAGTAATTTTAGAGATGAAAAAAGGCTGAGCACACTCTTTCTCTCTAATTTGTATATGTGAGATATTTTCCCAATGGTTCATTTTCTTGTCCCTGTATTTCACAGAATCGCTGCCCTATGTATGTATGCATGTTTATGTGCTTGTGTGTGTCCAAGTCCTAAATTTTAAGTGGAGGGAAAACGAGGTAAGATATCCTCAGTTGCCTTGCTTTATGACTTTATGAGGTAATAAGCCAAGAAATATGGCATCTATCCAACTGAACACATGCAGAATCCTATTAGTTTATCTGTACCATTTCCACCAGCTGTTGAGCAAACAATGGAATAGTGTAATCCTGTTAAGTCTCGTCTTCTGTTTCACCTAAACGTGTGGTTGAAGTTGTTGCTACAGATGAATCCAACATTTGGAGTTAAGAGAGATATAATAGGCCAATCCATTTCTGTCCTTTATTATATCTGTAGATTACAACATAGACAGGGCAGTAAATAATTTTTCCTAAAGTGTTCCTGGCTGGAATAATGGGAGTTGCATTGAAACATATCTGGAGTATATAATATTGGGACCAGTTACACCAGTATTTATACTAGAATTCATTCACTGAGGACCATGGTACATAACCTGTTTGTACAGCTTGCCCACTTAATTTGGGGGAAATTTACCTGGAGATACACGTTATTCTGCTGTAATTTGGAAGATATTTGTGGTTGTGTCTGTAACAGGATGTTGATGACTCTTTGCCATATGCTCTTAACTTTCCTGTTTCTTTTCACCTTTAAAGTATTTCATTTCAGAACGGATATGTTTCTGAACTCATGTGATGTAAAAAAAGCCTATGAACCAAAAGTATCTTCAGAAAAACATTCAGTATGAATAAATATTTTTAAATGCTTTGAAACTTCATTGTAGTTCTTCCTAGACCAACATGCCTTTGCCAAGGGCAAAATAAGTAGTGATCGCATAGACAACCCTGATATCAAATTGGGACTATGGATTTGGGGGTGCCATAGAAGAGCAGCAAATCTTACATTATTTACCCTTCACTTGCATGTTTGTTGCCAGAGAAGGTGACATTTTTATCTTAAGTGCCCGAGTGACTTTTCTAGTCTTAAGTGCCCTTTATTATAACTACTGGTAGTAGAGAAAGACAGAATTGTTGCTCTGCCTAAAGGACCAGAGTATCATGGCCTGTTTCAGAGACTGTGCCTCAGAAATGCTTAGTGAATTACTGCTGCATTTCAACCAACTTACTCAGAGTGAAGAAGCTGCAACCATAAATCCATTTTAAAAATGTGCATTTATTGTAGATTGGGTACAGGCTTTACTGCAAAGCTAATTATTGTTTCACATTAATTTACGTCCAACACAGTGTCTTGGAATGAACCCTTTCCTCCCTTTTGCACATATAATTAAGTTCTTCAGATGTTTGTCTTATTTTATAGGGCTCTTACAACTCCAGACATGTTTACAGCACAAATGCTTCTGTGGATTAGTAATTTACTTGGGTTTTTATGAGGTTTTAACTTTATGTTCTTGTCCTATCTGCATATAGAAGATAAAGTTTGTGGCAAGAGTTTTAAACAGCTCATACAAGTAATTCCATTTCAGTGCATTCAATCTGGTTTACTATTATATAAACTAATAGATCTTTCCTAACGAATATTTATTATGTGTTTATTTGCATAGCATACATTCACCACAAACAAATGTGACTTTCAAAAAGAGATTCTACGCAAATGAAGGGTACTTTTTATCTGTTTAAAAGTTAACATTTCATTTTGACCGTCCTCGGAAAAACTTTCTAATGGGAAATGGAGATTTGAGTTACAAATTTCTGCATAATTTCTAATTACAGGACATCCAAGTAAGCCTTAAGGCATAATCTACTTTGCATTAAAACCATGGTTCAGAAGTCGAAAATCTATAGCTGTCCAAATGATGTTGAATCCAGAATCCCATCTACCACAGCTAGGATGATCAATAATTAGGAATCACTGGGGATATAATCAATTCCTGACAAGATCAAATATCTTATTCACCTTTCAATAAGAAATGGAGAGCAATATGCTGAGGAATAGAAATATCCATACGGATTTAAGAAGCCAACAAAAATACACTGGAAAAACCTTTTACAGGGCTAAATTTGGAAAAACAAAATACATACACCCTAGCTTTTGTTTGTCTTTTCATTAGGTAATGATGGAATCCGAAATGGCTCTGAGAATATCAGTTTGGACAAAATCAAATATATGAAATATCACTCTTGAGAAGCATTTTTAAAAATCTTATAAAGTTATACTATGAAAATTCCGCCTGAAAAATATGATCATAAAATACAATACTGATAAAGCAATAAAAATACTGCTAAAAGCAATCACAGCTCATTTATTGCTCTATAGTCTTAAGATATTTTGTAGAGACTAGGCAAAGCTCTTCCAGAGCTAAAATCCTTCCTCCAAGGTTTTATGCGTGGCTGCAGAGGTTTTCCAAAAGTTGCTTCCAAACTGATTTCAATGAGACCACTCTGTATATGGAACAATATTGTATTTAATTAATTTAAATTAATTAATTTAAGTTATATTTTGTTGGTTTTTATAGTCTTTCTACTTTCTAGCTGCAAGTACTAACAAACTTTTTAAAAAAACTCAAAAAGGATTTAATGTTAAGTGTACAGTACTTAATTAATGCCAGGCATAAAATAATTTAATGATTAAAAGCCCAGTAAAAAAGATGTGTCTAATTTAAGGAGAGCTCAACCCTGACTTCCAAGGGAGGGTATTGTAAGTCTAGGAGCAATGCAGGAAAGAGGCCTTCTCTCATTTTCCAGAGGAACGGAATTTGACCGCAGCAAAATCCTTCAAAAAGGCTTATTCCACAGATTTTAACACCCCAACAGGTTTCATAACACAAGAAGCAGTCCCTTAACAGCCTTAAGTCATGTAGACTTTTAATTTAAATTAAATAAAATTATACTGAAGTTAGAAGTTGTCTTGCTTCATCACCATCCAATGTCTTCATAAAAAAACCCTTCTGAATACCGAATTCCTCCATGCCCCAAGCCATGCAGCATATTAAAGAGAAGCACTATTTTTTTTTTCAAATTGTGCTTGGCAACAAGCCATTTCCAGTGAAGATTTCTAAAACCTGATTACATATCTCCACCAACTGAAAATTTATCTCTGAGGCCAGACAAAACTTTTCATGGACTAGTAACTTTCTGAACTACAATGAGATGTAGGTAAGTCTATCTCTGAAAAATGACCAAGAAACCAATGTTCTTCTAGGCCAGGGATGTTCAACCTATGGCCTATAGGCTGCATGAGACCCTGGACAACCCCGTAAGACCTGGTTATTTTTGTACATTATCTATACTAAATATTTTATGTCTGGCCCAAGCAATTCTTGTTCACTCAATGCGGCCCAGGAAAGCCGAAATTTAGACACGCCTGTTCTAGGTCTGCAATAGCCTCCCCCATTTAGCCACTGCAAAATTCTTTGTGCTCTACATAGATTTCATGGGAATGGTTTAATGAATTCCTGTAGTGAGCAGTATTAATTGGTACAGAAGCTCTCTTCTTCCAACATATATATCCATGTATATATACAGACTAACGTTCATAGATTCTATAGATCTATGAATGCCCATCTGTCCTCAATGATAAAGCAGCTTTGCTCTGAATATTAACCAGCAGAGCTTGTGAATTACTTCAGCCTTATAATTGGGCACCTTCAGCCATGCCTGTATTTAGCCAGGATGAAGCTGAATGAGGAAGGAAAAACTTTTGTTCTTATAACTGAACTCATATTTCTTCATGGATAATGTAATGCCCCTCTATAGTGGAGGAGTGCCTGGTAGAACTAGGATGAAAAGTAGATGAGGAGTTTCATTCTTCCTCCAAAGGAACAGACTGAATAGTGGGCAGCTCTTCTCAGAACACTGATCTGATCTCTTGCAAAGGGACTTTGGAACCAGATTAAGGCAAATACTGTGTAAGATCCACCTTTAGCTTTGCTACAATGGTACTGATCATGACCTACAAATTATGATGTGGGAGATTTGCACTCTTCTGTTATTCAGGTGATCAGCTCACTTGGTATTTTCTAGAGGAGTCATTTTGAAAATAAATCTGAGTCACATTTGGAAAGTGGAAATGACGGTTCCATGACATACTAACCTTCCTTATTGTGAAATAATGCAAAATCTATATGCAAGTATTACACTCTGAAGTTAATTAACCTTAGGATAATTTCTTTCCCACAAGCTTTGCCATTTCTCTAAATCTATATTGTATCCAAAATTCTTTGCCCATATTATCATTGTTTCTTTTACTTGTTCATCTTCCATCTTCAAATTCAATAAAAAGTTATACATTTTCTTAATTAGTTTTTCATCAGAGGTTAATAATATCTGATCAAACAAGATCTGCTCTCTGTAAAATCTATACAGTTTAACATCTTTATCATATCTCACTTGCATTTGTAAATATGACCACCATGATAGATCAATACCCTGATTTTCCATCTCTTGTTTAGATTTTAAGTTCCCTTCAGAATTTAGAATATCTTTATATGTCCATATTTTCTCAAGACTGTCTAAATTTGGATGTACAAATGTTTACATTGTTGAAAGCCATCCTAGAATTTTCAAGTATATTTTACATTTTATTTTTCCCCATGTTAGTAATAATGCATTTCTAATGTAGTGGCTTTGAAAATATTTATGAATTTTATTTTTCCCATACCATAAGAAAGCATGCCAACTGAGCTGTAAGTCATGTCCCTCCAAGTACAACAATCTTTTATTTCTAAGAATTATCAATTCTTTTAACCCAAGTTAATGCTGATGCTTTGACAATAAATGTCAACCTCTTATAAAGAAAACCAATAGAAAATGTTTTATAGATGGCACTTGCCACCAGCAAGATTAGCAAAAATGTTTTAAAATATGTTAGGTAGATGTTGGAAATGTAATCACAAATCAGGTACTTATTATCATATATGGTGGACATGTGTTAAAGCAAAGAGATATTGGACACTATTCCTAACAATCTCAAAAGTTTCTGGTTTTGCATCATTCTCAGAAAGATGAGCACAGCTTTCAGTCTTTTGTTCCTGAAGAACATATGAGCAAGGAAGGAATGTGAGAATGGTGCTTGTGAAAGATGTATAGAAAGAAGTCCACTCTTGCTTCCTGTGAACTCCAGCACATCTATTTTTGGCCTGCAGTTCTGGACTGATTTCTCCAAAGCCAATCCGGCTTTCATGGTGAATAAGATTCCTCATCTTAGTCAACACATAGCAAAGCATCATTTCAACATTGCTGGCAGCATTCCCATTGCTCAATAGTGTTTAGTCTCTGTACAGTAGTCTTTGTGTAACTCACTCACACATACCCTTCTCCTTCAGAGAAAGCCTCGTCAAAGAAAATGGTCCACCTATATAACAAGAATGAACTTTTTTCTATTTATTACTTTCCAGGGCTGAGTCCAAACATGTTTCTTTTCAAGAAAATAAGCTTTCCAACGCAAGAAAATGGAAAAATCAATCTGTCTTACCAGTTGAAAACTACACTGACAGAATTTACAGCTTCACTACCGCATCCTTCTTCTGCAAGGTGGATACCCTGGGTGAATATGCATGATATTTTTCTCTGCTGATGAGCAGAAGTGCCTGAAGAGAAAAACAGCTACTAGAATACAGGCAGATTTGTATCCTTCGCATGAAATGCACCTGAAATTAGAACATTTCTTCAAACAGCAGCAAAGAAACCTATATAAATTATTTATATTTCATCTACCTTTCAAGGATCAAGAGTTAATGCAGAATTTTTGGTATTTTCGCTGTCAGGCTCAGCAATTTTCAGTTGACTATAACCAGCAATTCTGCTCCAGCATAACAATTTCCAAAGTCACCTCACACAGAGCAGATTGTTGATTGTTTTAAAAATTGTCATCTTCACCTCAGTAAAAGATGGCATTGTTAGTCAATGTGGTCCAGAGGCACCATATACCCTTCAGGCACTACTTGCACATGTGTGTGTAAGCTTCCAAAGCTTTTAATTCTCTCCTTTTCTTGCACTCTTTTGTGGTACCACTTTCTACTATTCTTTTCTACCGGTAAGACTAGAATAAGGAGAATGCTTGTATTGTCTTTTCCCAATAGTTTTGTTTGAGGATCTTTGCTATCTACCTTGCCACTGTCATCTATCACATCTGTTTCCTTCTTTCTCCATTTCTTTTATTGTATTTTTCTCATATACTTTGGTTAAATACTCAAATAATTATAGTGAAAGATCACTTGGCCAGTACTTATGAGCTCAGACAGTACAAAAAAAATGCCATCAGATACGAAGTATTTCAGTATAGGGTCTTTGTGGGAGTTCAGCTAGAGGCCTGTTCAACTTTATGATGTTTCATTGTAAAATAAAACTAATATTTTAAAACAGGAAATGGTAAACAAAATGAAAAAAAAACTGGCTGATTTGAAAAATTGGATTATTTCTGACTTTGCATCAGCCTAATTTGAAACTTTAAAAATTTTCCCATTTGTAGCTAAGCAGCTTCTTATTCTTGCTTTGCCTCTTTTCTCCTTATTATTCTGTCATAGGGGTTCTGCATCTTTGTTTTCTTCTTTCACACATTATTTGTCATTTGTTATAAGCTGTTGTTTCACAGGAATGTTTCATTGACAAGAGGAATGGAGGCTTAGGCAACATAGCAGCTCCTTCTCACAGCAACCCCTTTTATTTTGGTTTGTTGTTTTTACCAGAAAAATGTGCAGGATATGGATAAAGAAAGTGGATGGGAAAAAATAGAATTGGGCTTTTTTTTTCACTTTTCTGTGCTATAGGGAGGAGAGAATTTGATTCTGTATTCAGAGATAACACAAGATGGGGCACTGATACCACTCTTTGCATTTACTGATCAGTCTAAAGCTGGATTTCATGTTATATTCATCTTCCAATTTTTCAACATCTACTGTCTGTGGGTCAACTTTAAACTGTTTTGAGAGACTGGGTGATTAGAAAGACCACTGTGCAGAGCCCCTAGGCTTCTGGAAGTGCAAATGGTATGTAAGGAAAGGTTTTTTTTTTTAAGGAAAAATTCTAATTTAGGGCTACTGACTGTGATCCAAAACATTATGTGGCTAAATTAAATAATGGAAATTGAAATTTGGAATTTCCAAATGTGTATGTTATGATCGTCTAAAGATACTTGTGGTAAATTGCAAACACAAAAAGGCCAATATATCACCCAGGCTATAATACAACGAAAACAGACAGGTTATAGCTATGCTAAGTTTCCTAGTGCACCATAGCCAAATAATCTACCTTAACAAATGATTGTACAGAAAAAGGAATATAAAATTAATTCCAAATGCAAATAGTGCCTGAACATGCTAATCAGAGTAGCAAGCTATTCTTTGGAGAAAGCTGTAGTAAATGAAATTACAAAAAGACAAAGCTATGCAGAAATTATTGCCATAATAAAGACTGTGGAACAGCTCCTGTGGTGTTGGAGAAGAAAATTATGCTCTTATTCATGTTCTAGAAACTAGACCTAAAGCAAATATGCAGGCCAACTGAAGAATATAAATGCAGTAAGCATTTTACAAGTGTTAGAGAATCAAAAATGAAGTTGATGTATTCAAACTATGCAAGGCAATACTTTTCAAGGATATTTCCTTGATTCCAGAGTTCAAGTCACTGACAAATGATAAGACATTGTTCACAGAGTTAAGTCTGAATGTAAAAAATATTCCTTGCCATTGAAGGAACTGTGTAAGCAGAAGAAATTTGGCATCAATAGCCAAATTACAATAAGGAACAGAACGATATCTAAGAACTATATTACTGTATATATGTACCCCAGTGAAGATTTTTTTCTGTCTATTAAGTGTATAATCAGTGAATGCTTCACAGATCTGTTCCAGAAAAAGTAATGCATAATTCAGAAACAGAAAGCTTGGGGTGAAATGGATAAACATTAGCTTATTGTAAAGAGGAATAAGTCAAACCCAACATTCAAAGTCAGCACACAGAATTTTTGGCAGAAATTTTTGGGGCACAGACATTCTGAAAGCATCAAAGAATTAGAAAGATGGGAGTTGAGTAGATACATTAAAATGTCCACATGCCCAGTTACAATGAACTGTGGCTGTTGTATTAAGGCCAAAGCAACAACAATGAATTTATTAAGGAAAGTCAGCCTAGAGCTTAAAAAACACTTGACCTTGTGCACAGCGTGTGTGGTCTCATGATCTTGACTACACTTGGAGGCAAGAGCTAATCTATAAATTTAAAGATGATTATCATAGTATATTCACATTTTACTGTGAAACACAAAGCTAAAGTGTTAGAGAAGTTAAGTCTTATAATTCTTAATCGGTTTCACTGGAATCAACTCATTCTTGTTGACAGATAATTGAGGCAAACCACTAACAAAGTTTCAGACTATTTCAGAGTTCAAAGAATTGAACCCGGGGGGAAAAAATGAAGCATTTTCCCCCTCAATTGTCCATAAAAATAATATTGTTTCTCATAAATCTTGCACAAATGGGACAGTGAAAAGAAAAGGTTGTGACAAAGATAACAAGAGATGTGTGGTTAGATGCAATTTTTCTAAAAATGTGAATCTCTGTGAATCACAGCTAACATTTAAACAATAGTGGGAAAATAGCAGAATTTCATTTCCTTCAAGTAACCTCAACTCTGGTGGCAACATCAATTCCTGGTCCAGTTAGAATAATAACTTTAACTTTCTTAGAACAGCGGTTCTCAACCTGTGGGTCGCGACCTCATTTGGGGTCGAACGACCGTTTTGCGGGGGTCGCCGGACACCGCAGTCCGCCATTTTGTTTTGTTTTAGTTTTTTTGGCCCGCCACACGCGTGCTGCGCATGTGCGGTTCGGGCCATCGCGTGCGCGCCACACATGCGCAGATCGGCCCGTCGTGCGTGCATGCACGGATCGGCCCGTCACACGCGCATGCGCAGATCGGCCCGTCGCACGCGCACACGTGGCGCAGGTCGGGGTCGCGCCGCACATGGGCAGCGCAAGTGGTGTCTCAACCTGAAAAAGGTTGAGAACCACTGTCTTAGAATAATAACTTTATTGTCACTTTGAATGTACACTAATTGGCATACACTACCTCCGATATACACTATATAAATATGACAAAAATAAATAAATACAGAATTATGCATATATCCACATATATTATATGACACAGAGAAACAACAGGTTATGTATACACGTGCATGGCAATAAAAACTAATCTTGTGAGTTTACCTGATTGATAGCATAGGGAACAAAGCTATTTCTTAGAAGCAGTATAAAAGTTTTTCCCCCTATCCTATGCTTTTTAATAATAATAATAATAATAATAATAATAATAATAATAATAATAATAATAATAATAATAATAATAATAATAATAATAATAATAATAATAAATGGAAGGGACCGTGGAAATCTTCTATTCCAACCTTCTGCTCAGGCAGGAAACCCTATACTATTTAAGACAAGTGATTGTTTAGTCTCTTCTTAAAAACTTCCAGTGTTGGAGCATTCACCTGCTTCTGAAGACAGGTTGTTCCACTGATGAATTGTTCTGTCAGAAAATTTCTCCTTAGTTCTAGGTTGCTTCTCTGTTTGGTTAGTTTCCATCTGTTGCTTCTTGTCCTGCCTTCAGGTGCTTTGGAGAATAGCTTGGCTCCCTCTTCTTTGTGGCAACACCTGAGATATTGGAACACTGCTATCATGTCCCCCCTCGTCCTTCTTTTCATTAAACTAGACATACCCAATTCCATCAACCATACCTTATATGTTTTAGCCTCCAATCCTCTAATCATCTTTGTTGCTCTTATTTGCACTCTTTCTAGAGTCTCAACATCTTTTTTACATCGTGGTGACCAAAACTGGATGCAGTATTCCAAGTGTGGCCTAACTCTTTGAGCTTAATCTACGAGCTTTGGTATTCGCTGTTTATCCAGGGACTCAACAAGCCTAGCCTGAAACTCAGACAAGGTTGGCCAAGTGCTACAAAACATACACAACCTTTGCACAGATTTTCAAAAGAAAATGTATTGGGCTACAAAACCAAGTAATGGAAGACCTTTTGGAGTGATACAGCTTAAAGACTTTTGCTGAAAAAAACTTCATTACTCAGTCCCAGTGCTAGCAGTCAGTAATGCATTTAATGAAAACCCAAAAGGCAGTGTTCATGTTCAAGAAATCACAGTAAATCTAAATGAAAGGAAGATAAGAGATCTACATGAAATTTTGAAGATAATAAATCCTCAAAGCAAGAGAATGACTCAGTTGAGATTGCAGGAGGAAGGCCACCTAATATAACTCAAAATGTTGATATCCATACTCTACCTTACCTTCTGCAAACACATTTGTATTTTATACAGAGCTTCCTATCAGTTATAGATATAAAACTTTGTCTCCATATTTGATTTCTATGTCTGTGTTGGAGTTAATTTATGAAATAATCTTAACAATTCTGTAGCATATATTTTATTGAAATCAAATAACATCTATAAGAAATAAGATTATTATATCTGGTTCCCCAAACCCTAGATGGCCACTGGATGACAGCAGAGAGATACAAAATTTTCTGTTTGCTACCATCTTCTGTTACCTGAATTTGTGCAGTTCACATCTGATAGGTATAATCTGTAATCATCCAGATAAACCAATTAAACCAATTCTCTTGCATTGTAAGGAGGTTACATAAATACTCAGAATTAATGAGTATGTGTGGCACAGGTGAGAGGTAAGGTTGGTAATCTACTCTTTGTTTAACTTATTAAAAGCATTATAATAATTTAATTGCTTAAACCTTTTCTTATTCTGTTATAATAAATACTTGTTGCTCTTAAATAACTGTTGCTCAATGAAAAGTCTGCTTTCATACTTCAGAATATATTTATATTTTATAGGTTTGACTTAGATATTTTTAGCTGTGACCTAGATCCTATTGTTACCCTTTGTCATGTTAATCTGCTACCAAATTCTCTTGTTACAGTTGCCTTTATTATGAAAAGTTCTTCATAGTTGATGTGACACAGAAGCAGCTGTTCCCCACATGGACACGGAAGAGTTAGGTCTACGAGGTCAAATAAACAGTTGTCAGCAATGCTGTGAACTGAGCTGAAGATCAATAGTTGATCTTTGATCCCTCTATACTTTTCAGAATAAGGAAATCTTGCCAGCTATCCTAACACTGAAGCTGCAGGAAAGGATAAATCTCATTCCAATATATCATTTGGGCTCACTGAAGTCAGTAAGAAATTTCCTACTGAACTGGAAGACTCTGTCATCTTCTTTTTGCCATAATAAGTACCCAAATGAAGAAAGACCCACTATGGAGGGGACGAATTTAGCCTTTGTTATAAAACCTCACTATATCAGATCAACTTCTTCAGTACAATCAATAACAGAATATTTCAGTTCATTTTGTTACTGTTGCTTTAATATGAAATCCAAAATGTGGAAATAAACCCTATGGAATTCAGTTTTTTTTTTAAAAAAAGAAATCTAAGATGATGCATAGGATTACATTATTGCAAGTTATAGAATTAGAGAGACAACCATTGATAGAGACGTGTCTTTATTGAATGTATTTTGCAGAACATACATAGATGCCCATTGTGCTTTCCTTTTGAGGTAAGAAGTGTTATAGAAAGTGCTACAATGGAACAGAAACTTTTCACTTTGAAAGTTCCTCTGAAAGCAGAGGAAGAGAATGGGCCAGTAGCATGTGATAGGTTGGAATATCAGTAGTAGGTGTGATTGAGATAGGCTGGGACAAGAAGAAATACATCGGGAACATCCAATGGGAGCTTCTGAGAAGACAAAGGGAGGGAGGGACAACTGGCACTGTGTTGCCTATTTACTCTTACAGTGCTTCTCAACCTGAGCCACTTTAAGATGGGTGACTTCAACTCCCAGAATTCTCCAGCCGGTATGGCTGGCTGGGGAATTCTGGAGGTTGAAGTCCACATATCTTAAAGTTGCCAAGGTTGAGAAGCACTGCTCTAAAATCACGCCAGGATCCTGGCAGGATATTTTTTGGCCAAAGGATAGCCTATTCAGAATGATTTGGCAGACTTTTAAAATGTGAAGTCTTTTCCAGATTTGAAGCAAAACAACATTTCCATTTCTTATTACCCCCATAGTGTGGGAAAGTGCTCTTTACTGAAAAATTAGCATGACAAAAAAAATTGCATAGACAGAGAAATATATTCAAATCTGGCCCCCTTTTCTTGCCTGTTCTTATATTGCTTTTCCTGATGCATTGCTCTATAAATGTTTGGGACAGAAATAACAAATATGAGTGTTAATAGCGTTTATATTTCTCCTTAAAACCACATATGTAGGACCACAGACACTTGCAAACACAGACACCCTTTTTTCTTTTTTTAATTGTCCTTTTTCTTTAATTCTATGTTTCTTTCTTTCTTTTTTTCTTAGTTTTCCCAGGATCCCAACTATGATTTTATCAAAACAGTATCTCTTTATTGGTATTACCTTTATTGTAAGATTAGAGCAGACATGTCAAACACAAGGCCCGGGGACCGGATGCGGCCCGCGAAGTGGTTTCATGTGGCCCACAAAGCCATCCTGGAAACAGTGAGGGAACAACCCCCGCTGCCTGGGCCCTGGCCCAGGCCAGCCGGGAGCCAATGTACAATTTTGTGGTGGCCATCTATGCTGAAACGCATTCAGTCTTAGCTCCACAAGGCTGTCTAAAAACAGTGAGGAACTAGCCCCTGCCGTGTCGGCCCTGCCCCCTGGGTCATGCTGGGGAGGTGTCACCCTTTGTGAAGATGGACCATGCCTTGGCGCTTACCCCAGTCCCACCCCCTTCTGCCAGAGACCCTCAGATCTATCCCACTCCTGCCCAGGCCCCCACAGGCACCCTTGACGTGAATGACGTAGAGCTGGCCATGCCCACCCAGTAGGCCGCACCCACCCTGGCCACACACACACACCGCCCCCCCGAGGGCAACCGCAATGCTGATGCGGCCCTCAATGAAATTGAGTTTGACACCCCTGGATTAGAGTAACAGAATCTTTCAAGTCTGAAAGCACTTCTTTCCTCCCTTTTATCTTCCATGGGATGGTCCCTTTTGAGACCCTTTTCTCCACCCCCATCCCTCCTTTGGATTCAGATTTTTCTTATCAGACTGTGGTCTAGGCTGCTGCTCTTTCTCTTCTACCAATAGAAGAGAATATTTGCAGCTCCGGGTTGAACTGTGGGGTCCTTGGTATACTCTGAGCTTAGAGGTTTTCTTGCAAACATTTCCTGTAGTAGTGTTCTTCTAGTAATGTTTCCTGCAGACATTTCATTGCCCATCAGTAGTCTGATGATGTTACCCAACTGAGTAATGAAATGTCTGCAAGAAAATCACCAAGCTTGACTTTCAAGGTTATTGTTGCAGTCCATAGCCCTGTCTCCCTTCAAATAAGGAAGGTGTGACCTCATAAATCCTGTGGCCTAACCATTGTTTTGTAAATATTGATCATCCCTTTGCATCCAAATAACAACACTGGGCTGATTTGGTCAAGACTGAGTTATGAAGATTGGAATTTTCCTAAAACTGATTTTTGAGAGAGAGAGAGAGATAGAGATAGAGAGAGAGAGAGAGAGAGAGAGAGAGAGAGAGAGAGAGAGAGAGAGAGAGAGAGAGAGAGAGAGAGAGAGAGAGAGAGAGAGAGAGAGAGAGAGAGAGAGAGAGAGAGAGAGAGCGCAAAACAAATCTCCAGGATTTTGTTAAAAGCTTCAGAGATGTAGGTAACTAAGCAAGGAGTCCTTTTTAGGAGAAAAGCCAGCTTGTTGAGAACCAATTTAGATGAGGGATTGTATTAAACATTCAATCTCCCGTTGTGTTTTTCTCCTTCTGAACTGCCATCACTTGAAGCAACTTTAACTTATAAAAAGCCTTCTTAGGGATTGCTGCATTATATCTTTTAGCCAAATCTAGTGTGCTTGTTAGCTTCAGAGAGGCTTCTTTTTTACAAAAGGAATGTTGTAGATTTGCATGAAAATTGCTCTCTCTCTCTCTTTCTCTCTCGTCTCTCTCTCTTTGTAGTGGTAATGTTTATTAGGAATATACATAATCTTTCCAGCTCTATGAAAATGACTATTTAAAGAGATACTTTAAGATTACAGTGTTAACATTTCCAGAAGCAATTATTCCTTCTGGCAGATTTTTTTTTTAAAGGGTTGCACGTTTTACCATGCATGATTTTCTAAGCAATATAAAAAACACTATAATTACATTTATGAGGAATGATAAAATACTCATTGAACTCAAAAATTTAAAAACCACACAAGGACTGCATATAAAGCAGAAATATTATCTTTAGATGGTAATATTACTTTTAGACGGTCACATTTCTTACTTTGCCTGGATTATAAAAAGATTTATGTACTCCTGTTACACTATTTTTCCATATGTTTGTGACAACTGAAATCTCTGTGAGTTAGATGCAGACTCTCAATGGGGGCTACTAACTGGGGTAGAGTTAGGATCGCCTTCTGCCCAAACTGAGCAGCCTGCAGTACAGTTGCAAGTAGTTTGAGCATACGCTGAATGCTCCTTCATGTTTGAGTCTCTAGGACAGGGGTCTTCAAACTTGGCCCTTTTATGACTTGTAGACTTCAACTCCCAGAATTCCCCAGCCAGTGTGCCAAGTTTGAAGACCCCTGCTCTAGGAGAATGGCCAGTTCTAGGGCAGTATTAAGATTCATTGTCTCATCCCAGAAACTAACCACTCTTCACCATTCTCTGGTTATTTGGGTCCTTTCATTCATCTCCTTTGGGAAGCTGCAGGACAAGTGACATCATTCAAAAACACTTAGAATAAGGATTTCAATAGATCTTTGAAAAATTGTGCTGCTACGTGTCATCTAGAATGCCCAGGAGTAAAAGATGATTGATGTGATATTAGAGTTACAGGAACAACCTTTAATGCATTTTAGAGCAAATGATCGTAATTTTATAGCCTATCTCCTCCTGTTTGTAAAACAGGTCTTATCTTTAGTTATAATAGCATTCAAGCCAGGTAAGGGATTATTCATCCATCACCATTTAATAACCTAATTGCTTGGGTAATGAAGTCATGTCCAAGTAATCTTAAGAGGTTTTTTTTTAATCAGGTCTTCTTCTATTATTCTGCTAGTCCAGGGGTCTGCAACCTTGACAACTTTAAGACTTCTGTCAGAATTCTGGGAGCTGAAGTCCACAAGTCTTAAAGTTGTCAAAGTTGCAGACCCCTGCTGCAAGTTCCTTGAGATTACTACCGGTAGCAACACATTAGAAGCCTCCTGCCATGAAAACCTTGATAGAAACACAAGCATCTGGCTGTTGTCTGATAGCACTCACAACTGTCTCATTCCAGAACCTTCTGTTACAATTCAGAAAATGGTGGGATTCAGCTTCTCTTCCAATCTGAACATTGCTTTCCTACCCAGCCAATCTGCAGCTCTAAATTTACTACCTTATCATATGTTTCACATCACTGGAGAAAATTTCATTCCCTCTTGTCAAGCAGTAAACGCTTTCATTAAGGCACTGTCTGTCTTGATGAGCACATGTTGCTTCAAAATGTGATCCTTGAAGGAGAGGAGGGCTAACTAAATAGACAGAGCACCATCTAGTTCATCATTGTTTCAGTTGATTCTACAAGGAGATCCTCTACACATAAATATGCACACACAGACACATCCCCACATAACACACAATACAAACGCGCACACATTTGCCATTCTGGTTCCATTATTCTGGTGCAATGCCCCCCTTATTCTGATGCCACCATTAAACCTATTTGAGGATTTACAAATGCTTTAAGACTCTAAGATAATGTATTTGGGTGGAATGTGGGGAAAATGTATGATAGCACAGGCAGCTAGTTAAATAGGAAGAAAACGACTTTTATAGTCACTTTTATTAAGTAACTAAAATAGGTTTTCAATCAGGTGCACTTGTTTCTACGACAGTAGAATAGTAACCTATTCTAGTTCTAAAATTATTCCTAACTCTCTTCTCCTGACATTCCAAGACTTGGATTATGTGCATCCCTTAGACCTCTCCTCCTACTTGTGCTTCCCAAATCCAGGAATATTCACAACAGTAAAAAAGAATGTCAAGAGAACAGCTGCAATAATGCAATCAAACCTTCTCCCCTCCCTGATTTTTTTTATTGCATCACATGATGATAGCTACCATAGTGACATTTTTTTAATCCCACTCCTGTGGGTAACCCTGTTCAAATATCACTTTGCAGTTTCCTTCTCCAGATGGAATGTAGCTTGGGAAATGATACCCAGTTTTATCATCTTTTGTATTAGCAGTTTTGCTACTCAAGCATCACATAAGCTTATCTGCAGGGGAATAAAGAGTTGTGTGTATTAAATGAAAAAAAATATACAGGATGACATTATCACTTTAAAATTCATGTATTTGCATCAATACACAGAGGGAAATTGTGGCATTTTACTTGATGTCATCACCATGCACATGTCATCCTTTTGGCCTTGATTTAGTTATTTCTGGCATTTCCATAGAGCTCCATTCCAACTGGCTGCAAGAGAGACAAAACAGAAAACTAGACAATAAAAAGTAGCTTAGATTATAATGGCCTTATCCAGTGTTTGATTGGCCACCTGCCCTCATGTTCCCATCTTGAAATGATTCCTTTAAAGATGTTTGTTCAGCCATTTCAAATCCAAAATATTCTTGGTGTTCCTGTTTTTCTTAGAAATTAAAGAAGAAAATTGAGTTGCAACCTTGGCTTAGAATCCTGATGGATTCTACATTGACGAGGTTTTAAATACTCTAAATGATAAGATATTTTTCCTTGTATTTGGAACAAGGGAACTTGTCCACTGGAAAGTGGGTGGGTTTCAATGTATAAAGCATGACACATGCCTCATACCATATTATCCTCTTGGCCCAGGTTTCAGAACAGTCTTGTTCCAATAGATCTCATGTCCGAAACCTCTTATTTTTACCCTGTGGTCCAAAGGGAAATTAAAGTGAAGGTTTGCTTGGCTCTTTTATCTCTGGACGTTGATTGCTCCCTATCCCTCCCCCACCCCTCCCTGGGCATTTCAGAATTTAAAAAATGGAATAAGAAGAACCTCTTTGTGATGAGTCTTTACTAATATAAGGAAGGGGATGTGTTTCTCGCACCTGTTCCTTAAGCATGTTTCAAGGCTTATTTGATTTTAATTTCCACCAATATAAAACCCAACTTCTATTCCAACATTTCAAACTGACTAAAGCCTTTGCTATTGTTGCTTGGGCTGATGATAGCAAGAAAGTGATTTTGTAATGATGAGGTCTATTTTGTTTTGCAAGAGAGGTGGTATTTTATTAATAAGGTATAAAAACTCAGACACTGAAAATACACACTCTTCTTTCTTTATTTTTTCCACAGATAAATGCCAGCTGTTGTTGTTTCACTGAGTGATCCCTGGTTTATCTGAACTTGTCACCTTGCATTCTGTCTCTCCAGTAATTGGTATCATTTTACTCCTTGTTATCATAGCCCATTGAGTGCCACTGGAAAAAGACATGCACACATGCACAAACACACACGCACACCCAGAGAGACAAAAAGCTGTGGAAATGCCACGTCTCTCATCCCAGGATTATATTTTAATTATCAGAACAGAAAACCAAAAAGCAACAAAGTTATTAACACTTTGTAAATTAGAAAGAGGCGATTCTTTCTGGGCTCTTTAGAGAACAAGTATTTAGAGCTTATATCCTTCAGTAAGGGAGGATTGTGCTTAGGGAATCCAGCAATATTATTTCGCTCCCACAGTGCCATAATTTCGGATATTAGTTAATCTGCCTCTGGAAATAGCTTGGCTTCTCCTTTGTTTAATGAAAGATAGCAGATATCCCGTTTTTCTTGTTATCCCTCATTAAATATATGTATCAGCATCTATAAATAAAGAGTGCCACAATTATTTTAAACAGTCCCAATCAGTGTTGGGATTCAGATATGTGAACAACTGGTTCTCTGTGTGGATGCCACTTCCGGAAGTCCATTCTGGGCCTGGGCAACAAAAAAAAAGTAGCTACTGGTTCTGCCAAAGTGGTGCAAACCTGCTGAATCTCCTCACTGGCCCCAACCTAATAAGATATAGCAAACTACCTGGCACATTTTTGTTAGAAGTAATGCCAATTTAACAGTCAGCAGAAGCTTTTGAAGTTCTTCTTAGACAATAAGTAGAAGTTCCTGGAACAGAGAATGCCTTTTCTATCCTAAGGATGGGGTAAACATAGCTTACCAGTACAAACAGACCATGAAAACTGTCAGAAGTTAAGTCAGGAGCAAGGCAAATTTGGACAAACTGAAAGCCTCGTGAAATTGGAGGCTGGCCATATGGAGAGCATTAGCATAAGTTTTTCTTCCCCAAAATTAAATGTTAAGTATCTGAGTTAGGGATGATGGTCGATGCAGTTTAAGCCCTTCCTCTCCAGTCATGATCTCAGTATACAGGTAGTCCTTGACTTACAGCAGCGGTTCTCAACCTTTTCCGGGGCTTGACCCCGGCCCGCATCGCGCAAAAAAAATGGCGGGCCCGCACCGTGCATGCGCAGTGCGACGGGCGCATCACGCATGTGCGGTGCGACGGCCCGCATCATGATAGGTAAAAAAAATGGCTGACCAAAAAATGGCGGGCCTGCACCGCGCATGCACGGCACGATGGGGCACATAGCGCATGTGCGGCGCAACGGCCCGCATCACGATAGGAAAAAAAATGGCTGACCAAAAAAATGCACGGCGCGACGGCCCACATCGCGATAGGGAAAAAATGGCCGACCCAAAAAAATGGCTGACCAAAAAAAATGGTGGGCCTGCACCGCGCATGCGTGGCGCGACGGCCCGCATCGCGATAGGAAAAAAATGGCTGACAAAAAAAATGGCCGACCCAAAAAAAATTTTAAAAAATGGTGGACTGCGGTGCTTGGCGACCCCCATGAAATGGTTGTTCGACCCCAAATGGGGTCGCGACCCACAGGTTGAGAACCGCTGACTTACAGCCATTCATTTAGTGATCATTCGAAGTTACAATGGTGCTGAAAAAATTAACTTATGACCACTTTTTATACTTACAACCATTGCAGCATCCCCATGGTCACATGATCAACATATGAGTCGTGGTAGCGCAGTGGTTAGAATGCAGTACTGCAGGCTACTTCTGCTGACTGCTGGGTGTCAGCAGTTCGGCAGTTCAATTCTCACCAGCTCAAGGTTGACTCAGCCTTCCATCCTTCTGAGGTCAGTAAAATGAGGACCTGCTTTGTTGGTGGGCGATATGCTGACTCTGTAAATCGCTTAGAGAGGGCTGTCATGGTTCTGACAAATGAGACCAATTAAAGCAGAACTCCGAGGCTTGAGTTTTCCTCTAAGAACATGTTTATTGGCTACAAAGTATTGGCACGGACAAAAGTGAAACCAAGACTAAAGTTCCCCCTCCCAAGGAGTTACAAGTTACATATTACAAGTTAAATTTCCTACCCCAAAGCTATGCAATTAATTACGTCTCCCAATAGAATAGTTTGGCGGGCTTTCTAACATTAGGCACAATCCACAGTCTAATGAACAGAAATGTCCTTGGTTCCCACAGGACAGGAATTTCCTTAGGCTAGCATAAAACTCCCCATTCGTCCTCTCCCCCCAATCTTGTGGCAACCGAAAACAAGCATGATGGCTTCAGAGTTGCAGAGTTGACAAGGGCTCTAAAGCACTGTGAAGTGGTAAATAAGTCTAAGTGCTATTGCTTTTGCTATTTGGATGCTTGACAACTGCTTGTTGCAGTGTCTTGGAGTCATGTGATCACTTTTTGGGAACCTCTGACAAGCAAAGTCAATGGGAAAGCCAGATTCACTTAACAATAGTGTTACTACAGAACAACTGCAGTGAATCAATTGTGGTGAGAAAGATTGCAAAATTCACTTAACAACTTGTCTTGCTTAGCAATGGAAATTCAAGGCTCACTTGTGGTCATAAGTTGAGGACTACCCATATTTCATTTTCCTCTGCATGGCAGTTAACATGAGGAGGATCAGCACCAGTGGCAATTTCTTCTCAATGCCGGTGGAGATAAATTTTGACTGAGATTACGACCAAGGAGAAAAAAAAACTGAATGTCTTTCTTGCTGTGCACTGTTACTTAATGAGCATCCAGGGCCTACTAAGTCTGGATTTTATTTAGTTCGGGTTTTTTTTAGTAATTCTGATATTATTGAAACATGTTATTTGGCCAACAGAAATAGCAGCCTCAGTATGGGCCCTTTGAGCTATGGAATAATTTGCTAGAATATTGAAGACGCCCATTTCTTCTTCTACTCCACCTTACCTCAGTGAATAAACTCGATCCAAAGGAATTTGTTTAAATGCTGGGCCCCAGGAGCCTTTCAGAATGCAAAAATAGCAATATAACTAAAAATGCTCACTAATGTATAAACCGCTATGGAATAAATTTATTCCTTTCTTGCTTAGCAGAGGTATTGAAAAGCAAGATTAAGAAAGAAATACTTAGCACATGGGATGATGCTTCTGTCTTCATGCTTTATGCACCTGACTAGGCCACTACCTAGAGGGGCAGTTGGGGAAAAATGCAACCAGTCATCACCACAAAAGCCCCACAACTTCCACGTTTACATTCAACAAAAGAAAACAAAAAGGAGAATTTGCATGCCTGTTGTTATTTTTTTCCCATGATCATGGCTACCTATGGATACTAAGACAGATATAGAGTATCTAATCACATGAACTTTCTTGACCTGAACTATTGAAAAGAAGAAAGCATTAATATATAGAAGAAAGCATTAATTTTGCATTTGCCCAACTGTTTTTTTTCCTGCATTTTTTTATATAGAGCTTGATGTTTCACATAATCCATGCCCCTGAGGGATCAGTTTGACTCTGATTACATTTTCCTCCCCAAGTTTGCTACTTGTATACCTACAGCAACCTAAAACACAGCACAACCTTTTTTATGTGTGTTCTGTTTAGATAGTAATTTTCATCTGAGAGAAAATTCTCAACGAGGCCATTTTACATAGACATTAAGCCTCATTCCTAGTTACTTAGACAGTTTCACACAGCAATTTTTCCATGCCATAATCCCCCAAAGTATTTCAGAGTTGCTTATGTGCTTGTTCACCACAGAATGCTAAGAGCAGACAAAGAAATCCATCAGCAAATCAGGGTTTCCCCAGCCCACCAACAGGAGAATGGAAAAGTCATCCAGTCTATGTCCTATCCCCAGACTACTAATAAAACAAAAATAACTTTGCTCCTGCAAGAAACCTGAGGTATTGGCCTGAGGGAAAAGCTATCTGGGTCACAAAATGTCATTCTTGCACTTTGTCCTAGCCAGAAGAAAATAATGTTTGCAATCCAGAGGACTGGAGGCTAAAACATATAAAGAATAGTTGTTGAACTTGGGTATGTCTAGTTTAATGAAGAAAAGGACTGGGGTGACACGATAGCAGTGTTCCAATACCTCAGGGGTTGCCACAAAGAAGAGGAGTCAAGCTATTCTCCAAAGCACCTGAAGGCAAGACAAGAATCAATGGATAGAAACTAATCAAAGAGAGAACCAACCTAGAACAATTAGATAGTTAGAACAATTAACCAGTGGAACAACTTGCCTCCAGAAGTTGTGAATGCTCCAACCCTGGAAGTTTTTAAGAGGAGGTTGGACAACCATTTGCCTGAAATGGTATAGGGTTCTTGCCTGACCAGGGGTTGGACTAGAAGACCTCCAAGATACTTTTTGACTCTGTTATTCTATTCTATTCTATTCTATTCTGTTCTGTTCTGTTCTATGCCAAATGATATTGCACGGATCTAGTATGGTACTGATGCTGAACACGTTAAAATCCATCAGTGAATATCCTTACTTAGTATTCACTTGTTTTGTTTGGTCTGCAGAGTAAGAATAGAGACAAACATTTTGAATGTTTAAAAGCACAAGGTTTGACTTTTGTTCTGATTCTTTCCAAAAACCTGATGTGGGCCATGAGGTTTTGGACAAGCTATATGCAGCCTTTAATGTTTACTGCTACCCAAAGATACATATGACAAAATCCATATGAGGTTTGGATTGCTTGTGATCTGCAGTTTGGCTAGGTTGAGAAAGAGGCGAGATAGAAAAGTAAACAGATGAACAAAAACAGATGGGAAAACAGCTGAAAATACACAACATCTATTTCTGTGTTTCTCTCCTAATAACCCTTTGACAAACATTTCAATGGCGTTATGCAGAGTTCATACTTAAAATATTTTCCATTCTTTCCAGTTTCAGCATGTAAAATAAAACATGTAATTTCTGGAAAGTTCATTTCCCCTTATTATTGCAACAGATTACAAGGAAAGCAGACATGACCTTTTTGGCAACTGTGGATTTTATCTAGTAAAATTTCAACATCTGTTTTTGTAATACAGAAGCGAAACAGGGTATGTAAATCATTTTTGTTCACCTCTGTTTCTCTCAGGGTTTTTTTTAGTAGCTTTATCACCTATGGACTTTGTCCTACTTTTGGAATGAAAGGGAAGGGCAAGATAAAACTTTAATGTTCTAAAAGTCTGTATATTATCCAGCTCCTTAAACATTTTGTTTCCTAAACACACAAATGTTGTTTTGGGAATGTGTTTGAATAAAAATATGTTAGCTATTTTGCTTAAAGAGCTATATTTTATATAGACATTTATTTACAAGAAATTTATAAGACCCGTCTTGTGCCAGATCTCTTCTCTCTTTCTACAGCATTTCACAAATCATCATCTGCTTAGGATACAATGACCTGACATTCGTAGCTATCTGTTATCTTCTACCAAAGTCTTCCTCAACCAGATGCCCTATGCATATGCAGGGAATATAATTCCAGGATTTTCCTGCAAATGCCAGATTAAAAAACTTAAAAACTGGAAGTTTTTAAGAAGAGACTGGACAGCCATTTGTCTGAAATGGGGTTTCCTGCCTGAGCAGGGGGTTGGACTAGATGATTTCCAAGGACCCTTCCATCATCATCATCATCATCATCATCATTATTATTATTATTATTATTATTATTACTATTGTTATTATTATTATTACTATTGTTGTTATTACTACTACTACTACTATTATTATTATTATTATTATTATTATTATTATTATTATTATTATTATTATTATTATTATTCAGGAGACAGTGAGTTGTAGTCCCATCTTAATCATGAAAGCCAGCCGGGTGATCTTGGACCATTCAGACTCTCTCAATACAACCCACCTTAAAGGGTTGTTATTGCTGTGGGAAAATAGGAGAGGGAAGATGTGTTGGATGTGTTCGCCTTCAGTTATTTGTAAAAGCAATAAAGATACATATAAATTAAAAAATAAAAACTGGGAACTGGAGTCCAAACAGTTCTGAAGGACATTAGGCTGAGAAAGGCTACAGTATTGTCTTTTAGCAGTTCTTTTTTTTTATTAACTTGCGCTTGCATATCTGGTTGAGGAAGACTATGGTAGGAGATACAGGTAGCCATTGAGTTACAAATGCAACAGAGCCCAAAAATTCCATTCCTTAGCAAGACGGTTGTTAAGTGAGCTTTGCTCCATTTTATGACCTTTCTTGCCACAGTTGTGAAGTGAATCACTGCGGTTGTTAAGTTAGTAACATGGTTGTTAATTGAACCTGGCTTTCCCATTCACTTTGCTTGCCAGAAGATCACAAAAGGTCATCACATGACCCCGGGGCATTGCAATTGTCATAAACACATGCCAGTTGCCAAGCGGTCAAATTTTGATCACATGCAACCGTCGTAAGTGTGAAAAACGGTCATAAGTCACTTTTTCAGTGCCTTTGTAAATTTGAATGGTCACGAAACAAATAGTTATAAGTCAAAAATTACCTGACTTAACTACAAAAATCAGGTCAATGTATCTCTATGCAGATGATGACTTTGATTGCCTACTCGTGGCCAGCATCTTGACTCCCTCCTGCCAGCATTCAGAAAAAGTTGAAAATTGCAAAACTGACACTAAGATTCTTTCTCCCTGAATCACAAATGTTGCCTTATATTACAACAGAGCCCTAAATTAGAAAAAGAGGAATTTCTAAATATTTTGCAGTAATTTTGTCTGTGGTACAGCACATTTTAGTTGAAAAATACTCAGTTGAAACAACTAAAACTTTATTGAAGGTGGTATGTAAGGCTCATTATTATATTATTACCATTACTATATGATAATAATTGGCAAAATATCAATGGATGAATCCTAAATCCATAAGAACATAGCACTGGAGAAGGTTTTATCAACTATAAAGACCAATGTTTCTTAACCCTGGCAACTTTAAGATGTGTGGGCTTCAACTCCCAGAATTCCCCAGCCAGGATGTTGGCTGGGGGAATTCTGGGAGTTGAAGTCCATGCATCTTGAAGTTCCCAAGGTTGAGAAACATTGATCTACACCAACTCTTCACGTTTAGTGGAGAAAATCTATAGCTTTGATAACTCTACTGGACGCTGTCTCTGGTTGAAAACCTCAGATAATAATAGCTCACTTCCTTTCTAGATTATTAGTTGCCTTGTTGAGGTGAATTTACTAACAAATTCCTTCCAGAATTCGCCTCAAAATCTATTACATCAAGCCTCATCAAAAGGTTTCTGCCTTTTTTTGGTCAGTATCTCTTTGGTATTTAAAGCGCTTTCCTGTTCCTTCAAAATTCCTCTGTGCTCATGTCTCCTTGGCAGGTGTCAGTGATATATCTCTGATCGGTAAAGAGGGCTTAATTTAAATAAGGCCACCATCCTTGAATTATTATTGTTTCCTGTGTTCTTGATTCAATATCCATGGATGTGTTCTCATGTAAAGGAAGGCAGAAGGCAACTTTGCTGAGAAATAAATGAGTTACAAGGTAAAGAATATTGCCAGCTTGTATTGATACAGCAAACCTTTACTGGAATTATTTATTTCTAGCAATCTCCTGGAAGCAATTTGCATCGCATCTAGACCTACCATTCCGAGTGATACAAACTAACATGTATAAAATTCTCATTTTTTCTCCAGTTGTTCCGAACTTTAGATAAATCTAAATGTTTCATCTAGCAGTATTATCTATTCAGTTCATTTTAATAATTTCCCCACTTTTTTTTTTCAAGTGCACATAAATTTGGCTCTCGACTTCAAACTGAGCAATGAAGAGTCTTCACTGCTACAGAATCAAAATGCCTCCTAGTTTGTCATTAAATAGTGCTGGCTTTGGAGTGAAGCCAATAACTTTTTGTTTCATCATAAACTGTAGCATTACAGGACTCCTGCTCATACAGTTAAAAATTATTTCTGGATTTCTCAGTTTCTATTCTCAATTCTCTTGCTTAAGAAATAAAGATGTTTCAATTCTATCACTCCAGATCCCTCACTAATCATTCCCTAAGATGCTAAAAGCTGTAATCAGATTTCAGACATTTTATTAAGACCAAATATGATATGATATTCTTACATTTTAGATGATGATAATGATTTTACAGCATTTTCATCACTGCAGGGATTTAGTCTTAGGCGACCTCTGCTCTACATAGTTTTATGCTATTTAAATACAATTCTGGTTCTCAATCCTTACAATATTTTGCTTTTGGTTAATTATGTATCAATCTCATTGCTTTCAAGTTGAGCTCTTTCTTCCTATTGTGTTCTAGGGCTTGCATAAAAATTCTACATCTTTTCAACAATTCTCTCTCTAACACACACACACACACACGCACACACACAATATACATACAATCCATTTATCTCTTTACAACAAGTAACAGTAAGCTTGAACCTATCAAAATCAAATTATAAATGTAGCAGAAATACATTCTTTATATAGGAAATCAGAGGACAGATTTTAGCTCAGCATTAACAGCAAATGGACTATTTATACATCTAAAGAAATAAAAAAATGTCCAAAGGCTTCCCTTATGGAATAGACATTTTTCTGTGTCCATGATTCCCAAATATTTATAAATCAATGTAAAATGAAATAGGAAGAGCACTTAGCAATGGCTTTTTTTGCTGCTAATTTTGATCCTGATTCTGTATTCAGATCTTATGTGTTGTATAACTTAAGTATGAAACTGAGTACTGGCTGCACTGAATGTATGGTGTGAGTTTATTGAACTATTAGCTTTATATTATTTGAATTTGTTTGAGATGCTACATAGTGGCAGGGTAATTAAATGGTTTCCAAAATATTTTCTTTTGAGGTCTATTTCACAGTTGAGGTGTTTTGGGCTCAGGTTGTTAGGAAAATTGACAGATCATTATTCCAAACAGGGCTGGCAACTTGGCATTCATAGCCACCTATAGGTGTCCACCTCTCTGAAAAGTAGTAAGAGTTAAAAACTGCCAACCTTTTGCAATGAGATATCAGATGAGAATATTGTAACCTTGCAAGATCATTCAGGAACATTGGAATTTGTATGTGAAACCTCACATGAGATGCTGGTGACCTCATGAGGCTTTAGACTTCTGGGATGTGAGGGAGTACACAGGCAAGATGGTGGGATGGTGTCCAGTGCCGGAAAGGATTGTGAGTCTCTGCACTCTGCCCCAGATAGAAAGCAGTTGGTTTTTGCTTTAGGCAAATGATACTTTTGCTGAATTCTTGGATTTTTTGTTTTTCCTCTGAAAGTTTACATATGCCTTTTTCCAGCATTGACACAGTTGGTGATTGGTTGTGGGTGCTCTGTCATTGGAGGTTTTTAAGAAGAGACTGGACAACCATTTGTCCGAATGGTATGGAGTCTCCTGCTTGAGCAGGGGGCTGGACTAGAAGACCTCCAAGGCCCCTTTCAATTCTGTTATTCTAAGGTAAGGTGATAACATACGCATGCTCCCTCTTTAGGTAAATGATAGGAGGGAGAGAGAAAGGAAGAATTTCTCTGTTTTTCTTTCCTGAATGTGCCTTTTCAGTTCTCAAGAGAAACAGCAGCATTACTGCTCAGAGAGTCCGGTCTGGCAGAGACCCCAAGCCCATGCGCCGAGCAGCTGGCCTAAAGCAGCGAGTTCACGCACAGTCTTTTCCCAGAAGACAGCAGTGGATATGCTATTGCTTAAAATATTGATTCAGCCGGTTCTGCTGAAATGATCACTGTCTCTGTTTTCTTTGCCTGGAGTAGTTCAGCATTTTATGGCTTATTTTCTTAAGCATCTGCCATTTCCTCTGAGAACGTTTCCTAAGTATGCGGTTGATTAACAAAATGAGAATAAAACCAGCTTCTCTCACCTTTCCTTGCCACAACAAAAATCCAGGAGATCTGGTAGTGTTGATGGACTTCTTGTTATTTTTAATTCAGTGTAAATAAATGAACAGAGAGAGGGAATGAGCAGATAGACTCCCTCCCCACCCTCTCTCTCACACACACACACAAAGTCCTCAGCATTTTGAAGGCAAAGCAGCAGCACACATTTCAACAGAAAGTGCAGCCAAATTCTGCATCTGGCCCACACACATTGCTAGTCTAGACTGATCAACCCAGACATCGCCATGCCCAGATGTTTCCAAATTAGGTTAGATCTCCTGATCAAAGAAGTGGGATCACTTAAACATTCCACTTATCTGAAATGTATACTTTCCTGTGATTGTAGGAAGATTTCTAAACAGTTATAAAATTTAATTTTTAATAGTGAAATAAAAAAGAACTTTACATCACCAAAGGAGAAAAAAAATATATAATTAAGAAATAAAAACTAGATACGGTGGTGAAAACAAATGTGGCAAGAGAAAAAAGTATTTGTCGGGAAAAAAGAGATCTATGTAATAACTACAGGTAATAATCTCAAATTAATTCAGTCTTTAAGTTTATAATTAAATCTAAAGCATACAGCAACTTATTTTTTTAAATAGTGTTGAAGTTCACTCCCAAGTTGAAACAAAAAAAGCTTTCTTGTTTCACTTTTTTAGGGACACAAAGGGAAATTCAATCTGCAAAATCATAGCAGTCTTCAATTAATTACTTGGATTTAAAAATTTTGGCCACATTTGATCACTTTAAAGACATGTTAATTTTAAAAGAAACGAGATAAGCCCTTGCTTAACCTTTTACCAAAAAGAATCTTCCCCTCCTTTCTTTTAGAAGCTAGTGATATTTTTTAGAACTCTGTAGTATTTTTTAGATTTTTATTCACAAATCAGTGAAAGCTGTAGCAGTCAAGAGCTAGAAGAAGAGGCAGCAATCTGAAATAGTTGGGAATTATTTCTTAACCCTTTTATCATTCTTGTGCAAGGTAAGAAGTAGAATATGTTTATGCCTCTCTCTCAGATTTTAACATTCTAGGTCAGGGATTAGCAGTGGGGTATCCTTCAGTGGCCCCGGCCTTTAATTTTCATCAATCCACTTGGACAGTGCCAAATATCTTAAGAGCACCAGGTTTTCTGCTGAATTCTAGATATTGTTACAGAAAAGATGATGGTTGCCAACAGGGCTTTTTTGTCATAGAACGCCCAGAACGGAGTTCCGGCACCTTTTTTAGATGGAACTTTGTAGGGTAAGCAAGGCAGGTTGCACGACGTGTGTGAGTTCCGGCACCTTTTTTCTTTTTTTTTTCCTTTTTTTTAGAAAAAAGCACTGGTTGCCAATGTGAGAATGACTCCCTTGCTCTTGCACAGCTAAACCACTCTTGAAAATTAAGACTGCTGAAGGAATAATTATCCTTCTTTGGAAACTGTGGCTTATACCGTATAAGAATCAAACACTTCCCAGCCTTGACCGACACTTCTACTTGTCCCAGTATGACAGGCCACCTATTCTTTGGAGAAATCAAGAACAGGTGATGTCATTTTCATCCTGTTCTGATGCTGCTGGTAAGGCAACCTGTATCTGACTTTGCTTACTGCACATCAAAAATAGTGTCTCCCCACCATTTCTGGTCAAATGGCAGCATCTGTCCTCTTGTCTAAATGTCCTCATTCCAACTATCTCCTGAGTTTTTGGAATAGGGCGGCATAGAAATCGAAATAAATAAATAAATAAATAAATAAATAAATAAATAAATAAATAAACTGGCAAGTGGGCACATTTCCTCCCCCCTCCTGTCTCTGCATCTCTGGGTTTATCTGTCAGATTCAAAAGAGCAATGGTGAGATATTGGGCATTCTTTTGTGAAATTAATAAGAGTTCTTCCATCTTCTCCTTCTAGCCTAAGTAATAGAAAGAATCATACAAGTGTTTGTCACGTATTTTTCGCCATTTCTCAAAAGATGCCTTGGATGGAGAGCAATTGGTTTTTGTTTTCCCAGCATTTCTGGAAGAGGAAAAGGAGATGGGGAATCAATCAAATAGAACTATAATCCAGACAAAATACCTAGTCAACACTGTAGCCAAAATGAGAAGTGGATTGAAATCCAGGAAAGAGTTTTTTGTGTCAGATTAATTTCCAGCCAGTTTACACCGGAGAGAAGCAGATGATGATAATCATTTCATCGTTTATTCTGAAAGCCTCTTTTGAGATGATGGTGCTTGAAGAACTACAGAACTATGATTATCTCACAGTTTTCCAGACACTGTTGTGTCAAGAGATGGTCAGCCAGGATGGGGTGAATCCAACATCTGGGATCCTTGGCAGAAAAATTAAATTTTACCATTCTTGACATGTCTCCTTAAATGTCCTCAACTTCTCTGTTTCAATCCCATTAGTCAAAACAATGTTTGAGTCCAGGTGTGCATTCTACTGAATCAACTTTCTCCTGAAATGAATGAGATATTTCTTTAATGACAGCAATAAACTCAGCCCAACATTGTGTTCACCGAGACCAAGTACAAGATGGTGTTCCCTCCCTACTCCGTTTACAGAATCCAACTGGATCCTTCAACATTTGGAATAGGACTGAGTCATTCATCACATCTGAGAAGCATTTAAGGGGGAACAGAACTGATTGCCTGGACTTCAGTTTCTCCTTCAACAGAAGTGTACAGCTGGGCAGATTCATGAAGCTGAAGCTATGACTGCCTTCCCACAATATCTAAGGAGCTAAAGTACCATCCAAGGTTGCCTCACTCTCTCTGGTACAGCTGAATCTGTAGAGAGAAATCCTGACAGCCCTGGAAAACTGCATTAAATGTAGCTTTCTGTCAAAATTTTAAAAATTTTGAATGGATTTTTGATGAATGATTGAAAAAACAACATGCTCAGTTTTGAAGAAAAAAAAACATTGAAGAAGGTAAAGGTCTATCTCTCATTTTCCAGAGGAAAGGACATGAAATCATGGATTTAAGGTATAGGAAGGCAGATTCTAATTGAATGTTGCTTTATAGAAAGAGCAATTTGACAAAGGAATCAACTACCTGGAGAAGGGCTAGGCTTCAGTTCATTGGGTATATCCCTCTCAGACGAAGATGGGCAGTTCAAAAATATAAACCATAAATAAATTAAAAGATGTTCAAGCAGAGGATAGGCACATATCAGTCTGGGGTACTCTCATTTGCATTCCTGCACTGAGCAGGGAATTGGGCTCAGTAACCTATTCTCCGGAATAGGGTGGCATAGAAATTAAATTAATAATAATAATAATAATTAATAATAATAAATGGTCCTATTGACTCTAAATGGTACCCTCTCATTCAAAAAAGGAGGGAGCTGTCCTGTGTAGCCATAAAATAAATCAGATTTACATACAGCACATTTCCTCAACTTTGCAATCGCAATGTTTAAATTTTAATTTTTTGTCAGCTACCCAAATAACTCCACACCTTACCTAATTTTTCTGAGTTGTCCCATTAAAAGAATTTTTTTTTTTAGGCTTACTGTTGCATTTTGATGATGGAAAAATCCACAATTAACATAGCCTAGTTAAAGATACCGTAAAATAAAAGTACATATCATGTATTGGTTAAAATGCTGGAGTTGGTCTGAAGAAATTGAGATTCAAATCAAGTTGCCCTTTTATGAGTGACAAGTTCTATAGTAATCATAATAACAGCCGCTGGTTTCAAAATGACAGGATAGTCAGCCCTTTTTACACAGGTGTAATAAATGTGGTGCACTTTAAAAAGAGGTGAGGCTTTTGTTGTCCAATTGTAGTCATCACTTTGAGGCAAGTCACTGTCGCGGTAGATAGCTCTGACAGCGCCCTGCAAATCATGGTTGGCTCTGTTCAATGTTCAAGTATCTGAACACTGCAAAGAAATCTAAATATTATTTTACACGCAGTAATAGCCACTTTCTCTTTTTAAAACCCACTAAACACAACTGCATTCATACACTAACAAAGATGACTGACTTAGCTTCACATTATATATTAAGTTGTGGTCCATTTGACTGGAAAAATTCATGAGGTGGGTTCACAAGACACAGTACACCACATCTAAAGAAAGTGCACTGCTTTGTACAATGTGGGAACCCAGTCCGAGTCTACTGCTGTCTCTAAAATCTAATCTCTAATTTTGTTTCTTGAAATTGCTGGGAGCAGATACCTCGTTCAATTAACATATGATCTAGTTCTAATCTTTTTATGTATAGGTTAAATTCATCTCACAACTCAGTTAAAAATTTAAAGGGCTGTCTGTACAGTGAAATACAATATTTGGGAGAAAAAAAAATGAAACAGCCCAAGTAGAATTTTTAAAGTATTGTTCCTTAACAAGAACATCAGAAGAAAACAAGAGAAGGAGGGGTGGCAAATGCTTTATTTTCCCCTTAGGAAACCAATTTAACAGTGAGAAGATACGTCTGGGATGCAACTTCATTTGGATGCCGATCAAGTCTGGAGTTCCTCGGCTTTTTGCAAAGTAGAATTATTTAAATCTTTGTTGAAGGCAGTTGCCTGCTTTATATCATTTTGAGCTCTTGGTTCAGAAACACAATGTTCTGGTTACTCTTGAACATGTTTTTTGTATCATGGTGCTTGTTTATGAAGCGATGGCAAATTGTACTCAAATGAAGTCATGGCTGAAGTGTCCTATAGGACTGAAAGTATGCATTTCATCCCAAAGAGGTGTAAGACCACATTTTGGAAGAAAGCTGCAAGAGTTTGTACAATTACTATGATATTTTACGTACAGACTCACAGTTTCTAGTTAGTGACTATCAAAAGCTTATTTTCTCTATGTTAATTTATTCTAAGATGGAGTAGTGTGTACTACAAAAATCTCCTTGTTATCGATGATGCATGAATTCATTTGTTGTTTCATTTTATCAAATTATCTACACATTGTTGTTTTTTAAAGTAGATGAAAAACTGCATATATTACTGGATGCAAGTTTCTCTGACACATTCAATTTGTATGTATTTGGTAAACAGCTTGCTGAAATGTAAACAGTTTGTAAGCCATTTTCTGCAATAAAACTGCTTTAATGACAAACGCCTGTACATTTTTTTGAAAAATAAAGATGAACGCATTTCATTCATATCACTGAGACCTTTTGTTGGACCTTCAAACTATCTCCTTAAAGACAGATCACAGGGATATGAATTCTATTTTGCCTTTATCTAAGTCTATTCTTTAGATTATAAATTCAACAGACTATTTTTTTTTCTTAGTATTTTCCCCTATACTGTATATTTTTGCCTTCTGGTAGTTCATTTAGATTTTTAAGATTTTTTTCTCCACCTAGAACTATACCATAGCCTTGATGAAGTCTCCTGCTGTTTGGCTACAAATATACACTGATATCGAATCATTTCTCATTCTTCACATCTTTTTTAACACATATTTTTGTTTCCTAGGAAGTGCTATCACCCATTATTGTTTGTGATTAATGATGAGAAACACACTTTTGGCAGGGTGTTACAGAATCATTTATAAAAACAGCACCAATAATTATACTAAGCAAAGTCATAAATAATGCCTGCAAATAATTGCTGGTTGTAGGAAACAAAGTTTGTAATATTCATTAATACACCTGCTATTTGTTAAATATGGTTGAAGTCATTCTCTAATTAAATTTTTAAGACAGATCCTACTGGATCTATAAATATGCAAATAAACCTTTTTCTGTTTAAATACAAGCAAAACTGGTTCAGTATTGTGCATGAATCCCTATATGTTTTTTTCTCTCTGCCTACTTATATATTTATTATACCAACCTTCTATTCCATACTCCGTATTCCTAAGACAGGTCTGCTTTCCCAAACTTATGGTTTTTAAACTTTTTTTCTTTGCTCTCAAAGCTTTCCTCACATGTGCAAGTTATCTCACTGAATCTCTCTCGCTGAAATAGTGAACAGTTCATGAAATTATTTAGAAGTAGATATATTTCTTTTGGAAGGAACAGCATAAGAAAACAGATTTTTTAGCTGTTCAGACTATTTGAATACCCAAGTGACGTAACTTTTTGCACTCTACACCCATCGCCAATTAATAAAGCAAAAAGCACTGAAGAAAATCATCCTATTAGTTCATCATAAACCTAAGAGCTTTAGCCTAACAGAAAAATGATTGGCTTGGCACATCCACAGGGTCAGTATCAACATCGTATTTTTCTGGTATAATTGTGGTATACTTCACTGGCTTAAATTGTATTTGTAATTTATAATCCATCTTCCAATTTTTGAATTTTACTTTACTTTAACCATACCCAAGCATTACTGTATTTTTCTAAGTTAAATAAATTAAATTAGACACATTTAGGCCATAATAAATAGAAAATATTCTTTCTATGTGAATAGAGTGAATAAAGAAACATATACACCATATATGTCTGCAAATAAAATGTAATGGTGCCCTGCTTTTGTTGAAAAAAAATGGATAAATTGACCATGCCATATCAAGCAATATAAGAAAGTTGCCAGTAACTCCAACAAAAATTAGATACAAGTTTTTGAAGTGTGTTTAGCTGAGCATTTCTGTACAAAAATAGAGAAATAAACTAAGATCAACTGCACAACAATTACTATTTTCATTAACAGCAAATGGAGCAGGTTTTTTAATAGTTTGATTTTCTTTGTTGTCCCTATGTTGTGTGCTCTGCTTGAATAAGAGTACAGAATTTTAATCCTAATGTCATTCTCACTCTCTGTCTCTTGTTTAATATATATTTCAAAGTTAATGTATGCGTTTTGACTCAATGGCTATATAAAAAGATGCAACAATAACCACTAATAGAAATCATTTGTATTGTGTTTAAAAGACATAGACTCCTCACCCTTTGTAATCATGTTTAGGAGTCTATGCAAATTTGATGTCAGAATTAAAATGTTTAGGTCTTCAAAGTATATAAATCTCCAAAGTTACATTTGCAGGCTTATTCAATTTAGTGTTCATAGGCTATTAAGCAGAGCTATAGGCAATCATTTCTAGCCAAAGGGCTCATTTTGGGGGAATGCTCACAAAATAGGGCCCGGAGAAGAGAGGCTTCTCTAATCATAAAATGACTGCCATCAGGGATATATTGAAGCAGAAAATCTTATTTATCAGGGGGGAAAAACCTGGGGAAACCACTCGTTTTCACTTCTTGTAGCCTCTGGAAAAGTGTGTTTGTTCCCAATAAAACTATTCTGATTTTCTAAAAGTATCTATGGATTTACCAGCATTTTTGTAAATAACAATGATGCTTGGCATGGCATTTCCCATTTGAGATTTTTTTTTTTAAAAAAGTAGTCGGTATAGAACATGGCTTCTGGGAATCCCTCAAATTCAACCAGCAGTTGAAGGCCTATCCTTTTTTTTTAAAATAATTTTTTATTTTTCCAAACTCTCCCCCATACATATACCGTGATATTTATCAGATGTCAACATACATTCTTTTTACATTCATATATAAGATACTTTTAATAAAATGAAATAAATACATACACGTGACTTTTGGTGTTGCTCGCCCATTTCCCCTTTCACTGTATCCACACTCCTTTTCTACCTTCTTTCTCCCTTTCTTCTCTTCCCTACTTCCCTCTTCTTCCTCTCCTCTTCTCTTTCCTTCACCACTCTCCTCCCCTTTCTCCCCACTTCTCCTCTTCTCCTCCAACCTTCCTACTTGAAGGCCTATCCTTAAGGACCATGAAGTAACAGGTTGCATCAGTGTGGATGTGTTCTCTGAGAAGCATGAGAGATAAGCTGTAGATCAGGGTTCTTCAAACTTGGCCCTTTTATGACTTGTGGACTTCAACTCTCAGAATTCCTCAGCCAGCGTGCCTGGGAGTTGAAGTCCATAAGTCATAAAAGGGCCAAGTTTGAAGAACCCTGCTGTAGATGTTCTGCTCTGGGCCACATAACAAGGAAGGAGGAGGGAGAGAGTTGGCCACATTCCACGCCACTATCCACTTGCCTTTGCCATAAAAATATCATTTTTTGGTATATTTTTTGCTCCTCCACCACCATCCATCCTGATCTACTTAATTTCAGATTGATCTTTCTTTTATCATCTTCAGTACCATACTCTTTTCAGTTTTGGAGGAGACTTATGGGTGGGTCGGTGGGTGGGTGGATGGATGGATGGATGGATGGATGATGGGTAGATGGATGAGTTACCTATGTAGCTAGGTAACTAGGTAGCTAGGTAGCAAAGTATGTAGCTAGGTAGCTAGATAACTAGAGATAGCTAGATAGCTAAATAGCAAGATGATAGGATAGATAGATAGATAGATAGATAGATAGATAGATAGATAGATAGATAGATAGATAGATAGATAGATAGATAGATAGACAGACAGACAGACAGACAGACAGACAGACAGACAGACAGACAGATGACAGATAGACAGACAGGCTGACTCTTGATGTTCTTTACATAATTTCCTTTTAACATTTTGTTTAGTTAGAAACAATAAAAATAAATTAGGTTCTGACAAGTATCAAGATAATGATTTTGGCTGTTCTAATAAGAAGAACTAACTTTGGGAAATGTCCAATAGATCCACAGTGCCAAACGTATGTGTGTGTCTAATTGGAAAGATTAATGTGATTCAGGCTGTGCATATGGAAAAAAATCAGTCACCAGTGTTTTATAAGTCATCATGCAAGATGGAACTGTTGTCAACCAGAAGAGCAAAAACCATAACCCACTTCCTTGAATGAGTGGTGGAAACATAATCAAGTTCTAATGATACTTCTTCAGCTGAGCATAATTGAGATATGTTGGCATTGCAACTACCACATTTATGAACTAGCTTGCTCCCATAAAATTCTGGGAGTTGTAGACACGACAGATCTTAAAAATGTCAAATAGGAAATCCATGCTAATTCAATGGAATGCTTAACAGAGGGATCAAGTTTGTTATAGGAGGAGCAGAAAAGATGACAGAAAAGATTCCTTAGTCAAGAGAATGGAAGAAACATGAAAAGGAGACTTAAAATAACTCTGTCTTAATCCAATTAGGTACATGAGGATTTGGAGAATTTCCTTGGCAGGTGTTCAAGTTTCTCTTATAGAGTTCATTCCAAAAATCCAAATGGTTCTTGCTGAATTTGCCAACTGAAAGAGCTTGATACCAACACAGTTTTAGCTTTAGCTACTCAGTGTAGTGGCATAAAAAGAACTGTATCGATTATGGTACAAATCATGTGTGTATGTGTATGTGTGTGTGTGTGTGTGTGTGTGTATATATATATATGTATATATATATATATATATATATATATATATATATATATATATATATATATATATATATATATATATATATATATATATACACACTACTTAACTGTATATATATACAGCACTACTTAACCTGAAACAAGACACCAGCATAATAATCCTACCAGCAGACAAGGGCAACGCCACGGTGGTCATGAACACATCTGACTACCAAACCAAATTAACCAACCTACTCCAAGACTCCACATACAAACCCCTAAACACAGATCCCACCACCTACCTGGAGAAAACCACTAGATCAAAAATAAAAGCCTCTCCCATCAGCGAAGAGATCCAACAAAGAATCATTCCAAGAGAGAAATCATCCAGATGCTCTAAACTCGGCTGTGCTCTGATTGGCTGGGGGAGTGTTCTGTCTGGCTTCTGGTTTGTGCCAGACCACAGCTGCATCATTAGCCACCTTAAACCCCTCCAATCCATACACGAAACAAACTGACACCCACCATGAAGATGAGGCACGACCACGAACGCGAAGCCAAACAGCTATGCAGTTCACCATCTCTAATCCCCTTGTAAATCAGACTAACCTGAGCACAACAAAGCCCCCACCCAAACAGAACACTCCCCCAGCCAATCAGAGCACAGCCAACCCCCCATCCAATCAGAGCACAGCCAAGCCCCTAACCAATCAGAACACACCTCCACCCAATCAGAACACAGCCGAGCTCCCAGCCAATCAGTTCAAACCCCCACTGGCAGTTAAAAGGAAGAAACAGCTAAAATCTCACATTGCTCCTAGAAGCAGAAGCCAAAAGTACCAGCCTGAAGATGACGAATGAGACTTCGTCGAAACATCGCCAAGACACTTCAAATTCTACGTGGGAGAAAACCCGAAGAACCAAAGACCTACATACAAACACCCGCGAAAACCTCAGAAAACATATATATATATATATATACTTGTGAACCACCCAAAGTTATTGGGCAGCAGCATACAAATTTAATAACCAGTAAATATTTATGATAGAAGAACGAATATGCATATTGCAAGAAAGATGAGCTGTGGGACAAACAAATTAACCAAATTAACTTAAAAAAGAGATCCTTAATATAGTAATATCTGGCCAAAAATTATGATTTTGCAAGGAAAATACCTTCCTCTAACATTCTTATTTTTATCTATCAACATTTATTCTAGAATGCCCTCAATGGTCTAGCTTTTTTAATTGAGTCTCATTATGGATTATTCACTGGCTGCAATTTATCTGTTCTTAGTTTTTAGTCCTCTTGTTAGTTTTCTCTCAGAGCTGTTTAGGAACTAATTTAAATGTAAATCAAAGTCCAAACACTTCTTCAGAATTTGAACACACACAACTCCTTTATTCTTTGTGATAGCAACATTAACATTTTAATACCATTTTGTTTATTTTATTTTATTTTTTGCACTAACTTACATACCTCTTTAGAATCCGCTTTATGGACTGTGAAAGTTTAGGCACAGACCTCCAATAAGGAAAAAAATAGTGTTAGGAATGCCAAGCAAATCATTCCTCTCCCTAAGCAGAGTTTCTCAAAGAAAATAAACTGTCAGCTCAATCACAGAACATTTAGGCACCAAGGAAAATTGATTAGGGCATTAGGAGATAGTAAGTTGCTAAGGTGATAAAGCCTAGAATAAGTAACTTAGATTTAACTTCCTTGGAAGGCTGTCTTTATGCGCTTCAATAAACTATTGCAGAGCTCCCCAATCTTTTGGGCACTAGGGACCGGTTCCGTGGAGAAAGGTTTTTCCAGGGACCGGAGAGTGCGTGGTTTTGTGTGCTACCTGCATCCCACGGATGGGGCTTTGCTTGTTTGTGCAGACCAGTTGCTGGCATGCCATAGCTCGGTATCGGTCCACGGACCAGGAGTTGGGGACCCCCAAACTATTGCATTTGTAGTGCCATCCTCATTACCTCACTATTTCTTTGACACACACACACACATATCATAAAGCAATTCATTGTTTACAGTGCTGCTGTATGTACAATTTATGTACATATCTATAGAGGGGTTGATGGCTGCTCTTCATTAGGTTACTGCCCCTACCAGTTTGTGTATCAATGAAAAAGTGTATCTGGTTGCCATTATTTAAAAACAAAACCTTTGAAGAAATGTTGAAGCAATCTTGACTTGGTGTGGATGCCTATGACCATTTCTCTGCTATTTTCAAAAGTCCTGGAAAGAAGGGATTTGAATCAATTTAGCATTAGAAGGTCTGAGATGTGAGAGGCTCATACTTAATAAGTGAATTCATTTGATTAGAACTTCTATAGTTGATCTACAATGCACTGTTTTTAAGATACACCATTCTTCCCTTTCCTTCCTTTCCTGTTATATATTTTTCTCTGTTAGGAGTATAATAAAATAAACCCTTGTCCTTAACGTGCTACATAACTTATTAAAGTTTAAAATTTATAGGGAAGAGAGAATGGGTCAACAGAAGCCCTGTTTCATATTCTGATACAAATTTTATTAGACAGTTAAATTTCCTTTCGAGATTGACATCAAAATTCCACACCAAGGCAAAACAGATTTTTATTTTACTATATTTTATTTTATTTTTATTTAGGATGGACTGAGTTCTTTAGGGAGACCACAGGTATTATTTAAAAGCATGGGTTTTAAGCTAAGAAACAACACAACAACGAGATAAAAAAGAAACTGTGATGATTCATTGGCATTACTAAAATGTATGGCAAAACTAACGTAAACTTTTGTTAATAAAATTGGAGGATGAGTGAATTCTCAAACGACAAGCTGAATGAAGGAGTGTTTATTAAGTTGAAGCATGGTGGAAGCAGTAATTAAAAATAAATAGTAAAATAAATATTGTTACATGGAGACAAACGGCAAAACATTTGTTCATTTTATAGACATAAACCCTATTTTAAATGGTCCTGGACCTTGCTTTAACATGAGTAGCTTTCTTTAGAAGAGGTGGTCCAAGACATTTTTGGATTTGAGAAAGAAAATTCAGATTATGCCTAGTACAAATTACACCATATTGAAGACACGTCGTTATATAAATCTACCTTCGTACCAGCCAGATTGCTGTGGTAGCTGATTCATACCATCTCATGAAAGACTCAACATAGGCACTATGGTACATATATTACAAATAAGTGTTACTGTGAATATTTCTTCTAAGCTTCCTAATAATTACAATTAGAAAAGGCCACATTAAATATTATGTTGAATTTTAGGGGGAAGGGATTTTTTTCTGCAAAGTCTTCCTGATAGCTATTTAACTATTTATGGGGGGTTGAGGATTTAACTTGCATTATTTTATATAATTAAGTGAGGTTCGGCTCTCCAGAGTGAACGGCTAGAGCAGGGGTAGGCAACCTTGGCATAGCTGACTCAGGAATTCTGAGAGTTGAAGTCCATGGGTCATAAAAGAGCCGAGGCTGCCTACCCCTGGGGCTAGAGTCTTCTCTCAATGGCCTTGTATGTCACTTTACAGTGGTTCCTCTTGCTTTGGGGAACAGTTTAATACTTTCTGCAGCTATTGCCTAACTACTATTAGGCACCTCACCTAATGTCCATCCATTTAATATCAGTGTGCAAGAGAAAAATTCAGATCACTCCTATGAAAATCCACAGTTTTCATTGTAATTTGATGAATTTTTAAAGTATACAAATCAGTGTATTGGTTTATGGTTTATTGGATTTCTATGCCACCCTATTCCAGGAACTCAGGGCGGCTCACAACATAGATAGAAATCTAACATTAAAATACGTTATTAAAAAACCCCTTAATTAAGAAAACCAGTCATTCAAACAAACATGCAAGCAAACATACACTGGCTAGGGGCAAGATGTTAACTGCCCCAGGCCTGTCAGCAAAGATGTGTCTTCAGCAATTTGCGAAAGGTGGAGAGGGTGGGGGCAATACGGATCTCCGGGGGGAGTTGATTCCAGAGGGCCGGGGCCGCAACAGAGAAGGCTCTTCCCCTAGGCACTGCCAGGCGACACTGTCTGGCTGACGGGACCTGGAGAAGGCCGACTCTGTGGGCCCTAACCGGTCGCTGGGTTTCATGGGGCAGCAGACAGTCCCGTAAGTAACCTGGTCCGATGCCATGTAGGGCTTTATAGGTCATAACCAGCACTTTGAATTGCGTTCGGAGACCAATTGGCAGCCAATGCAGCTCGCGGAGTGATGCCGAAATGTGGGCATTTCTAAGCAGGCCCAACACTGCTCGCGCGGCTGCATTCTGCATTACCTGAAGTCTCCGAATGTTTTTCAAAGGTAGCCCCATGTAGAGAGCATTGCAGTAGTCGAACCTCGAGGTGATAAGGGCATGAGTGACTGTGAGAAGAGACTCCCGGTCCAAATAGGGCCGCAGCTGGTGCACCAGGCGAACCTGGGCAATTAGGGTATTAGTGTTTCGGATCTTCTCACCGCAGTGTAACCAACTAAAGAGAATTGCGTTTCCCACCTCCTTTTTTTTTTTTGCTCCATACAATTCCAATTTAAACATTAAATGCTTCCAGTATAGAATGACATTTTTTCCCAAGGATTAAATTCTAAAACTAGAGGTTTAAACTTCCAATTTGAAATGACAATGTGCTGAAATATGACTTTAGGTCACTCTCCAGCTAAGAAGAAATCTACTTATCTTTTGGTTACTTTATTGCTTTATTGGTGAAAAGAAAGCTCATTCTAAACTATCAGCATGTGGTGTTTCTCACTTGATTTATTATAGATCTTAACTTTGAGAAGGCAGAGAGAAAAGTCCCACCCTCCCCTTCTGAAGGGAAACAACTAATTGAACTTGCAGAAGGTCAGCTGCCAGCTCCTGCAGAAGTGGTTCTCAAGAGAAAGAGAATGAGAAAGAAAGTTAAGTTGAACTTTTTTAAACACATTTTATTAGTTTTTTAATTTCTTAAGAAAAAGTACTCAAGACCCACCGTGGTGTTTGGGTGGTCAAACATTCAAAAGTAAAGGCATATGTAAACAGCTCAGCATAATACATTTCACTATCCCCTCTCTATTTCCCTCGAATAACATAATACATTTAAAATATTCCATTTCTATTTTAAATTTCTATAACTACTCAACCTGTTTTATTACTTTATCAGTTTACAATTACCATAGTTTAGCTTTAAAACAACAAATTATCAATTCTAATTCTTAATCTCTCACATCCCTCATTTTATCACCAATCTCATTTGTTTCTTCTTCCACAACACAGTAAATATCCTAATAGCAATAAAGTATTAATCAACCCTATACATATAAAATCCCACAATCAATCCATCTCTTTAAAATAACAAAATAATATTAAACCTTAATTCATTCAAGTTCATTAAACAGAATTCAAATTTTCTCCAATTACTTATCATGCCTTATCACATATTTGTTGTCATACAAAACGGTCATCTTACTAATTTAAGACACTCCATTGATTATTGAAACCATCCAATCTAAATAGTCATCATTTTTTCAATTCCAATACATAATGATTTTTATCAAATTGAGTCTATTATTCAGTACATGAATACACAAATCCAGTAAATTCTTAATCTGTTTAAAATATCTATCACCCTTGATCCTTAAAACAGTCCGTAAATCCAGCGTTGTCTTTTATTCCATTACACCATTTTAAATTTTTCTTTTCAATCTAATTCTGGCTTTTTTCCTATGCCAGGTAGGTTTCCAGAAAGACGCTTCCCTTTCAGCCAGTAGATCTATTTTTGTTGCTTGCAGTAAGCTTTGAAAGAATAAGAGTCCCATCCTCTGTGTCAGGTGTCTGTTTCTCTCCTCCTTAAAATATCGTTGCTTTGTAGTTTCAAATCTCAGTCTTTGCTTCTTCTGTTCCTCAAAGTTACAAATGAGAGATTTGTAAGGTATGATGAGTTCCTCTTTTATCTCTGTTAATTCCTCTTCTGGTGTGTTTTGATTTGTCAAATAGTCAGATGTAGTGTGAGCATCCGTTTGAATGCTTGATGTGAGATTTCTGGATTTTAGTTCTATAATAGGTTCTTTCAATATGGCACAAATTTCTGCAGTGGCCTCATATATCTTTTCCAGTATAAGATTATAGTTTAGTTGTGAATGCGATTCCTCCATTTTAATAGTAAGTAGAAAAAATCTCTTTTTTCTTTTTCTTTTTTGTGGGGACTGTATTTGATAAAGATTAGTCAGTGTCCACCCCCACAGTTCCGAACAGCTGCACAGCTTATCTTTTTTCAAGAATAATTTGAAGGGCAAAACTTTTCAAACAATAACCAGAAATTACAATGCTAAATTTTCGTCACTAGATGTCCTCAGTAGGTTAAAAAAAAGTCTTTTCCAGTTTTAAAAGTATAGTGTGAAAGAAGAAATACCAGATGATAGTACAATTCTTAGAAAAATTCTTAGAAAAAAGGAGAGAGAATTCTCTGTATCCCAAAAAGTATGAAAATAAGATATAGTCTTTAAAAAAAACACCTTCTTTCCCAAACACGTTAAAGCTGCTTTCTCAAGCCAAGGAAATAATTCCAACAAGGCTCTTACAGGTTCCAAAAGCAAAGTAAAATAGAGAAAGTGACAAGAAAAAGTCTCCTCAGATTCACTACGGGGGTTCTTACAGCTTAGATGTTCTTTGACTTGCGGTTTGAAGCAGCAGGGTGATCGGCCATTTTACTGGCTGATCTTCTCCGTCGGCCCTCAGAGATCGCCTGGTCAGCTGGTGGAGCCGCCGCTCCTCCACAGCTGAGCTGAAGCCTCCTCAACAGAAGTTGCACCCTTCAGGGCGACTTTTGACCTGTATAAGGGTTGACTGGCGGAGGGAAAGCTAGCCGACGAGGAGACGAGTCTCCCTGTGCGACTAGGAGTGTCGCGAACCGGAACCGGAAGTTGAAAGTTAAGTTGAGCTCTTTCCTGTGAATTACAACTTTTAAAATGTCTTGTTTATACAGGCAAAAATGTTAAACAATAATTTGAATCAACGACTTTAGGATTTGAATAAAATGTGGGTAAGCTAAAAAATTTGGCAGTTGAGTCACGGGAGATAAGATTTCTCAACTTGGTGTCTGCCAAATCTGTATTGCTGTAGGAAAGCAAGAGACAGTGCCTGGGGATGAAGTCAAGAGAGGAATCAGCCTAGAATCATTACATGTCCACAGATGCTCCAAGTCCAGACCTCCCCCTTGAATTCCATTATCTAGCGTCAATTTCATGCTGACCATCAGTTGATCAGTTTCTTGTGCACAGACATAAGAAATAAATTAGTTCAACTGAAACTTAATGTGATTCCTTGTATGTGACAGTTGTATTCCCCCAAACAGGCTTTGGTTGGCGGGACTAAAAGGTTTCTCCTGACAACCAAAATGCCTGGACAGGCTCATGAGAGAGGATCTGACCATATTAATAATGTTGTGCCACATGATGGGGGCTTTATAGGTAACAGTCAGTAACTTTGATCTGGGACCCAAAAGATGTTAGCCTTGGAGCAGCTAACATGAGAATCACATGCTCACTATAGACAGAATAGCCTTATAAGATAAATAGGATAGCCATATAACTAATTCTTTAAAATGTAATTAGTATGCCTTTTTCATCACAAAACTTCAGAATGGTAAGTGGTGCTCATATTTCAGCAATAAGTTATGAGTATCTATCCAGTCTGCATGTGAAAGCTAAGGAAATAGCTTCTAATGGAGACTTGAGAGCTCAAGTGAAATACACACACACACACACACACACACACACACACACACACGAGAAGTCCTGAAAATAACTTCTAATAGACATTTGTAAAAGGGGCTATGGATAACCTTGTTGATGTCCTACATGAAATTATATGTGCCTTATGTTTCTTGTCTTTTCTGTACCCAACCAAAATAATATTGAATGAGCTGGCAAATGCTTGTGAGAAGGAAAGGCAAATAACTTCTTTTATTTATTTATTTTTTAAAACAAGTTTTATTGGTTTTTAAATTTTTGCATCAAAATGCTTAAGAAACAACGTAGTGTTGGGGTAGTCAATCATCCAAAAACAGAATCATACATATATAATTCAGGTTAATTCATTAAAAGTTCCCTCTCTATTTCCCTCGAATAATATAACATATTCAAATTAATACATTTCTAAATAGAATTCAATCAAACAAAACAGTCCTCAATAACATTTCATTTATAAAAATCCAAATCCTGTTTTTGAGCTTTATTAATTTACAAATATCATATTCCAATTTAGCCTTGAATAAACATATTATTAACACTTCGGGTATCCCTCGTTTCCCTTTTTTCCTAACATAATAGTTATATCTGAAAAGCTTATATTATTCCAACAGTAACATTCTTGTATTTTCACATATATACTATTTCTTAATCTAATAAGTCATTTATTAATACCAGTTTTCTCTTGTCACAAATCCCTCTTATTCTCCTGCCATTACAAAATAGTTATCCTACCTAAAATAAAAATATTACTCCAGAAATTACATTTCTACTCTATTTTAGATATATATTCTATCAATCAATCTATATCTATAAAAAAAATCTTTTTAATCCATTAGGTAAAGTTTAAATCCCCTCCAAATAATTATCATATATAAGACAAGCATATTATTACAAAAGATATCTACTTACTAAATTCACATATTCCGTTAATTATTAAATCAGTCACGATCTTTAAAGCCTTTTTAGCCCATTAAGTGAAAATTTAAGTCACATTTTTAAATCTAACTCTGGCTTACTTCCTGTGCCAAACTGGTTTCCATAATAAAGTTTCTATATCATCAGATCTCAGTATTTGAGTAGGGGTATTTATCAACACTTCAGTCTGGTCAAAGTTCTCTTGCCCTTCTTCCAGTATCATCGGAATGGTGTAATCAGTTTTATTCCATATTGTAGTAATATGGTGTAATTGGTGTAATCAGTAATATTCCATGTTATCCATGTTATCACAGTTTTCAGTAACTCATGTCTGGAAGTCAATTCCTGTTGTTTTTGACAGTGCAAGTATCTCAGCTGAGATCATTCTTTGGTTGTCAAGGTTCTCCATGAATTGTGCATGGGGTTGTATAACATCCTCTTCTATATTGATTAATTTCTTTTCTGTTGTTTCTTGACTTATGGCGTGATAAATTGAAATCTGGAAATCAGTTTGCGGTTTTGGGGCAAGAGCTTTTCTAAAATTAATTTGCTCAGTAGCTTCCACATTTCCAGACATAAACATAAGTTTATAGTTGAGATGTGGGTATGGTTCCTCCATCTCTTTGAGTTGTGTATGTTGTTGCATACAAGCCTCTTTAGAGCTAATCTGTTCCTCCTCTATTGTTCCTTGGCCTATAGATTGATCCATTAAAATTTGAGATTCAGTTTGTGGTTCTGAAATAATATTTCTCCAAGATTTCATATATTCCGTAGCTTCGAAGATTTTTTTCAATATAAATTCATAATCCAGCTGTGGATAAAATTCCTCCATTTCAGTGGTGGAATAGTCTTTTAATCTTTTTGTGGAGGCTATATTTGCTAAAAGTCAACGAATAGCCCCCTCCACAATTTCTAGTATACAAATTCACCACCCAGCTGTTTCAAGTCTTTTATCTTTTCCCTTTTATCATTTGAAGGTCAAATCAATCTTCAAACACCAAGGGGAAATACAGTTGCAATAACAATTTTCACCACAAGATGTCCGCAGTAGACTGTAAGATCTTTTTCCCCCAAAATTTATAAAATTTTATCTCATTAGGAAAATAGAGGAAAAAAAGAACAAAAATGCAGACAACTCCAGCATAATAAGTAAAGTAATAATAATGTTCTATGATAGGAATTTTTTCAGGACCCCAAGGTATCCAAAAAATTAAATAGTCAGTAAAAGTTAGCTATTTCATTTCTTTTGTTTCCAGGCTTTTTTTCCCAAGTAAGCAAACACCATTCTCTTAAAGCAGGGAAGTAGTTCGAAGGCTTTTTACAGGAAAAGTAGTTAGGGAAAGAGAGGGAAGGAAAGGTCTCACCCGGATCCTCCACAGTGGTTCTTTATGCTTAGCTGTTCTTCTCCTCGATGGTAGTCACCCCTCCAGGATGACTTTTCAACCTTATTAAGGGTCTACCGGCAGAGGGAAACCGGCTGGCGAAGAGACGACTCTCTCCGAACGACTGCCTGTGCCGCAATCTGGAACCAGAAGTCCGGAAAGGCAAATAACTTCTACCAGGTTGAGAAGTTTTAAAAACGGAGATCTAAAACAAAGGCTGGTCTTAGTTTCTCCTTCATTAAATGGACAAATCATTTCTTTAATACCCAGAGAAAGAGAGACCAGAGGCAAAGAAAATGTGAACTGAAACCCAAAGAAAATCTTTTTCATCTGTTGATGAAATCTACAAATTTTTGCTTTTTTAAAATTTGTTGGGAGAAATTCAAGGGAACCAAATTGTTTCAGGAGAAAGAGGGAAGGGGAAGAAATAGATTTCATTAAGTCAAGCACTGCAATGTAAAAAAAAATCATTTTTCAGTATGTCAGAAGTGGTGTGTTTCTAAAATATCATAGAAATTAAATAAATAAATAAATAAATAAATAAATAAATAATTTCAGAGGTTAGTGTTAGAATCAATGGTTCAAAGAGCTAGAATCTTTTTTTTAATTATCAGCAATGATGCATCCAAATTAGGCCCTTATAAAACCACCAAACTCAGACAGCACCAAGGACTCTCTTTTCAATCCTTATTCTCCTTTATCCGTAGATGATTCTTTAATTGAGAAGGGATCTTTTTACATACTTAAGAGCTTCAAGATAACTGGACTTTTCCTATGACTCTAAATCATGATCAATTGTTTGCAGTTGGCCAAAAAGCTCTCCAGCAGACATTCCATTTTGCAGAAAGCACCTGGGACATGTGCCAGATTGCTCCAGTTTGTCTCTTAAACTCAAGAATAGGGATATCATGCCGTTGTATGATAGATTTGTTGTAAGAAGATAATGCAAAAATCAGTTTGAAGAAAGCCTATGAGCAGGAGATCCCACGATCAGCTCCATTTCTAGTTTGGTTTAAAAACATCCAGTAGTAAGCAGTGGAAAAGATCTCTATGAAGATCTCCCTACTCCAGATGCTCACGTTTGTCCAGATGTTCACAGGAGCCAGAACGGGCACAAATCCAAGCAAGGAGCAGTAATCACGCCCAAAGTTTTATGTGCTTTTTTTCTCTCCACTGCCAGGTTGTTCAGCTATAGTCTTGAATAGTTGCAAGCAAAATCTTCATGTGCTAATTCCATTTTATGTTTCGATCCAATCACTAACCACTGAATTACAGGCATTACAATTTTAATAATGTCTATTTGTAGTTTATGGTATAGCATTGGCAGAAAGTCCTGTATTGTGTTAAAAAAGTGTCAGGGTTTTTTTTTCATAAAAATATGTTGAGTGTTCACTTTATTAGGCAATCATAATATAACATTATTTATCAGCCAAGTTGCAGGGACTGAACTTGGTTTACAGCCTTTATCCATCCTCCAAATATATTGAAATTTATACTTATCTTTCTTGGGAGGGCCTATGCTGCAGCAAGCGAGAATAACAAGTAGGTGGTGTCTGGCTGTGTTATACACATGAGCCGGGCCAAGATTCTCTATTTTTTCCTGGCTTGGTGGTAAAATAGTTTTGGAAGAGGGCTCTTTTTTGAAAAAAAAAAAATCAAAACTGTGGCATGCCTTTTCAAGGCTTGAAATTCAGTTGTAATTTATTTCCCTTCCAAAATGCTCGAGATTTTTGGTAATTGGGAGAAGGGAGGAGGGAAGTGTATGGAGGGCATCCCCAAAAGGTGTAGAACTGGCATGTTTTCTAAGTCCTTGATCTAGTCCACTTCCAGCATAAAGTATTGTTTTATGCTAGGGGTGTCAATCTTGGTATCTTTAAGACTTCAACTCCCAGAATTCCCCAGCTATGGGGGTTGAAGTCCACACATTTTAAAGTTGCCAAGGTTGAACACCCCAGTTCTATGGTATTAATTCAAGCTTGAACTCTATTAGATAGACTTAGCTAAATGTATATTCTAAAGAGGATTAAAAACTGCTCTTCAGTAACTAAAAAGGGGAGAAAATGGAATGGGATTGGACAACTGCACAGATAAATTGTAATCAAGTCTGCAGTTTGAATACAAACTGGTATTATGTGATAAAGAAAGATTATAGTCTAGGCATGACTGCACCTGGCATTTTTTGGTCCCAAAATTATTCTTACTGCATACAAAGCACATTTACACATTGCCTGTCTGAGATATAATAAATGCACTGCACAGATCCCGAAATGGTTACTTCTAAAGTTGGCTTCTCCGAGTACATCTGTCTGGCAAGAGAACAATAATCCAGATCAAAGTGAGCAACAGCCTTCAGGCATCTTCTGAGCCTATTGTGTGATACTGCAAATGCTTATCCAGTGAACACGTGCTTTAAATTAAATGGGGAAAGTATGTGCACCATGAACAATTCACTTTCACTCCTCTGAATCAGCCCTCACATATTTTTTTTCATTCCAGCTATGCAAACATCCTCATGGCTGAACATTTTTGTGATATGTTGTGGGTCAAATCTGCTTTGGTCTTATGAGGGACCAGTGGAGGAAAGGCCCAAAAAAAATCACAGCGGTGGAATGATGCCAAAGGCAAGAAGAGACTCATACACATCACGTATTTCAGAATTTTTTTTGAAAATCTTTAAAAGGGAACAAAATGCAGAATTCCTCTGAGAAAAAAAAAAGACCTTGAATTTCCATTACCTGAGTAGGCAGTTGATTTGCCTTCAGAAGTTGTAGATGCTTCATCTCTGAGGTTTTTAAGAAAAGACTAGACAGTCACCTATCTGAAATGGTATAGGGTCTCCTGCTTCAGCAGGGGGTTGGACTAGATGACCTCCAAGGTCCCTTTCAGCTCTATTCTGATTGATATTGATTGATTGGTTGAACTAATCAACCCTGGTGAAAGAGAGAAGTCATATCAGACTTCTCTAAGAAATACTGAGGATGGTTATTATTTAACAATAGTTACCTAAAGGAAGCATTGTCCATATGAACCCTTTCTAGAAAAAACCAAAATAAAACAGCACCTTCATATTGGAAAGATGCTCGTTTACGATATATGTTAAAAAAATTAATTTAGAAATATTTTGCATTTCTGCTTCAACAACAAGAACTGAAAAAAATTCTTTTTTTTACTAGTCATACCCGTTGTTATAAACTGAATAAAAAAAATTAAAGTACACTGTAATTAAATTTAATGCATTCAAAACATACTGTAATTCAATTTCAAGATATGGAACATTTTCACTGAAAGCAGAAGACTGATGCTTTGAAAAATATTGGGTTGAAATTGCAGGTTTCAAAAATGTATAAAGATAGCAGTGCATACATCTGCACCAATAAAATTATAAATCTGTACTGGTCCTTCACCAATGATGTAATTCATCCTCCGTGTCTCGTACCAGCCAACAAGATATCTATTACAGTCTAAGCTGAGTTTTGTTACACGGAAATCAAGCTGAAAGTATCTATCTGAGCTACATACGTTTATTTTAGAGAGAGTGCAATGCAGTCATCCAAAATAAGAATCTTTGTATACAATTAATATGTGAAATATTTTCCAAACTGGTGATCTCATGAAGAAAGATTGAATTCTGTGACTGTGCTCTCTGCCAAGTAGAACACTGATGCAAGATATATAAATGCCACGGTCTAATGCCAGATGGCAGCTGTAATTATAAGAGAACATTGAGAAGGTTTTAACATGGTTAGAAAAGTGGTTAATACAACTGCTTTCCAAGGCAAAACATTAAACCATGGTTCTGGATGTAGGATAAGAAGGCGTCTCTGCATGTAAAAAAAAGAAAGTGGGGAATTAAAATGAGACAATTTGGGATTGAAAACAGACAAAGGTACCATTCCATAGTTCCTTAATGGCATCAGAGTAATTTGGGAGAATGAAAATAGCAAAAGGTCTAACAAAATGGAAATATTTGTTCTTGAATATGAGCAAGACCATTAAAAGGAAGAAAGCAGTGCAACGGAGGTGTAATTTACTGGGATTACTTGTTCATGTAGCTTTTTTTTCTGAGAAGAACTGCAAGTGCCTGATAGAGAAAAGAAAAGCTCCTTAATTGAGGATTTCTTATTAATACAAGTTGGGACCATATATTTTTGACAGGACTTAATATGAATTAACCATGCAAGAAGGCAAAAGAATGAACAACGCAAAAGAGAAAAATATTCAGCCTGCCTACATTTACACCTATCCATTGAGCTGTTGGCTTGTGTTTAGGAACTCCTCCAAATCATAAACAAATCAGGACCAAGGACACCCCAATAATCTGACTCAATGGATAAATAGGAACTTTGACATACTCAAATTCAACTTCACCTTCTTTTTTTCATTCTAAGAGTTGTACTTCACAGTTCAGAAGAAATATTTATTGTAGATGCTGCTGCATTCCTTTAAGGATTTTGGCTTGTAGTCAAGGGATCTACCTAGATCCAGCATTATTGCTGGCTGGCCATGAACAATTACTGGCAAGGAGAGATTTAGGCTGATCAACCAATTGCATTTCTAACTGAAGGAAGGAGACCTAGATTTGAGGAGTCACTGTGCTGATAAATTGCAATTGGTCTCAACTGTGGTAGTGTGGTTGATGAATGGGCACCATTCTGAAGTTTGCACATCTTCTCCATGTTGAAATAATGTTGCCTTCTGAGTACAATTCCTGTTCAGTAGTAACAATACCTTTTATGGCTTAGTAACTTGCAAGAGTGCCTTACTGAATCTGAAGCCATTTAGAATTGGAGATTTAGGTATATATATGCCAGTGACTAAGATCAACTGATTCCTGTGTATTCTTCTATTTCAGATGGCATTTGTAGACGTTACCCTTTATATTGAAAGTTTTGACAAAAAGAAAAATAGATACATTCAGGATAAACAACATAAAGGGCAGAGAAAATTCATACAGTAAAGCAAATAATACTAAGTACTGTAAATAGAATTAAGATATAGTGAAAAGACAGAGGGGTAAGAAAGTCACACAAAGAGGCTTTGACCCTCTTCGTATCTTTGAAGTGTGGGGAAATTAATGTGGGTAATTTCCAGTTTATTTGGCCCCAGCACAGACCCAATTAATACGCATATCCAGATCAGAGCAAGCACACATGCCACTCAATTCAGCTAGCAAAAATATAGTTTGATCTTTATTCATTCAACATCAGTAAACACCCAAATTTTTAACTGGCTAAACTGGAATAATAGGCAGGAAAGGCAAGGAGAAAGATATGGACAACTGGATCCTATCAAAAAGGACAGAACTGCTCCCCCAGCCAGTCCTATTTTATCAGAAGACTTCTGAGTTGCTCTCTTGTCCTTCTATTGCTGCCTACTGCCATTAAAAGATTTCAAATTTCAGCCTCTGTTCTAAAGCAGCCAATCACTGCTTGTATGTTGAGCCTTGCTGCCAGCCAACTGGGGCAAGGGACAGACAGAAGTGGAAAAAGGGGAAAGGATAAGGCTGTTCCATCTTCTTTTGCACCACAAACTAGGGATTTCTGCGAAGTATTGTCAGAAGATATGGTGGCACTGAAGCATTAAGTGAGTTTTGCACCATTTTACATCCTTTCTTGCCACAGAAAGTGCCAAGTGAATCATGGCAGTGAAGTTAGTTAGCACGGTTGTTAAGTGAATCTGGTTTCCCCATTGACTTTGCTTGTTGGCAAGGTCGCCAAAGGGGATCACATGATTCCAGGACAGTGCAACCATCATAAAGGTGAGTCAGTTGCCAACTGTCTGAATTTGGATCATGTGACCACAGGGACGCTGCAATGGGTGTAAGTGTGAACAACGGCCATAAGCCACTTTTTTCAGTGTCGTTGTAACTTTGAACAGTCACTAAATGAACTGTTGTAAGTCGAGGACTACCTATATTGGGTGTCAATCTATCAATCAGTATCGTATATTGAAAAACAACAAAAATTATGTGAGGTAGAAAGATGAGGGGAAAAACAGTTTAAAAAATGGATTCGATGGGGATGTTAAAAAAAAAGTCAGCTTGGCAGGCCTGCCTGTACAACTGAAGCTCTCTTCCTTTCGCAAGGTCATGCAAACTTCCAGACTAAAGAAGGATCAGGAGTTTGTGTGGCCACGTCTAGTAGCTTCACTTTTTTTGACTAGTCCTATGGATGCACTAAAAGTACTAAAAAAAACTTACAAGTGAGCCAAAACACAGGTAGCCGGCAACTTATGACCACAGTTGATCACATGACCCTGGGACCCGGCAACCGTCATAAATATGAGCCAGTTGCCAAAAATCTGAATGTTGATCATGTAACCAACGGGATGCTGCAACGGTTGTAAGTGTGAAAAACAGTCGTAAGCCACTTTTTTCAGTGTAATTGTAACTTTGAACGGTCACTAAATGAACTGGTGTAAGACGAGGACTTCATGTCTGTCTGCAAATACTAATATGCTGGGGGTGGGGGGAAACTGCAACATGCTAGAAGCTATGCTGCCGAAATGTAAGGACTCTGAAAAATAGCATTCTGAAATACTAAAATTGCTGATATAATAGAAGGTTAGAAATGCTAAATTATCCCACTTATTCCTATTGCATTTTGCCTTATTATTCAGATTTCCCAGTTTAATATTGAAGCAAACATTTGATAGATCCTTACTATTCAAGCGTATTGAATAGGAAAAGAAAAAGCAGCATAGGATAGCTCAGTCCAACCATGGATTTGTATTCAAAGAAGACCCAGAGAAGAGCAGGTGACGGCCAGCCACCAGAATAATATTAAAAGGGCCTTTTGGTTGATTTAATTTCTGGCTCAGAATTCTTCCTTCCTTCTGCCCCTGGCACAACTATCTACATACGTGCACATTTATGGAAATAAAAAGAACAATTTAAATTTCAGCCCTTCACTGAATTATAAATAGGATTCTTAAACATCCAAGATGTATTGAAGCTATTTCATGTTCGACAAAAACAGCCTGAAAAGAGAGTCTTGAAAATTAATCCTAAAGCTGAACTTTGGGAATTAATTCTCCCCAAAGAGACCGCCAGATACCCTTAAAAATTATTTTTTTGAACAGGACATTTACAGATAGCTAGAATGACTGCCACTTTAATAGAGGATGGTGGGTGTCTGAAACGTGTTGATAAAGCAGGGTGCTGAAGCTCTTTTCACTGAACAAACAGCAGCAGACCTCATTATGGTGCCTACAGCACACAGGTTAAATAAAAGAAATCACACATCTGACTAAAATGAATTGAAGAGTGCGGAACAGAATGTGATGTTTTTTTTCCATCAGTCATCGGTTTGGAAATTCCAGCCTGTAACAAATGAAACATGGATGAAGTCAAAAATTGAAACCTTTTGAACAATTGTAATGTTTGCTGGGGTTATGTCAAACCTTCTTCTGCTTGAAAAAAACAGAAGCTTTGGGCTACAGCAAAATACCTTGCCAGCTCGCTTCTCTAAAAGGAAACAAAAGTGCCTTATGATGAATACAAGCTGAGAAAAGGAAAAGACCACATTCAATAATATTTAAGAAACCAAGGTGTTAAAAAAAAAGCAGAAAGAAAAAATATTTACAGTAATAAAAAAGGAAGATTTCATGGTCAGTAATACATCTCTCCCCCTCCTGCAACAAAGTATAATTAAGGATGCATGAGGAATTTGTTCCATCTCATATTTACACATATGTGTTTAATCCACCCTTCCTGAAGCCTACAGGTAACTGGACTGTTCGTGTGTAGCTAAATCTGTGAGTCTCATAATTTTGGAAAGATAAGGCACAATTAAGAAAAAGTACATGCAAAAATATATAAGCTAGTATAGGTTATGCACCATCTCCTACTACATTAGCCAAAAATTGCTTTCAAAAAGTATATACTTTAGAAAATGCATTTGTTATAAATATATGTAAGTTAAAAGGCAAATAAAATATTTAATTTTTTGTGCTTTTGTAAAGTGATGCAGAGTCAGTGCTGAAACAAAGTGAAAGCTAAATTAAAAACTTTTACCATTAGAATAAAAAAAGCAAAGAAAACTTAAATTAATTGCATGCCTATCCCAAAGGCAGTAAAAATGAACAAGTAAGAACTAAACAATAGTTAAAAGTGCATAAAAAGAATGAAATCAATATAAACCCTAATATATTTTCAATCCTAATGAAAATACTAAATAATTTATAAACTTTGCCTACCATCTATGGTAACATAGCTCAATTGCCTTAATTATTGTACCCTAGAGAACCATAACATATTCTCTCAGAAATTCTATATGATGTAGGAACAGCCTGCTACCTACATGTATCTGTTATTCACGGGCACTGAATTGCTGACCCCAGCTTTATACAGCCATAGTCTTAATTACATTAGCAAAACTAAGATGGAATTATTTAATTCAGGTCTTCCTAGAGGAGCCTTTGTTACTCAGTCTTCTTGTAATGATTTATGTTGTTGAGAAGTGAGGTACATGGACAGCTTAGCTCTGAACTGCAGGGTAAAAATGGCACAACTTTTCTATATATTCATTTATCTAGTATCAACAATGATTAACAATGCATTAACAAATTGCTTCTCTCCTTCTAACCTAGAGGTCTTCAGACTTGGCCCTTTTATGACTTGTGGACTTCAACTCCCAGGTACACTGGTTGAGGAATTCTGGGAGTTGAAGTCCACAAGTCAGGTGGTTATTACCTATAAAGCCCTTCATGGCTTGGGACCAGGATACTTACAGGACCGCCTTCTGCCACATACTTCTCTACGACCGGTGAGAGCGCACAGGGTCGGCCTCCTCCAGGTCCCGTCAACGAAACAATGTCGTCTGGCGGGCCCTAGGGGGAGGGCTTTCTCTGTTGCGGCGCCCACCCTCTGGAACCAACTACCTCCTGAAGTCCGCGTTTCTCCGACCCTCCTGGCCTTCCGAAAGAATTTAAAAACCTACCTCTGCCGGCAGGCCTGGGGATGATTGTTGATTGTGGTGTGATTGATGAGTATGTATGGGGTTTGTATTTTTAATGTTGTTCGGATTTGTTCAATTGTTTATATATATATATGTTGTAAGCCGCTCCGAGTCTTCGGAGAGGAGCGGCATACAAATCCGAATAAATAAATAAATAAATAAATAAAAGGGCTAAGTTTGAAGACCCCTGGTCTAACCTAATTGTGCTCAAGTTAGCTCACAGGGAAAAATGTCAGGATGACAACTGAAGCTGAAAAACAAGTCAGATAAACCATAAAATCTGTACTATAGGAAGAAAATTGTTGAAGGCAATTGATGCTGATGTATTGTGAGACAGACTGGGGGACAAAAGCTTATGGAGAGCACTGCCCTAGGAGAAAACGTAAGCTACCACCCACTCTATGTTTGTGTGTAGATCTTCCTGTGAAATCCTTAGTGCCCTCTGAGCTTCGTTGTTTTCTTGCAGATATTTCATTACCAAATTAGATAACCGCGTCCTCTTTCTGGGTCTGTGTTTGGGAGCCCCTGATAGGATTTAGAATAGGCATGTCAAACTGCTGGCCCATGGGCTGGATGAGTCACACTGAAACCGTGCCCACCCCATTGCCGGCAATGGAGGAAAAGTCACGCTACATCGCGGGACGTCATGTGACATTGCGAGTTTGACATGCCTGATTTAGAAGGTCTTCCCTTGGTTGTGTTCTATCCATTGCTGATTTTGGCTGCCTAGGCTATGTTGACTTAGATTGTAATATTTTAATATGTGCATGCTGGCTACCAATGACTTAGTGACTTAGAATACTTTAATGTGTGTGTTAAACATCAGTATTGTGGTAAGGTGTTCATGAAATAAGTTGGGAATATTTTAAGTGTTATGGTAATTTACACAATATATCTGAATCTTTTCTATGCACCCTCTTGTTGATAGGTTGTAGGTGCATCATATCTAGGTTACTAAAGAGTCATCTATTTTTCTTTGACTCTCTATGATGGCATCTAAGAGCCATCTGAATTTTGCAGCTCAGATGAGGTAGCCTTAGATATCTGGAGTTCTTTTATAAGAACATAAGAACATAAGAACATAAGAAGAGCCATGCTGAATCAGGCCAAAGCCCATCGAGTCCAGCATTCTGTGTCACACAGTGGCCCACCAAATGTACATGGGGATCTTGAGCAGAAAGAGAAGGCAAAACCCTCCCTTTCCCTTGACCCCCAAACAAATGGTACTCAAGGGAATCCTGCCTGCCTCAACCAACATAGAGGCGGCACATGGACATCTGTTTTAATAACCACCAATACACTTTGCATCCATGAATCTATCTAGCCCTGCCTTGAAGCTGTCAAGGCTGACAGCTGTCACGACCCCTTCAGGAAGTGAATTCCATAAATCAACGACCCTCTGGGTGAAGAAATATTTCCCTTTATTTGTCCTCACTTTCTTAGCTATAAGCTTTAGGGAGTGCCCCCTTGTCCTGGTATTGTGTGATAGAGAAAAGAATTTTTCTCTATCCACATTTTCTATCCCATGCATGATTTTATACACTTTTATATATAGCTTAACTACCTAGAATCATTCCAGATTGAGATAGAGATAAGGAAGTTAGGTAGATTGTACAGGTATTCCCTGACTTAAAATTACAATTGAGCCCAAAGTTTCTATCGCTAAGCAAGACAGTTAAGTGAATTTTGCCCCACTTTACAAGTTCTCTTGCAACAGTTGTTAAGGTAGTAACATGGTTGTTAAGGAAAGCTGGCTTCCTCATTAACTTTGCTAATCAGAAGGTTGCAAAGGTGATCACGTGACCCCGGGGACACTGCAACCATCATAAATATGAATCAATTGCGAAGGGTCTGAATTTTGATCACATGACCATTGGGATGCTGCAACAGTGATAAGTGAAAAACGATCATAAGTTGCTTTTTAAATGCCATTGTAACTTCGAACAGTCACTAAATGAACCGTTGTAAGTCGAGGACTACCTGTATTAAAAATAGGTGAAAGTCTGCCTCCAGAAGATACTATTCCCATTTTTATTTCTATTCTTATCGCCATATAAATGAAGCAAAACAGGCAACCGTGTGGTTTTTAATCTTGCTACTGACCAAATGAATAAAATCAATTCAACCGAGGTATAGCATAGCAATAACATGATTAACAATGTTTCTGATGAAGAAGCATAGCAGTATACAAATATATATTGATAACAATGAAAGACACAAGATTAACTCACCACTGTATTTATAGTGGCCAGTTAGATGCTTTAGGAAAAGTCATAAACCTGGAGATAGAAAACAGTTGATTTCTGTTTTTTTTATTGGAAACCTTAAGACTGTTGATTTCCAACAAACACTCTTTAAGACATGTTGCATTTTGGTTTGGAAATATTAAACAAGCAAAAAACAATATTAATATCCATTAATACACAGGCCTCGTGAACCTATTCAGTTCCGGTTTAAAGCAATCCAGATTGATTTCTATCCCAAAGAGCTACTAGATCCCAGTTGCAAAAATTGAAACGGCCGTACCAAATGGCAGTAAAAAATATAGAAAATTAACTCTTTGCTGCCTGCTGGTGATCATACAGAATTTTTGTGACCGAGTTCTGATAGGTCTTCTGGAACTCTGACAATAAATTCTACAGTTTACTTGTGCATTCCATAATCTAACGTTAAGTCAGTGGTGGGATTCAAATATGTGAACAACCGATTCTCTATGTGGATGTTGCTTCCAACATCCTGGGCCTGGGTAACAAAAAATTAGCTACCAGTTCTGCCGAAGTGGTGGAAACCAGCTGAATCCCACCACTGCTTTAAGTACATATCTTTCCCGTTTTTTTATGTCCTTCTTGGCTCAAACATTTGACAAATGTGTGTTAGTGAAATTTGTATTAATGCTCACATGGAAAAGAAAGGCCAGGGAAGACAAATCAATGAGGAACAAGCAGCACGCTGTTCTGATCATGTTCATTAGCTCCTCATGGATGGCTCCATTCAGTATCTTACATGAAACAGAGAGAGCTTGTTTTATTTTGACACGAACAAAGAAGGGAAGAAAAATCACTGCTTGTCTTGGAGCACTTTTCTCACTTGTTCTTGGAGCAAACCAAAAATCCTGATTCACTTCACATAATAAAACAAATATGGATAGATCTGGTTATCCTGTTCCAGACTAAGGATGCGCAACCCGCTCTTGACTTCCAAATAGTTTATAGCAAGGAATAGGTAGTCACATCCAAAGGTGGACAAGTACATGTACACCTCAGAAATATGATCAGGAAAATGAGGACTTGGCTGACAGTCAGGGAATTCAGTCTAATATTAAAAGAGCTCTTAGATGCAAATATAGTCCACGGCATCCAGGAATCAAACATTATCAGGAGGCTGGTCAGCTTGTCTGGATTTGTGAGGTTCTTGGTACTCTTTGACCTTGGTGGTTTTCTTACAGATGTTTCATTAACAAACTAGATAACATCATCAGTGCATTGATGAAAACCACCAAAATCAGAGAGCACCAAGGACCCCACAGTTCATAAATATTTTCTTCTCTTGGTCTAGGTTTATTCAGGAGACAGAGCAGGAAGCAATGATCAGGAATGAAGATCCAAGGTTGGCAAGAATTTTTTCCAACAAGTAGGCTAGCTGCTGGTAGCTTTTCTTAAAAAGCTCAAATGCAGCTATTACAGATGTTTGCCCCTTTCATTTTCGAGGAAATGAACAGAGTGTATCTGCTTGGTTCTCCAAAGTTCTTAATTATTGTCAGATTGAGTATTCTGCTGAGATGGTCCCTCATCGCATGAGTCCTCCTGCCTCTGCTTCTGCTGATTACGGTACTTGCTGAGTTGCCTCAGTGGGTTGATTGTTTACTGACCTTCTGCTGAGGCAAAGCCCTCAGCCTCTGATTCTTTCAAGTCAGATGATACCATAAAACTAACAAACTACTACCTGTGGTTTGTTAGCCATGCCTGCTTTCAGGAGGAAGGAGCAGATATGACCCTAAAAGTATATACCAATATATTATTAATTTGTTGTATATTATGGATTGCCACATCATGCATATATAGCTAAGATGTAGAACAAAATGAAAAAGAGGGATATTTGTGATGTTCAACTAGGCTACTACATCATCCATTCATTTGGATTCAACCAAACAACAGTTTGGAAATGCAGTAGTTCCATTTAGGAAAAAGACTCAGCTGTAATAAATAAAGTTTTAGCTCCCCAGTTGGTCTTCATGTCTCTCTGAGTGCCACGTTTGTATCTTGTGTTCAATATAACAGCTTTAGGGTACTGTTATATTTGTCTATTAGCTCCTCTTGACAAACTGAAGTTATGGTCAGGTCTTAGATGTGACTTTGAGATGTGACTTCCAGCATAATTGTTCCAAAGAGTCCCCGTATGCATGCAGGGCGTGAGAAAGGGCATGGACTTCTCAGTATGTTATCCAGTATGTTATCCAGACTTCTCAGTATGTTATCCAGCATTCAGAAGAGCAGACTCTTATTATTGGTTTTCTGTATCAGGCAGGTTCCAAAGATGCTTTTTCATGAGGCAACTGGGCTTTCTTGTTTTTCTATGAAGACGTCTCACTTATCATCCAATCAGCTAAAGACTTTTCTTGGATGAGAAGCGAAACATCTTCAAAGAAAAACAAGGAAGTCCAGTTGCCTCGTGAAAAAGCATCTTTGGGATAACTATGACCTGGATGACTGAGAATCTCCATAGACATTTAATATCAGGTAGATATAGCAGCAGGAAGCAACACTTAGCTGATCTGTTTCTAGCTGCCAAGCAGAGTATTTAGACAAAAGATCACTAGCGAATCTCAGCACTCCACATTAGATTGCTAAGGCTCTGCATGGGTATGTCCAGGAAATCACTACGTATCCAGCTGAGATTCAAAACATGCTTTACCTTATTAGGCATCAAGATCATCAGGATCATCACCTGATTCTGTTAATGTAAGGTAAGGTATCTTTATCTTTACAATAAAGATACAGCTAGTACTCCAGGCTGGGCTTCTTGTCTGAACAAGGCTAACAACTTAAAAATGTATTGGGGGCAATTCTATGTCAATTACTTTCACCTACCCAATTTGTGTTATTAATCCCCAAGCCCAGCTATGAAATAATGGTTAAGTAAACATCCAGTCAGCCTCCTTTCACCTGAAAATGAGAAGCACATATCAAGGGACTGAAAATACAAGGCTCTTCATTTCTAAACTCACTCCCAGACTGGGCAGCCCAGAATCCTGAACAAAAATACTAATCAGTTGCATCATCCAAACTGTACCCACTAATGTCTGCTTAACCAGCAGATAGAATGGGCTGCTCACATAAAGGTATTCAGTTGGAATTCTTCTAGTACAGTGGTTCTCAACCTTTTTAATGCCACGACCCCCAACCGGTCGTAAGTCGAGGACCCCAACCGGTCATAAGTCGAGAACTATTTCCCTGCCCGGGAGCGCCACACATGCGTGGTGCCGCACCTTGTGCTGGCCGAGGTGTAGCTGGCAAGGGGCAGCGATGGCGCAGGATGACCACCGGCTGGGCCACCAGCTGGCCCAGCCCAAGGGAGGTAAGGCACCTGCTGGGCCCCACGCACGCCAGCAAGCCTCCCTGCACCCGCCGGCCTCCCACCTCCCACCCCTGGCCCTCTTTTACTTACATTTTTAGTAGTTGCTCAGCAGGGAGGGGTGGAAACTTCTAGACAGCTCGCCTTCGCTGCAGACAACTTGCAGCACCGTTTGCAGACTGGGACTTTTGGCAGACTCAGCAGGGCAGAGACAGCCTGGACAATTCCTGTTGGCTTTTGAAAGCCAGTAGAATTAGACTCTATTCAAGAGAGTCTATTCTATTGGCTTTCAAAAGCCAATAGAATAAGAGGGAGTAGCACAGCTAAGGAAAAGGGAAAAAAATGGCGGACTGCATTGTTTGGCGACCCCCGTGAAATGGTTGTTCAACCCCAAATGGGGTCGCGACCCACAGGTTGAGAACCGCTGTTCTAGTAGAAGAGTGTATGGACAACATGCAGGACTGGAGGAAGCAGGTGAAGACTCAAACCCTTGACTTGGTTAACATGATGTTATTGGAGCTGAAAGTAAGGAGTTCGCTCTGGTTTAAGGAATGACTGGATGAAATATTAAATATGTAAATCTAGAGCTGCCAGATCAGGGCTGCAGGAATCCAGACGACCACCAGAGGGTAACCAAGGAGAACAAAAACTCTCAATTGCCATGTAATAGCCATTTCAATTTTTTACAGCTGGCATCTGGCAAGGTAAACCATATAATTTGTTTCCCATTAATACATACCTACGTACCCATTATGCTATTCCCTTTGGGAAATGTGCAACATTATGCGAAGTGCAGAAGCAGAGTAATAAACTGGAAACAAACAGAAAATAAATAGATGAGAGGACAAAAAGAAAGGAAACATAGCTAAATCGAGTTTACAGCATTCGTTATACATCTCCACATCTTTCTATCCTTCCTAGAAATAGATAATTAGATTGATTGAATGAATTTTTATAGCTACCCATTTCATGTGCATTTATTTATTTATTTTATTTTATTCGGATTTGTATGCCGCTCCTCTTCGAGGACTCGGAGCGGCTCACAGCATATATATAAAACAATTTCGACTAAATCCGAACAAAAAACATTAAAAATAAAACCCCATACATACTCATCAGTCACACCACAATCAACAATCATCTCCAGGCCTGCCGGCAGAGGTAGGTTTTTAAATTCTTTCGGAAGGCCAGGAGAGTCGGGGAAACGCGGACTTCAGGAGGCAGTTGGTTCCAGAGGGTGGGCGCCACAACAGAGAAAGCCCTCCCCCTAGGGCCCGCCAGACGACATTGTTTCGCTGACGGGACCCGGAGGATGCCGACCCTGTGCGCTCTCACCGGTCATAGAGAAGTATGTGGCAGAAGGCGGTCCCGTAAGTATTCTGGTCCCATGCCATGAAGGGCTTTATAGGTAATAACCAACACCTTGAATTGGGCTCGGAGACCAATAGGCAACCAATGCAGCATGCGGAGAGTTGATGAAATGTGGGCACAACGAGGAAGGCCCACAACTGCTCGTGCAGCTGCATTTTGCACTAGTTGTAGTCTCTGAACACTCTTCAAGGGTAGCCCCATGTAGAGAGCATTGCAGTAGTCGATCCTCGAGGTGACAAGGGCATGTGTGACTGTAAGGAGAGACTCCCGATCCAAGTAAGGACGCAACTGGTGCACCAGGCAAAACTGGGCAAATGCCCCCCTCGCCACTGCCGACAAATGATGATCCAATGTCAGCCGTGGATCTAGGAGGACTCCCAAGTTGCGAACCTTCTCTGAGGGGTTTATAGATTCACCCCCCAGGGTAATCGAGGGACAGATAGAAGTGTCCTTGGGAGGCATCACCCACAGCCACTCCGTCTTATCAGGGTTGAGCCTTAATCTGTTAACACCCATCCAAACCCTCACAGCTTCCAGACACCGGCACATCACCTCAACTGCTTCACTGATATGGCCAGGAGTGGAAATGTACAGCTGAGTATCATCAGCATTCTGATGGTATCTCACTCCATGGCAGTGGATGATCTCACCAAGTGGCTTCATGTAAATGTTAAAAAGTAGGGGGGAGAGAACTGACCCCTGAGGCACCCCACTTGGGAGTAACCTAGAGGTGGACCTCTGACCCCCCACAAACACCGACTGTGACCGACCAGTGAGATAGGAGGAGAACCACCGCAATACGGTGTCCCCCATTCCCAATCCCTCCAGCTGGCGCAGAAGGATACCGTGGTCAATGGTATCAAATGCCGCTGAGAGGTCAAGAAGGACCAGGACAGAGGACTGGCCACTATCCCGGGCTCGCCAGAGATCATCCATCAGAGCGACCAAAGCAGTTTCGGTGCTGTAGCCGGGCCTGAACCCCGACTGCAGAGGGCCCAGATAATCAGCTTCCTCCAGAGACCGCTGGAGCTGATGCGCCACCACCTTCTCGACAACCTTCCCCACAAAGGGAAGGTTGGAGACCGGACGATAGTTGGTCAGAATTACTGCATCCAGGGAAGGCTTCTTGAGGAGGGGGCGCACAAGTGCCTCCTTTAAGGGAGCCGGAAAGGACCCCTCCCTCAAAGAAGCGTTGACAATCTCCTGGATCCAGGTACGTGTCACCTCCCTACTGGCCGAAACCAGCCAGGAGGGACACGGGTCCAACAAACAGGTGGCAGAACATACAGATCCAATGGCCCTGTCCACTTCCTCAGGCGTAACAGCCTCAAACTCTCCCCAGATGACCGGACAAGAACATGCCCCTGTCCCCTCAACTGAATCATTATCAGTCGACTCTGCTATACAATTGGAGTCTAGGTCAGCCCGGATCTGAGCCACTTTGTCTGCGAAACAGTTATTAAAGTCCTCGGCACTACCCTGCAAGGGAGGCCCCGGACCCCTTAGGTTAATGAAGGATCGGGTCACCCTAAACAGGGCGTCCGGATGAGATTCCGCAGACGCAATCAAAGCAGAAAGATACAAAGATCTGGCCGCCTTAATCGCCTTCAGATAGGCTTTAATAAATAAGCTCAATCTGGTTCGGTCAGATCCAGACTTACTTTGTCTCCATCGCTTCTCTAGACGTCTCTTATGGCGCTTCATCCCCTGAGCTCCTCAGTAAACCAAGGAGACCTCCTGGGGCCAGCACCACGGAGAGGTCACAAAGGCGCAATCCGGTCAATAGCCCCCTTCGCGGCTGTATTCCATGCCGCTACCAGGGACTCTGCCGGACTGTGAATGAGGGAGCTCGGTAATTCCCCAAGCGCCGTCTGAAAGCCAATTGGATCCATCAGGCGTCTGGGGCGGAACCACCTAATCGTGTGATTCTAGGTGGCTTATAGAGTTATAAGAGTTAAAACTTATAGAGTTAAAATGAAAGCTAAACAATAAAGATACACAACCATGAAAAACAATTGAAAACTATAATAAGAAAAAGAATGCAGGGAAGAATACAGTCTAAACTTATACCAGTCTTTTAACGGTCTCCATCATTCCATGTGAATGATGAATATGTGTTGGTTTTTATTTTTAATGTTCTTTTAATTTGGACTTAGATGTGAATATTGTTTTATATATGTTGTAAGCCGCTCCGAGTCTTCGGAGAGGAGCGGCATATAAGTCCAAATAAAATAAATAAATAAATAAATAAATGAATGAATGGGATCCCCAGGCCTGATGGCAAAACCATGTCTTAAAGGCTCTCCGTAAATCCAACAGGATTGGGACCAATCTCATCTTGGGGTGATGCTCCAAAGGTCAGTGCTATGGCAGGAAAGGCTCTCTTCCTATATCCCACCAAATGAAACTCCTTAGTAAATATTGTAAGTAAATATTTTACCAAGATACACTAATATTATATTATATGTAATAATATAATATATTATATATTATTATTATAAAATACATAAAACATCATATCACAGTATATATTGGTGTATATGCTGTGATACGATGTTTTATGTATTTTATAATAAATTTCATATAAAGTTGTTGAGAAAAGGCTGAGGTTCACATGCTTCATTCAGTGGTAGTGTTGGGCCTTGGGGAAAAAACCTCTCAGTGGGCATCTGGCTGGTCCTATCTCCGTTTGCTTCTGGATGCTGCTTAAAACAAAGCTCTTCCAGAGGACATTTGGACCACAATTCCATCTTGGTTTGGTTATAGTTTGGTTAATTTCATTTTATTCTGTCTTTTCATTAGTCTGCGAACCTTTCCTTTTTACATTTATTTCTTATTTATTTCTTTTCTTGTATATTTTATTCTGTAAACTGTCAAGATTATTAAACCCCTAAATCCTTAGGGATTTAATAATCTATAAACACGATTAAAACATATATTAATAAATTAATCTACTTGCTCTAGTTCATTGGAGCACGCTTGCATTTACAGGCAGTCCTTGACTTACAACCACAACTGAGCTCAACTTTTCTGTTGCTAAGCGAGACAGTTATTAAGTCAATTTTGCACCATTTTACAACCTTGGTTATTGAGCGAATCTGGATTCTCCATTAACTTTGCTTGTCAGAAGGTCACAAAAGCTGATCGCATGATTCTGGGACACTGAAACCGTGATAAATATGGGTCAGTTGCCAAGCATCTGAATTTTGATCACATGACTATAGGGATGCTGCAATGGTCAAGTGAAAATGGTCCTAAATCACTTTTTGAACTGTCACTAAATGAATTATTGTAAGTCGAGGACTATCTGTATTCTGTCCATTTTTCAAGTCAAACTCATTTATCTTTTAAAATTCATATTTTTGTTGTAACTTTTGTTGAAAATCATTTATTTTCTCAACCAATAACATATCATCTGCATAAAGAAACACACAGATGTTCACATTTTCAATCAACATACTTCAAACATTGCCAGAAATATTTTTATACATTTATCCACATGTATATAAAACGCATAATAGAGACCAGAACTATTGCCAAAACTGAATACTTTAATAACAGAATAATCAGAGAAGCCATCGAGATAGAAAAACGCCCTCACAGCATGAACAAATGAGATGATACCTCCCGCCTACCAGCCATTTGGAAACCCGCCCTTATTGACAAACGAGTCCATAACACAAAGAATGACACCAGACCTACACTCACAAAAACCACACCGGATGTCACCACCACATATCCAGGCAAAAAGCAAACCCAAACCCACACCGATGATGAGGCACGACCACAAACCAGAAGCCAGACCACAGCTGCATCATTAGCCACCTTAAACCCCTCCAATCCATACATGAAGCAAACTGACACCCACCATGAAGATGAGGCACGACCACGAACATGAAGCCAAACAGCTATGCAGCTCACCATCTCTAATCCCCCTGTAACTCAGACTAACCTGAGCACAACAAAGCCCCACCCAAACAGAACACTCCCCCAACCAATCAAGCACAGCCAACCCCCCATCCAATCAGAGCACAGCCAAGCCCCTAACCAATCAGAACACACCTCCACCCAATCAGAACACAGCCGAGCTCCCAACCAATCAGTTCAAACCCCCACTGGCAGTTAAAAGGAAGAAACAGCTAAAATCTCACATTGCTCCTAGAAGCACGAAGCCGAAAGCACCAGCCTGAAGATGACAAATGGGACTTCATCGAAACGTCGCCAAGACACTTCAAATTCTACGTGGGAGAAAACCCAAAGAACCAAAGACCTACATACAAACACCTGTGAAAACCTCAGAAAATAACATATAATATGATATACACATCCTTGTTTTACTCCTGTCTTATTCCAATTATTCTCAATCCAATGTGACACCAGTACTTTGAAAGCACACTCATATTATTAGTTAAGCTCTTGAGATAGTCAATAGTACTATATCTCACTAGCTCCAAGGTACATATATTCTAATGCTTAGAATGGCTCATTTCAACTCTTCATTAACTAGAAAAAGATCTAAAATTAATCCAATGGGCTAATAATGTTTTGCTTTCTAATTAGTGGGAAGCATGCAAAATAGCAATATTTAGCCACTTTACCTATGATTTAGGAGGACTAAAATCCATACTGACCAACACCCAAGCCATATGATAAGAATAACAATAACAGAGTTGAAAGGGACCTTGGAGGTCTTCTAGTCTACCCCCCCCCTGCTCAGGCAAGAAACCTTATACCATTTCAGACAAATGGTTGTCCAATCAATTCTTAAAACTCTCCAATGTTGGAGCACTCACAACTTCTGGAGACAGGTTGTTCCACTGATTAATTGTTCTAGCTATCTGGAAATTTGTCCCTAGTGTTAGGTTGGTTCTCTCCTTGATTAGTTTCCATCCGTTGCTTCTTGTCCTGCCTTCAGGTGCTTTGGAGAATAGCTTGATTCCCTCTTCTTTGTGGCAACCCCTGAGATATTGGAACATTGCTATCATATCACCCCAATCCTTCTTTTCTTTAAACTAGACATACCCAATTCCTGCAACCATTCTGCGTATATTTTAGCCTCCAGTCCCCTAATCATATTTGCAATCTTTCTAGAGGAGGGGTGTCAAACTCACAATGTCACATGATGTGTTGTGATGTATCGTAAGTTTTTTTCCCATTGCCGACAATGGAGTGGGCACGGTTTCACCATGACGCATCTGGCCCATGGGCTGGCAGTTTGACATCCCTGTTCTAGAGGCTCAACATCTTTTTTTATATCATGGCAACAAAAACTGGATGCAATATTCCAAGTGTGCTCTTATCAAGGCTTTATAAACTGATATTAACACTTCATGTGATTTTGATTCTGTCCTCCTATTTCCAACTATATGAGTTAAGGGAGAACTCAGTTCCTAGAACTGTGTCCATTTCAGCTTATTATACAAACATATCCATTAATGAGAGAGCCAGCTTGGTAGTGGTTAAGACACCAGGCTAGAAAGCAGGAGATCCTGAGTTCTAGTCTTGCCTTGCCATCAAACCCAACTGGGTGACTTTCGGCCAGTCACTCTTTCTCAGTCCAACCCACCTTACATGGTTATTGTTCTGGGAAATACAGGGAAGGAAGTTGCGTTGGATATGTTCGCTGCCTTGAGTTATTTGTGAAAATAATAAGGGTGGGATATATATTAATACATACATAAAAATGAATGTAGAAATTGCCACTGCTATATTTGAACAGAAGTTTAAAAATATATTTCTCCCCAAGCTAAACAAAACCAACTGGTGAAGAAAAAACTTATATTCCATTCATTCCACAGTAAAAGTTGTTATTTTCCTTGTTCTAAGTATATTATTCACCACACATAGAAATGAGTTGAATGTTTTTATTTTTCTTTGCAAATAAATATCCTTGCAAGAAATGGAGGAAAGCTAATTTATTTGCTGCTTCATCTTCTTTACTGTCAGAAGGGTATAGCTCAGAAGGTCTTTTAACAATTTCTCTAGGCCAATATATGCAGCAAAGAGGAATAATTCAAATAAAATGTCTGATCCATACTTGATGCAACACTAATGATGCTAAAGAAATACTTTTAAAATTGATTTAACAGGTAGTAAGGTGCAGCAGAGGCTCTCATCTAACTTTTTTCAATAATATTGTCTTGCTGTTAAATTCTTTTTATGTAATAAGGTTACCACATGTCCTATACTCTATAGCAGGGCATTCAATGCATCAGTGTTCAATTTACTCTTACTTCTGAGAGTAAATGTATTTGTGTTTGTTCTAAGAAATAAAAATACTAAAAAATGTAGCTATTTATAAGTACCTACTGTAAAAAAAAAACACATAGTCTTCTCTTACAGGTACCTAGTAGCATTGGCCACCATTAGTTTTTCTTGATATGATTACAATCTACTGTTTGTTACATGTTGATAAGTAATTTCAGCTCTTTGGCGTCCCTTTCTTATTACTTTCTTTTCTTTCTTTTTTATTAAAGCAGATCAACTGGATTACACCCAAGTCAAGGCTAGACCTCTGCAGTATAGAATGTTTGGCCACTTACCAAACAAGCTGCAATCAGTTGCAAGAATGTGGTAGAACATTTCTGCATAGTTATTGTAGAACACCTGGAAGAGATCAAAATTGTTAAAAGGGGGGGGGAATTGCAGGAGGGTGTAAATGTTCTTAACTTTTCCAGATGTGAAAAAGTAAAATTGGATTCCCTAATGTTGAGTGTTAGGTGTAGTAAAAATGCTTTTTGCCTTTGGTGAATTTATGACTTTTGTATCAAACTCCAAAGTACTGGTAATCTCCTAAGAACAAGAAATATTTGTTCTTAAAAGGCATTACATAGAAACATATGTGCTTGCTGGAAGATTTGTGGATTGAGTAAGGAAAAGAGAAACACTGTTAGCCTCACAATGTAAAGCTATTGCTTTACGTTGGGTTGAACAAAAAGCCCAAACTACGTAAGGTAGGAATGTGATGAAGTGTACTAAAACCAAAACAAATATTTTAGTTTAAGGCAATGTTTCTCAACCTTGGCAACTTTAAGATATGTGGACTTCAACTCTGGCTAGGGAATTCTGGAAATTGAAGTTCACACATTTTAAAGTTGTGAAGGTTGAGAAACACTGATTTGAGGCCTGCTTTTGAGAGACCTATGTAAGCGTCACCTGACACTTTCAGACTGGTTAAAATCATTTTGAAGGACTCATACAAGCATTAAAGTAATGATATGCCAAAAATACTTTACAATAGGAATGACACATGGATACAAGGGGAATTTATAAACAGTACCTAATGATGATTGTATTTGTTTCACAGCAACACAGGCCAGTTTTATGGCAAGGTATGGAATCCATTAGACACATTAGCAGGGGGTTGGACTAGATGACTTCCAAGGTCCCTTCCAACATCATCATCATCATCATCATCATTATCATTATTATTATTATTATTATTATTATTATTATTATTATTATTATTACTGCTACTGCTACTGCTACTGCTACTTACATGTCTGCATGCAAGAGCTGTGGACACATTTGAAAATCTTTCTTTGGGTTTTGCAATCAGATTAATACAATAAACAAAGCTGTATAAAGATGTTTGTGTTTTATTTTAAACTTGAGAAAGAATAGTAGCAAGATGGAATCATCTGCAGAGGAAAGATTCGTAAATTGCTTAAAACATACTTTTGCCGGCAGGCCTGGGGCAGCTAACACCTTGCCCCTAGCCAGTGTATGTTTGTGTGTATGTTTGTGGAATGATTGGTTTCTTTTTTAACTTAAAGGTTTTTATATTTATGTATTTTATTGTAATTTCTATCATGTTGTAAGCCGCCCTGAGTTCTCCGGAATAGGGCGGCATAGAAATTAAATAAATAATAATAATAAATAATAAGAAAGATAGGCAGGAAGAAGACAATATCACATGTTTTTAAAAAGGAAGAAGTTCAAATTATGATATAGTGCAATTATGGACAAAAATATATGCACAACAATGTCCAGGTATTAAATGTTGAATAATTTGTGCTGTGGTTAAGGGCAAATGGAAAAGTATAAATTGGACATATAAATTAAATTCACAATACAAACTCAAATTTCACCCCTGTAACTTATTTCATCTACTGATTTGCTTACAGTCCACTGTAATTACATTTGCACGATCCAATTCAAAAGTTTAACATGTTTAAAAGTTCAGCTGGAAAAAACCTGATTTTGCTGCTGTATTGTTTTATTTGCAAGAGCAAACTAAAAGAGAAAAAGCCACACATACAAGCATTATCAGTTCTACTAGCATTGATCCAGTTATGAGCTGGTCATGTAAGGAGGCAAGCTAAATGAAATGTATACAGCATTAAAAACACAAAATTTGGTCCTGTGAGTTTGGTTCAGTCTCTTGGTATATGCTCGGACTTGAAGAAACAGAAACACAATTGTGGGGTCCTTGGTGTTCTCTGAGCTTGATTGTTTTATTGCAGATGTTTCTATACTAGTTAGGTAATGAAAAGTCTGCAACAACCAAGCTCAGAGAGCACCCTGAGTACAAATATCCTCTTACATCAAAAACACAATTCCTTCAGCTTTTTAGTCATAACATTCAGATCATGCATAAGCATTTTGTTTACTCCACATGGTTGTGATTTATTTTGCAGTATCATTTCATTGGAAATTTGAAGGATTCTAGGATCTGTCTTGTCATTAATCACTTATTGGATGCTACAGGGAGTGCTCTGTGAAGGGGAACACGTGATTTACATTTTCAGAACAGAGAAGGCATCAGTGGCTCCAGACGTTCATTTTAAGCAATGTCTAGCCAACTGGGGAAAAGATTGTTACAATTTAAAGGCTTTTAAGAAAGTAGATTGGGGGGGGGGGAGAATCAGCAAGAAGAAAAGGCTAAATATGGATAGAGTATATAGCATTTTAGAGATGCAACGTTTCCTTAATCTATTTTGATAGAATAGTTTAGATTACAGGGGTAGCTCAGGAATTCTGGGAGTTGAAGTCCACGAGTCATAAAAGAGCCAAGGTTACCTACCCCTGGTTTAAAATAATGAGCCTATGCATTTTTCTGGAAGGAAGTCACAAAGGATTTATTTGTTTGTTTGTTTATTTATTTATAACCTGCCTTTATTTTTACAAATAATTCAAGGAGGCAAACATATCCAATTAGATCAGGCACTGTACCGGAGGATTGGAGGGAAGCAAATATAACCCCGATCTTCAAGAAAGGATCCAGAGGTGATCCAGGAAACTATAGACCAGTCAGTCTAACCTCAGTTCCAGGCAAACTGATGGAAACCATTATTAAAGATAAAATTACAGGGCACATAGAAAAACAGGCATTGCTGAAAGAAAATCAACATGGTTTCTGCAAAGGCAAATCATGTCTTACTAACTTGTTAGAATTCTTTGAGGGTGTAAATAAATACATAAAGGGGCCCCAGTTGATATTGTATATCTTGACTTTCAAAAGGCTTTTGACAAAGTCCCTCACCAAAGGCTCCTAAAAAAGCTCTCCAGCCACAGAATTAGAGGACAGGTCTTGTCCTGGATTGGTAACTGGCTAAATTGTAGGAAGTAAAGGGTGGCAATAAATGGACAATTCTCTGGATGGAAAGAAGTGAGAAGTGGTGTACCCCAAGGTTCAGTTTTGGGACCTTTACTTTTTAATTTATTCATCAATGATCTGGATGTAGAAGTTAATAGTGAGGTAGCCAAGTTTGCTGATGACACTAAATTGTTCCGGGTTGTGAAAAGTGAAACTGATTGTCGAGAGCTCCAGAAGGATCTCTTGAAATTGTGTGAGTGGGCAACAAAGTGGCAAATGCATTTTAACCTAAACAAGTGCAAAGTTATGCACATCGGGGCAAAGAACCCCAATTATACTTACCAACTGATGGGGACCAAACTTTCTGAGACAACCCAAGAAAAGGATCTTGGGGTTTTGGTGGACAGCTCAATGAAGATGTCAACCCAATGCGCAGCAGTAGTAAAAAAAAGCAAATTCCATGCTTGGCATGATTAAGAAGGGAATCGAAAATAAGTCAGCAAGTGTTGTATTGCCTCTGTACAAATTGATGGTGAGACCACACTTGGAGTACTGTGTACAGTTCTGGTCACCGCACCTCAAGAAGGATATAATGGAACTGGAAAAGGTGCAAAAAAGGGCAACAAGAATGATCAAGGAAATGGAGCGCCTCCCTTATGAAACCAGATTGGTCTCTTCAGCCTTGAAAGACGGCGTTTAAGGGGTGACTCGATCGAAGTGTATAAAATCATGCATGGGATAGAAAAGGTGGATAGAGAAAAATTCTTTTCTCTATCACACAATACCAGGACAAGGGGGCACTCCCTAAAGCTCATAGCTAAGAAAGTGAGGACAAATAAAGGGAAATATTTCTTCACCCAGAGGGTCATTGATTTATGGAATTCACTTCCAGAAGGGGTCGTGACAGCTGTCAGCCTTGACAGCTTCAAGGCAGGGTTAGATAGATTCATGGATGCCAAGTGTATCGGTGGTTATTAAAACGGATGTCCATGTGCCGCCTCTATGTTGGTTGAGGCAGGCAGGATTCCCTTGAGTACCATTTGTTGGGGGTCAAGGGAAAGGGAGGGTTTTGCCTTCTCTTTCTGCTCAAGATCCCCATGTACAATTGGTGGGCCACTGTGTGACACAGAATGCTGGACTCGATGGGCTTTGGCCTGATTCAGCATGGCTCTTCTTATGTTCTTATGTTCTTATGTACAGCTTCTTCCTTCTATCTTCCCCACAACAAGCTTGTGAGGTGAGTTGGGCTTAGAGAGAGAGAGTGACTGGCCCAAAGCTGGCTTTCATGGCTAAGAGGGGACTTAATCCCTATTCAAATGGATAGACATGTATAAGTTGATACTGATCTATAACAAGAAAAAAAGCTTGGCTCAGCTGAATTTGGTATTGCTTATTCTTTTGACAGCAAGGTAAAAGGCAGATTTTTGCTAATCCAAATTAGCAATAAAAATGCTCAAGAGCAAACATTGTATAAAGGGGGTCACTAAAGCTACCCATTTGCTGAATAGATAGCTTTAATCACTTTACATAGTTATTTCAACAACAAGATGGTCCGAAAACCTGATTTGTGACTGAAACCAGTTTGGCAAAAACAGATTGCAAAGCATTTTAAGTATTCATGAGGTTTCCTAAATGCCATAAAAATTTAACACTCCTATCTGAAGGCTGTATGCAGTGTCTCCAGACAGGCAGTACAAATTAGTTTGCCTTACCATGAAACTACAAGATCAACAATTTAAGTTTGTCACACTTTGCAGTATATTGTGATGCAACACTTTATATCTTAGGTTCATTTCATTTCAAACTACAGCTGTACTTTTAATCAAGGTCTTTGTTAGAGAGAAGTCCTTTCTCTTTTCTAAAATGTTTTTCTTTCCTTCATTATTTGGTCCTCCTGCTTCATCTCTTTCTATGGTTTCCTCCCCAGCAGGATAAATCTCCAATTCACCTTAAATGCTATAGGATTCAACATATCATCTATCTTTATATATTCAATTAGATTAGATTGGTACAATTAGATTATAATTACAGTTAGCTTAGATTTTGAGAAATACAGAGAAATACAGACCATTTTTTCCTCATGCTTTTTCGTATTAACTAGTGTTTACTCCTTCCTTTGACCAGTTTCTTCAACTTTAATATATTCCTCTCCTAACATGTCAATGGAAGAAAATAGAAGAACAGAGAATAAATAAATTGTGGTGTCTTTTTGAATAAATATTCACAATCTGCTGCTACAAATCTTAAATTTGTTCTTAAGCCAACATATATTGGCTTAAGAACACATATATCCCACATATATTTCAAAAGCACATTCTATAGTTACTTGCTTACTTACCTTTAAAATTTGTGTTCTTCCTCTTCATCCACCAATGCCAAATCAATTTATAATAAATGGTTTTAATTAATTTACCTAAAACTATGTATTCACATATGTAGGTACAAACACATAAACACAAACTTAATCACTTAAATCCTACATTCACAAATCTCAATAATCTTTAAATCTGTCATTCATGTGCAGTGTCAGAGGTGTTTCACTATAAATATTTAGAGGACTCACATTCCTTTCTAGATGCAATCCAAAGGAAACTAATCTCTGGAGTGATCTTTTGTTCCTAATAGCAATGAAGCTTCTCCATTCTGACCAATGCATGCAACTAGGGGCCATTCCCCCCCCCACTTACCACAATGTTCTCAGGGGCAAACAATTGAGAGTGTGCAATAGCAATCTGGTTCAGGGCTGCAACCAATCAAACTGCCTGACAGATTCTCAAGAAAGACCCCAAGCTTCCTCTGGAATTCAAATAAAGTCCATCAGTCAACCGGTCTGGACCACTCTAACACACTCTGTCTGTTGAGAGAGTGAGTGGTACCAGTGTGCCAGAAGGCAATTAAAAAGCACAAAGGACTAATGGTATTATCCTCCAATGCCAGACTGCACTGCAACTGCCCCAAGATCAAAACCAGATCTAGCATACCTTCAGGATGTGTTGGCCCCTTCTAATATCTAGGACAGGGCTGTTATTGCCATGGAGGCCATGAACTCTGGAGTCCTCTCAGACTCCATTCCACCAAATGGCAAGTTAAAGTCAATGTGGACCATCAGCTTCAAGGACTCACACTCTGTCAATCACTAGCAAATAAGATTTTGTTTTAATAAAAGCATATCATCTGTGTGAATGCTAATACTCTATTGCAGGGCTTTTCAACCTTTTCACCAATTGTACCACTTTTAGGATATGGCAATATCTGAGTACCACCAGTCGCCTAGCAAGGTGTCAAAAACTTCCTTCTGTCTGAGGTTTCCATTGTTGTGAGCATTTTTGTTGAGGATTGGCAGTGGGGGTGGGGTTTGGTTTTTATTCCCCCCGTCTGCTGGGTGGTTGCAGCTGGTTTTGATCACTTCACATAACCCTAGGACTCTGTGACCATCATAAATATGAATCAGTCGCCAAGCATCTGAATGTAAATCACAAGACCCTGGAGATGCTGCAACATTCCATCTGATTGGTGTTTCTTCTGGGCTCAGCAGAAGCACCAGGATCAGCGCCGAACTCCAGCTGGAGCCTGGCACTGATCCTGGCACTTCCACTGAGCCCTGACAATCCTGAAGAAGCGCCGATCAGCTGGAAAGTGGCACTGATCCTGGTGCTTCCGCTGAGCCCAGCTATCTCTTGCTCAGGCTTGTGCAGTGCTGCCACTGGTTCAGCTCATTCCCCTCCCCCACTACCACTTTTCTAGGATGGTGGCATACCACCTGCCAGTTGCCAATGTACCACAGGTGGTACCCATACCACTGGTTGAAAAGCCCTGCTCTACTGCATAAAAATGCTTTGCCAAGATTAATACAACTAATACAGGTAATCCTTGCTTATTTACAATAATTGGGACCAGGAACTCCATTGGTAAGCAGTACAGTCATAAGGCATGTGGCTATGCTGACTTAACAACAGCACTTCCTACAGTCCCAGTTGCCATTAATAGATGAATCCCACATGGTGGCAGTGATCTACAGTCACCTAATCAGCACTTGTGACTTCCTGTCAGGTTCTCCATTGACTTCACTGGTCAGAAACCAGCAGTGAAAGTTGCAGGTGGCAATCATGTGACCATGGGACAATGCAACATTATAGCTGTGAACCAGTCACTGAGCACCCAAATCGTGAACACATGACTCAGGGACACTACAGGGGTCTGTCGTAAGTACCCCTCATTCAGTACTATTGTAACTTTGAATGGTCACCGTGTGAGTAGTTGTTAAACAAGGATTACCCGTATATATTTACCTTATCTCCTTGAATTTGTTGTAATTTAGGAAGGATGGGAACTCGTGCCCTCTCACTGTGTTAAAAACAATGGCAGATAACAGAGAACAATCAACTGACCCTTAAGCTAACCAGGCACATTTTAGCCTAGCTTAGTGTGTTGTATGAAACCAACCTTTGTGTTTTCTTCTCTTTGTTTTTATCATTGCTTCAGGCATCAGACATTGCAATGTGCAGCACATCCCAATAGAAAGGCTTATCAACATGATATACTGTACTTCAGCTCATCCATTTAGAAAACGGGAAGAAAGAGAGAGAAAGATGACTTTCCAATTTCTCAGCAAAGCTTTGGAAAACAGCCCTATGGATGAGGTGCTGCTATTCCCCTGGGCCAATTTAGAATAACCAAAGAACAGGATGGGATATTCAGTGTGGCTCTCTCTAATCTTGGAATTATGGGAGAACCAGTTTTGAAACAGAAAAGAAAAAGTGATCACGTGAGAAAAATGTTATTCTCTATCCACCAAAAAGGATAAGAGCACTGCATTCGTTCCCAGAAATCTCCAAA